>CM059805.1:26592872-27192872 GCA_030435695.1 Brachymystax lenok tsinlingensis
ACTGCAACCTTAAAGGTTAAATGTGATTCTAAGCAATATTGCGCTGCTATTTTTATTGACTTGGCCAAAGCTTTTGATACGGTAGACCATTCCAGGAGTATTGGTGTCTCTGAGGGGTCTTTGGCCTGGTTTGCTAACAACCTCTCTCAAAGAGTGCTGTGTATAAAGTCAGAAAATCTGCTGTCTCAGCCACTGCCTGTCACCAGGGGGGACCCCAAGGCTCAATCCTAGGCCCCAAACTCTTCTCATTTTACATCAACAACATAGCTCAGGCAGTAGGAAGCTCTTTTATCCATTTATATGCAGATGATACAGTCTTATACTTAGCTGGCCCCTCCCTGGATTTTGTGCTAAATGCTCTACAACAAAGCTTTCTTAGTGTCCAACAAGCTTTCTCTACCCTTAACCTTGTTCTACCTTGTTCTGAACACCTCCAAAACAAAGGTAATGTGGGTTGGTAAGAAGAATGCCCCTCTTCCCACATGTGTTATTACTACCTCTGAGGGTTTAGAACTTGAGGTAGTCACCGCATACAAGTACTTGCTAGGGGGGCTAGGGGGCAGTGTTCGGAAGTGCGAAGAGTCTGACGTGCCCAAAGTAAACTGCCTGTTACTCAGGCCCAGAAGCTCTGGAAGACTGAAACAGGTTTCCCTCAAGAATTTCCCTGTATTTAGCGCCATTCATCATTCCTTCAATTCTGACCAGTTTCCCAGTCCCTGCTAATGAAAAACATCCTCACAGCATGATGCTGCCACCACCATGCTTCACTGTGGGGATGATGTTCTCGGGGTGATGAGAGGTGTTGGGTTTGCGCCAGACATTTTCCTTTATGCCCAAATAGCTACATTTTTGTCTCATCTGACCAGAGTACCTTCTTCCATATGTTTGGGGAGTCTCCCACATGCCTTTTGGCGAACACCAAATGTGTTTTTTTATTGTTTTCTTTAAGCATGGCTTTTTTCTGGCCACTCTTCCATAAAGGCCAGCTCTGTGGAGTGTACGACTTAAAGTGGTCCTATGGACAGATACTCCAATCTCCACTGTGGAGCTTTGCAGCTCCTTCAGGTTTATCTTTAGTCTCTTTGTTGCCTCTCTGATTAATGCCGTCCTTGCCTGGTGGGCGGCCCTCTCTTGGCAGGTTTGTTGTGGTGCCATATTGTTTTTCATTTTTAATATTGGATTTAATGGTGACCCCATGGGATGTTCAAAGTTTCTGATATTTTTTTTATAACTCAACCCTGATCTGTACTTCTCCAAAACTTTTTCCCTGGCCTGATTGGAGACCTCCTTGTTCTTCATGGTGCCGCTTGCTTGGTGGTGCCCCTTGCAGACTCTGGGGCCTTTCAGAACAGGTTTACATATACTGAGATCATGTGACACTTAAATAAAGTCCACCTGTGGACAATCTAACTAATTATGTGACTTCTGAAGGTAATTGTTTACACCAGATCTTTTTTAATTTTTAAACAAGGATTTTTTTTTCTTTCTCTTCACCAATTCCAAATAAAAATCTATTTAAACGACAGGTTGTAATGCAACAAAATAGGAAAAACACCAAGGGGGATGAATACTTTTGCAAGGCACTGTATATCTGTCTGCTCCCTCATTTGTTCCCTGTGTCAGCATTTTCTATTAAGGTATCTTTACTTTTACTCAAGTATAACAATTAGGTACTTTTTCCTCCACTGCCGAAATGGTACCCTATTCCCTATTTAGTGCAGTTAATGGGGAATAGGGTGCCAAATTAGGAATATGTTGACCTTTGACTGATCTTTGACCACTGTTTCCCCCTGTGTATGTCAGGCACATCAGTGACCCAGCTAGAGGCTCTGGACCCAGAACAGGAGCCCCTCATCTTCGGTGTCGTGGGAGAGGAGGCCATGAGGTACTTTGCCGTGGCGAGAGACACAGGAGTGGTGTGGCTACGACAGCCACTGGACCGCGAGGTTAGAAGACACACACACACAGGCACTTGCACGTACACATGCAGGTATACACACACACATTAATGAGAAGAGGAAGAACGTCAGAAAAGGAGGGATGGCTTAAGGATGGAACAGAGTGGGATTAGAGTTTGAGTTTAGGAGTAGTGTAATGGCTTGTGTTTAAGAAAAGGGTAATGATGAACTTTGCAGGACCCCCGAGTGGCGCAGTGGTCTAAGACGCATCACATCTGGCCGTGATTGGAAGACCCATAGGGCGGCGCACAATTGGCCCAGCATTGTCCGGGTTTGACCGGGGTAGGCTGTCATTGCAAATAAGAATTTGACTGACTTGCCTACTTAAATAAATGTTAAATTAATTAAAAAAATAGTTTAAAAAAAATCAAGACCAAGAATAACTTGGAAGAAGACACAAATAAAAGAGAAAGTGAAATTAGTGTATTTCTATGGGCATTGGAGAAGAGGAATTGGTAAGAGTGGGGTTTTAGAGATTCTTTGCAAACACATCATCATGTTTCAATTAAATAAACTGTATTTACATGAATGCACAAACTCACACACACAAAGGTAATTATAGTAAACTAAAATTGAAATGAAAACCAAAACAGATTATGAAAAAAACTATTTAGTAAACTGAAATAAAATAATTAACAAACATGTTTGAAAAACTAAAACTGTACTGAAACAATTATTTTGGACTCCAAAACGAACTAAAATAAAATAAAAAACATTATGAACATCATTATGTTCAGTTTTAGTTTTCTTTGTAAACTTTGAGCAAAAATTAAATGCGGTTTTAAAACTTTTGGAGGGGTTTCAAGCTACTGAATCTGGCAGTGTTTTAAATAGGCATAGCTAGTATATGTCTCAAATATTACTAGCAATCACTAACTAACAGGGAAACAATTGTCTAGGAAGTTAACTTAATTCTTCTTACATGTACTACTAGTTAAAAAGCATTGGATTGGTGTAAACATGGGCTATTCCTTTTAGGCCGTGACTGCGGATCCGACTTTTCACCAGATGTTTTTTTCCGCACATGTGCAGAAGCTTTGGGATCATTAGTATGGAGAAAAAAAGGTCAGAGAAAAGTCGGATCCGCAGCCACTCTATTCCTTTTAAATCCAAGTCATTTTGGGATTTACTTTATAATTTAAACCTAACCTGACCTATGACATGTCCCATCACCTTATGTATTGCTGCCCTCCAGTACCAAAAAGTGACATCCCAAAAAACAAAAACAAAAAACTATACAAAACAAATGGCTCTAAGCCTCCCACGCATGCTTTCTGTCCCTAACAGTAAAACTGAAACTAAATAATATAAAACTAAATATAAATACTTTAAAATAATGTCTTAAGCTGAATAAAAACTAGAAAATCAGGTCTGAAAACTAACTGAAACTAAACTGAATTTCAAATATTTTTTTTTAACAAATATAAAAACACAAAAATATAATAACCTTGACACACAAACAATCACACAACCTCCCTCCCCACACTCCCCTCCCTCACATACTCTATGAAGGGTTATGCTGACGTGTCTCTCTCTCCATCTCTTCCAGACCAAGTCGGAGATGCAGGTGGAGTTCTCTGTGAGTGACAGCCAAGGGGTGAGAGTCAAACCTACACTCTGATCAACGCTGTGACATGATGTATCACATCCTGTCTGTCAAGCAGCTCACACACTGTATATACAACTCCTGACTAACTCTCCCAGAGTTATTTACTCTTGACACCTTTCTCACACGTAACATTCTAATGCTAAAACACACTGACATTTCAACCTACACAACCATATAGGTCATGGTTAAAACAGTACACTCGTTATGGGCACATAACTTGCCCTCCCACTTGCCAAGTGCTCTTTTTGGTGGGGGTACATATATATATTTTATTGTATACAGTTTTTGTTGTTGTTGTTCTGAACCCACTGTCCCCAAGTCGTCATGACGTCATCAAGTTTGCCCACCCCCACCCCGTCTTTTTCCCAGTTTGCCCTGTATGAATTGCGTGCGCAAATGCGGTCACCGGTCGAGTGTGTGTAGCAAGCTTCCTAGTTTAAATATCAACAGTACTGCCACGGCAGCATAGCATTTGATTACCACTAGATAACACTTACATCATCATCAATATTTGGTCTGTTTATAATTTATTTACTTATAGAATCATAGCCGAGAGAAGGGTGCTTGAGGTGCTGCAGAAACCCTGATAAATTGAAATAAATGTGCAAGTTATATAATTGCTGCTGTTTGTTCAGAAATAAATTAAATAATTCAGAATAACGTACTATACGATGAGTGGGCCTATAATTTAGTCACAGAGGATCATTATCTTCTTTAAAAAAATCCAATCTGTGGATTGTGTGTAGCCCAATAACAAGGCATGGCCTGCAGTTGGGAAATCTGTCAGTGAACAGCATGCAGACAAAACAGGCCTTTCACAATATTTCAAATATAATTGTGGGAAAACACAGGTTGGAAAGCAAATGGCTCCTGCTGAAAAGAGAAGATTTATCTTTCTGCTATAGGCTGCAAAAATATTTTAGCAACTTCCAAACAGGCCTGTTGAGAGAGGCTTTTGGCACAAGCCGGCAGGTGAGCTGCGCATCATTGGGTGAGTCAGTGAAACAAAAAATATTTTTTAGGGCTTTCCTTCTCATATTGTAAATATGTGTGTCTCCACACACTTAAGCCTAGGGTATTGATGGATTCAAGACATGGTCGTTTTTAATGTTCTCAGATTCTCATTTTGTCAATGTCAAAGTAGCCTGTCATTTTGATCATCTGTGCAGTATTTAAAAATATTCTACCAAGGTCTCCAGTCTTGTAAAATGATGTAGAATTGCATGAAATGTGTTCATTTTTCAGGAACTATAGGCTACTAAAAATGTGTGCAATTTCTGTAAGCACCTCTACTCTACTGCACTATGCCACTGCGATGATTTGCATGCAATCCTTTATTATAAATGTTTTAAAGAATCTCTTGCGTTCCGGTACCTAAAAGCTCCACAGGTCACCCCCCCCCCCTTCCACTCACCACTCATGATTTACAAATTAAGCACTGAACACAGGTAGTCTAGACTCCATATACCCACCATATTCTAACATATCCACACAAGCCACTGTCCAGCTAGCCATATATCATGAGTTAGAAGCTCATGAGTATTAGACTATATTATGAAGTTATTATTTAAGAGTATTGAAGATAAATCACAATCAGTAAAACGTTTGTCAAGCTAGCTAACTAGCACATTTACATCAAGCATTAACATCAACGATCAGCATATAACCTACCCTCTATTCCGATGTCGATCATGTCTTTAGGAGCCATTGTAACTAGCTTGCTTACAATTTGTGATGTGTTGGAGAAATAAGTAGGCCTATAGAAAAAAAACATTTAAAAAAATTGCTACAGGCGCAGTTAGTATGTTTGAGGGGAGGGGGCTGCTGTGCATAGTGTATGTACTGTATGTGTGAGTGTACGTGCATGTGGTGGTGGGGTAAGTGTGTGTCTGTGTTTCTCTTTGTCTGTGTATGTTTGAGTATTAACAATCAGTACCTCTTGTGCCTTCGCAGGTGGTCAAAGACACAGTAAATATCCAGATAGGAGACGTGAATGACAACTCCCCTACTTTCCATGGCCAGCTGTACACAGTACGCATCGCAGAGGTAGGCTACAATCATGTACAGTATGTGTGTGTTGTAGTGTGATAGTGTGTCTGTGTGTGCGTGTGCCACTTCAAAATCCCTATTGTGCCATGAGATGTTTTATAAAAAAAATTTAAGATAATCTTACTGTTTGCTTGTGTAATTGGAGATGGAAGGGCGTTCCATGCAAAGTGGCATTTGTTTTTGACTTGGGGACTGTGAAGAGACCCCCGATGGCATGTCTTGTGTGGTGTGTATGGATGTCTGAGCTGTATGTTATTTGATTATGTGTAAAATCTGGATTTTTTATCACAGTACGTTATAAAAATAGTTTTTCCACCTTACTAGCCAAATAGTCATTGAAATTATTGGCAATATCAAAACATTTTGTTATAAATAACCCATCAACTTGATGAATGATGGAGATTAATTGGGTTTTCTGCCCATTATATAATTTAACGTACTCCAAATTATTTTTTCATTGTTTTATGTCATTTATCTTGGTTTGGCAAAATAATTTCTTGTTATTTTTGTTAAGTTTATTCACAACCTTCTAAATGTACAGTATGTCAACCGATTAGATGAGCAGCCTCTTGTTTGCCACCTCTTTTGCATAATTTCCTTTTCAATTCATCATCAATCCAGGAGCCTCTAACAGTTCTCACAGTTAATTTCATAACAGGTTCATGCTTGTCAACAATTGTCATGAATCATTTTATAAATACTCCCAGAGCTGCATCTGGGTTCACTTCCTCATACACATCAGACCAACATACATCTTCAGCAAAAGAATAATGAGAAAACATTTTGTATGATCTCTTATAATTTACTTTAGGACCTGCCTTTGGTACTTCCTTGTTATTACCACAATGTTATGGTCACTACAGCCATTGGGAACTGATATTGCATCGGAGCAAAGCTCTGTAGCATTAGTGAAGATATGATCAATACAAGTGGATGTCACAGATCCAACACTATTGGTATGCATTCTAGTTGGTTGAGTGATAACCTGGGTCATTTTACAGCCATTCGTCACAGTTAGAAGCTTCCCCTTGAGAGGACAGCTAGTTGCTAACCAGTCAATGTTCAGGTCACCCAGAAAATAGACCTCTCTGTTAACATCACTCACACACGCTATCAAGCTTTGCACACATTTTATTCAAATACTGACTGTTAGCCTATAGCAGCACCCTAAAATAAGAGGCTTTAGATGAGGCAGGTGACCTTGCAACCACAACACTTCAACAACATTTGACATAAGATCTTCTCTAAGCTTTACAAGATTATGGCTCTGAACATATACAGCAACACCTCCCCCATAGGCATTTGTGTATTTTCTTTAGACATTATATCTTTGGATTGTTACTGCGGTATCCTCAAAGAAATGATCTAAGTGAGTTTCAGAGATTGACAGTTTATCTGTATTTATATTTATTAAAGATCCCCATTACCAAACTTTTTTTGATATACTCAAAGGACCATTATTAGAATGTTTTAACCACTCCTATGTAAATGGTAGATTATCGGAAACTCAACAAGAAGGTCTGATTTCATTATTACTGAAACAGGATACAAGTGGTAAATATAAAGATCCAGTCCAGTGAAAAAAATGGAGGCCCCTTACACTTCAGTGTTGTGATGCTAAAATTCTAGGAAAATGTATAACGCATAGAATTTAAAAGGTATAGTCGGATATTATTCATTCTAAAACAGACAGTTATTTTTGACATGGACGATACATTGGAGATAGTATAAGACAAGTACTGGAAACAATACAACAATATGAAAAACTCTGGGAAAACAGGCCTGCTATTCATAGCTGACTTTGAATTGTATTTTGATAAAGTACGACTGGAGTGTATGTATAAATGCCTGGAACATTTCAATTTTGGAGAATCTCTTATGAAATGGGTTAAAGTGATGTATAGCAACCCTAGGTGTAAAATAATGATTAATGGCTACTTCTCAGAAAGTTTTAAGCTGTCAAGAGGAGTAAAATAAGGTTGTCCACTATGTATTAAAATCAGATCCAACAATAATATCAAAGGGTTAGTAATCCAGGGCTTAAAACCAAAGGTGTCGTTGTACACTGATGATTCATGTTTTCTTGATAAGGGTTATGCTGATACTAGATACTTTTTCTAACCTCTCTGGATTACAACCAAATTATCAAAACCTACTTATTGCAGCATTACTGCAAAAATGGAAGAGGGAAAAAGTAGGGCATTTTTCTGTTGGTCCTGATTTAAAGACCGTAATTAGTTAAAGAAAATTGTAATAAATAAAAAAGTATACCAGTTTCATTTAACCCTTGTGTAGTCTTAAGGGAAAGGGTAATAAATAAGGGTAAAAAATTACCCGCCTTCATTAAACCCCTAAAATAAAGCAGCTGAATTTAATTTTAATTCTATTTTGCATGAAGAAACAACCTGTCATTCATCACAAACTTTGTGAATATCTGGGTTTTCCCTCTTCACAGTGCAGAAAGACATTTAATCAGTGGACACCACTCGTTTTTATTACAACACACCTGTCATAATTGTTTTCTTTACTAAAGTAGAGGTTTATTATTATTATTATTGCTAAAGGTACTGCATAGATGTAAACATATATTTTGTTTGCAAGAGATAGCAGTTGTATAGCCTAAGAAAGAAGCAGAAATGTGCAGAAAGTTGTCTTGAATGCATTTTATTGAAGGGAACCACCGTGCTTTTACACCTGCATTGCTTGCTGTTTGGGGTTTTAGGCTGGGTTTCTGTACAGCACTCTGTGACATCAGCTGATGTAAGAAGGGCTTTATAAATACATTTGATTGATTAAACTCTAATTAGCACATGTCGGACAGTATGCAAGTGTGTGTGCATGGACTTTGCAGATGTATTTCTCACATGTGCAGCACATAGTATTTGTTTTACAGTCCTTCTTTGGGGGGCAGAATTGGCATCTCCTCCTCTTGCCTGCCTGAGCTGCAGCCTCAGGTGGATCAGGACACGATTCAGCCCCCTGAACAGCTTTCACAAGCGCTGCAGAGGCTGCTGTGCGGGGGAGGCGCTCCTTTCTTTGAGTGGGTGGGGTTACAAGTGCCTTTCCCAGCTGCTCCAGGAACACCCTACTCTTGTTCCGCTTATCAGGCATCCAGGTAGGGTTGATATTGTTCCATATCATGAAGGAATTGTATGAGAACACATCAATGATGTTAGGGGAAATGACCAGGGGCCAGCAGCAGTCATTCTCCTGCAGCTGCAAGTTCTAATCACCTTGTCCACATTGTCCACGTCTCCTTTGTTGTGGTTGTAGTCCAGGATGATGGCTGGCTTCCTGTCCTCATGATCACTGATATCAGCCATTTTGTGCACATCCTTGTTTCTCTTTGGGAGGTAAGAAACTAGCGTGGTGGTGGGGGTGAAGGCAAACTTTGATGAGAAGGCCTCTCTCACCTTTGTTGCGAGGAGTGCAGGGGGCTCAGGCTTGGTCTTTCTAACTGTGCCAACCATGGTGATCTTCCTTTTCAATCAGTAGCACACATAATCTCAATTTCTCATTGTGTGTGTGTGTGTGTGTGTGTGTGTGCGTGCATGCGTGCGTGCGTGCGTGTGTGTTTTTTGTAGAGTGTAAATGATTTTATAACTATAACTATTTTATAAAGTTACCAAATTTAAAGTTGGAAAAAGATCATTTAGGGGGTTTCCTCTTCTGTTTAACATAGTCATTTTTTACCCTTAAGACAACACAAGGGTTATAAGGACCCAAAAAATGACAGCAGTGCCATATAGACTGCAAAATAGTTGGGAAGAGATTTTCAACGTACCGATTCCATGGCACATGATTTATGAATTGATACGTAAAACGACCCTGGATTCAAAACGTATAATTCTTGAAACCAATAGAATGTTATATATATGGGGGATACAACCTTCCCAGCTCTGCAGGTTTTGCTGTGAAGAGACAGAATCATTAGATCATCTGTTTTGGTACTGTCCATATGTAGCTTGTTTTTGATCACAGGTCCAGGAATGGCTGAAGAATTGCAACATTTACCTGGAGCTAACTCTTCAGATAGCACTACTGGGTGATCTGAAAAGTCATAGTCAATCGATCAATAATACAATAATACGTTTAGCAAAAATGTATAGTTTTTATTTACAATTTGTAGAAATTACGGGAATAGAAAGGTTTGTGAAACATCACAGTGCAGTTGAAAAATAGATGGCAAATTGAAATCCAATATGGATGGTGTTAAGAGATAGATGGGCAGGTTGAGGTTAGAGGAAGGACAGGGGTAAAAACAAACAAAATATAACTATTGTAAAATAGACTGTGTGTAAAATGTATATTGTATGTATAAGCTGGAAGTAGAAGCCTAAGCATTGTTGTTCACTAGTTTACTCCTATTAGGGGAGGGGTGGTAGGGTTAGAAACTAATAAAGGAAAACATGTTTTAAAAAATGTGTGTATATATATGTATTCATTTGTGTTATTTCATAGCTTTGATGTCTTTGCTATTATGTAGAAAATAGTAAAAATAAAGAAACTCTTGAATTAGTAAGTGTGTCCAAACTTTTGACTGGTACTGTATGTGTATATAGATATATATATATTTGCAAAAACAATATATGGGGGGATTGGAAGTGATGCAGACAATTACATTGATGGAGCTACATTCTATCTGCAATATTAAAGCTGATCTACCCCCCAATGTTATCCGATGCCACCAATGTTTTCCAATGTTATCAAGTTATTCATTTCATTATTTCTAAGGCAACATACAGTTGAAGTCGGATACATTTAAACTAAGTTTTTCACAATTCACAAAATTATGATTTTGTTAAGAATGTAAAATGTCAGAATAATAGTAGAGAGAATTATTTATTATAGCTTCGATTTCTTTCATCACATTCCCAGCGGGTCAGAAATGTACATACACTCATTTAGTATCAATATGTTAGTATTTCCTTCCACAAGCTTCCCACAATAAGTTGGATGAATTTTGGCCCATTCCTCCTGACAGAGCTGGTGTAACTGAGTCAGGTTTGTAGGCCTCCTTGCTCATACACACTTTTTCCAGTTCTGGCCACAAATTTTCTATGGGATTGAGGTCAGGGCTTTGTGATGGCCGCTCCAATACCTTGACTTTGTTGTCCTTAAGCCATTTTGCTACAACTTTGGAAGCATGCTTGGGGTCATTGTCCATTTGGAAGACCCATTTGCGACCAAGCTTTATCTTCCTGACTGATGCCTTGAGATGTTGCTTCAATATATCCACGTAATTTCCTCCTCATGATGCCATCTATTTTGTGAAGTGCACCAGTCCCTCATGCAGCAAAGCACCCCCACAACATGATGCTGCCACCCCTGTGCTTTACGGTTGGGATGGTGTTCTTCGGCTTGCAATCCTCCCCCTTTTTCCTCCAAACATAACAATGGTCATTATGGACAAACAGTTCTATTTTTGTTTCATCAGACCAGAGGGCATTTCTCCAAAAAGTATGATCTTTGTCCTCATGTGCAATTGCAAACCGTAGTCTGGATTTTTATGGCGGTTTTGGAGCAGTGGTTGGTGAGCGGCCTTTCAGGTTATGTCGATATAGGACTTGTTTTACTCTGGCTATAGATACTTTTGTACCTGTTTCCTCCGGCATCTTCACAAGGTGCTTTGCTGTTGTTCTGGGATTGATTTGCACTTTTTGTACCAAAGTATGTTCATCTCTAGGAGACAGAACGCGTCTCCTTCCTGAGAGGTATGACGGCTGCATGGTCCCATGGTGTTTATACTTGCGTACTATTGTTTGTACAGATGAACGTGGTACCTTCAGGCGTTTGGAAATTGCTTCCAAGTATGAACCAGACTTGTGGAGGTCTACAAAGCAAAGAGGCACTGAGTTTGAAGGTAGGCCTTAAAATACATCCACAGGTACACCTCCAATTGACTCAAATTATGTCAATTAGCCTATCAGAAGCTTCTAAAGCCATGACATAATTTTCTGGAATTTTCCAAGCTGTTTAAAGGCACAGTCAACATAGTAAAATTGTAAACTTTTGACCCACTGGAATTGTGATACAATGAATTATAAGTGAAATAGTCTGTCTGTAAACAACTGTTGGAAAACAGTAGATGTCCTAACCGACTTGCCAAAACTATAGTTTGTTAACAATAAATGTGTGTAGTGTTTGAAAAACGAGTTTTAATGACTCAATGTCAAAGTCAAAGTCACCATTATTAGTCAGTACAACCAAATGCCTTCAACCGAAATGTGTCTTCCGCATTTAACCCAACCCCTCTGAATCAGAGAGGTGCAGGGGGCTGCCTTAATCGACATCCACGTCTTCGGCGCCCAGGCAACAGTGGGTTAACTGCCTTGTTCAGGGGCAGAACGACAGATTTTTACCTTGTCAGCTCGGGGATTCCGAACTTGCAACCCTCCGGTTACGAGTCCAACGCTCTAACCGCTACCTGCCGCCCTCCAACCTAAGTGTATGTAAACTTCCGACTTCAACTATATATTAATATTGGCTATTATTTTTATTATAAGAGGTGGATCAGCTTAATATTGAGGAAAGATTGTTGCTTCCATCAATGAAATTGTCTGCATAATTTCCAATCCCCCATATATATTTTTGGGGTAAATATATATATATATCCATATACACACATATATACATACACATACCCAATTGGAGTAAACTAATAAACAATAACACTTAGGCTTCCACCTTCAGTTTATACATCTTCTTATACACATTTTAAAGACACAATCTATTTTACAATAGTTATATTTTGTTTGTTTTTAGTCCTTCCTCTATTTGTGATGTCCATCCAGTTTGATTTCTATTTGTAAATGTGCTATTTCACAAAATATCTGAATCTATATACATTCTACAGACCCCAAATGTTTTACATTGGTTATCTTGTTATTAGTCCCACTCCTCAGCTCCATTCAACCCCTCCCATCTATCTTTCAACACCATCCATTTTGATTTCTATTTTTCATATATTTTTCAACTGTGCTGTGATGCTTCACAAAAGTACTGAACCGTTCTATTCTCATAGCTTCTTCAGATTGTAAATAAAAATAAACATTTTTGCCAAAATAATGATTATATTATTGATTGACTATGGCTTTTCAAATCACCCAGTATTGCTATCTGCAGCGTTAGTTCTAGGCAAATGTTGCAATTCTTCAGCCATTCCTGGACCTGTGACCAAAAATGAGCTACATTTGGACAATACCAAAATAAACGATCTAATGACTCTGCCTCCTCACAGCAAAATCTGCAGAGCTGGGAAGATTGTATTCCCCATATATATATATATATATATATATATATATATATATATATATATATATATATATATATATATATATATATAACATTCTATTAGTTGCAAGAATTTTGAATAATAAAAATTTGAAGTTTTGAATCCGGTGTTGTTTTGCGTATCAATTCATAAACCATGTGCCATGGAATTAGTACATCGAAAATCTCTTCCCCACTATTTTGCAATTTATATGGCACAGCTTTCAGTTTTTTGGTCCTTAAATGAAATTATATGTTTTTATTTATCACACTTTTCTTTAACCATTTATGTTCTTTAATACAGGGCCGACAAACAAGTTCCTTACTTTTTTCCCCTTCTACTTGCCTCTTCCATTTTTGTGGGAATGCTGCAATTAGTTGGTTGTAATTTTGGGTAGAGCAGACATTTCCAAATGTCTGTGTTAGCTGCATGTGTGAAATAACTCCACCAGTCCTATTTATAATATAATTCACAAAAATTATACCTTTTTTAAACATTTCTTCAAAAAATATATTTTTTTAATCGAATAGTATATTGGAGGTTAACCACAATATTTGTTGCATTATTTGTTCTGTCTTTTCAGGTGGATTAAACTGAAATTGCAACCAACTTTCTAAGGCTTGTTTAAAAAATAACGATATTTTGGAGATTATTTCCTTTTCAAACAACCAAAAGTGAGCAGATGTAATCTGAATAAAGGAAAAAAGGCCATTCTTGAACATAGGATGAGACAATACTACCAATTTACTTGAGAAACAGTTTGGATTTAAGTAAAACATTTGTATAACTGATGCCTTTAGTGAGAGGTCTAATGCTTTAATATTTAATAATTTCTGCCCTCCGAATTCATATTCGTTATATAAATAGGCTCTTTGAATTTTTTCTGGCTTGCCATTCCAAATAAAAATGAATATTTTTTGTTCATATAATTTAAAAAGCAGGTCACTAGGTGTAGGCAAAACCATGAGCAAATAGGTAAACTGTGATATGACCAAAGAGTTAATCAGGGTGATTTTCCAACAAATAGACAGGTATTTTCCTTTCCATGGTAACAAGATCTTATCTATTTTTGCTAACTTTCTATAAAAATGTATTGGAGTGAGATCATTTCTTTCTTTTGGGATTTGTATACCAAGTATGTCCACATCTCCGTCAGACCATTTAATTGGTAAACTACACGGTAATGTAAAATTAGCTTTTTTTGTGATCCAATACGTAATATAGTACACTTATTATAATTTGGTTTTAATTCAGAGAGGATAGAAAAAGTATCTAGATCCTCTATGAGGCCTTGGAGAGATTCTAATTGTGGTTTTAAAAGAAAACATGAATCATCAGCGTACAATGACACCTTAGTTTTTAAGCCACGGATTTCTAATCCCTTAATATTATTGTTCAATCTAATCCAACCAGGAAATATTTAAAGGGACTCGAGTAAAACATTCTCAGAAACTGCAACCTAAAATCAAATATTTCTAGAACAGTCAGGAATGTTCGCGTTTGTTCTCAGAATGTTTAAAAAACATTACGTTTTAACGGTCAGAAAATGTCAGGAAAGAACTGGTTTGAAAATCATCTTCTTTCTTATATTTGGAGAAAGTCAACTTGCCTTCCAAATAGAACAACTCTCCCTGTGCAGTGCTGCCCTAAATCTCTCCCCTACAGCTTGTCTTTCTCTCATTGTCTACTACCTCCACCAACTCTCTTCCACCTTTTTTCAGTATCTATCTCGCTCCTCTCTTTCTATCCCTCCCTTCCTCTCCCATTTTCAGTTGCTCTTCTCTCTCTCTCTCTCTCTCTCTCTCTCTCTCTCTCTCTCTCTCTCTCTCTCTCTCTCTCTCTCTCTCTCTCTCTCTCTCTCTCTCTCTCTCTCTCTCTCTCTCTCTCTCTCTCTCTCTCTCTCTCTCTCTCTCTCTCTCTCTCTCTCTCTCTCTCTCTCTCTCCTCTTTGCCCTCTCCCCAATCTAATCCCTGATATTAAGTAATTGCCAGAGTGGAGTAAAGTGTTGGAGTGTGGAACTTCAAACAGAGGCTAAAATCTATCTCAGCACGCACACACATATATTGTGTTGTGTTTATATTGAGTGCATAGCCTACCCCCAGTCCTCTCCAAATCTTCAAAGCCACTGGGATTTTTCTCCTCTTCAATCCATAAAGTCCAGCAAATAAATTCAGAGAAATAGGAGACTGTTTATCCTGCCCTGTTTACCTCCTCCTATGAGTGGAGTAAAGGGTTCTCTCAGGGTTCTCTCTGGTTTCTCTCGTGGATCTCTCAGGGTTCTCTCTGGGTTTTCTGAGGGTTCTATCAGGGTTATGTTACAGTTATATCAGCATATATCATGTTTCTCTCAGGGTTTTCTCAGGGTTCCAGTTACTAATAGTTAGATGTTAACTGTTCATTTAACCTTTAGTAATTTCTGCAATTGCACATTTGAATAGATATAGGCCTTTAGGGCAGGCAAGGGAGGTTATCCTTCCTTTAAATACAGCATAGTTTTATTTTGATATTACAAAAGACCAGTCAGGTTGGATGCTGATTGGCTGAAATCGTGTTTCTGAAATTGTGTTATTTCATGATAAACCATGGTAAATGCCTGTTTACTAAAGTATCACTATGTAACAATTATATAAGAACAATTCAATTTTTTATTTTTTATTTGGCCGGCCAGGCAATTCATCAAATTATCTTAACATTATTTCTGCCCATGTTTGATGTACGATGCATGTATGATATAGGCACACAGTATATTACTGGCACCAGCTACAGTTTACAGAATACTCAGAGTGCTAAGTCATGGAAGAAACGAGGAGAAGATAAGGCAGTGAGGGTGTTGTGACTCAATCTTTTCCCTGCTCAATCATTTCCTCCATCCCCTCCCTTCTTTCTTTCCTTCCTCCATCTCATCCTCTTCCTCCTCTGACAACTTTTTGTCCCCCACATTTTAATGACCTCCGTCTGTGACCTCTGGTGACGACGGGCAAAGCAAACTTTGCAACATCACTCCAACAACCTGTCTCTCACCGGACATGCCACGGTAACCAGTCAATCACAGATTAGGGCTTTAATTAACAACTCTGAGACAACAAACTAGTTCCTGAAATTGACTGCAGAGAAAAACAGAACGGGGAGGGACAGAGACAGAGATAGGGAAAGTAACATGGAAAGGAGTGGAAAGAGATGGGAGACAGGGAGTGAAGAAGATAGACAGAAATGTGACATGTGTGAGAGACAGATACAGAGACAGAGGGAAAGACGGAGATAAACAATAACATTGGAAGGAATGGGAAAGAGATGGAAGAGAGGGAGTGGAAGGTGAGATCAAACAGGAATACAGAGAGAGAGAGAAAAGGGAAACAGCTAAATGACATGACAATTTGAATAAAGAAAGAAGAAAAGTGATGATGTAAGAGGTCTTGAAAGAGAAAGCAAAAGGTGGATGAAGATATTGAAAGGAACTACAGCCCAGTTAGCACAGTGAACAGATTAAGCTGTTACACTGGCTCAACATGATCTGAGGACGGGGAGGTGTAGTGTATAGACGAGTGGAGTGTGTGTGTAATTGAGCAGGTGTGGAGGAGAGGAGTGTGTGTAATTGAGGAGGTGGAGAGGCGAGGAGTGTGTGTGTCTGCGTCTGTGCGTGCGTGCATGTGTAATTGTGGGTTTAATTTGTGGTGCTATAAAGAGGGTGAAGGGTAGCAGGTGGGCTGCTAGCATTCCCTCTGTCAGCGCTAATGAGCTGGGCAGATTTACAGCAACCAGACATTGTGGAGACAAAGAGATAATGGCTGCCTCTCAAATGGCTCCCTATTCAGTATATAGTCTACTACTTTAGACTAGAGCCCATAGGGTCCTCCCATACGGCTCTGGTGAAAACTTGTGCACTATATCGGGTATATGGTGCAGTTTGGGATGCACTCAGAGACTCACCTAAACTCAATGTTTGACTAAAACAACAGATGGGCCTGAGCCAAATTCCCCATGTGATAGAATGATGGTGATGGTCATGGTGCAGGGGTCCTGCATATTGAGTAAGGGAGATGTTTTATTTTTTCTTCACATTTTAGAGTAAGGTGTATCCTGATTAGTAAACCTTTTGGTATGAGCTCAAGAAAGGTGATGATACAGTTACTAGCATTCAGCCCTATGATTCTTGATCTAGAGATAGTATAACACACTTCAAAGTATTTGAAATGTAGTCTGTCTGTCTGTCTGTCTGTGTGTGTGTGTATGTCTGTCTGTGAGTAGGTCGGTCAGTGTGTCTGTGTGTGTCTGTGTGTGTCTGTGTGTGTGTGCGTGTGCTTTTGTGCATGTGTGTAAACAGCAACTCAGTGTTTAATAAAAACCAGTCACCCCAGGGAGTCCCGATTCCCCACCCCCCAGCCTCTCGTCCCATGCTCCCTGACCCCTAAACCCTCTCCCACTGCGAGTTAGTCTCTGTGTCATTGAAACGTCGCCATCATCAAATGCCACCACTAATGACTTTGAGACTCGGCAAGTGTGTTTTGTGTCCTGTTGCTCGCCCCAGCTGTACCCTACCCCAATGGCACAAACACACTCTTTCTCCTGCTCTCTTTCTCTTTTTCTTTCCTTCCCCCCAAATACCCCTCTTTCTTTCTTTGAATTCCACTCTCTCCTGTACATACAGAGAGACACGCAAGCACGCACGCACACACACACACAAACCTATATATTTTCTGTACTGTCAATCTCTCTCCTTACCTTATCTACACCTTAAATTGTCCATTCATCAATTGTTTTTTTTATCCTCCAGTAGACAGGCGGTGTAGTAGAATATTGAACACAGATAAGTCAACAGTGATGCAGAGGGAGATAGTACAGTCGTGGCCAAAAGTTTTGAGAATGATACAAATATTAATTTCCACAAAGTTTCCTGGTTCAGTGTCTTTAGATATTTTTGTCAGATGTTACTATGAAATACTGAAGTATAATTACAAGCATTTCATAAGTGTCAAAGGTTTTTATTGACAATTACATGAAATGGATGCAAAGAGTCAATATTTGCAGTGTTGATCCTTCTTTTTCAAGACCTCTGAATTCCGCCCTGGCATGACCACAAGTTCTCAATGGGATTAAGGTCTGGGGAGTTTCCTGGCCATGGACCCAAAATATCAATGTTTTGTTCCCCGAGCCACTTAGTTATCACTTTGCCTTATGGCAAGGTGCTCCATCATGCTGGAAAAGGCATTGTTTGTCACCAAACTGTTCCTGGATGATTGGGAGAAGTTGCTCTCGGAGGATGTGTTGGTACCATTCTTTATTCATGGCTGTGTTCTTAGGCAAAATTGTGAGGGATTCATCAGAGAAAATTGTGAGGGATTCATCAGAGAAATACCCCAGTCCTCAGCAGTCCAATCCCTGTACCTTTTGCAGAATATCAGTCTGTCCCTGATGTTTTTCCTGGAGAGAAGTGGCTTCTTTGCTGCCCTTCTTGACACCAGGCCATCCTCCAAAAGTCTTCGCCTCACTGTGCGTGCAGATGCACTCACACCTGCCTGCTGCCATTCCTGAGCAAGCTCTGTACTGGTGGTGCCCCGATCCCGCAGCTGAATCAACTTTGATTCCAAGCACCACCCTCCTTTTGAAGCTTCCAGCCTGTTATTCAAACTCAATAAGCATGACAGAGTGATCTCCAGCCTTGTCCTCGTCAACACTCACACCTGTGTTAACGAAAGAATCACTGACAGCTAGTCCTTTTGTGGCAGGGCTGAAATGCAGTGGACATATTTTTAGGGGATTCAGTTCATTTGCATGGCAAAGAGGGACTTTGCAATTCATCTGATTGCTCTTCATGACATTCTGGAGTATATGCAAATTGCCATCATACAAACTGAGGCAGCAGACTTTGTGAAAATTTATATTTGTGTCATTCTCAAAACATTTGGCCAGCCATGCCCAGTCTGAAAAAAAGGGTTCCTAAAGGGTTCTTTGCGGCAGGATAGGGTTCTACCAAAAAACGTTTTACCTAGAACCTTTAAAAACCCGAGAAACTTTTGGAAGAAAGGGTTCTTTGATGATTCGTTGGAAGGCGAGAAGGATTCTTTATAAGGCAAGAAGGGTTCTACAAAGAACCCTTCTGAATCTGAATAAGCTTTTTAATTATATGTTTTTTTCTTATTTTAAATAGTGCCTGAGCATTAGTGTTTACCTCAGTGTTTAAACTTCAACAGTTTGAGTAACCTGATCATTTTAAAGCGATAGGTGTGAGAATGTTTTAAACTGTACCTACAGTATATGTGAATATTTTTGCCTGGTATTCTCTTAATAATTGTACATATACCATACTGACATAGTTCATATCATTACCATGATTTCTGTCTTTCAAATTAGTATTTTATGTGATATTATTAAGCAGAGAGTAGTATAATAGAAGGGAGTGAACCAGCAATGTATTGTATGGCACACAGCAAATTGGCCTGTTTTACCTAGTGTTGATTTTTTTTTTAACTTTCTAGTGTTGATTAAGAAGTTAACTGCACTATGCAGAAATAGCTCTAAATTCTAATGCAAAAATTCTAATAGTTCGCTTAATTTCAGTTTGTGACAAAACAAGGAAGTATAGTTTAAATAATCATTGTACTATCTAAACTGCTGTGAAATATCCTTTCCTGTCACGATCGTGTACAGAATTGGACCAAGGCGCAGCATGCATGGTTGAGTTAAACATGATTTAAATTATTTGAACAAAAGAAAGTTGCAACGACCGTAAACACACCGTGTAGCGCAACTAACACGATGAACATAAGTAATATCCCACAACACAGGTGGGGGACTGAACAACCTAAATAGGATTCCCAATTAGAGACAACGACTAACAGCTGCCTCTAATTGGGAACCCAAACCAAACCAACATAGAAAAACAAACATAGACCAAAAAACACCCCTGATCATGTCCTGACCAAAAACACAAATGAGCAGCCAAAGGGGCTATCTATGGCCAGGACGTGACAGTACCCCCCCCCCCCCAAAAGGCGCAAGTCTCTCGGGTGGGTCCTCGCCTTTGGTGGCGGCTCCGGTGCGGGCCGTACCGGCCGGAGAAGACACGGAGGCAGAGGCCCGGTACGTGGAGCAGGAACAGTACGTGCCAGGCTGGGCCGACACCCTAGAAGCCTGGTGCGTGAAGCGAGAACAGTCCGTGCCCGGCTCTCGATGCGCACAGGTGGCCTGGTGCGGGAGCAGGAACATGACGTGCTGGGCTCTCGATGCACACAGGGGACCTGATGCATGGAGCAGTGACAGGACTTGCCGGGGTCTCGATGCGCACAGGGGACCTGATGCGTGGAGCAGGGACAGGACGTGCCGGGCTCTGAAGGCGCACAGGGAACCTGATGCGTGGAGCAGGGACAGGACGTGCCGGGCTCTCGATGCGCACAGGGGACCTGATGCGTGGAGCAGGGACAGGCCGTGAAGGGCTCTAAAGGTGCACAGGGGACCTGATGCGTGGAGCGGGAACAGGTCGTGCCAGTCTCTCGATGCGCACAGGGGGCCTGGTGCGCGGAGCAGGAACAGGTCGTGCCGGGCTCTGTAGACGCACAGGGAGCCTGGTGCGTGGAGCAGGAACAGGCCGTACTGGGCTGTGGAGACGCACCGGAGATACAGTGCGCAGTGTCGGCGCAGGATATCCTGGTCCCAGGAGGCGCACCGGAGACCAGGAGCGCTGAGCCGACACCCTCCTTCCAGGCTGGTCGCTCACCCTAGCCTGACAGATGCGGGGAGCTGGAATGTCGCGCACCGGGCTGTGAACACGCACTGGTGACACCGTGTGCTTCACCGGCTCACACGGTGCCTTACCAGTGCGATGCTCCCTCTGGTAAGCACGGGGAGTTGGCCCAGGTCTCCAACCTGGCTCAGCCAAACTCCCCTTGTGCCCCTCCAAAAATGTTTTTTGGGGCTGCCTCTCGGGCTTCCTCGCCAGCCGTGTTCCCTCGTACTTCCGCTCATAGAAGAGCCGCTCTGCCATCACTGCCTCTAACTCCTCCCTGGGACGGCGATACTCCCCCTCCTGGCTTCAGGGTTCCTGCACGATTGCACGCTGCTTGGTCCTGGTGTGGTGGGATATTCTGTCACGATCGTGTACAGAATTGGACCAAGGCGCAGCATGCATGGTTGAGTTAAACATGATTTTAATTATTTGAACAAAAGAAAGTTGCAACGACCGTAAACACACCATGTAGCGCAACTAACACGATGAACATAAGTAATATCCCACAACACAGGTTGGGGACTGAACAACCTAAATAGGATTCCCAATTAGAGACAACGACTAACAGCTGCCTCTATTTGGGAACCCAAACCAACATAGAAAAACAAACATAGACCAAAAAACACCCCTGATCACGTCCTGACCAAAAACACAAATGAGCAGCCAAAAGGGCTAACTATGGCCAGGACATGACATTTCTATAACCACAAATCATGTTTTTTCAGCTGGTTGAAGCTGGTGTACAGAACCTGAAAGTTTAAGAAGCAAAAATGAAACTTAAGAAACGGAAGCAAAGAAATATCACACATAAAACAGGAATACAGCTTCTTAAATTGTCTTTCAATGACACTGACAGATCTATAACAGGCTTTTCTATGTGAATTTGGTCAGGTCGCTCAAAAAGTTGTATATTGCAGCTTTAACACTTAGTGGTGTAAAATAACCCCAGTGTTGGTGTTAATAGCCAGAGTTGAGTCTGGTTGTGTCATTTGTGTAGAGTAAAACACTCACAACCACGCCCATCATATTTCCCAGGTTGCTCTATTGCAGGTTGATTTTCAGAATTGTTTGTTTCAAATACTTTTGTTTTTGCATTGATTGGTTAATACATTTTTTGCTATACAAAGATAAATATATATATGTTTTAACAATTCCAATCTGTCAGTAGTTATTGCACCCATTACTGAGATGATTGTTCCAGTTCAGATGATTTAGGTAGTCTCATCATTCTGAATGTAGGTTGCGGGTGATTGAAAGTTCCAATTGTTGGATATCTTCACACTGGCTGGATTCCAAAAGGAATTACATATCACTTTGAAAACCAGCATAATGTGCTTCACAGGCCTGATGTGGCCACCCTCGCTACGTGACTGCATGGCAGCCTAGGCCTAGGCTATGTCTGCCTCACCGCTCACATAGCCGAAAGGAATTCGCAACACAACACAAGCTCCTGGGTTAGTAAAAACTAATATTTATTTAAACAACGTTTTCGACTCTGAATATAATTGTTCTGAATCACGGCGGGACAAACCAAAGAACCCTATATGATTCTACTTAGCACCTTTTTTTCTAGTGCACTATACAGATGGATTGAATATATTGGCAAACAGGCAGACAGACAAGCACTGCTAGATAGGAAACTTTAAGCTATCTGTTTTTTTTTTTCACAGCTAGATAGCTAAATGTGAGCTTATCTGTTTTCTCTCCTCTCTCCATTCTGTCAGGCAGCAGGTGAAGGCAAATCCCTGCTCAGCCCAGGTATTTCTGTATTTTCTATCAGCTCTATCTTAGTGTCCCTCTCACAGAGCTGATGAGCTAGTTCTCCCATTGACTGCATTATAGACCAGTCTCTGTTTTAGCTGGGGGTGGACAGGCCACACAACATAAATAGAATGACTAGAATATGGGTACACTCAATATGGCCACCAGAATTTACAGTAAACGTAATCACGGAATGTTAACTTGAATGGGAATGTCCGTTTTAATAATTCTATTTCTATGGGGAACAACCGTTACTGGAACAATAACAGAACATAGAAAGTCAAACAGGATCAAAGCTTGAGTGGTCAGGTCATCATAACTGTGCAGTATGTATCTAGTGATACTGTACTCACTGCCACAGCATTCATGTGAGCTGATGTTACATTGATGTTGAAATCATATCACAAGAGGTCAAAGAATGGCAGGACGGTACTGGAGGGTTAAGCTGGGGAATGGAGCATGGTTGGCAGAGAGACAGACAGGCAGACATAGACGTACGCACGCATGCACACACAAACGTTAATTATGCCTGTGAATGAGATATTTAGAGCTTGATGTTCTATTGTGCAGAACAACAGAGGACTTGCACTCTTTGATGCGCCCTGTGTCACTATACAGTAGACATCAGATTATTCTGATCTAGTCCCCTTTTCTCTTTACCTTGTAAAATGTTTCAAATTAAAGCCATTATTTCCATTTTATCTGACTTATAAGCTATGCCATTATGAAACAATCCTATTAATTTATGAATTTGTAAACTCTCCTCATTACTGTTGGCAAAAAGAAAATGGCTGTTTCTACTGTAGTTGTCATAAAATCAAACACCCTCCGCATCTACCATAGCATAAACACCCCCCACACACACACACACACACACAAACACACACACAGTTTGCTGACGACACCACGGTTTTAGGCCTGAACCAACAACGACGAGTCAGCCTATAGGGAGGAGGTAAGTATAAACTGGTATTGTGGTTGTCCATCAACGTCAGCAAGACAAAATAGTTGAATTCAGGAAGCAGAGGAAGGAACATGCCCCAATCCACATCAATGAGACTGCAGTAGAGAGAGTCAGCAGTTTTAAGATCCTCCTACATCACCGAGTACTTTACATCAAAACAAACCAAATTTTATTGGTCACATACACATGGTTAGCAGATGTTAATGCGAGTGTAGCGAAATGATTATGGACCAAAAACACCATCACTCTTGTCAAGATGGTGCCTAAGACAGCTGAATAAATTCGGCATGCCACCCCGGGTACTGTCCAAATACACAGGCACATGATACACATACATCACAACTGCTGCAACCAAACTCTTATTATGATTTATAAATACTGCACAATGTAAACACTTGTCCCCCAATCCCCCCTTCCCCAAAGCACATCTAAATATTGGACTATATATTCTACCTTTATGTATTATACTTCTGCTGTATTACGCTTATGCAAAAATTCTTCACGACAGAGAGAAACATTCAAGTATTACAGTTAATTTCATGCCATTCAACAAGGGAAAAAATACTGATGCACAACCACTTATGAGAGAGAGAGAGAGAGAGAGAGAGAGAGAGAGAGAGAGAGAGAATAGATGAGAGAGAAGGGAGGAGGAGGGAGGTTGAATGGAAAGCAGTCAATACAATATAAAATCAATATAAAATCAAACACTCCCTACGCATCTACCATATGGTAGATGCCCCCCACACACACACACACACACAGGGCAGGACTGGATTTGAATTGGAAGACAACAAAAAAAGAGCTAAGGAAGAGCTAAGAATTAGTTAGTCCAAGCAAGGATTAAAATCACATTGATCTGTAATAATGTGATTGTATTTATGTATGTGACTGACTCTACATACGGTAATGAGAGAAAATGGACAGGGCTGCTTACAGTGCTTGGAGAGGAAATATTCAATGTTCAAGTCAATGAGAGGGCACATGGTATGAGACATGGCTTTAGTTCATGTCAGGAGAGAGTTGACACTGTTATTGGAGTTGAGTGGTCATCACCCCTTAAACTGGGAACAAGAAGGGACGTAGCTGTAAATACAAATACCAGATACATTCCATTACAGCAGCGCCATCATAGGTGGTTTGGGCAAAAGGTTTCTCTATGAAGTTAAATTCAGAAATCTCAGAATTCACAAAGTCAAACACAGACTGCATCTCGCTCACTTGACACATCAAAGTAGTCCTGATCATCCACATACCTGCCGATAACTGTCAACTGTGAGCAGACTGGTGGCACCACATGTTTTTTTCCTGGATCCCAGAGTTTTTCCTTATCTGGAAACCTAACCTGGTAAAACTCTGGACCCTATAGGGTATGATAGTGATTAATCAGTTGTAAAAATATTTTATATAGGCCATGATGGGACCAGTTTTTCTAAACAGGTCACATGGTTTTACAAAACTCCTGGCCCTGGGGAAGATGAAAATCCAGATGAAAACCCAGACTAACGGGGGGTTTCCTCTACACAGAGACTACAACTGATGCACAATAGAACTTACAGGGCTGAGGTTTATTTTTGCATGTTTGCATCATTTAGGCCTATGCAAACTATATGCCTAATTAATAATTAACTCACAGTCTATGTCATCACTATTGTGTTGATTGATTAATTCCAGTTTAAAATATATTGAAAAGTTCTAGGCAGCCTGAGTTGAAATATTAACCACATTTGATCACATCCACATTTTCACCTGATACAACCAAATGGACTATAAATACAAAACTATACCAATTTGTATGGACAGGGCGCATAGGCTGTATGCATCTGCTGTTCTAAGTAGCCAACAGTTGATCAGACTGATTGCTAATGTTTAGGTGTAGCCTAAGCTGCTGCAACATTTATGTAAAGACTTTTTGCTTGTGTCTGTCGGGAGTGATGATGTGGCTACACCATGATGCTACCCTAGAGGGTGCTGTTGAAACTACTGTATACCAATGCAAAACAGTTGTTTTTATTATTGATCATATTATTGTTCACATACACGTGTTTAGTAGTTCTCATTGGGGTGTAGTGAAATAGTTGTGCAGTAATATCTAACAATTCACAACAATACACTCAAATCTAAGTGTAAAAGAATGGAGTAAAGAAATGTACAGTTGAAGTCAGAAGTTTATATACACCTTAGTCAAATACAATGAAACTCAGTTTTTCACAATTCCTGACATTTAAACCTAGTAAAAATTCCCTGTCTTAGGTCAGTTGGGATCACCACTTTATTTTAAGAATGTGAAATGTCAGAATAATAGTGGAGAGAATGATTTATTTCAGCATTTATTTCTTTCATCACATTCCCAGTGGGTCAGAAGTTTACATACACTCAATTAGTATTTGGTAGCATTGCCTTTAAATTGTTTAACTTGGGTCAAATGTTTCGGGTAGCCTTCCACAAGTTTCCCACAATAAGTTGGGTGAATTTTGGCTCATTCCTCCTTACAGAGCTGGTGTAACTGAATCAGGTTTGTAGGCCTTCTTGCTCGCACACCCCTTTTCAGTTCTGCCAACAAATTTTCTATGGAATTGAGGTCAGGGCTTTGTGACGGCCAATCCAATACCTTGACTTTGTTGTCCTTAAGCCATTTTGCCACAACTTTGGAAGCATGCTTGGGGTCATTGTCCATTTGAAAGACCCATTTGCGACCAAGCTTTAACTTCCTGACTGATGTCTTGAGATGTTGCTTCAATATATCCACGTAATTTCCTCCTCATGATGCCATCTATTTTGTGAAGTGCACCAGTCCCTCATGCAGCAAAGCACCCCCACAACATGATGCTGCCACCCCCGTGCTTCACGGTTGGGATGGTGTTTTTCGGCTGCAAGCCTCCCCCTTTTTCCTCCAAACATAACGATGGTCCGTTCTATTTTTGTTTCATCAGATGAGAGGATATTTCTCCAAAAAGTATGATCTTTGTCCCCATGTGCAGTTGCAAACCGTAGTCTGGCTTTTTTATGGCGGTTTTGGAGCAGTGGCTTCTTCCTTGCTGAGCGGCCTTTCAGGTTATGTCGATATAGGACTCGTTTTACTGTGGATATAGATACTTTTGTAACTGTTTACCCCAGCTTCTTCACAAGGGCCTTTGCTGTTGTTCTGGGATTGATTTGCACTTTTCGCACCAAAGTACGTTCGTCTCTAGGAGACAGAGATCCTTCCTGAGCGGTATGACGGCTGCATGGTCCCATGGTGTTTATACTTGCGTACTATTGATTGTACAGATGAACGTGGTACCTTCAGGCATTTGGAAATTGCTCCCAAGGATGAACCAGAGTTG
This sequence comes from Brachymystax lenok tsinlingensis, assembly GCA_030435695.1. Classification (NCBI taxonomy): domain Eukaryota; kingdom Metazoa; phylum Chordata; class Actinopteri; order Salmoniformes; family Salmonidae; genus Brachymystax; species Brachymystax lenok. The sequence goes on from CM059805.1 coordinate 26,619,530, forward strand.
TGGAGGTCTACAATTTTTTTTCTGAGGTCTTGGCTGATTTCTTTAGATTTTCCCATGATGTCAAGCAAAGAGGCACTGAGTTTGAAGGTAGGCCTTGAAAAACACCCATATAAGCTTCTAAAGCTATGACATCATTTTCTGGAAATGTCAAGCTGTTTAAAGGCACAGTCAAGTTAGTGTATGTAAACTTCTGACCCACTGTAATTGTGATACAGTGAATTATAAGTGAAATAATCTGTCTGTAAACAATTGTTGGAAAAATGACTTGTGTCATGCACAAAGTAGATGTCCTAACCGACTTGCCAAAACTATAGTTTGTTAACAAGAATATTGTGTAGTGTTTGAAAAATGAGTTTTAATGACTCCAACCTAAGTGTATGTAAACTTCTGACTTCAACTGTACATATTAGGACAAGTAATGTCAGAGTGGCATTGACTAAAATACAGTAGAATAGAATATTGTATATATTAAATCTGTCTTCTATACTTTTTATATTGATGGGGTACTATAACTACATATGAGATAAATTGGTACAGCAAGCTCAATCTCAGGTGCAACAAATATTGCCTCTTACAAGGCATGCCTCAAAATATGTTAATGAGCCAGAAACAACAATCACATGCACCTACTAGCCTTTTAACCCGTATGTTCTAAATATTGATGACGTCTCTTACAGTGTTGTTTTCAAACAGCTATTACGCTAAAAGGGTATTATAATAATTTTCACAGTTTCACTGTATTATTCCAATCTGATAGTGTGGAAATATATATAAAATCAAACTTTTGAGTGCACTGGGCCTTTAATAACTCTAGAAGTGCAAATCATATAAAACACCAAATGTTAATTGATATGCTGTAATCTGTAAACACATTACCAGCCAACCTGCTTGTACCAATCCCATTGAATTACAGTAAAATTGTGAAATTCTCCATCTCCCCTGAATGAATTGAATGAATTCCTTCATTACGATTACAGTTAACTTTTTTACAGTATAATACAGTCAGTTTTACAGTAGTGTACTGTGTGTCATTACACAGTACTTGCTTTGATACTGTATTTAGGTTACACTGTACTGCAATGTGAAATACAGTAACTTACTTGCCAATTAGCTGTCTATAAATTACTGTCAAATTTACGGCAACCCCTTTACAGTGTACGTTTGGTCTGTTTATGTCCATGGCTGAATTTGCCTACTACGGAACACACACAAACATAGAATAAGCTCCAGCCTTCCATTTTGACTCTCAATGTATTGAGTGTGTGTGTGTGTGTGCGCGTGTGCTTGTGTATGTACTTGTGTATGCTTTTGTGCACGTGTGTGTGTATTGTCTTTTGTGTCCATCCGTGACTGTTTCTGTGTTCATTTCAGTCAGTTCCTAAGTAGTCCTTTCAGACAAAAATGGCTTTTTGAGTGAATTATGTAAAAGCCTACCATTGTTGCACTATAGTAATAGTTTACTGCTCGTACATTGTTTCCAGTCCAAGGGGTTGTCCAAACTGTGTTTGTGTCTGTCCATCACGTATGCTGCAAGTCGTGAAGGTAAAGTATAGACTCAGAAGTGTCTATGTGTGTGTGTGTGTGTGTATGCTGCCAGTCGTGAAGGTAAATCACCTTCTCCCTCGCTTTATCTCCACCGTTTACTTTATCCCACTGAGCATGAAGAGCACCTTGATTTAGGTGTGGCAATGGCGTGTGCATGTGTCGTGCGGGTGTGGAAACTCCTCTGTCGATGAGAGAGCAGAGGGATCGCTCAAGATCCACTGCAAAATTTGACGTCCGTCCAGGTAAGCAGGTCGTCAGGAGATGACTTCAAAACTGACCACTAGGGACAACGGTGAGCGCTATTACCATCAAGTAGGCTTGGGTTTTGCAAGGGTGTCGTGGACAGGGAGGGCAGTTGTGCGTAAGCCGCGAGCTCCGGCTCCGAGGGACTCATTTTCAATCCCAGTGCCAGGCACTCGTTACATTTTTATCAAAGTAAGTGCCTTATTACGTTATTATTATAGCTTCTGTATATCGTGCTGTATATCGTTTTATCCAAAACCTTAACCCTTAACTTAACCGTTTGGACATTTATGGAGAAGGGTTTGGACGTCTGATTCTGCAGTGAGATTGTGAGAGCTTGTTGGAGAGAGAGAATGGCAATGGAGAGATTCAGTGAGAGAGAGGAAAGACTGAAGGGAGAAAGAAACATCTTGCACTCCCAAAAGCCATTAAAGTTTTATTCACCCCACTCCTCACTCTTTGAATAAATCAACCTGTCATTCGTCTCTCTCTCAGTTTCTTTCAAGTCCACCTCGGCTTCCCCCTTTTTCTTTCTTTTGCTCCCTCGTGCTCTCTCTCTCTCTCTTTCTGTCTGTCAGTTTCTCTCTCTCGTGCTTTCTCCTTCTCTCTCAAACTCACATACAGAATTTTGAATTCTGACAAGGTTTGGCTAACATGGAAAGCCATTGTGCAACATGTCAATCTCTTTGACGGTGCGGATAGTTTTCTCTCTCACTGTATTGTGTATGTGTGCGTGCGTGCCTGCGTGCGTGTGTGTGTCTTCTTCCTTCCTCTGCACTGTATTTACAATCTTTGACTGATTAGAATATTATTCTGTTATTCAAGTCTAAAGACAAAAAGAAATGAAGAGATAATATTTTGCAGCCATTTTCCATTCACCCTACAGCAAACCACATCAGTTTCACAAGGTGCCCTTTGGTGACAGAAGACATTTGGTGAACCATGGGGTGTACGAGAGCGAACAGAAAACTAAAGAGTCTTTCCCACCAGTTCTGGTATTCTGGATGTACAGTTTTTTCTCTATCAGCCTACAGTTTTTTTCATAATTCCTGAATGTCTGGTGCTTACCGGGAGTTCCCAATTTAAGTGAAGAGGTAACTCTTGGAGGGCACAATTCTTTATTGATAAAACCAACTTGTTTTAGCTCTTAGCCTTCTTCAGGGTTTTTCCCAATTCCCATAGCCTCACTCTCTGTCTCTCTGGTCTTGATCAAAGTCAAAGTCACCATTATTAGTCAGTTGTACTGCCTTAATCCACATTCACGTCTTCGGCGCCCGGGGAACAGTGGGTTAACTGCCTGCTGCTACCTGCTGCCCTCTGTGAATGCAGTGAATGCTGAATTTCTCTTGAGGTGTGATTCACCTTTACGTCCTACAATACCAGTATTTTGCTACCTAAATAGAAGGCTGATTTGGTATGCAAAAATTGAATGTTTTATAATATGTGAAATTTCTAAATTCCAGGATGTCATACTCATTTCAGCTTTTCCTCTAGTAGAATTCGCAGCATACTATTGAGGAAGAAAAGTGTATTTTCAGACCCACATATGTTTGACAACAGCTGATAATCAGATAAGTGGACGGGCTGTACAAAAATGAATGAATGGCGGGAAACAAGGCAATTGCGCATTAGATTATGCATTCTCAGTATGGGTGAGTCTATGTATGTCGATATTTGTTATTTACTCCATACATTTATACTAAGCAGTACAAATAGTATTTAGTATGATTAGTACACAGTATGTAGCTTTAGTTAGTAGTAGGCAAGACAGATTTTGGACACGGACCATGACCTACTTACTTCACTGTATGGGAGATTGGAAACATACGATAATTTTAGCTGGTGTTGGTGAATGTAATCAGGGCTGTGTAACTCCCTCTATTGTCACGACTACTGTTCAGTTTCATTTAGTTTGTGTTAACCTTTTCACGTCATAGCAACCTCCCGCCCATCCATTATCAGGTTCCACACACACACACACACACACAAATCAAATCAAATTGTATTTGTCACATGCACCGAATACAATGGGTGTAGACTTTACCAAGAAATGCTTGCTTAAGAGCCCTTACCAACGATGCAGTTATAATTATAATAAAAAGAATAATAGCTACACAAGAGGAATAATATACACAAGAAATGAGCTTATATACAGGGGGTAGCAGTACCAGATCAATGTGTGGTCATATGTGACAATAGTATGAACTTCTATACAAAAAAAGTAAAAAAAAAACACATGAAAAGTTGCATAATATAGCAAAGATGGTTTGGAACACCTAAGTTGTCGCCGTTCTCCATCGGTGCCATATTGCCACCAACATCATAATCTCCATCATCATTGTACGTGACAAACTTGCATCAGACGTGACAAACACTAAACAACCACTCTGTCCAAGGAACGAGGAACTGATGTTTATTCACTCAATTATAAATCCAAACGTTGACAAATGTTTGCCGCAAATGTCCCCAGATGTTGTCATTCCAATCAATCAGCTGTTTAGTGGCTGTGTCTTTTCTGCGTCATCCCATTTGGTGGTAAAAAAACACAATTGTCCATGTCCATACGGTACATCAATTTCAAATAAAACAAAATGTTATTAGTCACATGCGCCAAATACAACAGGTGTAGACCTTACAGTGAAATGCTTACTTACAAGCCCCTAACCAAAAATGCAGTTTAAAAAAATCTAATGAGAATAAGAAATAAAAGTAACAAGTAGTTAAAGAGCAGCAGTAAAATAACAATAGTGAGACTATATACAAGGGGGTACCGGTACAGAGTTAATGTGAGGGGGCACCGGTTAGTCGAGGTAATTGAGGTAATATGTACATGTAGGTAGAGTTATTAAAGTGACTATGCATAGATAATAACAGAGAGTAGCAGCGGCGTAAAGAGGGGGTCTTATGGCTTGGGGGTAGAAGCTGTTTAGAAGCCTCTTGGACCTAGACTTGGCGCTCCGGTACCGCTTGCCGTGCGGTAGCAGAGAGAACAGTCTATGACTAGGGTGGCTGGAGTCTTTGACAATTTTTAGGGCCTTCCTCTGACACCGCCTGGTATAGAGTTACTGGATGGCAGGAAGCTAACAATTATGGTCAGATTTGCCAAATGGAGGGCAAGGGAGAGCTTTGTACTCGTCTCTGTGTGTGGAATAAAGGTGGTTTAGAGTTTTTTTCCCCATTGGTTGCACATTTGATATGCTGATAGAAATGTTCTAAAACAGATTTCATTTCCCTGCGCCGCCTCTGGATGAGCGTTTTCTTGTTTGCTTATGGTGGAATACAGCTCATTGAGTGTGGCCTTAGTGCCAGCATTGGTCTCTGGTGGTATGTAGACAGTTACGAAAAATATAGATGACAACAGTCTAGGTAGATAGTGTGGTCTACAGCTTATCATGAGATGCTCTACCTCAGGCGAGCAAAACCTTGAGACTTCCTTAGATATTGTACACCAGCTGTTGTTTACATATATGCATAGTCCGCCCCCCCTTGTCTTACCAGATGCCGCTGTTCTATCCTGCCGATACAGCGTATAACCAGCCAGCTGTATGTTGATAATGTCATTGTTCAGCCACGACTCCGTGAGGCATAAGATATTAGTTTTTAATGTCCCGTCGGTAGTTGAATCTTCTTTGTAGGTCGTCAATTTTATTTTCCTGACAGTCCCCGATCTGGACGTCTGCGGGTGGCCAGCAGGTTGTCCAGTCGGATGGACAGGTCCACCAATTGGTCCAGTGTGAGGGTAGTGTCTCGGCAGGCCAACTCCCGACGGACATCCTCGCGCAGACTGCACCTGTAATGATCGACCAGGGCCCTGTTGTTCCATCCCGCACTGGCGGCCAGGGTCTGGAAGTCCAAAGAGAAATCCTGCACACTCCTCGTCCCCTGCCTCAGATGGAACATACGTTCACCCGCCGCTATGCCTGAGAGGCAGGAGACGAGGGCGGACACGCTCTTACGTCCCGAAGGAGCCGGATGGATGGTCGCCAGGTAGAGTTCCAGCTGTAGTAGGAACCCCTGGCATCCGGCAGCCGTCCCATCATACTCCCTCGGGAGCGCGAGCTGAATCCCGCTGGGACCAGATGAACAACGTATTTAATAAAATACGGGAAAAAAGAAAATAACAAATCCAACGTGCCCTATTAAACAAACGGGCGAGATAACCAGCCGTAAATACCGAACAATCACGCACAAAAACATGAGGGGAACAGAGGGTTAAATAAGAAACATGTAATTATGGGATAGGAACCAGGTGTGTATAATGAAGACAAAAAAACATAGAAAATGAAAAGTAGATTGACGGTAGCAAGCAGACCGGTGACCTCGACCGCCAAAAGCCACCCGAGCAAGGAGAGGGACCAACTTCGGCTAAAGTAGTGACAACTTATAAGAAAATAAGTTGAAACATAGCCTCCAGCTTGATGATGAGCTTGGAAGGTACTATGGTGTTGAATGGTGAGCTAAAGTGAGGGAAAAAAGTATTTGATCCCCTGCTGATTTTGTACGTTTGCCCACTGACAAAGAAATGATCAGTCTATAATTTTAACGGTAGGTTTATTTGAACAGTGAGAGACAGAATAACAACAAACAAATCCAGAAAAACGTATGTAAAAAATGTTATAAATTTATTTGCATTTTAATGAGGGAAATAAGTATTTGACCCCCTCTCAATGAGAAAGATTTCTTGCTCCCAGGTGTCTTCTGTAAAGGTAACGAGCGGCAGCTGAGGTGTCGGTTTTGGAGAGTCTGGCGTGCCCAAAGTAAAAGGCCTCCCACTCAGGCCCAGAAACTGGGATATGCACATAATTAGTACTATTGGATAGGAAACACTGAAGATTCTATGAGTGTTAAAATATTGTCTGTGAGTATAACAGAACTCATATAGCAGGCAAAAACCCGAGGAATTTCTGTCCTGGAAAAAGTGTTTTTGACACATTGCCTCATTTGAACGCCTCCCTATTGAAAACAGCTATATATGGGAGTAAGACTGCAGTACCTATTGCTTCCACTGGATGTCAACAGTCTCTAGACAGTGTTTGGTGACGTTAGGTTGCTCTGGATGGTAATAGAAGAAGAATTTCGAACTTTTCACCAGATGTAAACAGAAGAGGATGCGCGCGTTCACGGGCTCGCGCGCGCTGTGTTTTTTTCCTTTCCTATCGTCCAGTTCATAATCCGGTTGAAATGTTATAGTAAATATACATAGGAACAGTTTTAAGGATACATTATCAATGATGTTTGATTGTTCTTGGACAAGTGTATAGGTATAGGTTGAACGTGTTCTCTTCACGGTTCAATGGGCGAGTGGACGCTGTATTTTATGAACGTAACGCGCGCCAACCAAACTGAGATTTATGGATATAATAAATTACTTTTTCTAACAAAAGAACCATTGGATGTCTTCGTTGGACACTTGGGAAGCCCTCAGCAGATGTTCTTGAAAAGGTAAGGCATTTGTTTTTGCTGTGAAATGTGTTTTGTGTGAACCGCGATGGTTTATGAATTTATGCTAATGGGTAAGGTGCTATCCTCAAACAATCAAATGTTGTGCTTTCGCCATAAAGCCTTTTTGAAATCTAACAGCGCTGTGATATTGCCAAGAATCAGAGCTTTTGATGACTTGCGCCCCACCACTCCCTAAGTAGTTAAAGGGAGTGCTCCTAATCTCAGCTTGTTACCTGTATAAAAGACACCTGTCCACAGAAGCAATCAATCAATCAGATTCCAAACTCTCCACCATGGCCAAGACCAAAGAGCTCCCCAAGGATGTCAGGGACAAGATTGTAGACCTACACAAGGCTGGAATGGACTACAAGACCATCGCCAAGCAGCTTGGTGAGAAGGTGACAACAGTTGGTGCGATTATTCGCAAATGGAAGAAACACAAAAGAACTGTCAATCTCCCTCGGCCTGGAGCTCCATGCAAGATCTCACCTCGTGGAGTTGCAATGATCATGAGAACGGTGAGGAATCAGCCCAGAACTACACGGGAGAATCTTGTCAATGATCTCACGGAAGCTGGGACCATAGTCACCAAGAAAACAATGGGTAACACACTACACCGTGAAGGACTGAAATCCTGCAGCGCCCGCAAGGTCCCCCTGCTCAAGAAAGCACATATACATCCCCGTCTGAAGTTTGCCAATGAACATCTGAATGATTCAGAGGACAACTGGGTGAAAGTGTTGTGGTCAGATGAGACCAAAATGGAGCTCTTTGGAATCAACTCAACTCGTCGTGTTTGGAGGAGGAGGAATGCTGCCTATGACCCCAAGAACACCATCCCCACCGTCAAACATGGAGGTGGAAACATTATGCTTTGGGGGTGTTTTTCTGCTAAGGGGACAGGACAACTTCACCGCATCAAAGGGACGATGGACGGGGCCATGTACCGTCAAATCTTGGGTGAGAACCTCCTTCCCTCAGCCAGGGTATTTAAAATGGGTCGTGGATGGGTATTCCAGCATGACAATGACCCAAAACACACGGCCAAGGCAACAAAGGAGTGGCTCAAGAAGAAGCACATTAAGGTCCTGGAGTGGCCTAGCCAGTCTCCAGACCTTAATCCCATAGAAAATCTGTGGAGGGAGCTGAATGTTCGAGTTGCCAAACGTCAGCCTCGAAACCTTAATGACTTGGAGAAGACCTGCAAAGAGGAGTGGGACAAAATCCCTCCTGAGATGTGTGCAAACCTGGTGGCCAACTACAAGAACCGTCTGACCTCTGTGATTGCCAACAAGGATTTTTCCACCAAGTACTAAGTCATGTTTTGCAGATGGGTCAAATACTTACTTCCCTCATTAAAATGCAAATCAATTTATAACATTTTTCACATGGTTCTTTTGTTAGAAAAAGTCATTTATTATATCTATAAATCTCTGTTTGGTTGACGCGTTATGATCATAAATACAGCGTCCACTCGCCCATTGAACCGTGAAGAGAACGCGTTCAACCTATACCTATACACTTGTCCAAGAACAATCAAACATCATTGATAATGTATCCTTGGAACACTTGTATGTATATTTACTATAATATTTCAACCGGATTATAAACTGGACGATAGGAAAGGAAAAAACAGCGCGCGCGAGCCCGTGAACGCGCATCCTCTTCTGTTTACATCCGATGACCAGTTCAAAATTCTTCTTCTATTTACTATCCAGAGCAACTATAACATCACCAAACACTGTCTAGAGACTGTTGACATCCAGTGGAAGCAATAGGTACTGCAATCTTACTCCCAGAAATGGCTGTTTTCAATAGGGGAGGCGTTCAAAATGAGGCAATGTATCAAAAACACTTTTTCCAGGACAGAAATTCCTCAGGTTTTCGCCTGCTATATCCGTTCTGTTATACTCACAGACATTATGTTAACACTTTTATACTTCAGAGTGTTTCCTATCCAATAGTACTAATTATGTGCATATCCTATTTTCTGGGCCTGAGTGGGAGGCATTTTACTTTGGGCACTCCAGACTCTCCAAAACCGTCACCTTGGGAGCCGCTAGCACGCCGCTTCTCCTTAAACTCAGTTTTTCACAATTCCTGACATTTAATCCTAGTAAATATGCCATGTCTTGGTCAGTTAGGATCACCACTTTATTTTAACCTCTTCCAGCTAGGGTCCCATTTTCCAAATTTTCGCCTGTCTGACGTGCCCAAAGTTAAATGCCTACCACTCATGGCCAGAAACTAGGATATTTACATATTTAGTACTATTGGATAGGAAACACTCTGAAGTTTATAAAACCATTAAGATATAGTCTGTGGCTATTCCAGAACAGATTTAGCAGGCAAAAACCAGAGAGATTTCTGTCCGAATTTATTTTTCTGTTGCTCTCCTCTCATTTTGAAGCCCATGTAATATTTTTCTATGGGGAATAGGACCGAGGTTGCAGTACTTATGGCTTCCACTAGATGTCAACAGTCTCTGGAAAGGGTATGGAGGAAAAAGCTCTGACCAGATCCTTAGAGAGAGAGAATTACTACGGGTAGGGAAAAAGGTAAACAGGCGTGCACGTTCACGAACGTGAGCGCTTCAGCGCCGACCAACTTTCTTTTCGCTTTTAACGTTTCACTTACCGTTCTTGTAAAATATGATCGCTATTATTCATAAAAGAATACATAAGGATGCATTATTAATGATATTTGATTTGTTTGTGAAAAGATGAGAGGTATAATTTGAACGCGATCCCTTCACTGTAAAGCGGGCGAGTAGACTGACAATGCTTGGTGGAGTAGCTGAACGTAACGTGCCAAAAACAACGGATATTTATGGATATAATTATTTACTTTTTCTAACAAAAGAACCATGGATTATCTTGTTTGGACACTTGGGAAGACCTCAGAAGAAGTTATTTGAAAGGTAAGCGATTTATATTAGCTGTGATATGGATATTTTGAGAACCGAGCTGGATATGAATTTATGCTAATGTGGAAAATATGTGAGGTACTAGCCTCAAACAATCAAATGTAGTGCTTTCGCCGTAAAGCCTTTTTAAAATCTGACAACGCAGTGATATTGCCAAGAAGCAGAGCTTTTGATGGCTATGCAACACTATGCAACACTTGTATATCGAAGTTAAATATTACGAATATGTATTACGAATATGTATTTTGAATTTGGCGCGTTATGTTTGCTCTGAAAACGATCCCGCTAAAGGGATCGGCGCGCTAAGAGGTTAAGAATGTGAAATGTCAGAATAATAGTAGAGAGGATGATTTATTTAAATTGTTTAACTTGGGTCAAACGTTTCAAGTAGCCTTTCACAAGCTTCCCACAATAAGTTGGGTGATTTTTTGGCCCATTCCTCCTGACAGAGCTGGTGTAACTGAGTCAGGTTTGTAGGCCTCCTTGCTCGCACACGCTTTTTCAGTTCTGCCCACACATTTTCTATAGGATTGATGTCAGGACTTTGTGACGGCCACTCCAATACCTTGACTTTGTTGTCCTTAAGCCATTTTGCCACAAGTATGCTTGGGGTCATTGTCCATTTGGAAGACCCATTTGCGACCAAGCTTTAACTTCCTGACTGATGTCTTGAGATGTTGTTTCAATTTATCCAGATAATTTTCCATCCTCATGATGCCATCTATTTTGGGAAGTGCACCAGTCCCTCCTGCATTAGAGCGCTGCCACCCCGTGCTCCACGGTTGGGATGGTGTTCTTCAGTTTGCGAGCTTCCCCCTTTTTCCTCCAAAAACAAAGTTGGTCGTTATAGCTAAACAGTTATATGTCCTAACCGACTTGCCAAAACTTCATCAGACCAGAGGACATTTCTCCAAAAAGTACAATCTTTGTCCCCACGTGCAGTTGCAAACCGCAGTCTGGCTTTTTTATGACGATTTTGGAGTAGTGGCTTTCTTTCTTACAGAGCGGCCTTTCAGGTTATGTTGATATAGGACTCGTTTTACTGTGGATAAAGATACTTTTGTACCTGTTTCCTCCAGCATCTTCACAAGGTCCTTTGCCATTGTTCTGAGATTGAATCACATTTTTGTACCAAAGTACGTTAATCTCTAGGAGACAGAATGCGTCTCCTTCCTGATCAGTATGACGGCTGCGTGGTCCCATGGTGTTTGTACTTGCGTACTATTGTTTGTACAGACGAACTTGGTACCTTCAGGCGTTTGGAAATTGCTTCCAAGAATGAACCAGGCTTGTGGAGGTCTATAATATATTTTCTGAGGTCTTGGCTGATTTCTTTGGATTTTCCCATGATGTCAAGCAAAGATGCACTGAGTTTGAAGGTATGCCTTGAAATACATTCACAGGTACACCTCCAATTGACTCAAATTATGTCAATTAGCCTATCAGAAGCTTCTAAAGCCATGACATCATTTTCTGGAATTTTCCAAGCTGTTTATAGGCACAGTCAACTTAGTGTATGTGAACTTCTGACCGATTGGAACTGTGATACAGTGAATTATAAGTGAAATAATCTGTCTGTAAACATTTGTTGGAAAAATGTTGTGTGTCATGCACAAAGTAGATGTCCTAACCGACTTGCCAAAACTTTAGTTTGTTAACTTCTTACGGAACAGTGTCCCGCTAATGTGCCAACTCAACAACATCCGGTGAAATTGCAGAGCGCGAAATTCAAAATACAAAAATCGTAATATTAAACATTCTTGAAAATACAAGTGTCATACACCATTCTTTAGCTTAGAATCTTGATTATCGAACCGCTTTGTCCAATTTACAATAAGCTTTACGGCAAAAGCATAGCATTTGATTATCTGAGGACAGCGCCCCGCATTCTTCCTGCATATAAATATATTTCAAACCAGCACAGGTGTCACAAAAATCAAAAATAGCGATAAAATAAATCACTTACCTTTGAAGATCTTCCTCTGTTTACCATTCCAAGGGTCCCAGCTACACAATAAATGGTTGTTTTGTTCGATAAAGTCTCTCTTTATCTCCCAAAAACTCTGTTTGGTTGGAGCGTTTTGTTCTGTAATCCACCTGTTCAACTCGTTCAACATACAGACAAAAGAATCCAAAAAGTTACCGATAAACTTTGTCCAAACAAGTCAAACAACATTTCTAATCAAACCTCAGGTACCCTAATATGTAAATAAACAATACATTTAAGACGGAATGTAGTATGTTCAATACCGGAGATAAATAACAAAGAGTGCGCCTTCAGTCACGCGCCACAATACTACAGACACAAGGAGGAACCCAATGATAAACTACAGCTACTTGTTCATTTTTTAAAGAACAAGCCTGAAACCTTGTCTAAAGACTGTTGACATCCAGTGGAAACCATAGGTACTGCAATCTGGGAGCTATTCTTTTCATTGTGCATTCACCATACCAATTGTATGAGAGCTCAGAAAAGCAATTTATCCGGATGGATTTTCCTCTGGATTTTGCCTGCCATATCATATCAGAAATTTCAAAGTGTTTTCTATCAAATACGACTAATTATATGCATATCCTAGCTTCTGGTCCTGAAGCTCTCCGAACTTCTGAACACTGCACCCTAGCCCCAAGAGGTTGAAAAGCAAGTTTTAATGACTCCAACCTAAGTGTATGTAAACCTCCGACTTAAACTGTTTTTATATTTGAAAAAATATAGATATATCCCAGCACCGCAGGAGGCTTTTGCCTTTTGGTAGGCCGTCATTATAAATAAGAATTTGCTCTTAACTGACATGCCTAGTAAAATTTTATGATAATCTTAGGCAAATTTATTCAATTTCAATACATTCAGTTGTTTCTCTACTAAGGTCAATAATTGTTTTTTATATTTTTGAATTCCATTTTAATACCTGGATTCCGTGAGGGCCCTAACTATCAAATGTGAAGCGCGAAAGAAATAGGCCTAAATGAATGTGTCGGAAAACAATAACTAAGTCGTGGATTTTGACTTATCGTTACCACTTACATTACATGAGATGTGCAAATTCAAGAGCTTAATGCTCTCTCCCCTCTATTTAAAGAAAGTTGACTGCAACCAGAGATCTGTTTATAATGATGCTCATATCCCCGCCCTAACAATGGGAGTCATTGTCCCAAAGGCATCAAGCTTAGGTCCATAATTAAGCCCATAGAGTGAAACCTTTCGCTTTGCCTCTACCTCTCTACAGCGTTTACGAGTCATTGCTCGCTTTGTGACTGACAGGCACGTATCCTATCAACAGATTGCTAGAAGATGCATAGCGTACATTCTAGCGGAAGAGGGCTCAACGGACTAGCAAATTCAAATGTTAAATGAAAAATAGCCTAGTGGAAAAGAAGAAGTGGAAAATGGAGCCAGCTGAAAATGTGTGTGTAACCGGCTAATTAGCCGACAGCTGCCGCTAATGAAAAACATGAAGTTCGAGCAAGGCTTGCCTTCCAGAGAGACAACAGAGATTGTAACATTCTTTGTTTCACGGAAACATGGCTCACTCGGGATACGTTTTCAGAGTCGGTACAGCCACCCGGTTTCTTCACGCATCGCACCGACAGAAATAAACATATCTCTGGTAAGAAGAAGGGCGGGGGTGAATGCCTTATGATTAACGAATCGTGGTGTGATCATAACAACATACAGGAACTCAAGTCCTTTTGTTCACCTGACCTAGAATTCCTTACAATCAGATGCCGACCGCATTGTCTACCAAGAGAATTCTCTTCGATTATAATAACAGCCGTGTATATCCCCCCCGAGCAGACACCTTGACGGCCCTGAAAGAACTTCATTGGACTCTATGTAAAATGGAAACCACAGATCCTGAGGCTGCATTTATTGTAGCTGGGGATTGGAACAAGGCTAATCTGAAAACAAGGCTCCCTAAATTTTATCAGCATATCGAATGCGCGACCCGGACTGGCAAAACCCTGGATCATTGCTACTCTAATTTCCGAGACGCATACAAAGCCCTCCCTTGCCATCCTTTTGGCAAATCTGACCACAACTTATTTTTGTTTTTTCCAGCCTATAGACAGAAACTAAAACAGGAAACGCCCGTGCTCAGGTCTGTTCAACGCTGATCCGACCAATCTGATTCTACGCTTCAAGATTGCTTCGATCACGTGGACTGGGATATGTTCCGGATAGCATCTGACAACAACATTGATGTATACGCTGATTCGGTGAGCGAGTTTTTTAGCAAGTGCATTGGTGATGTGGTACCAACGGTGACTATTAAAACCTTCCCCAACTAGAAATGGCAGCATTCACGCAAAACTGAAAGCGCAAACCACTGCTTTTAATCGTGGCAAGGCGACCGGAAACATGACCGAATACAAACAGTGTAGCTGTTCCCGCCGCAAGGCAATCAAACAAGCTAAGCGTCAATATAGAGACAAAGTAGAGTCGCAATTCAACGGCTCAGACACGAGACATATGTTGCAGGGTTTACAGTCAATCACGGATTACAAAAAGAAAACCAGCCCCGTCGCGGACACCAATGTCTTGCTCCCAGAAAAACTAAACAACTTCTTTGCTCGCTTTGAGGACAATACACTGCCACTGACACGGCCCACTACCAAAACCTGCAGGCTCTCTTTCACAGCAGCCAACGTGAGTAAAACATTTAAACGTGTTAACTGTCGCAAGGCTGCCGCCCCAGACGACCTCCCTATCCGCGTCCTCAGAGGATGCACAGACCAGCTGGCTGGTGTGTTTACGGACATATTCAATCAATCCCTGTCTCAGTCTGCTGTTCCCACAATTTCCTGTTCCTATCTGTTTTGGTCACTCCTAGAATTTCCAGACTTTGTATATAGACTGTTGACATCTAGTGGAAGCAATAGGTACTGCAGTCTCAGTCCTACATAAAGTTGTATGCAATAGGCACAATGGAGAAGATGCTCATTTACAAAAAAAACTGCAAATCCGAATTGATTTTCCTCGGGTTTTTGCCTGCTATATCAATTCTGTTATACTCACATACATTATTTGAACACTCATAGAAACTTCAGAGTGTTTCCTATCCAATAGTACTAATTATGTGCATATTTTCTGAGTGGCATGCATTTTACTTTGGGCACGCCTGACTCTCCAAAACCGTCACCTATGCAGCCGCTCCCTAAGAAGTTAAACAATGCCACTTCATATAATGTTTACATACCCTACATTACTCATCTCATATGTATATACAGTACTATATACCATCTACTGCATCTTGCCTATGCCGTTCGGCCATCGCTCATCCATATATTTATATGTACACCTGGTGAGTGGCGTGAATTTTGAGACAGGCATTTGTAGTTCTGTATGAAAGCCACATTAGATGCTCTACAGGAATGACAGAGTCCATCCAAATCATCTTGGCTCCTGTACCCTGCCACGCATTTCAAGACTGCAATGACTTATCAATGACCCAAGCCCTGCTCAGATAATCCCTACCATTGTGTTGCTGAGTTGTTGTAGTGCTGCAGCAAATGTACAAAAGTCTCATGAGCGTCTGAAGTCATAATGTAAGTAACCTAATTGAAGTCCCCTGTGCCCCTGTCGATCCCATAGCTTATTGTATGCAGTAAACATGTGCCTATGAACCAGAATTATACTGTTACACTGAGGTGGTGTGTTCTAGTAGGAAGTTTGCTGTGGTGTCAGCTAGAGGTGTCAGCTAGAGGTGACGTGCAGGAGCTTGCATGGATTTGTAATCTTGAGTTATGAATTTTGGCTAATTAATATTCAAGATAATTTACTGATCAATTACTGGAATTTGTTTATTAATATGGTTATCCTATCCAATTCAATTGAAGAGGACACCACTAGGGTTTGGATATAGAGAAACCCTTGAATTAACTCTCAATAGTTATCATTAACCACTACCATTATCAACAATATTCTAATCGACAGTAAATTTACTATATTCTCGTTTTGAATAGAAGTTAGTTCTGGAACTGCAAAAACCCAGTCATTGGCAAATGACTTCAATTCATTCAATGTTTTATTTACCCAACTAAATCAGTTGAAAATTAGGTAGTTAAAAGATATGATTTCAACACAGGGAACAATGTGATACAAAACAGGTATTGAGGTGAGACGCTCCACAGGTCAATAGGAATAGCTTCCGTACTCAACTCAGGCAAGCACAACAATACATTCACAGGACATTGATAATAATATGATCTTATTCATTGAATGAGAATATGTGAGAGGGCTACATCGACATAGGCTTTCACAACCGTGAAACTATAGAGCTCATCAACCAGAAATATATGTGGACATTGCTGGGACAGTATTGATAATTGGTTTGTGAATTAGACCTTTCGTCTTACGATACTCAATGACTTCCTTCACTCATGCTGCCAAACATACCCTCGTAAAACTGACTATCCTACTGATCCTTGACTTCGCCAATGTCATTTACAAAATAGCCTCCAACACTCTACTCAGTAAATTGGATGCAGTCTATCACAGTGCCATCCGTTTTGTCACCAAAACTCCATACACTACCCAACACTGCGACCTGTATGGTCTCGTTGGCTGGCCCTCACTTCATATTCGTCGCCAAACCCACTGGCTCCAGGTCATCTATAAGTCTTTGCTAGGTAAAGCCCCGCCCTATCTCAGCTCACTGGTCACCAAAGCAGCACCCACCCATAGCACGCGCTCCAGCAGGTATATTTCACTGGTCGCCCCCAAAGCCAATTCCTCCTTTTGTCGCATTTCCTTCCAATTCTCTGCTGCCAATGACTGGAACGAACTGCAAAAATCACTGAAGCTGGAGACTCATATCTCCCTCTCTAACTTTAAGCACCAGCTGTCAGAGCAGCTCACAGATCACTGCACCTGTACATAGCCCTTCTGTAAATAGCCCATCCACCTACCTCATCCCCATACTGTTATTTATTTTTGCTCCTTTGCACCCCAGTATCTCTACTTGCACACTCATCTTCTGCACATCTATCACTGTTTAATTGCTATATTGTAATTATCTCGCCACTATGGCCTATTTATTGCCTTACCTCCCTTATCCTACCTCATTTGCACACGCTGTATATAGACTTTTTCTATTGTATTATTGACTGTATGTTTGTGTATTCCATGTGTAACTCTGTTGTTGATTGTGTCGCACTGCTTTCCTTTATCTTGGCCAGGTCACAGTTGTAAATTAGAATTTGTTCTCAACTAGCCTACCTGGTTAAATAAAGGTGAAAAAAAACAGTGCCACTTTCAGAGGAAATAAAAAATGCAATTGGTAAAATACTTGTATTTCGGTGTTGCCTGCCCAGTTGGATTCTGTTAGGATAGGATGGAGCCGGGGAAAGGTTTGTTGTCCAAGTCTCTCTCAACAGTAATGCTGAGGCCAGCAGGCTGAAGTAGCTCACAGCCGAATGAGCTATACCCACTTATTGCTCTCTCTCTCTCAGTTCTCAGCTCAGGAAGGTAAAGTCTATTAGCGCTTTTCCGTTCGTTGAATTCTTCCTCTGATCCCAGCCGGGAGTGATTATGAACTCAGTCATTTAGTCCTGAATGAGCAAACAGTGCGTTCCACAGGATTACCTCTGGGATGATTGCTTCTGTCTGGGTGGGATATGTCTCGTCAATAGGTGTTTGGCTTACAAGGGGAGGTGGATCATTTTGTTCAACTGGAATGGCCGCACCAAAAAGAAACTTGATCTGTCAGTCTGTTAGCAAGTTCTGTAATCATAGGGATACTCGCAGAGGCTGCTGATATGCCGGACAGGGTGTCACGGGACCACCCGTTGATTCTGAGAATTTAGCACAGTAATAACCATTAAGATAAATCTGAGATTTCCTCATAAGTGTCCACAGCTTTGACTTAAATACTTACACTCCATGTTACAGCAAATACACATTATACCCCTTTTTAATGACATAGAAAAATCTGAAGAAAAATATCATAGTATGCTTCAAGTTATACCAACATGATTAGAATGGTGCTGGAGGGGATGGGTTCCGTTTTACTGGTTCCTGACCAATTGTGCTATTTTGTGTTTTTTTTGCGCTGTTTGTAACTTTTTTTTTACATAATGCTTCCACTATTGTTTCTCATGACCGAAAAGAGCTTCTGGACATCAGAACAGCGACTACTCACCTCGAACTGGACAAGGATTTTTTTATTTCATTAGTCGGACGCGAAGGATATTCTGCTCCTCCCGGACCAGGCTCAAATCCCTGTCATTCGCATGAAGAGAAGACTCCTTTGAAGAGCCGGATGCCTGGCAAGACTGCGTCGGCGAGTGGATAATCCGCCTTTACCCTCCGTTCTACTGGGAAAACGTAAAATCACTGGAAATAAAACTGGATCACTCATCAAGTTAGCCAGGTGTGTCTGACGGTGATTACGGCTATCTATTGTATAATAATGCTAAAATGCTCCAACATGATTGGAATTACTTTTATTGACATCACAATATGTCTGTGTTTTCCAGAGGTATGTGTAGTCGGGCTGTCTTCCTTCAGGAATCTGTGGAGAAAATTGCTGTCCCACATCTCAAGCACTAAGCCCAGGACAGACCTGTGGACCCTACTGAACCAGCAAGCAAAGACATCAGGATGCATTACTGCTTTAAGTAAAATGTCCTCCTTTATACTGATAAAGGACAGATTAATAGATAGATAGATTTACATAAACATATATATATACAGTACCTGTTAAAAGTTTGGACATACCTATTCATTCAAGGGTTTTTCTTTATTTTCACTAATTTCTACATTGTAAAATAATATTGAAGACATCAAAACTATGAAATAACACATATGGAATCCTAGTAACCATAAAACTAATGAAAATATATGTTATATTTTATATTCTTCACAGTAGCCACCCATTGCCTTGATGACAGCTTTACACTCTCGTGGCATTCTCTCAACCAGCTTCATGAGGAATTATTTTCCAACAGTCTTGAAGGAGTTCCCACATATGCTGAACACTTGTTGGCTGCTTCTCCTTCACTCTGTGGTCTAACTCAACCAAATACATCTCAATTGGGTTGAGGTAGGGTGATTATTGAGGCCAGGTCATCTGATATCACTGATATTGTTATTGATATTGTTCTTGTCCATACTGTATATGTGACACGATTCAGGAAACTAGGCATATGTTGCAAGTCACGACTTCAAAGGAGAGACGTTTGAACGTACAAAATATTTTTTTATCAAAATGCCATCTCGAACATGTGAACTTAATCTACGGATTACATATTAAAACTAAGGGCAACCGTGGTATGGCATTCCTGACAGGGGAGACGCGTCCATCATGCATGATGATGTTTACAGGTAAGATAGACTAGCGTAAGCTTGCTACATTTTCAGATATTACACGTTTCTAATTTTGACAGAAAGCGGTTTCATTTCAAGCTTAAGTGTACTGTTAGCTAGCTATCTATTGTTAGCTGGCTTGCTCCCTAGCTGACGTTATTATTTGTTTCCCAGAGCCATTTGCTTTACTAATTAGAGTCTAATGTTAGCTAGCTAACATTGGACCTGGTTGGTTAGCTCCCAGCACTTTGGCATTGTTGCCACTTTGTTCATTGTTGTTTAACTAGCTAACGTTAGCTGGCTGGCTCGTTAGCTAACATTACGTGACGTGTGTGATCTTAAACGTTGTTTACCTAGCTAGGTTCATTGATTACCTAGCTATATGTCTTAAGCTAAAGTGTACTGTTAGCTAGCTACCTATTGTTAGCTGGCTGGCTCCCTAGCAGACACAATTTTTCGTTGCCCAGAGTTGTTTGCTTTTCTAGTTAGAGTCTAATGTTAGGCAGTGTTGGCACTTTGTTCATTGTTGTTTAACTAGCTAACATTAGCTGGCTGGCTCATTAGCTAATGTTACGTGACGTGTGTACAACACCCGTTGAATATGGCCGGTGTCAGTAAACATCTGCATAAAAAACGTAATGAAATTGTTGCCAGCAGAGCTGGTTAGGCTGGTTTCATGTTATCCAGAGGTAAACAAATCATCGGCCAGAGCGTCAAGTCTGTGCTCCGAGAGCGAAGCGAGATGGGTGGGGCTAAAGCTTAAGAGGGTGTGAATGATGCTGAATGGGTGTAGACAAAGAAGAGCTCTTCAGTAGATACCAAAACATTCAAAGGCGATTTTCACAAAGTGAGTTTACAAGTTGATTAATTTCAAAGCAGAATTACTTTCTCATTCTTCCTCAAATGCAGTATATGATATATCATTTTGTAACTCTAAGTCTCTACTTTTATCCAATGTAAAAAACACAATTTAACGTTTTGCTACATAAGACCGAATCTAGGTGGTGAATCACATATTATTTTGTTCTTTCCCTACAGTATACTGACACTATCTACAGTATTTTTGATATTGCTACTATGCAAGTAACCATTTCACTGTACTTTTTACACCTTCTGTAGAGACCCATCCACTTAGAAATATGTGGCTGGAGGTTATAGCATTTATTTCACATGACCCATCAATTTAGACGTGTGTCTGGGTAAGCGTCATCTAATATTTATAAAATATTTTTATCTGGAATTTTCCTTATTGTAGGCTATTACTTTGACCACTTTTAGTCTTAATCTTTATCACACTACATGACCTTTAGCACATGACCTTAAAGAGATGGGTGGGGCTAAGACTTAAGAGGGTGTGAACAATGCTGAATGGGTGTAGACAAAAGAGCTCTCTAGTAGGTGTACCAAAACATTCAAGGGCCATTTTCTCAGAAAGTGGGTTTACAAGTTTATCAACTTTCAAAGCAGGATTATTTTCCCATTATTCCTCAAATGCACTGAGACTCTACTTTTTTCCAATGTAAAAAAACACAATTAAAATGTTTCTACATAAGACCAAATCACGGTGGTCGGTCACATATACAGTTATCTGGGTTTTCCATAAAACGGCAAGACAGAACACAGCCTCTGGTAAGATCAGGGGAGGTGGTGTGTGACTCTTTGTCAACAGCTGGTGTGCAATCTCTAATATAAAGAAAGTATTAAGGTTTTGCTCACCTGATATAGAGTACCTCATGATAAGCTGTAGACCACACTGTTGACCAAGAGTTTTCATCTATATTCTTCATACCTGTCGATTTACCACCACAAACAGATGTTGGCACTAAGACCACACTTAACGAGCTGTATAAGGCCATAAGCAAGCAAGATGCTTGCTCATCCATCCTACTTAGGGAGTGGTGGGGCGCTAGCCGACACTACCCGGTGAAATGCAAGGCGCCAAATTCAAAATCCAAAAGTTGAATTATTAAACATTCATCAATATACAAGTGTTGCATAGTCATCAAAAGCTCTGCTTCTTGGCAATATCACAGCGTTGTCAGATTTCAAAAAGGCTTTACGGCGAAAGCACAACATTTGATTGTTTGAGGATAGCACCTCCAATATTTTCACATTAGCATCAATCCATAAACCATCGCGGTTCACACAAAACACATTTCACAGCGAAAACAAATCCCTTACCTTTTGAAGAACTTCAGCTGAGGGCTTCCCAAGTGTTCAACGAAGACAATACATGGTTCTTTTGTTAGAAAAAGTAATGTATTATATCCATAAATCTCCGTTTGGTTGGCGCGTTATAATGAGAAAATACAGCCTCCACTCGTCCATTGAAATGTGAAGAGAACTCGTTCAACTTATACCTATAAACTTGTCCAAAAACAATCAAACATAATTGTAAATGTATCCTTATGAACAATTGTATGTATATATAGTATAATATTTCAACCGGAATATCGACTGGGCGATAAGAAAGGAAAAAACCACAGAGCGCGCCAGCCAAGAACGCGCATTTTCTTCTATTGACATCTCAAAGTCAAAGTCACCATTATTAGTCAGTTGTACAACCGAATGCCTTCAACCGAAATGTTTCTTCCGCATTTAACCCAACCCCTCTGAATCAGAGAGGTGCGGGGGGCTGCCTTAATCGACATCCACGTCTTGGCGCCCGGGAACAGTGGGTTAACTGCCTTGTTCAGGGGCAGAACGACAGATTTTTTTCCTTGTCAGCTCGGGGATTCGAACTTGCAACCCTCCGGTTACAAGTCCAACGCTCTAACCACTAGGCTACCTGCCGTCTGTGTGGCCACTTCCTTATTCGTCTTCTTCTACAATCTAAAAGCAGCTGAAAAGAATCAAAACACTTTCTCGAGACTGTTGACATCCAGAGGAAGCAATAGGTACTGCATTCATATGCCCTTATATGGGCATTTTCATAAGGGAGGGGTTCCAAATGAGGCAATGTGTCAAAACCACTTTTTCCAGGACAGAAATTATTATTAAACATTAAACAAATCAATTACCTGTTGAAGAACCTCTGCTGAGGTCATCCTAAGTGTCCAACGAAGACAATCCATGGTTCTTTTGTTAGAAAAAGTAATGTATTTTATCCATAAATCTCCATTTGGTTCGCGCGTTATAATCAGAAACGACAGCCTCCACTCCTCCATTGAAACGTGACGCAAACTCGTTCATCTTATACCTATAAACTTGTCCAAGAACAATAAAACATAGTTTTAAATGTATCCTTAGGAACACTTTTACGTATATTTACTATTATAAATCAACCGGAATATAAACTGATCGATAAAGACGGTAAAAAAGACACAGCGTGCCTTGTCGGGAGCCTTGCGCTGGGTACTGTTTACATAAAAGGTCACTTCCTGGTTTGCTCTTCTTCTCTGGTCTAATTCATCCAAAATGAAAATTTACACTGTCTCGAGACTGTTGACATCTAAAGGAAGCGATGGGTACTGCATTCATATGCCCTTATATGGTCATTTTCATGAGGGAGGGGTTCCAAATGAGCAATGTGTCAAAATCCCTTTTTCCAGGACAGAAATTCCTCGGGGTTTCGCCTGCCATATGCGTTCTGTTTCACTCACAGACAAATGGTTAACAGTTTTGGAATATTCAGAGTGTTTCCTATCCAATGGTACTACATATGTGCATATCCTATTTTCTGGGCCTGAATGGGAGGCATTTTACTTTGTGCACGCCAGGCTCTCCAAAACCGACCCCTCAGCTGCCACTCCCTAACAAGTTAACAAGGACTCTCCTCCTTACCAGTGTCATGATCAAGAGCCTCACATACAGTATATTGTTTGGTCATTGTGCTGCCACAGAATGAATTGTGAGCAAGGCCTCAAAAAAGCTTTATATATCAGAGCTGCGAGAAAAGTTCTATATATTATTGAAACAATGTTGCGATTGTTTGTGAGAATGCCAACAGGTGTGATTCCCGTGGGGGAAAGAATCTATTAAGGAAAGGTTCCCATGCCATGGAAGCCAAGAAGGGGAGTGAGGTGTGTGCGTGCTGAAAAACACATGCATGTGGGGGTCCGGGAGAGGAAGTGTGTCCATCTGATGAATGGGCATGTGCCCATTCAATTGTATACACTAACTGTAGTCTCACCCATTCATTTCTAATGACCGGTCATTTTTGACCGGAACACCACAGGTGTACAAAAGTTAAATAAAACACCCAAAGTTGTGTGAGAATCATCAAAATGTATTTTGTGTGTTCAGATGCCCTGTGTGGACAAAGTCATTGAACCTAATGACAATCAGATTCAATGAACTGCATTTTTCAGATAGAAATATCAATTCAATTCGACCGGGAACACAGCAGGAGGGTTAAATGGAAGAAATTTGGAACCACCAAGACTCTTCCTAGAGCTGGCCGCACAGCCAAACTGAGCAATCGGGGGACAAGGGCCTTGGTCAGGGAGGTGACCAAGAACCCAATGGTCACTCTGACAGAGCTCCAGAGTTCCCTGTGCAGATGGGATAACCTTTCAGAAGGACAACCATCTCTGCAGCACTCCACAATTAGGCCTTTATGGTAGAGTGGCCAGATGGAATTTACTAAAGTAAAAGGCACATGACAGCCCGCTTGGAGTTTGCCAAAAGGCACCTAAAGACTCTACCATGAGAAACAAGATCTGATGAAACCGATTGAACTCTGAATGCCAAGCGTCACTTCTGGAGTAGACCTGGCACCATTCCTACTGTGAAGCATGGTGGTGGCATCATCATGCTGTTGGGATATGTTTCAGCAGCAGGGACTGGGAGACTAGCCAGGATTGAGGGAAAGATGAAGGGAGCAAAGTACAGAGAGATCATTGATGAAAACCTGCTCCAGAGCGTTTAGGACCTCAGACTGGGGCAAAGGTTCACCTTCCAACAGGACAACGACCCTAAGCACACAGCCAAAACAACGCAGGAGTGGCTTCGGGACAAGTCTCTGAATTTCCTTGAGTGGCCCAGCCAGAGCCCGGACTTGAACATAATTGAAATATCTTTGGAGAGACCTGAAAATAACTTTGCTGCGATGCTCCCCATCCAACCTGACAGATCTTGAGAGGATCTGCAGAGAAGAATGGGAGAAACTCCCCAAATACAGGTGTGCCAAGCTTGTAGCGTCATACCCAAGAAGACTCAATGCTGTAATTGCTGCCAAAGGTGCTTCAACAAAATACTGAGTAAAGGGTCTGAATACTTATGTAAATTTATTATTAAAGGTTTTTTATTTTTTATATATTTTAAAATTGTTCTTAAAACCTGTTTTTCTTTGTCATTATGAGGTGTCGTGTGTAGATTGATTGAGAAAAAAAAAAATTCAATCCATTTTAGAAAAAGGCTGCAACGTAACAAAATGTGGAAAAAGTGAAGTGGTCTGAATAGTTCCCTCCTGTACTCCCTGTTCACCCACGACTGCGTGATTGTGGACTACAGCAAAAGGAGGGCCAAGCACATCCTCATTCACATCGAAGGAGCGGGTCCAGAGCTTCAAGTTCTTTGTTGTCCACATTACTAAGGACCTATCATGGTCCAAACACACCAAGACAGTCATGAAGAGGGTACGATAACACCTGTTCCCACTCAGGAGGCTGAAAAGATTTTGCAAGGAACCTCAGATCCTCAAAAAGTTTTACAGCTGCACCATTGAGACCATCCTGACTGGTTGCATCACTGCTTAGTATGGCAACTGCTCGGCATCCGACCACAAGGCGCTACAGAGGGTAGTGCGTACGAAGGGTAGTGCGTACGTCCCAGTACATCACTGGGGCCAAGCTTCCTACCATGCAGGACCTCTATACCAAGTGGTATAGGAAAGCCCTAAAAAATGTCAAAGACTCCAGCCACTCAAGTCATATACTGTTCTCTCTGCTAACGCACAGCAAGCAGTACCGGAGCTCCAAGTCTGGAACCAAAAGGTTCCTTAATAGCTTTTACCCACAAGCCATAAGACTGATGAACAGTTAATCAAATGGCTACCAGGACTCTTTGTATTGACACCCTTATTTTATTATGTATAATATGTTTTTGCACTGACTCTCCACCACAGACTAGATGGACACACTGGACTCTAACCACGTACTCACACATACTACACTGAAACTCCAACACACAGACACACATATATACATTCACATTCCTTCACACTCTTCACATATGCTGCTGCTACTCTGTTTATTATCTATGCATAGTTACTTTACCTTTACCTACATGTACATATTACCTCAATTACCTCAACTAACCCATACCCCTGCACATAGACTCGGTACCGGTACCCCTTGTATAAAGCCTCATTATTGTTTGTTTATTGTGTTACAATTTATCCATTCGTTTATTTAGCACAGTTTTCTTACTCACATTTTTAAAAACTCTGCATTGTTTGGTTAAGGGCTCGTAAGTTATCATTTCACAGTAAGGTCTACAACCGTGGTAATCGGAGCATGTGACCAAAAATGTTTTATTTGATGTCATGAGTCCTTCAGTTTGATGCATTGTTTAGAAACGTGTTTAAATGGCACTGGTGCAATTGGCACTACCTTTCCCTCTTGTTACAACGAATATCATAGCCTGACCCCTTTCTTGTAATCCACATATACGGTGCCTGAAAGTCTAGTTGGTAATCCCCAGTAGCACATGTGAATCGTAAAGCTGATCTGCTGATCTACAGAGTGTCTGTTCTTTGTCTCTATAACCTCCTCCAGGGGACAGTCAGTCATAAAAGGGGGAAAAGGAGAGGAGTTATTTATTCTTGTGATAGGGGCGTCTTGTAAGCTACTCAGTGACGGGAAGGGCTGAACCCCCACCACCCTCTTTCACCCCATTGATATGTTCCATGGAACATTTGCTCCTTCATCATTCATAGCGCTGTCAATAACAGAACTTTCTAGGGGCGGCAGGTAGCCTTGTGGTTAGAGCATTGGGTCAGTAACCGAAAGGTTGCTAGATCGAATCCCCGAGCTGGAAAGCTCAAAATCTGTCGTTCTGCCCCTGAACAAAGAATGTGTTCTTAAACTGACTTGCCTAGTTAAATGAAGGTTAATAAAAAACAATAACAGAACTGTACATCTTTACCTGGTGGGTGCAAAGACCTCACTCGTGGGCTCTTGTTACAACACTTACTTTGATGCTAATTAGCATTTTAGAATCTGAGAGTAAGTAGAGCAAAATATATTGATTAAAGTTACCTTGTCAAAGAGAGATTTACGCGGTTATCAACATGAAACACAGATATTGTTTGAAGTGGAAAAATGGATGATGAAAAAAAGATTGGAACCATTTCCGTGTTTGACCGATACGTTGTGGGTATTATGACTCGTCCTCTGTGGGGCTGTATAGGCCTGCTTGAAATATTATTGTTATTTTTTTATTAAACAATCATTGTTTGTGGCAACGAGCCCTGTCATCCAAAGTAAGTTCTCTGGAGGAACAAGGAGTTTTTTTCTGTAAGTAAGTAGCCTTGCCTTCTGCGAGCCAGAACAGGTCATAGGAGCCTCTCTCTTGTTGTACAAGGCAACTTGATGTACAAGTACACCTCCAAGCTATCTCCTTAATGCTGAGTGCCAAGCAGAGATTCATTGGGTCCCATTTTTACAGTCTTTGGTATGATTCGGCTGGGATCAAACTCCTAACCTTTCAGCGTGGTGAAATACACTGCTAAGGCTCTTTTGTAGTTCTTGAATTTCACTTAATTTTGTGCATGGGCAAAGTGCTCTAGGGCTCCGATTGTGTCAAAGGGTGTGAAGCTTTCCCTAGTGAATGTGATACACCTTTAGCCGCGTTTAGACGTTTAACATTTGCACACAAAAAAAGAAAACATTTCTACCTCTGTATCAGCAGTTTCACCACTAACCAGAGCAACTCCAGGGTGCTGACTTTTTTTTGCTTAGTACCCACAAAAGGCTAGAGAGAAACAAAGAGATAGACAGGTATTCTTATGTGTTTATATCACTTTGTCACTGCCCGTCAGTTTGATTGATTTAATTTGACATTGTCACTATAACACAGAACATCTAGATCTACTAGCTGCGTCTCCTGGCTGCCCCTCTAATGAAATGGAGGGAACATAGAGAGAAATAGAAGGATGGAGGGAACGGGTTAGATTGGGAAAGAGAGAGAGAGGACTGAAAGACTGGAACTAGTATAGCTTCATTGTCTCCCTCTTCTCTGTCTTCCCCCTCTCCGTCCCTTTCTTTCTTTCTTTTGTTAGTACAGCTTCATTGTCCCCTTCTTCGTCCCTCACTCCTATTTTACCCCCTCTCTCTTTCCCCCGTCTCGATCACAATATCTCTCTATATCTATCCCTCTCTCCATGCGTCTACTGCAGAGCTACATGAATTGATTGCAAACTGAGTGTCTGTGGCGCAGGGGGCTCAGACACAACGAAAACCCCCCTTTACCTCTCTCTCGCTTGTCTTCCCATCTTCTCTTACCCCCTGCTGTAGCACAGACATGTCTTAAATTTAAAAAAAATGATTGTCACATGCGCCGAATACAACAAGTGTAGACTTTACCATGAAATGCTTACTTACAAGCCCCTAACCAACAGTTCAAGAAGAGTTAAGATTTTTTTGACCAAGTAGACTAAAATAAAAAGTTATAATAAAAAAGTAACACAATAAGAATATCAGTGTGCGGGGGTACAGGTTAGTTGAGGTAATTTGTACATGTAGGTTGGGGTGAAGTGACTATGTGTAGATAATAAACAGCGAGTAGCAGCAGTGTACAAAAGTAAATGTAAATTGTCCGGTGGCGATTTCATTAATTGTTCAGCAGTCTTATGGCTTGGGGGTAGATGCTGTTGAGGAGCCTCTTGGTCCTAGACTTGGCGCTCCGGGTACTGCTTGCCGTGCGGTACGGGAGCACTCACTATCTGTGTCGCTTTCACTCTGTTTTCTCATATATCAACCACTTAATATGATGATCTTTCTGTCTCTCTCAACCTCTCATACCATCTTACTTTCCTCTTTCTAACTATTTCTCTCCACTGCATTTTCTTATAGCGACATTTTAATATGTTCATATTTCTCTACACATACATTTTGATATTTAATGTAGAGTTAAAAGGTACTTGCAATCGAACAATAAAAAGGAAAAACCAAGGATGCCCAGATGCAAAATGTTTATTAATTGAATCCATGCTTAAATTAATACAAAAAGTGCTAAAAAATGCTAAATCACCTTTTGAATTATTTTGAGCATTAATTAAATTAAATATATTTTTGCATCTCAGCCTCCTTGGTTTTTAATTTTCATGGTTTGAGTGTGAGTTCCTTTTGAACTCTACAGATATTTGTTTCCCTCATGCACTGGCCACCAAATGTCTCTTCAGACAGAGACACACACATGCACACACATAGAGTCACACAAGGAGACACACAGGCGCATGCATTCAAACTCACACACACCATGTGTGCGTGTCTCTGTTTCAAGTGACATTTGGTGGCCGGTGCATGAGGGAAACAAATATCTGTATAGTTCAAAAGGTACTCACACTCAAACCATGAAAAGGAAAAACCAAGGAGGCTGAGATGCAAAAATATGCTTAATTTTATTATTTTTATTCTAGCCCGAGCGCAAACCCTCGTACTGGCTTTCTACATTACATTTTAGTCATTTAAAAACACTCTTATTTAGAGTGACTGTACATGTCATTAGGGATTTGTACTGACATGGATCTCAGAGACAGTAATTTGTGCAGGTTATAATTCACACTGCTGTAAATCTATTAGCACTTAGCAGATCACTCTCTAGGTTGTGTGTGTGTGTGTGTGTGTGTGTCTCCTTTTGTTTGCTTGTGTGTGTCTCTGTCTGATCTATTATGAATCCCATGGCAGGTCACTCTCTAGAATGATGAGGAGCCCAGATAGCTAGCTGGTTATGTGAGTGTGTTTGTGTGTGTGTCTGTGTGTGCATGCTGCGTGTGTGCATGTGTGTGTCTCTGTCTGAAGAGACATTCTGTCATGAATCCCATGGCAGGTCACTCTCTAGAATGATGAGGAGCCCAGATAGCTAGCTGGTTGTGTGTGTGCGTGCTGCGTGTGTGAATGTGTGTGTCTCTGTCTGAAGAGACATTCTGTCATGAGTCCCATGGCTGTTATGCAGTGATGTAATGCATACAGGTTTGTCTGTCTGTGTGTGTGTGTGTGTGTGTGTGTGTGTGTGTGTGTGTGTGTGTGTGTGTGTGTGTGTGTGCATGTGTGTGTGGTCCCTAAGGACAGGTGACAGGCATGGTGAACACACACATGCTCCTCTGTGGAATGACCTGTGAACCTCTCCAAGCGATGGAATAATGCATGGGAAATATCAGGCTCTGAGAGTCACAGCACACCCCATCCCACAGGAGACAGGCATCAGGAGTGTGTGTGTGTGTGGAGGTGGGGTTGTGTGTGTGTGAGCAGGGGCGGACTGGGACAAGAATTTGGCCCTGTTATTGCGCGCCCGGCAATAACCATATACTAGGGGTCACATGCACATATTCAGCAGATGTTATTGAGGGTGTAGAGAAATGCTTGTGTTCCTAGCTCCAACAGTGCAGTAGTATCTAGCAACAATACACACAAATCTAAAAGTAAAATAATTTAATTAAGAAGTATATACATTTTATGATGACCAATGTCGGAGTGGCATTGACTAAAATACAGTACAATACAGTATATCCATATGAAATTAATAAAGCACTATGTAAACATGATTAAAGTGACTAGTGTTCCATTATTAAAGTGACCAGTGATTCCATGTCTATATACATAGGGAATTTAACTACTAGCGCCCCCACTCCCGACACTACCCTGTGAAATGTAAGGCGCCAAATTCAAAATCCAAAAGTTGAATTATTAAACATTCATTTTTTTATTTTATTTATTTCACCTTTATTTAACCAGTAGATGTGCAGTAGATGAATGTGCAAAGTAAAAATACTGGGGTGCAAAGGAACAAGATAAATAAATGACTACGGTAGGGGATGAGGTAGTTGGTTGGGCTATGTACAGGTGCAGTGATCTGTGAGCTGCTCTGACAGCTGGTGCTTGAAACTAGTGAGGGAGATAAGTGTCTCCAGTTTCAACGATTTTTGTAGTTCGTTCCAGTCATTGGCAGCAGAGAACTGGAAGGTAAGGCGGCCAAAAGAGGAATTGGCTTTGGGGGTGGCCAGTGAGATATACCTGCTGGAGCGAGTGCTACGGGTGGGTGCTGCTATGGTGGGTGCTGCTATGGTTACCAGCAAGCTGAGATAAGGCGGGGCTTTACCTAGCAGGGACTTGTAGATGACCTGGTGCTAGTGGGTCTGGCGACGAGTGTGTAGCGAGGGCCAGCCGACTAGAGCATACAGGTCGCAGTGGTGGGTAGTATATTGGGCTTTGGTGACAAAGCGGATGGCACTGTGATAGACTGCATCCAGTTCGCTGAGTAGAGTGTTGGAGGCTATTTTGTAGATGACATCGCCGAAGTCGAGGATCGGCAGGATAGTCAGTTTTACTAGTGCAAGTTTGGCAGCATGAGTGAAGGAGGCTTTGTTGCGAAATAGAAAGCCGATTCTAGATCTAATTTTGTATTGGAGATGTTTAATGTGAGTCTGGAAGGAGAGTTTACAGTTTAGCCAGACACCTAGGTATTTGTAGTTGTCCACGTATTCTAGGTCAGAGCCGTCCAGGGTAGTGATGCTAGTCGGGCGGGCGGATGCAGGCAGCGAACGGTTGAAAAGCATGCATTTGGTTTTACTAGCGTTTAAGAGCAGTTGGAGGCCACGGAAGCAGTGCTGAATGGCATTGAAGCTCGTTTGGAGGTTAGTTAACACAGTGTCCAAAGAAGGGCCAGAAATATACAGAATGGTGTCATCTGCATAGAGGTGGATCAGAGAATCACCAGCAGCAAGAGCGACATCATTGATGTATACAGAGAAGAGAGTCGGCCCAAGAATTGAACCCTGTGGCACCCCCATAGAGACTGCCAGAGGTCCGGACAACAGGCCCTCCGATTTAACACACTGAACTCTGTCGGCAAAGTAGTTGGTGAACCAGGCGAGGCAATCATTAGAGACCAAGGCTGTCGAGTCTGCTGATAAGGATGTGGTGATTGACAGAGTCGAAAGCCTTGGCCAGGTCAATGAATATGGCTGCACAGTAATGTCTCTAATCTATGGCGGTTATGATATCGTTTAGTACCTTGAGCGTGGCTGAGGTGCACCCGTAACCAGCTCGGAAACCGGATTGCACAGCGGAGAACGTACGGTGGGATTCGAAGTGGTCAATGATCTGTTTATTAACTTGTTAGGGAGTGGCAGCTGAGGGGTCGGTTTTGGAGAGCCTGGCGTGCCCAAAGTAAAATGCCTCCCATTCAGGCCCAGAAAATAGGATATGCACATATTTAGTACCATTGGATAGGAAACACTCTGAATATTCCAAAACTGATAACCATTTGTCTGTGAGTAAAACAGAACGCATATAGCAGGCGAAACCCAGAGGAATTTCTGTCCTGGAAAAAGTGATTTTGACACATTACTCATTTGGGCACCCCTCCCTCATGAAAATGACCATATAAGGGCATATGAATGCAGTACCCATCGCTTCCTTTAGATGTCAACAGTCTCGAGACAGTGTATTTTTTTCATTTTGGATGAATAAGACCAGAGAAGAAGAGCAAACAAGGAAGTCACTCTTTCATGTAAACAGTACCCAGCGCGCGTTCCCGAGAAGTCACGCAGTGTCTTTTTTACCGTCGTTATCGATCAGTTTATATTCCGGTTGATGTATAATAGTAAATATACGTAAAAGTGTTCCTAAGGATACATTTAAAACTATGTTTGATTGTTCTTGGACAAGTTTATAGGTATAAGATGAACGAGTTCACGTCACATTTCAATGGAGTAGTGGAAGCTGTCGTTTCTGATTATAACGCGTGAACCAAATGGAGGATTTATGGATAAAATACATTACTTTTTCTAACAAAAGAACCATGGATTGTCTTCGTTGGACACTTAGGATGACCTCAGCAGAAGTTCTTCAACAGGTAATTGATTTGTTTTTGCTGTGAAATGTGTTATGTGTGTGCCATGATGGCTTATCGATTAATGGCTATGGGAAAAATATGTGAGGTGCTACTCTCAAACAATCAAATTTGCTGCTTTCGCCGTAAAGCCTTTTTGAAATCTGACAATGCTGTGATATTGCCAAGAAACAGAGCTTTTGATGAGTATGGAACACTTGTATATTGGTGGATGTTTAATAATTCAACTTTTGGATTTTGAATTTGGCGCCTTACATTTTACCTGGTAGTGTCGGGAGCAGCCCGCTAGCGCCCCAGTGATCCCTGAGAAGTTAACTAGGCTTTCAAATACTTTAGAGAGGCAGGGCAGGATTGATATAGGTCTATAGCAATTTGGGTCTAGGGTGTCACCCCCTTTAAAGAGAGGGATGACCGCAGCAGCTTTCAAATCTTTTGGGATCTCGGTAGACACCAAAGAGAGATTGAGCAGACTGGTAATAGGAGTTGCAACAATGGCAGCAGATAGTTTTAAAAAGAGAGGGTCCAGAATATCTAGTCCAGCTGATTTGTACGGGTTCAGATTTTGCAGCTCTTTCAGATTATCTGCTATCTGGATTTTGGTGAAGGAGAAGCTGGGAAGGCTTGGACAAGTAGATGCGGGGGGGACGGAGCTATTGGCTATTGTTCGATTATCATGGATTTGTCGGTGGTGACCGCGTTACCTAGCCTCAGTGCAGTGGGCAGCTGGGAGGAGGTGCTATTGTTCTCCATGGACTTGACAGTGTCCCAAAACTTTTTGGAGTTAGAGCTACAGGATGCAAATTTCTGTTTGAAAAAGCTAGCCTTTGCTTTCCTGACTGATTGCGTGTATTGGTTCCTGACTTCCCTGAACAGTTGCATATCGCGGGGACTATTCGATGCAATAGCAGTCCGCCACAGGATGTTCTTGTGCTGGTCAAGGGCAGTCAGGTCTGGAGTGAACCAAGGGCTGTATCTGTTCTTAGTCCTACATCTTTTGAAAGGGGCATGCTTATTTAAGATGGTGAGGAAGTTGCTTTTAAAGAATGACCAGGCATCCTCGACTGACGGAATGAGGTCAATATCCTGCCAGGATACCCGGGCCAGGTCGATTAGAAAGGCCTGCTCGCAGAAGTGTTTTAGGAGCGTTTGACAGTGATAAGGGGTGGTCGTTTGACCGCGGGCCCATAGCGGATGCAGGCAATGAGGCAGTGGTCGCTGAGATCCTGATTGAAAACAGCAGAGGTGTATTTGGAGGGCAAGTTGGTCAGTATAATGTCTATGAGGGTGCCCATGTTTACAGATTTAGGATTGTACCTGGTGGGTTCCTTGATGATTTGTGTGAGATTGAGGGCATCTAGCTTAGATTGTAGGACTGCCGGGGTGTTAAGCATATCCCAGTTTAGGTCACCTAACAGAACGAACTTTGAAGATAGATGGGGGGCAATCAATTCACATATGGAGTCCAGGGCACAGCTGGGAGCTGAGGGGGGTCTATTGCAGGCGGTAACAGTGAGAGACTTATTTCTGGAGAGATACATTCTTAGAATTAGAAGTTCAAACTGTTTGGGCATAGATCTGGAAAGTATGACAGAACTATGCAGGCTATCTCTGCAATAGATTGCAACTCCTCCCCATTTGGCAGTTCTATCTTGGTGGAAAATGTTGTAGTTGGGTATGGAAATCTCAGAATTTTTGGTGGTCTTCCTAAGCCAGGATTCAGACACGGCCAGGACATCAGGTTTGGCGGAGTGTGCTAAAGCAGTGAGTAAAACAAACTTAGGGAGGAGGCTTCTGATGTTAACATGCATGAAACCGAGGCTTTTACAGTTACAGAAGTCAACAAAAGAGAGTGCCTGGGGCCTGGGAATAGGTGTGGTGCTGGGGGCTACAGGGCCTGGGTTTACCTCCACATCACCCGAGGAACAGAGGAGGAGCAGGATGAGGGTACGGCTAAAGGCTATCAGAACAGGACGTCTAGTGCGTTGGGAACAGAGAATAAAAGGAGCAGATTTCTGGGCGTGGTAGAATAGAGTCAGGGTATAATGTGCAGACAGGGGTATGGTGGGGTGAGAGTACAGTGGTGGTAAGCCCAGGCACCGAGTGATGATAAGAGTGGTTGCATCTCTGGAGGTGCTGGTAATACTGGGTGAGGTCACCGCATGTGTGGGAGGTGTGACAAAGGAGGAATCTGAGGCATGTATAGTTGGCCTAGGGGCTCCACTGTAAACTAACACAATGATAACTACCCTAAACAACAGTAAACAGGGCATATTGACACTTGAGAGAGACATAAAGCAAACACAGGTGTTGGTTGGGAGAGCTAGCTAGGACAACAACGGGTAAGACCGCAAGGCTAGTCAGCTAAGACAACAACAACAGGTAAAACTGGCGATGAATGGGCAGAGGGTTGTTTAGCAACACACAGGGCCTGAGTACACGGCTGGGGCCGACAGATAAATAAAATAAACAGAATGGAGTACCGTGATTAATGAGTAGTCCTGCAGGCATCAGCTATGTAGCCGAGTGATCATAGGGTCCAGTGAACAGCAATAGATGTTTTATTCTTATTTATCAGGATGCCTACACCTCTGCTGTTACATTCATCAATATACAAGTGTTGCATAGTCATCAAAAGCTTTGCTTCTTGGCAATGTCACAGCGTTGTCAGATTTCAAAAAGGCTTTATGGCGAAATTTGATTGTTTGAGGATAGCACCAACAATATTTAACTATTAGCATAAATTCATAACCCGACGCGGGTCTCACAAAATGCATAAAATCGCGAATATAAAATCGCTTACCTTTGATGAACTTCTGCTGAGGGCTTCCCAAGTGTCCAACGAAGACAATCCATGCTTCTTTTGTTAGAAAAAGTCATTTATTATATCCATAAATCTTAGTTTGGTTAGCGCGTTATGATCATAAAATCCAGCGCCCCACTGCTCCCTAAGTAGTTTTTAACAAGCTTAAATGTCTTACTAGTAAAAAAGTCCTAGTAAAACTACCAGATGGCACTCACCTTACTGCTGTCCCCCACCCGCTCATCAATGATGGTACTGTAGTTCTTGTCTGGATTTGATCTAATATCTAAAAATGGCATAATTGCCTCTGGTGGGATTCAACATTAGAAAATGGCCTTCTTGGTCCATATGCTGGGATATAAGGGAATTTGTTTTATTCTTATTTATCAGGATGCCTACACCTCTGCTGTTACTACAGTAGGTGGCAGCATAGGCATCCAACCCAGCTGCTCTTTAAATGCCTCTTTAAACAACAAAAAAACACATCTGCTGACAATCTCTTTAGGTGTTCGAAAACCATATGATTTTTTTCCCATCATGGAGCCCATGGACATTCCATGTGATAAGTCAAATGTTGATGGTCTTTACTTGTATAGACTCAAACTTAACCTTATCTGTTCCATCTATCATTGAAGAACCAAGTCAAACATTTTAACAAACATGACATATGATGGCTGTGGGCATTCCAAAAATGTGAGGATCGTAGTATAAATACATAGTTATTGTATACATAACATATATAGAACGTGTATGCATGTGGGCTGAGAAAAAAATAATTAAATAAATACAGAAACCAAAAAATGTATAAAGCAACGTACATCTGTACTAGATCTAATTAAAATGAAAATAAATCAATATTTCTAAATAGGATCGGGTCAGAAACATGATATCATAAATTGCTGCTCTCGTTCCATGGCACTGTGTGCACAAGTAGGCCTTCATGTCTTTGAACATTACATTTGCATGTCTATACAAAATACTAGGCTCCTGTCAATTGTATTGTTGCCTATGTGTGAGGCAGATTCTCAAAGAAATCTGCCATTAATATGGCATTGCAGGAGGACTGAATAGCTTGGTGGAGCGTGTTTTTGGTTATCGGACAAGGGGCGCTCTTTGAAAATGGGGATGGATAGCCTACTTGAACAAGAGAAATGCAGGTATGTGAATTGTGAATAATGATAAAGCATGAGGTCGAAAACCTCCAAATTATTTCAAAGCACTCTTAGTACCCCCTAAAACGCTTCTATTCGGAGGCTACTTTTGGCTATTGGCCAGGATAAAAAGATGCACTTATGCAATGCTGCTAAACCAGTCTTGATTAAAGGGAGGGTAGGCTATGCTTGTTTTTTAAAATCAAATTAAACAAAATTGGGATTCACGAGATTCACAGACAAAAAAGGCACATCTGTTCTCCCATGGGCACTGCACGTAATTGTCACGATCTTCATAATGACCAGACCAAGATGCAGCGAGGGTTCCAGTATACATACTTGTAATACTTAGTGCAACTGCCAAAAACAATAAAGAAATAAAGACCGTAACGCAGGTGTGGCTCAACCCAGGCACACACAACCAAATACAAATAATAACCCACAACGCAGGTGGGAAAAGGAACCAACTTAAATAGGATTCCCAAATAGGATTCCCGACAGTACCCCCCCCCCAAAAGGTGCGGACTCAGACCGCAACCCATAATCAATGGGGGGGAACTCGGGTGGGCCTTTGTCGTTGGCGGCTCCGGTGCGGGGCGTTCCGGCCCGAGAAGACGCACTGGAGGCCCGGTGTGTGGAGCAGGAACAGTACGTACCAGGCTGGGACGACACCCTAGAGGCCTGGTGCGTGGAGCAGGAACAGTACGTACCAGGCTGGGACGACACCCTAGAGGCCTGGTGTGTGGAGCAGGAACATGACGTACCAGGCTGGGACGACATCCTAGAGGCCTGGTGCGTGGAGCAGGAGTGGTATGTACCAGGCTGGGACGACATCCTAGAGGCCTAGTACGTGGAGCAGAGACAGGCCGTGCCGGGCTCTGGATGCAAACTGATGCATGGAGCAGGGACAGGCCGTGCCGGGTTCTCGATGCGCACAGGGGGCCTGATGCGTGGAGCAGGAACAGGACGTGCTGGGCTCTCGATGCGCACAGGGGGCCTAAAGCGTGGAGCAGGAACAGGACGTGCTGGGCTCTCGATACGCACAGGGGGCCTGATGCGTGGAGCAGGGACAGGATGTGCCGGGCTCTCGATGTGCACAGGGGACCTGATGCGTGGAGCAGGAACAGGACGTGCTGGGCTCTCGATGCGCACAGGGGACCTGATGCGCGGAGCAGGAACAGGCCGTACTGGGCTGTGGAGACGCACCCGGAGACACAGTGGGCAGAGCCGGCGCAGGATATCCTGGTCCAAGGAGGCGCACTGGAGATCAAGAGCGCTGAGCCGGCACCCTCCTTCCAGGCTGGTCGTTCACCCTAGCCTGACAGATGCGGGGAGCTGGAATGTCGCAAACCAGGCTGTGAATGCGCACTGGAGACATCATGCTCTTCACCGCATAACACGGTGCCTTACCAGTGCGACGCTCCCTCCGGTAAGCACGGGGAGTTGGCTCAGGTCTCCAACCTGGCTCAACCAACCTCCCCGTGTGCCCCCAAAAAAATTGGGGGCTGCCTCTCGGGCTTCCTTGCTTGATATTTCTCCTCGTAGAAGCACCGCTCTGCCCTAGCTGCTTCCAGCTCCTCCTTTGGATGAAGATACTCCC
The DNA here is from genome assembly GCA_030435695.1 of Brachymystax lenok tsinlingensis. NCBI lineage: Eukaryota > Metazoa > Chordata > Actinopteri > Salmoniformes > Salmonidae > Brachymystax > Brachymystax lenok. The sequence continues at coordinate 26,657,561 of CM059805.1, forward strand.
CATCCTGGCTCCAGGGTCCCTTGCCATCCAAGATCCCCTCCCATGTCCAGGATTCCTGCTGACCCCGCTGCTTGGTCCTTTTGTGGTGGGTTATTCTGTCACGATCTTAGATGATAGGCTCTCTTTTAAAAAACATGTTACTGAATTGGGAAAAAAGCTCAAATTCAAGATATGGTTCCTTTACAGAAACAGGGCTTGTCTGTCCTCCGTAAATAGGAAACAAATTGTGCAGGCTACTTTTATGTCCGTTTTAGATTATGGTGATATTATTTATATGCATGCATCGGCAAATATATTAAAACCACTGGATGCTATTTACCATTGTGCACTCAGGTTTATCACCGGTGATAGTTACAAAACTCATCACTGTATCCTATATCAACATGTGGGTTGGGCCTCTCTATCTGTGAGGCGAGAGCAACATGCTCTTTTGTTTATTTATAAAGCACTTCTTTTAAAACTACCTCCATATATATCATCATTAATTTTAATTAGATATACAAATTTTATGACCAGATCACAGATGTGGATTACATTACAAACTCCTGCGGTCTCCACAGAGTTGGGAAGGACTGCCTTCAGTTCCTTTGCACCTTATTTATGGAACAAACTGCAGATCAAACTTAAGCTAGCCACTCTGGTGTCCCTTGCCCATTTTAAAAATATGATGGAGGATCAATATGATATTGTCTGTGATTGTTTCTGATGAATGTGTCTTTGTTTTGTATGTTTTGAAATGTTCTTGTCTGTATGCCTAGAACTGTACATGTCAACATGTTTACACAGGGCACAGCCGTAAAAGAGATCCAGGTCTCAGTCTGTTTTCCCTGTTAAAATAAAGATAAAAAAATAATAATTTTGGAACCAACTCAAAACAAGCATAAAGTTCCCTAGAATACTTAAGTCACGCCCTGACCCAACATACCATAGAGAAACCTAGAGGGCTCTCTATGGCCAGGGCGTGACAGTAATAATAGGCTACGCTTCTGCTCTCAAAATACATTATATTATCAACTGTGTTACCGTTAAGAACTGCTTTTTGTGGGTCTTAAAACGTCCCTTTATCGCTGCATGTAATTGTCACTTTTGCGCTTGTTATTAAGGACACACCTCAAATATTGCCACCGCTTCCACTTTAGTGCAAGACTGCTGATGTTGGACAGGTAAATTGCCAAACCTGGCATAAGGGCTGGAAAGTGTCAGTGCGCTAGTTTTTACATGACAAAATTGCAAACAAACATGCGTTTGGCACTTGTAGCTCCTTAGCGCCAGCCAAAAATAGAGCCCTAAGTGTTAATTACTATTACAGGGCTCCAGACTAACAATTTCCCCTGGTGTTAATGGTGCCACTAACCTTTACAAGTGGTGGCACCAGCCCATGATTTGGCCAACATAGTGCTTTATTAAGAAGTATAATAAATAGACTACTGAGGTATTAAATTATAAGTTGTTTCATCTAACACGTCCAAGCAGGAATGCATGATTCAATATATTTTGATGTGCAGCATAATCCAGTGATTGTCATGGGTTGACATTTAGATTATAGTTACTAAATAGAAATTCAGAATTTCCCGATTTGTATTTGTGTCCAATAGAGATAAATTACATACATATTGATGTGGACTAACTAATAGCATAGGCTAATTCATTTGGGGTTCAACACCTAAGGAAGTTGAAACTCAAAAGACTAACTCTAAATATAATACCCACTGCTAGTAGCCATATGCTCATCTAACAGTGAATGTATGTGCTAAAAAATCTTAGCAGTTGTACCCATGGATACCTATAGGCCTATGCCCTCGCAATGGCCGGTGCACTTATCTCAAAGCCATATCAAATATCTTATTTGTAAAATAGTTGCTATTAAGTTGAATTTTGAGAAATGAAAAATGTAAAATGATTCCTACAGAAAGGCCCTCCTCTCTTCTACAGTGACAATGGGACGAAGGTTCCAAAGCTCTGTTTTTCCTGCAATTGCATTTTGAAATTTTATACGATTAGATCGCACACATGAGCAAAGAGAAGAGTGGTTCGCTCATCACAGCAGCAGGCCTCAGCGAGGGCACAGGCCCAGGGACAAGGCAGACACTTTCATTACAGGAATCATGAGGATAATGCACTTTACTGTTTGGCCTAATTCATGGTTTTAGATAGGAAGTTTTAGTTGAGGTGACAATGTAGAATGGGCTCTTTGTACATATTTTTCTGCTTATAATTTCTGACATTTGGTAGGCTATTTGTTAGTCAACTTGTTTATAATTAGATACATGCAGCTTCTCTTCTGTCATTAGCCTACTTGTTGCTCTGGAATACTAAATTAAGTCTCACCATAATAATGGCATAAATCGATAGAATGAATGCATAAAAAACCTAGTTGACATTGGCAGGCTAAAGTTTTCTCTTTCATTTCTGATTCTCTCACCGAGCGAGGGTGTAGATGGCGGGGTGTAGATGGCGTAGCAGTTCAAACGTATTTGTCGTATCCCGTGTATATATATTTTTTTCCCTTCGTATATATTTTGTATATATTTTTTTATGTTTTTTTATGCCGATTCAACACGACTGGTCTGCCGACGTAACCATCCGATTGGGCTACAACAGACTTCGTCACGGCATCCCCCTAAGGCCCTTCTGCTAGCCCCGGCCCGCTACCTGTCTGAATCGCCGTGTCTCCTGCTAGCCTAGCTACCCACTGGTCCCTTTGATCACTCGGCTACGCATGCCTCTCCCTAATGTCAATATGTCTTGTCCATTGCTGTTTTGGTTAGGGATTATTGTCTTATTTCACTGTAGAGCCTCCAGCCCTGCTCAATATGCCTTAGCTAGCCCTTTTGTTTCACCTCCCAGACATGTGGTTACCTCACCTGGTCTAAATTATGTCTCTAGAGACAAAACCTCTCTCATCGTCACTCAATGCCTAGGTTTACCTCCACCTTATTCACATCCTACTATACCCTTGTCTGTACATTATGCCTTGAATCTATTCTTCCGTGCCCAGAAACCTGCTCCTTTTACTCTCTGTTCCGAACACACTAGATGACCAGTTCTTATAGCCTTTAGCCGTACCCTTATCCTACTCCTCCTCTGTTCCTCTGGCGATGTAGATGTTAAACCAGGCCCTGCAGCGCTTAGCTCCACTCCCATTCCCCAGGCACTCTCATTTGTTGACTTCTTTAACCGTAAAAGCCTTGGTTTCATGCATGTTAACATTAGAAGCCTCCTCCCTAAGTTTGTTTTACTCACTGCTTTAGCACACTCTGCCAACCCAGATGTCTTAGCCGTGTCTGAATCCTGGTTTAGGAAATACTGACATTTTCATCCCTAACTACAACATTTTCCGACAACATAGAACTGCCAAAGGGGGCGGAGTTGCAATCTACTGCAGAGATAGCCTGCAGAGTTCTGTCATACTATCCAGGTCTGTGCCCAAACAATTCAAGCTTCTACTTCTAAAAAATCATGTTTCCAGAAACACTATTGTCTCTCACCATTGCCGCTTGTTATAGACCACCTTCTGCCCCCGGCTGTGCCCTGGACACCATATGTGAATTGATTGCCCCCCATCTATCGTCAGAGCTCGTACTGTTAGGTGACCTAAACTGGGACATGCTTAACACCCCGGCCGTCCTACAATCTAAGCTAGATGCCCTCAATCTCACACAAATTATCAATGAACCTACTAGGTACAACCCAAAATTCGTAAACACTAGCACCCTCATAGAAATCATCCTGACCAACCTGCCATCTAAATACACCTCTGCTGTCTTCAACCAGGATCTCAGCGATCACTGCCTCATTGCCTGTGTCCGTAATGGGTCTACGGTCAAACGACCACCCCTCATGACTGTCAAACGCTCCCTAAAACACTTCAGCGAGAAGGCATTTCTAATCAACCTGGCCCGGGTATCCTGGAAGGATATTGACCTCATTCCATCAGTAGAGGATGCCTGGTTATTCTTTAAAGTGCATTTCTCACCATCTGAAATAAGCATGCCCCATTCAAAAAATGTAGAACCAGGAACAGATATAGCCCTTGGTTCACTCCAGGCTTGACTGCCCTTGACCACCACAAAAACCTCCTGTGGCGTACTGCATTAGCATCGAATAGACCCCGAGCTATGCAACTTTTCAGGGAAGTTAGGATCCAATATACATAGGCAGTTAGGAAAGCAAAGGTTTGCTTTTTCAAAATTTCATCCTGTAGCACAAACTCCAAAAGGTTCTGGGACACTGTAAAGTCCATGGAGAATAAGAGCACCTCCTCCCAGCTGCCCTATGCACTGAGGCTAGGCAACACTGTAACCACTGATAAATCCATGATCATTGAGAATTTCAATAAGCATTTTTCTATGGGTGGTCATGCTACCCCTACCCCGGTCAACAGCCCTGCACCCCCCACAGCAACTTGCCCAAGCCTCCCCCATTTCTTTTTCACCCAAATCCAGATAGCTGAAAAGAGCTGCACAATCTAGACCCCTACAAATCAGCCGGGCTAGACAATTTTGACCCTCTCCTTCTAAAATTGTTGCAACCCCTATTACTAGCCTCTTCAACCTCTCTTTCGTATCGTCTGAGATCGTATTCGTATCGTTTCGTATCGTCTGGTCATGGGTGCATCGCAGCCACGCTCAAGGTCCTAAACGATATCATAGCCGCCATCGATAAGAGACAATACTGTGCAGCTGTATTCATCGTCCTGGACAAGGCTTTCGGCTCTGTCAATCCCCGCATTCTTATTGGCAGACTCAACAGCCTTGGTTTCTCAAATGACTGCCTCGCCTGGTTCACCAACCACTTCTCAGACAGAGTTCAGTGTGTCAAATCGGAGGGCCTGTTGTCTGGACCTCTGTCAGTCTCTATGGGGGTGCCACAGGATTCAATTCTCGGCCCGACTCTTTTCTCTGAATACGTCAATGATGTCGCTCTTGCTGCTGGTGATTCTCTGATCCACCTCTACGCAGGCAACACCATTTTGTAAACTTCTGGCACTTTTTTGGACACTGTGTTAACTAACCTCCAGACGAGCTTCAATGCCATACAACTCTCCTTCTGTGGCCTCCAACTGGTCTTAAAGGCAAGTAAAACTAAATGCATGCTCTTCAACCGATCGCTGCCCACACCTGCCCGCCCGTCCAGCATCACTACTCTGGATGGTTCTGACTTAGAATATGTGGACTACAAATACCTAGGTGTCTGGTTAGACTGTAAACTCTCCTTACAGACTCACATTAAGCATCTCCAATCCAAAATTAAATCTAGAATAGGCTTCCTATTTTGCAAAAAAGCATCCTTCACTCATGCTGCCAAACATACCCTTGTAAAACTTACTATCCTATCAAACCTTGATTTCAGCAATGTAATTTACAAAATAGCCTCCAACACTCTACTCATAAAATTGGATGCAGTATACTACCCACCACTGCAACCTGTATTCTCTCGTTGGCTGGCCCTCCCTTCATATTCGTCACCAAACCCACTGGCTCCAGGTCATCTATAAGTCTTTGCTAGGTAAAGCCCCGCCTTACCCCCGAAGCCAATTCTTCCTTTGGCCGCCTTTCCTTCCAGTTCTCTGCTGCCAATGACTGGAACAAACTGCAAAAATCACTGAAGCTGGAGACTCATATCTCCCTCACTAACTTTAAGCACCAGCTGTCAGAGCAGCTCACAGATCACTGCACCTGTACATAGCCCATCTGTAAATAGCCCATCCAACTACCTCATACTGTTATTTATTTTATTTATTTTGCTTCTTTTGCACCCCAATATCTCTACTTGCATCTTCTGCACATTTATCACTCCAGTATTTAATTGCTATATTGTAATTATTTTGCCGTTATGGCCTATTTTTTGCCTTATGTCCCTTATCCTAGCTCATTTGCATAAACTGTATATAGATCTTTTCTATTGTATTATTGACTGCATATTTGTTTATTCCATGTGTAACTTTGTGTTGTTGTTTGAGTCGCACTGCTTTGCTTTATCTTGGCCAGGTCACAGTTGTGAATGAGAACTTGTTCTCAACTAGTCTACCTGGTTAAATAAAGGTGAAATAAAAATAATGAAAAATGAAAAAACATAATAAATGCAAATCCCAATTAGTATGATATGTTACGTTTCGTATGGAATGTATTAATTTGTGGATGACCATCATCCATTTCGTGTGACATGTTACAAATTAATCTAAGAGGGGCACCATTATTGGTTGGATATAGAGAAACCCGAATCAGTAGTTATCATTAACCGTTATAATATTAAAACTACTTAGGGAGCACCGGCGCGCTAGTGGGCCGCTCCCGACACTACCCGGTGAAATGTAAGGCGCCAAATTCAAAATCCAAAAGTTAAATTATTAACTTCTTAGGGAGCAGCTCCCGAGGTGACGGTATTGGAGAGCCTGGCGTGCCCAAAGTAAAATGCCTCCCACTCAGGCCCAGAAAATAGGATATGCACATATTTAGTACCATTGGATAATAAAATACGATTATGAACAATATAATAAGAGAAAGGGTGTGTCTACATCTTGATGCCCTCTGATTGGCTGAGCTGGGAAAGGGTCTTCTTGACGCGTAGCGCAGTGATTTTGATGACTATGCAACACTTGTATATTGATGAATGTTTAATAATTCAACTTTTGGATTTTGAATTTGGCGCCTTGCATTTCACCGGGTAGTGTCGGGAGTGGGGTGCTAGCGCATAATAAAATACGATTATGAACAATATAATAAGAGAAAGGGTGTGTCTACATCTTCATGCCCTCTGATTGGCTGAGCTGGGAAAGGATAAATTCATAAATTCATATCCAGCGTGGGTCACACAAAACCCATTATAAGAGCTAAAAAACATCACTTACCTTTCAAAGAACTTCTGCTGAGGGCTTCCCAAGTATCCAACGAAGACATCCAATGGTTCTTTTGTTAGAAAAAGTCATTATTATATCCATAAATCTCAGTTTGGTTGGCGCGTTATGATCATAAAATTCACAGTTTAGTCGCCCATTGAACCGTGAAGAGAACACGTTCAAATTATACCTATAAACTTTCTACAAACAAATCAAACATCTTTTTTTATGTATCCTTAGGTATCCTTTTATGTACAGTGGGGGAAAAAAGTATTTAGTCAGCCACCAATTGTGCAAGTTCTCCAACTTAAAAAGATGAGAGAGGCCTGTAATTTTCATCATAGGTACACTTCAACTATGACAGACGAAATGAGAAAAAGAAATCCAGAAAATCACATTGTAGGATTTTTAATTTATTTATTTGCAAATTATGGTGTAAAATAAGTATTTGGTCAATAACAAAAGTTTATCTCAATACTTTGTTATATACCCTTTGTTGGCAATGACAGAGGTCAAACGTTTTCTGTAAGTCTTCACAAGGTTTTCACACACTGTTGCTGGTATTTTGGCCCATTCCTCCATGCAGATCTCCTCTAGAGCAGTGATGTTTTGGGGCTGTCGCTGGGCAACACGGACTTTCAACTCCCTCCAAAGATTTTCTATGGGGTTGAGATCTGGACCTTGAAATGCTCCAGGACCTTGAAATGCTTCTTACGAAGCCACTCCTTCGTTGCCCGGGCGGTGTGTTTGGGATCATTGTCATGCTGAAAGACCCAGCCACGTTTCATCTTCAATGCCCTTGCTGATGGAAGGAGGTTTTCACTCAAAATCTCACGATACATGGCCCCATTCATTCTTTCCTTTACACGGATCAGTCGTCCTGGTCCCTTTGCAGAAAAACAGCCCCAAAGCATGATGTTTCCACCCCCATGCTTCACAGTAGGTATGGTGTTCTTTGGATGCAACTCAGCATTCTTTGTCCTCCAAACACGACGAGTTGAGTTTTTACCAAAAAGTTCTATTTTGGTTTCATCTGACCATATGACATTCTCCCAATCCTCATCTGGATCATCCAAATGCTCTCTAGCAAACTTCAGACGGGCCTGAACATGTACTGGCTTAAGCAGGGGGACACGTCTGGCACTGCAGGATTTGAGTCCCTGGCGGCGTAGTGTGTTACTGATGGTAGGCTTTGTTACTTTGGTCCCAGCTCTCTGCAGGTCATTCACTAGGTCCCCCCGTGTGGTTCTGGGATTTTTGCTCACCGTTCTTGTGATCATTTTGACCCCACGGGGTGAGATCTTGCATGGAGCCCCAGATCGAGGAAGATTATCAGTGGTCTTGAATGTCTTCCATTTCCTAATAATTGCTCCCACAGTTGATTTCTTCAAACCAAGCTGCTTACCTATTGCAGATTCAGTCTTCCCAACCTGGTGCAGGTCTACAATTGTGTTTCTGGTGTCCTTTGACAGCTCTTTGGTCTTGGCCATAGTGGAGTTTGGAGTGTGACTGTTTGAGGTTGTGGACAGGTGTCTTTATACTGATAACAAGTTCAAACAGGTGCCATTAATACAGGTAACGAGTGGAGGACAGAGGAGCCTCTTAAAGAAGAAGTTACAGGTCTGTGAGAGCCAGAAATCTTGCTTGTTTGTATGTGACCAAATACTTATTTTCCACCATAATTTGCAAATAAATTCATAAAAAATCCTACAATGTGATTTTCTGGATTTTTTTCCCTCATTTTGTCTGTCATAGTTGAAGTGTACCTATGATGAAAATTACAGGCCTCTCTCATCTTTTTAAGTGAGAGAACTTGCACAATTGGTGGCTGACTAAATACTTTTTTGCCCCACTGTATATTTACTGTAATATTTCAACAGGTTCATGTCCATGGAAAAAGTATGACATCACAAAATCCCATTTTCCGGATTGATTTTTCTTGGGTTTTCGCCTGCCAAATCAATTCTGTTATACTCACAGACATTATTTGAACAGTTTTAGAAACGTCAGAGTGGTTTCTATCCAATACTACTAATTCTGTGCATATCCTAGTTTCTGGGCCTAAGTAACAGGCATTTTACTTTGGGCATTCCAGACTCTCCAAACTTCCCAACACTGCCCCCGATCCCTAACAGGTTTTTAATAACTTCTACCACTTTTACACGCACACAACACCACTTTCCATCACTCTCCTTGGTCAAGGTGTGTTGGGTCATTGTCCTGTTGAAAAACAAATGATAGTCCCACTAAGCGCAAACCAGATGGGATGGCATATTGCTGCAGAATGCTGTGGTTAAGTGTGCCTTGAATTCTAAATAAATCACTGACAGTGTCACCAGCAAAGCACCCACACACCTTCACACCTCCTCCTCCAGGCTTCACGGTGGGAACCACACATGAGGAAATCATCCATTCACCTACTCTGCGTCTCACAAAGACACGGTGGTTGGAACCAAAAATCGAAAAGGTTGGACTCATCAGACCAAAGGACAGATTTCCACAAGTCTAATGCCCATTGCTTGTGTTTCTTGACCAAGCAAGTCTCTTGTTTCTATTGGTGTCCTTTTCTATTGGTGTCCATAGCGCTTGTGGTTTCTTTGCAACACTTCAACCATGAAGGCCTGATTCAAGCATTCTCCTCTGAACAGTTGATGTTGAGATGTGTCTGCTACTTGAACTCTGTGAAGCATTTATTTGGGCTGCAATCTGAGATGCAGTTAACTCTAATGAACTTATCCTCTGCAGCAGAGGTAACTCTGGGTCTTCCTTTCCTGTGGTGGTCCTCATGAGAGCCAGTTTCATCATAGCGCTTGTTGCGACTGCACTTGAAGAAACTTTCAAGTTCTTAAATATTTTGTATTGACTGACCTTCATGTTTTAAAGTAATGATGGACTGTCATTTCTCTTTGCTTATTTGAGCTGTTCTTGCAATATATGGACTTAGTCTTTTACCAAGTAGGGTACCATCTTCTGTATACCCTCCCTACCTTGTCACAACACAACTGATTGGCTCAAACGCATTAAGAAGGAAAAAATTCACTATTTAACTTTTAAAAGGCACACCTGTTAATTATTTGAAATGCATTCCAAGTGACTACCTCATGAAGCTGGTTCAGAGAATTTCAAGAGTGTGCAAAGCTGTCATCAAGGCAAAGGGTGGCTACTTTGAAGAATCTCAAATCTAAAATATATTTTGATTTGTTTAACACTTTTTTGGTTACTACATGATTCCATATATGTGTTATTTCATAGTTATGATGTCTTCACTACTATTCTACAATGTAGAAAATAGTACAAATAAAGAAAAACCCTTGAATTGGTAGGTGTGTCCAGACTTTTTAGTGGTACTGCATATATATGTCTATCTTTACAGCAGCCCTCTTCAGAGGGAACGCTAATGGAAGTACTTTCACTGAAGAGCCCTCACACCTGGCTATCCATAGCATGCTGCTCATGTATGGGCGGACCTGTGTGTCTCTGTGTATGTTTGTCTATGTGTGGCTATGTGAGTGTGTGTCTCTGTCTGTGTGTCTCTGTGTGTGTGTGTGTGTGTGTGTGTGTGTGTGTGTGTGTGTGTGTGTGTGTGTGTGTGTGTGTGTGTGTGTGTGTGTGTGTGTGTGTGTGTGTGTGTGTGTGTGTGTGTGTGTGCAGAGGTCCTCGTAATGGAAGTAGTAGTCCTCATAATGGAAGTAGTAGTACACATAATGGAAGTAGTAGTACACATAATGGAAGTAGTAGTCCTCAAAATGGAAGTAGTTGTCGTCGTAATGGAAGTAGTAGTTCTCACAATGGAAGTAATAGTCCTCATAATGGAAGCAGAGGTCCTCGTAATGGAAGTAGTAGTCCTCATAATGGAAGTAGTGGTCCTCATAATGGAAGTAGTGAGTTGTCATCATAATGGAAGTAGTGGTCCTCATAATGGAAGTAGTAGTCCTCATAATGGAAGCAGTGGTCCTCATAATGGAAGTAGTGGTCCTCATAATGGAAGCAGGGGTCCTCATAATGGAAGTAGTGGTCCTCATGATGGAAGTTGTAGTCCTCATAATAGAAGTAGTAATCCTCATAATGGAAGTAGTGAGATAGCTTACTTATGTTGAGGTTGCCTGTTAGTGGGATTCCGTTAGTATGAGATGAAGCCAAGAAAACATTGTCCAAGTCTCTCACGGCAGTAGAGCTGAGGCCAGCGGGTCGAAGGAGTGATACCCACTTCTCGCTCGCTCTCTCTGTCCTCTAAATTCTATTAGAGTTGATTCCGTGCAGTGAATCATCCTTCCTTTGATTCCAGCTGAGAAGGCAAACAGTGCAGGATCCCTTCAGGGATGATTGCTTCTGTTCAAGTAGCATAGGAAAAGTTGATCGTTTGGTTTTCAAGGAGATGGAATCATTCGTTCAACGGGTGTGGCTGTACCTCGCAGAAACTTGATCTGACGTCTGTTTGCAAGTCATGTAATTTACAGGGATACTCACAGAGGGTGGTGCTCTGATGGAAAGACAGGGTGTCACTGCACCGCACCGTTGATTTTAAGGATTCAGCATATCTCTGTTCTTCAAGACAAACTTGAGAAGTGTCCACAACATGTACTGCACATACTCCTTAAGATAAAAAAAACCTAGCCTGTAGGTATCAAACACTCCTTGTGTAGAAGTACGTACAATAATGTTTCTGAAAAATACCCGTTATGCCTCTTTTAAAGACAATCAGGACTGTGAATCTTGGCCTGGAATGTGGGACTTAAGGATATCTATATCTCCATCACCCACTCCACCCCCCTCATGGGCTCTCATTACAACAGTACAATATGGTACGAATTTGCAAAACAAATGATATGTTATGAAATCCAATGTGTTGTGGATAACATTAGCTAGGTGGCAAACATTAGCTAGTCTATGGGTTAGGTTAAATGGTTAAGGTTAGGGGAAGGGTTAGCTAAGATGCTATGTAATTGGTAAGTAGCTAAAAAGTAGTAAGTAAGCAAAGTTGTTGCTAATTATCTAAAAGGATAAAGTTGTCCATGATGAGATTCGAACATGCAACCATACCAAACATCATACTTATTTGAGTGTCCCAGATATAGGTTTACTATGTCTAGTCTATGAGACCAGGCTGAGACTTCGGTTAGGCTTCTATTCCAACTATTAAGCTACTGTTGCCATGTGAACTTCAAATGTGCGCAAACCAGGGTGTTTACCCCATGTTCTCTGTCATTTACTGAACCACTACCTTCCATGCCATTCCTCTGTGTCAATAAAGTATTTCTGTGTACAACTCCTGTCCGGTTGGAGGTAAATTTCAATGAATTCAGATGTAATTTCATTGAAATTGCTGTGTATTTTGCTGTAAGGCAACTTTTAATAGGCTAATATACTATCATGTTTTATTTTTCATTTGTATTTGTATTTTTTTATCTTCCACTTTGACAATACAGAGTATTTTGTGCAGATTGTTGACAAAACAAATACAATTAAATACATTTTAACCCCACTTTATAACAACAAAATGTTGTACCCTATAGGCATATACCCATGGGTGCATATGCTCATGCGCACTTACTGTGGTACAATGAAAAGTATATGCCTATTTCCGATATTGATAGACAATGATACACTGAATTCATTATCACGCAGATACCAGTGCCATGTTTTGATTATCACCTTTAATCATGTTTGCAGAGGACAAGCAGGGCTCAAGCAGATGGATGCATGGTCTCCATCCATGCGCAAATTAATAGCCTATATGTTGCATGTCAATATGATGCAGGGACAGTAGACAGTAGCCTAGGCTACCAGAGAGAATAAATGTAAGTTCATACACTTACACTGCACAAAATGATTTGTTTCAATGTATATAAGAAGGTATGATATGATCTTAAGCATGTGAAGTTGTAACTGTATAAAGGGAAGTTAGGAATTGTCAAAGTAGGGCCTGTGCCAAAATAAATGCTGATATTTACATCTTACTACAGTATGTATTCAGATATACCCAGATGTCCTATACCGACCCTCACACGAATCATAAAAAGTTTGGACACACCTACTCAAAAAGGGGTTTTCTATATTTTGACAATTTTCTACATTGTAGAATAATAGTGAAGACATCAAAACTATGAAATAACACATATGGAATCGTGTAGAAACCAAAAACAAATCTAAATATATTTTAGATTTTAGATTCTTCAAAGTAGCAACCTATTGCCTTGATGACAGCTTTGCACACTCTTGGTATTCTCTCAAACAGCTTCATGAGGTAGTCAACTGGAATACATTTCAATTATCAGGTGTGCCTTGTTAAAAGTTAATTTGTGAAATGTATTTCCTTTTAAGGTAATCAGTTGTATTGTGACAAGGTAGGGGTGGTAAACAGAAGATAGCCCTATTAGGTAAGGGAAGACCCCCATGAAATGGACAAAAATGAATGGCAACATATTGCCATTGGACGAAACATACACACGATTGAAAAGAGTGCCCAAATGTACGGCAGATCAATCATTTCTTATGGCATATGGCAAATGCCAAATGTAATAACTCAAAATTACTATAGGTGGCGAGCGCGTTCCAACGGGGCAAATCATATTGCATATGTCCATGAAGTCAAGACCCAAGGGTCAAATTTGGACATTTCAAAAAAAAATATCAAAATACCTACGCCCCCTTAAAAAGTGCTTTCTGGGCCATTTTTCGCGATTCTTTCGATTTTTTTGATAATAACACGTATATAAGATGTGTATAAACATACCTTTGTCTAATTTTATTAATTTAGTTTTATTAACTTTATTGTCCATAAGGCCTATGTTTTGTCCATTTGCAATATGTTACCATAGGAAGTCAAAATTCAATGAACCATGTCCAAATGGCATAAGATATTTACAAATGCAATAAGATTCCATACAAAAGTATTGAAAGTGCCAAATCATGATGTTATGTCCATTTACATATATCGTCATAGGAAGTCGGCTTCCGAACCCAAAAGTCAGTGAGCAATGTCCAAATGGCATTTAAACTATAAAATGATATATATCACTATGTTAAGCCCTCATTCATCCTATAGGGTCTATTTTTTGAAAAACGTCCAAAATGACCCGGGGTGCCCCCATTTGGATGGCCACAGGTGGGGGGTGCTCCCTAACCAGCCAGGGATACCTTGCACCCTCCTAAAGACATTAATATTTAAAATATGCTCATGGTTACCCGTTTCAATTACCAGGTACACGGTTGTCAATTTGCAATGTCTTACAATGGGAATTTACCCTCACAAATTTGACAGGCTCCCAAATACTGCAGAAATGCCCAATTGACTGGCCCATTGAACTCGGGATGGCCGGGCAGTGATCATGGTTCCTCTCCATCGCTCGTTGGTGTTTATTTCAGCATGTCAAATTCGTGATGTTAAAAGCCCATTGAAACATATTGCAAATGTACAGTACATTTGCAAAATGTATCAATGGGCTGTTAACATCACGAATATGACAAGCTCTAAAATACTGTAGAAATGCCCAATTGACTGCCCGTTGATCTCAGGATGGCCAGGATTGATAGTGGTACCTCTCCATCGCTCGTTGGTGTTGATTTCAGCATGTCAAATTCGTGATGTTAAAAGCCCATTGAAACATATTGCAAATGTACAGTGAAACATATTGCAAATGTACTGTATATTTGCAATATGTTTCACTGTACATTTGCAATATGTTTCAATGGGCTGTTAACATCACGAATATGACAAGCTCTAAAATCCTGCAGGAATGGCCAATTGACTGCCCGTCGATCTCGGGATGGCCAGGATTGATAGTGGTACCTGTCCATCGCTCGTTGGTGTTGATTTCAACATGTGTCGGCCTAGCTGAGGCGACCCCGAATCCCGAGTTTTGGCTCGATAGGTCATTCGGAGCCCGAGCAGTGACCTTAATTGGTGCTGAAAATCCACGTTTTCCGGGCGTTGCTATGGGGTCCTTGAATGAGCTATCAGACAGAAATGTTAGGGTCCGTCTCTATGGGCCAAGGCGGTTCTAATGCACCTAACCTTGTGTCTCTGGGACTTCTAGAAATTTTGTCATTTTCGTGATGTAAAAATGAATTGAAAATATTGCAAATGTACAAAGCTGTTTCTCGGCCTGTGAACCTTCTAGAGCCCCATAACTCACCGTGCACTATCGACATAAGCTCTAGAAAAGGGTTCTAAAGTTTCAGAGCTCTAGGTCTGACGGTTCTTTAATAGTTCGAACGAAAGTAACTATTGCAGGCAGTGTGTGTCTGTAAGCCCCACACTATGTTACTCCCCATGGACTGTGTGCATGTGTGAGTTTTTCAAGGGATTCTGATGGGAGAAATGACTGATTTACAGTTCATTGGGGTTGCCTAATCACACATGTGAAGTTTTGGAAAGATGTGACCTTTTTAACCCTTCGAAACAGACCCTATGACCCCAATTTAAGGCACTTCCGGTTGTCGGTAGACACATATCCTCATTGGGGTAGGCTTTTACATAATCCTGAGTTTTAAGTATGTAAGTTAAGAACTGACTGATTCACACAGGTTTGAATGTCTGTTTTTCACCAACAGCAGGTTGGGTACTGTAAAACACCTTTAGGGTGAATTTAACCACTTCCAGTTGCTCCAGGAAGCTTAGAATAAACACAGGTAGACCTCATAGTGGCCTGATGGATTGCCATCAAAGACAGGTTCATAAGGCATTCATAACCCACATAGGCACCAGGTTGAATTTAGGCGAGCAGGCAATGTATTCCTATGGGGAGAGATGTCATAGCAAACGGTTTGATGTAAATACCCTGTTTTCACTGTTAAGGGTTAATGCCACACAGTCACGGTTAGGCTTGCACAGATCGGGAGGTCCTAAGGAACGTTCCAGAAGTCAAATCGGGCTTCTAACCCAAACGGGTCTGCCGCTGTCACCCAAAAGACATTTAGGGCCAGGCTTCATTTTGGGCCTACTTTTTGGCACGGTTGCTGCGGTCAGACCGAGTGAGCTACGGTCAAGCGGGGCATCTCATTGAACTCGGCAAGGCCTAGAGACTATGGTGATGTCATTGCAGGCTCTGTGTGTCTTTAAGCCCCACACTGTGTCACTCCATCCCATATCTGTGTTTGTGTGTGTGTGTGAGGGTTTTCTTGTAAATCTGATGGGAGAAATGACTCATTTACAGTTCATGAGGGTTGCCTAATCACACATATGAAGTTGTGTAAAGATGTGACCTTTTTAACCCTTCGAAACAGCACCTATGACCCCTATTCAAAGCACTTCCGGTTGTCACAGGAAGCTGTAGGTACACACATATCCTCATTGGGGTAGGCTTTTACAGAATCCTGAGTTTTAAGTCTTTAGGTTAAGAACTGTTTGATATACACAGGGTTGAAAGTCTGTTTTTCACAAACTGCAGGTTGGGTATATCAAAACACCTTTTGGGTGATTTTTACCACTTCCGGTTGCTCCAGGAAGCTTAGAATCAACACAGGTAGACCTCATAGTGGTCTGATGGATTGCTATCGAAGACAGGTTCATATGGCATTCATAACCCACATAGGCACCAGGTTGAATTTAGGGGAGCAGGCAATGTATTCCTATGGGGAGAGATGTCATAGCAAACGGTTTGATGTAAATACCCTGTTTTCACTGTTAAGGGTTAATGCCACACGGTCACGGTTAGGCTTGCACAGATCGGGAGGGCCTAAGGAACGTTCCTGAAGTCGAATCGTGCTTCTAACCCAAACGGGTCTGCCGCTGTCACCCAAAAGCAGCTGACATTTAGGGCCAGGCTTCATTTTGGGCCTACTTTTTGGCACGGTCTATGAGGTCAGAGCGAGCTACAGTCAAGTGGGGCGCCTCGTTGAACTCGGCATGGCCGAGAGACTATGGTGATGCCCTTTTTAGTGTTGATTTCAGTCTGTCATTTTGGTGATGTTTCAGCCCTATTCAATTTTATTGCAAATGTACAAAAGTCAGCGAGCAAGTCAGCGTCCATCAGTCAATTAGATATCATTCTGACACCAAACTGATAAAAACGGACACCAAACCCACTTTTTCCAACTCGTTTAGAAGCCAACTATCACATATATCAGGGCAGGCTCAAAATTCACAGCGTCTTCTGTTTAAATCAATGTAAAACACCTAGTTACGTTCTAGCTGCGGGTCCAGTTCCGACATTATGTGTAGGCCTAGCTGAGGCGACCCCGAATCTCGAGTTTCGGCTCAATAGGTCATTTGGAGTCCGAGCAGCGACCTTAATTGGTGCTGAAAAGCCACGTTTTCCGGGCGTTGCTACGGGGTCCTTGAATGAGCTATTGGACAGAAACGTTAGGGTCCGTCTCTATGGGCCGAGGCGGTTCTAATGCACCTAGCCTTGTGACTCTGGGACTTTTAGAAATTTTGTCATTTTCGCGATGTAAAAATGAATTGAAAATATTGCAAATGTACGAGGCTGTTTCTCGGCCTGAGAACCTTCTAGAGCCCCGTAACTCACCGTGCACTATCAACTAAAGGTCTAGAATGGGTTTCTAAAGTTTCAGAGCTCTAGGTCCGACGGTTCTTTGATAGTTCGAACAAAAGTAACTATTGCAGGCAATGTCTGTCTGTAAGCCCCTCACTGTGTCATTCCCCATTGACTGTGCGTGTGTGTGATTTCAGAAAATCACAAAGAATCACAGAAATCATGTAGAGCTCCGAAACCCACGTTAACGGATTCGTCTGAACACGCCGCAACTGGATCCATAACTGTTTTGGGAAAAAAACAACATTTTTCTCAACATTACGAATTGTACATTTGACAATTTATCAAAAATTAAAACAGATAAATGTCTGGTTCTTTTTTTCCTTACACCGTAGGTTCATGTACTTTGACGTAACGCTGTCAAATTAGCGGTCTATTTCCATTTTTCACCTTTAATCCCAGAAAATGGGCCTTATCTCAAAAACCGTGAGTCCCTGACGCCATCCTGTTTCGGGGCCAACTGCCCATTTGGCCAAACCCATGCCCACCAAGTTTCGTCTTCGAAGTCTTTTCCGTTTAGGAGAAAAAGCCAGGTCAATTAGGTGTATGTTTTGTACATTTTCAATAAGAAGGCATTTGCCATCTGGTGGGATTAACCTGAAGGGTGGAAAAATGACAAAAATGAATTTATTTTATTAAACGGACATCGGAAGTCAGAGAAAGTTCGTTTGATGACTTCCTGGAAGATTTGGCGCTGGGGCACGGCCCGACGCCGTCGGACTATTTTAGAAACAATTTCGGACGTCTAGTAAGGGAGTGTACATTTGCAATATGCAGTTTCTCATCAAACATACAGCAAATGCCATCCGCGTCCCTTATGTAGGTAAAATAAACGTCCTATTATGGCAAGAACAGCTAAAATTACACAAGAAAAAACGATACTCCATCATTACTTTAAGTCAATATGGAAAATTTCAAGAATTTTCTAAGTTTCTTCAAGTGCTATGATGAAACTGGCTCTCATGAGGACCGCCACATCAACTCCTAAGAGAAGACAGTGTGAATCAGGCCTTCATGGTCGAATGGCTGCAAAGAAACCACTACTAAAGGACACCAATAAGAATAAGAGACTTGCTTGGTCCAAGAAATACGAGCAATGGACATTAGACCGGTGGAACTCTGTCCTTTGGTCTGATGAGTCCACATTTGAGCCGCCATGTCTTTGTGAGACGCAGAGTAGATGAACGGATGATCTACGCATGTGTGGTTCCCACTGTGAAACATTGAGGAAGAGGTGTGATTGTGGGGGTGCTTTGCTGGTGACATTGTCAATGATTTACTTTCAATTTAAGGCACACTTACGCAGCATGGTCACCACAGCATTCTGCAGTGATACGCCATCCCATCTGTTTTGGGCTTAGTGGGAATATTATTTATTTTTCAACAGGACAATGAACCAACACACCTCCAGGCTGTGTAAGGGCTATTTGACCAATAAGGAGAGTGATGGAGTGCTGCATCAGATGACCTGGCGTCCACATTCACCGGACCTCAACCCAATTGAGATAGTTTGTGATGAGTTGGACCGCAGAGTGAAGGAAAAGCAGCCAAGAAGTGCTCAGCATATGTGGGAACTCCTTCAAGACTGTTAGAAAAGCATTCCTAATGGAGCTGGTTGAGAGAATGCCAAGAGTGTCTTAAGCTGTCATCAAGGCAAAGGGTGGCTACTTCAAATAATCTAAAATGTATTTTTGTTACTACATGATTCCATATGTGTTATTTCATAGTTTTGATGTCTTCACTATTACTCTACTATGTAGAAAATAGTACAAATAGCGTGAAAAAGGGGTTGGCGGGTGGTGGGTGGCGGGACACAATGCAGATAGATAGCCCGGTTAGCCAATGTGCGGGAGCACTGGTTGGTCGGTCCAATTGAGGTAGTATGTACATGAATGTATAGTTAAAGTGACTATGCGTATATGATAAAGAGAAAGTAGCAGCAGCGGGGGTGGCACAATGCAAAAAGTCTGGGTAGCCATTTGATTACCTGTTCAGGAGTCTTATGGCTTGGGGGTAAAAACTGTTTGTGAAGCCTTTTTGTCCTAGACTTGGCACTCCGGTACCGCTTGCCATGCGGTAGTAGAGAGAACAGTCTATGACTGGGGTGGCTGGGGTCTTTGACAATTTTTAGGGCCTTCCTCTGACACCGCCTGGTGTAGAGGTCCTGGATGGCAGGCAGCTTAGCCCCAGTGATGTACTGGGCCGTACGCACTACCCTCTGTAGTGCCTTGCTGTACCAGCCAGTGATGCAACCAGTCAGGATGCTGTCGATGTTGCAGCTGTAGAACCTTTTGAGGATCTCAGGACCCATGCCAAATCTTTTTAGTCTCCTGAGGTGGAATAGGCTTTGTCGTGCCCTCTTCACGACTGTCTTGGTGTGTTTGGACCATTCTAGCTTGTTGTTGATGTGGACACCAAGGAACTTGAAGCTCTCAACCTGCTCCACTACAGCCCCGTTGATGAGAACGGGGGCGTGCTCGGTCCTCTTTTTCCTGTAGTCCACAATCATCTCCTTAGTCTTGGTTATGTTGAGGGAGAGGTTGTTGTCCTGGCACCACACAGCCAGGTCTCGGACCTCCTCCCTATAGGCTGTCTCGTCGTTGATCAGGCATACCACTGTTGTGTCGTCTGCAAACTTAATGATGGTGTTGGAGTCGTGCCTGGCCATGCAGTCGTGGGTGAACAGGGAGTACAGGAGGGGACTGAGCACGCACCCATGGGGAGCTCCAGTGTTGAGGATCAGCGTGGCAGATGTGTTGCTACCTACCCTCACCACCTGAGGGTGGCCCGTCAGGAAGTCCAGGATCCAGTTGCAGAGGGAGATGTTTAGTCCCAGGATCCTTAGCTTAGTGATGAGCTTTGAGGGTACTATGGTGTTGAACGCTGAGCTATAGTCAATGAATAGCATTCTCACATAAGTGTTCCTTTTGTCCAGGTGGGAAATGGCAGTGTGGAGTGCAATAGAGATCATCTGTTGATCTGTTTGGGCGGTATGCAAATTGGAGGGGGTCTAGGGTTTCTGGGATAATGTTGTTGTTGTGAGCCATTACCCACCTTTCAAAGCACTTCATGGCTACGGACGTGAGTGCTACGGGTCTGTAGTCATTTAGGCCGGTTGCCTTTGTGTTCTTGGGCACAGGGACTATGGTGGTCTGCTTGAAGCATGTTGGTATTACAGACTCAATCAGGGACATGTTGATAATGTCAGTGAAGACACCTGCCAGTTGGTCAGCACATGCCCGGAGCACACATCCTGGTAATCCGTCTGGCCCCGCAGCCTTGTGTATGTTGACTTGTTTAAAGGTCTTACTCACGTCGGCTACGAAGAGCGTGATCACACAGTTGTGTGGAACAGCTGATGCTCTCATGCATGCCTCAGTGTTGCTTGCCTCGAAGCGAGCATAGAAGTGATTTAGCTCGTCTGGTAGGCTCGTGTCACTGGGCAGCTCTTGGCTGTGCTTCCCTTTGTAGTCTGTAATAGTTTGCAAGCCCTGCCACATAAGACGAGCGTCAGAGCCGGTGTAGTATGATTCAATCTTAGCTCTGTATTGACGCTTTGCCTGTTTGATGGTTCATTGTAGGGCATAGCAGGATTTCGTGTAAGCTTCCGGGTTAGAGTCCTGCACCTTGAAAGCGGCAGCTCTACCCTTTAGCTCAGTGCGAATGTTGCCTGTAATCCATGGCTTCTGGTTTGGGTATGTGCGTACAGTCACTTTGGGGACGACGTCCTCGATGCACTATTGATAAAGCCAGTGACTGATGTGGTGTACTCCTCAATGCCATCGGAGGAATCCCGGAACATGTTCCAGTCTGTGATAGCAAAACAGTCCTGTAGTTTAGCATCTGCTTCATCTGACCACTTTTTTATAGACCGAGTCACTGGTGGGCGAGGGGGAGTCACTGGAGGGCGAGGGGGAGCTTTGTACGCGCCTCTGTGTGTAGAGTACAGGTGATCTAGAATTTATTTTCTCTGGTTGCACATTTAACATGTTGATGGAGATTTGGTAGAACTGATTTAAGTTTCCCTGCATTAAAGTCTCCAGCCACTAGGAGCGGTGCCTCTGGGTGAGTGGTTTCCTGTTTGCTTATTTGCTTATACAGCTGACTGAGTGCGTTCTTAGTGCCAGCATCTGTCTGTGGTGGTAAATAAACCTATGAGGAAGAACCCTTTTGGAACCCTTTTTCTAATAGTGTAGTGTGTACTACTGGCTACTGTAGTCTGATCTGGCAACCCTGTTCAAAGTTTACCGCCAAAGACTGAAAAGGCAAATGTGGGGAATGGAGTGGTTTCGAGACTTTTAGCTATAAATAATATTTTCCTTCTGCTGACTGAATCATGAACAAAATGCCGTTTTTTTCTTATCACATTAACCTGAGTCCTCTTCAACCCCTGTGTCTGGTAAGTTAGATTTGTTTGCTAGTTAATTAAATTAACAAAGGGATAGCTGACGTTAGCTAACAAGCATTCAATCATTATTTTGCTAGCCAAACAGCTAGCTAGCTTGCGTGACTCATGCCCATGGATTTCATTGTATAGCCTTATAATGTTACATTCCCACCAAATGCAATTTTTTTTATTTTATTAGCTATACTGGCAGGTTGCTTGACAGGAGAGCCGTTTTGACCATTTGACTCAGAATTTAGTAGATAGCTAGCTAGCTATTTAGCTTAGCTAACCTCGAGAGCCCACCTAAAATGCAGTGACAATCATGGCGTGAACTCCATTATCACGTTAGCTAACTCTATGGCATCTACTAGAATTGACTCAGATTTGATTTGATAGCTTAATTTAACCCTCCTGTTGTGTTCATTTCATGTCAATTAATTCTGTGTTCCCGGACCAAAATGACCACCCCGTTATCGGTGATTATAAATCCATAATAATACATATATTTGCACCTAATGCTGTGTTAGATCTTTTCATCAACTTAAGTTATTGTGAACATTACAAGTTTTCGACTTCTATTTGCTATTTATGGCCTGTAGGCCTCATTGACAAGAGCTCATTGAACTAGTTTTTGAGTAAAAAAAGCATTATGTATGGATTATTTTGACTATAACAAATACTCAGATGAAACATATTGTGATATTTATCATAAACTACTTTGTGTCAAAGTTTAACAAGGACATTTGTTTTGAAACCATTTCAAATGTTTAAATAGTGGCACTGTGTTCCCAGTCAAAACTGACCGGTACCATTTTATTAGTAAAAAAAGGACATAGGCCCAAAACAACATATTAAAACTACCATATTTCAAAATTTTTACAAATGTCTTTGTAAACGCGTCTCCCCTCCAAGTTGGACATGTTTATCACTATAGTTTCGATTGACTCTGTCAGGAACAGTTCGAAGCAGGATTGTATGTCATAAACCCGGGATATGGCATATCTCGATGCCCCTGGGGTCATCCTGATAACATTTTCAGCCGACAGTCGACAAATTCCCATTCTTTGACCGGAATGTAACAACAACCTCAGCAGAGCACTCTTCCTGGATTGTTCCACATCGGTTGTCTCTTGGTCTGGATCATATTCTGTGTTGTCTTCAACTTCTGACACTTCCTCCTCTAATACATCTTCACTGTCAGTTTCCTGGCCTCTCTCCTCCTCACCAGTGTCATGATCAAAGACATGATCAAGAGCCTCACATACAGTATATCGTTTGGTGATTGTGCTGCCACAGAATGAATTGTGAGCAAGGCCTCAAAAAATATTCATATACCAGAGCTGCGAGAAACGTTCTATATATTATTGAAACAATGTTGCGATTGTTAGTGAGAATGCCAACAGGTGTGATTCCCGTGTGGGATAGATTCTATTGGGGAAAGATTCCTGTGGTGGTTGCCATGGAAGCCAGGAAGGGGAGTGAGGTGTGTGCTCAAACACACATGCATGTGGGGGTCTGCGAGAGGAAGTGTGTCCATCTGATGAATGGGTATGTGCCTGAACTCAGTTTTATACACTAATTGTAGTATCACCCATTCATTTCTAATGATCCGGTCATTTTTGACCGGGAACACCACAGGTGTACAAAAGTTATATAAAACACCCAAAATGTATTTTGTGTGTTCAGATGCCTTGTCTGTACAAAATCATGGAACCTTATGACATCAGAATAATTTAACTACATTTTTCAGAGAGAAAACTTGTAAATCAGTCCAATTCGACTGGAACACAACAGGAGGGTTAAGCTTATAATTTCACAGTCTGACCAAATGCCATTTTATTGTATTGTTTTTAGCTATAGTGGCAGGTTGCTTGACAGGAGAGTCAGCCTTTACATACAATGTATTTAACATTGTAGGCTGCAGTCCTCACTTTCCTGTGTTGTTAAATATGTTGTTTTCTGATTATTAGTTCTAGGGTTTGATTTCATTACTTTATACACTATGTTAAGGTAATACACTACATGACCAAAGGTACACCTGCCGAACATCTTATTCCAAAATCATAAGTATTAATATAGAGTTGGTTCCCCGTTTGCCTCCACTCTTCCTGGAGGTTGGAACATTGCTGCTGGGACTTGCTTCCATTCAGCCACAATAGCATTAGTGAGGTCGGGCACTGATGTTTGGAGATTAGGCCTGGCTTGCAGTCAGCGTTCCAATTCATCCCGAAGGTGTTCGATGGGGTTGTCCGAGTGACTTTATTCGATGACTTCCCAGAAGATCTGGCCCTGCGGACGTCTAGTAAGGGACCGTACATTTGCAACATGGAGATCCTCATCAATCATACAGCAAATGCTTTAAGGGACAACCCACTTATGTAGGTAAGTTGACGTTGCTCTTATATCCAATAGTTCCTACCGGCTGTATGTAATAAGACTTAAGATTTCCTGGGGTAACAATGTAAGAACTAATACGTAAAAAAACAAAATACTGCATAGTTTCCTAAGAACGCGAGGCGTCCATCTCTGTCGGCTCTAAACACACAGGTCAGGAGGAAGAAGGAGGACACGGGATGAGTTATAGCCAACATCACTCTTTATTTGTCTTAATATAAGTGTCTATGAAATATTCTTCTTAGATTACTCCTACTCAGACAATAGTATTTCTGTGCAGTTCTCTTGTCATTCACAGACAGGGACCTGCACAATGTTGGGGAGAAGTTTAAAGGTGATGAAAGGTGAGAGGAGGGTTAGGCACCCATTCTTTAGTCATTTCGATACATCACACCAATTAGTAGGCCTAATGCCATCATACTCAACCCACTTAGGGACAAGCATGGTGTTTTTACACTTTGTTAGACTACTTTTGGGGTATGGAACCATGTAAGGCAGGGGTGTCAAACTCATTTTAAGCCAGGGGCCGCATTCGCTCTTTAACGAGGTCCAGAGTGCCGCACTGAAAATGTGCCCTCAAAATCTGCAAAAAATAGTCCTCTATCCATTGTTTTTGGAACGTTCAGTGCTCCCTGACTGTCTAGTGATAATTAAGGAGCTGGACAGTCAAGAAACTGTATAAATATAAGTCCATTATCTTTTCTACACAGTTTCAATTTGGTTTTAGTAAATATATTGAGTTTGTTTTTTACTCAAACCATCAGAGGTCTAAGTTTGAAACACTTGATTTAAGGTAAGGTGTAACTTGGTTGAGCAAGATGGTGTTGTTTTGATGTATCGAATGTATGAATGAAATTCAGCCACTTTTGTGTCAACAGAGGGGGATACTGTTTACACTTGGTTAAGAATTATTTGAAATACTGTGGCTGTGCATGATTGAGCTTGTCTGGCCTAATGGAATAGTCCCACAAGTGCAAACCCTGCCCACCCCAACACTCCAGATTGGCTCAATGGACTGCTCAAAGTAGGTGATCCCAGGTCTGATACCGTCATGGGAGAAGTTGGATTTCACTGTCTGAACATAGTGAGAGAGAATAAAGTAGACGGCATCGGTCAAACGTGTGATTTATGGCTTTTTTATGGCCCCCCGCGGGGGTGTACATCCTGTCCGGAAGTTCCCACGGTAAGAGGAGTTTTTTTTTTATCCTATATGTACATTTGTCCCTTTGAAGTGATGCGTTTGTAGTTTTATGGTCCTGTAGATATGTCCCTTAGAAATGATGCGTTTGTATTTTATGGTCCTGTAGATATGTCCTTTTGAAGATATGCCTGTGTTTACATTAAAGCTGTCAAGGTGATTGAAGTGACCTCTTTGAACTGGGGAAGGTGTTTGAACATTTCAAAGAGGACACACACGTGATGACCGTAACAACGGAAGCAGGACCTCGGTTAAAACATAAATGTTAAAACATAAAGTATGAAGCAACAATATACGATGCGCCAAAGAAAAAAATCTAAATATGTATAGAATCCAAATACCTCCCGCAACTGAGCTGAAAGATCAAGTGTTGATGTCTAATGGACAACTATGAGGTTATCTGTTTGATTACCCGGCCTGTAGTGTGAAGCTCTATACCATAGCCGAAGGAGAAGAATATACAGACCAGACTTTAGGAGTGGACTACAGGCTTGAAGACTGGCAAGTGTTTCGCAAGTTGGTGTGCCCCGAACTGAGAGTTATCACAAAGGGTTATAGCTTTTTCACGGGCTATGAGACCCATTGGGACGGTGCCCCTGACTCATCAGGAAGAATATTTCAGTGGGTGAAAATACAAAGGAAGAATGTCCATGTGGCTGCGTGGAGTTTTATATCAGCAACGAGAAAATCCGCAAAGGTAACATCAGTGATGGTGGACTGACTGGGGACTTTAGATTGCATATGCTTATTCTTTTTAAAAGTTGGGAATTGAGAATGTTAGAGTTAGTGGATGCTCTTTTTGTACAGATCCAATGCCGGCAGAGTATTGCTCAGATAAGGAAGTGCGTAATATATACGAATCCTAAGGATTATGATTCAAAGGAACCCCAAGAAGGGTCATCCTCTGAAGAAAACGAAGTACGCGGCTGTTCCGATAACCACGCCCCGATGCCATAGGAGTGGTTCAACAATAAAAGGGGCGCCCCTAAAGCCCCTGGTTCTTCATTTCATCATATACCATAGAAATTCATATCCCATATCAGGACTCCGATACGTTATGGGTGCCAGACCCTGAGGACTCTATGCCTCACAGTCCTCCTCTCTATGCCCCCAGGCAACCCGACACCTCTAACTTGTCCACAGCCTGAGGATGTGTTTGATGGGGTGGTCAGTACTATTTTTGTGGACACCATCAAGGCCTCTGTAGCCACACTTTTAGATGTGGTGATTGGAGAGTATATACGAGAAAAATGCCACGGTTGTGAGATCAATCACCCCAGCCAACGAATACATCCGTGTCTATATGACCCACCCCGGGACTACTTCTTCAACCACTTTGAGGAGCTGGTGAAAAGACTGTGGTCCTGCCGCTTTATACCATCGATGGTAGGAGCCCTGGAGTCTATGGGTCTTGAGCCGTCTATTCCCAGGGTTCACAGTGTAACCGAGGAGTTCCTACACGAACTGAAGGAGGTTACCTTCATCCATGAGAAACTCAAAGAAATCAGAACCGCCATGGTGGACAACATCAAATACAACGAAGCTTTGTTGGCTGATGTGGTGACTTTCTGGCTCAAGAAACCCCAAGAGACCGAGTAAACGTATATATTTTTTGATTTAGATATAAAGCAATGGGTAACAGTATGCATACAATGTTAGATAGAAGAAATACTTTTTTTCTTGTGAGAGAATTTACAAATGTTACGCACCAAATTATTGAGAATAAAGTGAACAATGTATCGCTCTACACAGTCCGCAATACAGGGGTTAATGCCTGGCGTGTGCTAAAAATTTAACAAATCATGAGTCACGTAAGACATACGGGGGAGACTCTACAGTGGTCACAACTGGGGATGATTCCGAAGAACTAGAAACAGCCTTTATTTGTTAGAACCATCATTTAATTGTAACATGTATCATATTTGTTGTTTATATACTTATATAACGGATGTTTGTGTCTTAAAAATAAATTCAGCGATATAAACATGTAAATGTAAGCCAGGTATACCAGATCTTACATGCATGGATCATAGAGAAAACGGATCTTAACATCCTGCTACGTATCCTGAATTGTATGGATACGTAATACTTGGATTTATTTTTTTTAAACACAAAAAGAAAATGAAATGATCTCGTTATTTGAAATGGGCTCATTAATGATATTGTACATCAGAGAGGCAAGACGGATGGCGGAGCAGATGATGAAAAACATTTATTATACCCCCTCTAACCCAGGGTCTTTATGGGGGGAAGGAGAGGTTCCAGAGAGCTATAGCTGAAGAAACAGGTAGCAGGTTAGGCGATGCTCAAGTGAATGAATGGTTAGCAGAGCAGGATGCTTACACTCTGCATAAACCTGTGCGAAAACAATTTCCACGAAATAGAGTTTTTTTCTACTCACCCCCGGTCCCAGTTTAAGGCGGATCTATGTGACATGCAGACCCTTGCCGATAAAAACGATGGAAATCGATGCATGCTAACGGTTATAGATATTTTCTCTAAAATAGCATTTGTAAGGGTCTTAGAAAATAAGAGTGGGGCAGAGGTGACTCGGGCCTTTGACTATCTTGAAGGAAGGAGGAGCACCCAAGAAAGTGTAGACGGGCGGCGGTAAAGAATTTTTTAATAATGCTTTTCAGAAACTCATGAAGAAGCACAATATCGTACATTTTGCTACAGGTTCGGATTTGAAAGCTTCAGTTATTGAGCGCTTTAAACCAACCGTTTAATATTTGCTGTTTATATACTTCCAAACGTGCCGTAATTTCATAATATAAAACATTTCCCACAAACTACCTAAAGCCCACAAATTCTACTCTAATATTTCCACAACAACCCAAATTCCTCACCTTCAAAATTGCCCATATGTAAAAACAGGCCTTAGTCGCTATTTATACATTTCACATTTTAACATAAAAACATACATAATTCAAATAGAGAATACGATGTCCTCCACTTTTTAAAATATCTGCAAAAACTATGTAGCAACGGTTTAATATTTGCTGTTTATATACTCCCAAACGTGCCGTAATTTCATAATATCAAACATTTCCCACAAACTACCTAAAGCCCACAAAATATAATATAATATTTCCACAACAACCCAAATTCCTCACCTTCAAAATTGTCCATGTGTAAAAAACGGGCCGTTGTCGCTTGAGATACCGTTGTGTCAAAACTGAGACAGGGTATGGCGGATGAGTTAATTTCGGGCGTGAGTTTATGGTCGCACCCCACCATCCTAGGGAAAATAGCCACGGTGGGCAAATGACCACCCTACACACCCAATTGTCTGGACCCCCCGGAGAAAGCCATGTGTTTTTCAGGCGCCTATGCAGACATGTAAGCACACGCATGCACACACACACACCCGCACATCTTTCGGTGTTACTCGTTTTTTCTTTCATTCTGTTCGTGTTAAAACAGTCATGGAAAGAGGGCGCGACAGAAATATAGGTTCCATTCGTTAGGTAAGTTAAGTTAAAAAAAATGTAATCCTTTATTAAATTCTAAGTCTATAGTACAGACATTTTTAAACACGTTATAATTATTTAAACATTTTTACTATTCCTCTTCTTGCAGAAAAAGACCAGTGGGGGGGGGCCTCTATCGTTAACCAACACGGCCATCCGTTTCCAATTCATCATATTCAGACTGTGACCGGATCAGACGTTGCCTTTTGATGCCGCCATCCAGGTGCCGTATATTTTCATTTCCCGGATAAATCAGCATGTGTGTCTTTAGACCGGGGCTGTGTCTTGGGGATAGAAGCCCCCATCGCCGTAACTGTTCACAATGTTTGAAAAGATTTTCCACCTCTTTTATAAGGTCAAGGAATTTATGATAATCACCACACATGAAGCTGAAAACAGGCACAAAATAGTTGACCTCTGTGCATGCTTTTGAAACTACATACGAAGTAATTGATTTGGTTGCATTTCAACTATCAACTTGGGCACATGCTAAAATTGTCACTCTGGAGTCTGGAGTATACGCCATTGAAGAGATTCTTATTGCTTTGAAATCATTGCGCCCACAGACCTCTTCTTCCAACGCATAGCCCGGCAGTGCTGTCCCCGTCAGGGTCTTTTCCATCAGACACAGAGCTAGCCGTATTTTAAGCCATTCTCTTATGTGCAACACAAGGGAAAAACTCCCGTTTTTTGTTTGAAAAGGTGTGCTGTGGCCGGTGCTTGTGAAAATCTTCACGGTTGAATCCTCCGGGTGGAAAATGTAACCCATATGGCCTTCACTCATATCCAGCAATCCATTAAAACAATCCGGGGCACAAATAAGGGCCTCTATGGTTTTTTCATTGTGTTCTTGACACGCTGAACACAATACACCTAAAATTGGTCTTGGAGACATTTTTTATTTATATAGTGTTCTGGGGTTTATCTCTGAGTTCGCGGGTAGTGTCGACAGCGCTACTTATAGTACGGCTGCCTAATACCCTGGACAATTACTGTTTCAGAAACACATTCCCCAGTTCAAAGAGGTCACTTCAATCACCTTGACAGCTTTAATGTAAACACAGGCTTTACCCTTCCGGACAGGACATATGGGCATAAGCACTCACCTGGGGGTGGTGGTGGGGGGCATCCTCTTTGAAATGTTCAACCACCTTCCCCAGTTCAAAGAGGTCACTTCAATCACCTTGACAGATTTAATGTAAACACAGGCATATCTTCAAAAGGACATATCTACAGGACCATAAAATACAAACGCATCCCTTCAAAGGGACATATCTACAGGACCATACAACTACAAACGCATCACTTCAAAGGGACAGATGTACATATAGGATCATAAATCCCCTACCCTACCGTGGGAACTTCTGGACAGGATGTACACCCCCCCGGGGGCTATAAAAAAGCCATAAATCACACGTTTGACCGATGCCGTCTACTTTATTCTCTCTATAGTGTTTGAAGGGTTGCTCTTTCTTTGGAGTTGTTTTTACAGAAATACCTATTTACTAAATGTATTTTCATAATGTCCACAGTAAAAACTGTGCACACAATATAGTGGTGAGACAAGTCCTGTTAACCCCCAGCTGAGGGCCAAATTCCAGGAGGCATGGACCGACAAGGAACTGGAAGGTGAGTTTTAACTTTTTTGATGTTTGTCCTCTGTTTAACATCATATAACATCTAACAGCATCTTGAATGTCACAGTTTTTACCCACCTTTCATCATTAGCTTCCTAGTCTTGTTCAAATAAATTTGAGATGTTCTTTCATTGTCAAATCTGTATTGTAATCAGAGTGAATGAGTGTATATTTTTTCTGTCCTTATTGGGAATTGTCTTTATCATGACAATAACCACACACTACTTAATTGTCATTTTCATCTCTATGTTTCTCCCTTAAGAGGCAACCGGTAAACGATAGTGGACATAGAGGGAGGCCTTCAGAATGGGCCTACTGGAGAACAGCCAGAGGTCTAGGAGGAGAGAAAGGGTGAAAAGGAAGCGTCGCCATCAATGTCAGGTTAGCCTTGTCATGAATCTTAAATTACCACCTAATGCGCTATTCCAGGTGACCTGCATTGCAGTATTGCTGCGTGCAGCATAATTTACTGTGTAGTCGGCCACCAGATTGCTATGTTATATAAAAAACCAAGCTTAAAATGTCTGTCTACACATTTTGAGTCTACTGCAATCTAGGCCATCTAGAACCCAACCCTCTAACCTTTCACTCTTGTGTAATTCTACGAGGATTTGATACAAGAAAGATGGCGAATCTTCCAATTGTCCCATCACAGAGGACAAAGTAGAGCTATTACAATATTGCTTATACCAGGCCTGTCCAACCCTCCCCCTGGAGGTCCCTGACCCCATCCAGAAACAACCCTTAGCTCCTAACCCCTAGGGACTTTTGGAAGGTCTGGATACAGTAGGTGTAAGCAATATGGTGAAGGTCCATCTAGCCTGCCGGGGGCAAGCTGGAGCAGCAAACATATTGCCTAATATGTATGGAATATGTCAGAACTACACAAGCGTCTACGGAGAAGGGATTAGGGGTTGTTTCTGTATGTAGGCCTACACTCTGGTAGGTTTTCGCTGTAACACTTGAAAATAAAGGAGAGCCGCACACTCTAGGAGCTCAGATGCAAAAATGTAATGTCCAACGTTTCGACAGGCAAGCTGTATTCATCAGGGTATAATCACAAACACTGCGAGGTTTACATAGTGTCAAAAGACACACACATAGGTGTCTGTAATCATGGCAATGTGTGGCCTAATATCATTGGTTAATTCTCAAATATTAAAATGGCATACAAAGAACAACATACAAAAAACAAAAATGGATAGCATACGATACAATTTAGGCTACATAAGCCTGCAAACAATTACAATGGCAAAGTCACAACAATCACAAGAATGGCTTCAGATCAATGTCTACGTTGAGCCCGAAGGGGGCAAGGGTCTTTAAATTAAAGATCCAGGCAGCCTCTCGTTTTAACAATAAATTATCAAGGTCACTCCCTCTCCTAGGGAGGGCGACATGTTCAATGCCAATATAACGCAGAGACGAGATCGAGTGGTTTGCTCTGCTCTAACACTAGCATACTCAATGACACCAATTAAAATACTCTTATGACGGTTCTCCACTATGAGAGTGAACCAGGCCAACCTGTGAAAATCCTTGTTCCACTTTAATTACCATTAAAACAGCCCTCTTGGTTCTAGGAACCAACAGGAGATGTTCAGCTTTATCAAAAGGACCCTCTAGGACCCTCAAAAGGACCCTCTAGTTCAGCCTGGTTTGGCCTAGTTCTCGTAGTGGACAACTGACATATGATTTTCACAGTTGTGCAGCGGTTAGGGGCTTGACATGTATTTGTGTGGTTTAGGTGTGATGAGCACAATATGTTCTACATGAGCTGTTTTTGATAACTACATATGTACAGGTTTTAGCACTTACAGGAGGATAAGCTGTGACAGAAGTTAAAAATTCTACTTGTGTTACATTTAGCGGCACATATTACTTAATTATATATATTTTTTATATTTTTTTTTTTAACAGACCCATATCAGGTGGGTGAGTCACCTCACTCCTGAGGAAAGGGAGCGCTGGGAGGTTGGTCAGGACAACTTGTTGAGCCATGTGGAGTCGGACCCTGACAACCCACAAGGTCTGATCGTCCTGAGCTGGGGGCTTCATTGTAAAGAACAGAAGAATAATGCCCCAGAGGAGCCCCCGGTCTCTCTAATTAATAAATATATAATTTTTTACTAAAAACCCAGTGTTTTCATTGTTTAATTATTTCCTATGACTATACTAATGGTATCTTTATTGCAGTGCAATGGCTTATCCTCTTATTGCAGATATCAATACTGTTCCACTAACTGATTAAGAAATGTCCATTTGTCCAAATGTCCATTGCTTTAACAGTATAATATTTTAAGAAAATATGAAAAATGCTATAGCGATGGAATGTATCATGAGGGTGAGCCAAAACCTCTTGCTTTGGCAGTTTTAGAAAGAATAAGAGTGGATAAAAACATCTGATATAATATTGAGTTGCACGCCTTTTTGCCCTCAGAACAGCTTCAATTCGTCAGGGCATGGACTACAAAGTGTTGAAAGTGTTCCACAGGGATGCTGGCCCATGTTGACTTAAATGCTTCTCACAGTTGTGTCAAGTTGGCTGGTAATGGATCTGTATTCCGAATCGCTAGTTCCATCTCATCTCACAGAATCTCAATTGGATTGAGTTCTGGTGACTGGGCGGGCCACTGCAGTAAGCTGAATTCAATTTCATGTTCATGGAACCATTCCTGGACAATCTTGGGGCATTGTCCAGCAGAAAAAATCGGATGGATACACTGCTGCCATGAAGTTATGCACCTGATTGGCAATGTTGTTCAGATGTCCTGTGGCATTCCACTTTTATCAAGCGGCCCAATGTGTGCCATGAAAACACATTCCACACCATCACAACACCACCAGCCTGTGGCATGATGGATGCATGTACTCATGTGGTTTTCTCCATACACTAGTCCTCCCATCATTGTGAAACAGCAGGAACTGGGATTCATCAGACCAGGCAATGTTTTTCCAATTCTCCAGTGTTTTCGTTCCTTAGCCCGCTGCAACTGCAGTTCCTTGTTTTTTGCTGAAAGAAGTGGAACTCTGTAAGGTCGTTGGCTGCCATACCCCATTCGTGTCAAGGTATAATGAGTTGTGCATTCTTTTATGGGTCTTTGAGCACCAATGTTGTACTTGAATGTCAGTTGACCAACTATAGCCCTTCTGTTGCTCTGCACAATTCGTGTCAGCCTCCTTTGTCCTCTTTCATCAATGACTGGCCTGCCTGTGCGTGGTGGATCATTCTTGATACACACGGGGAAACTGTTGAGCGTGAAAAACCCAGCAGCGTTGCAGTTCTTTACACACTCAAACCCTTGCACCTACTATCATATCCCATTCAAAGGCACTTAAATATTTTGTCTTGCCCACCCTCTGAATGGCACACATATATAATCCATGTCTCAATTGTCTCAAGGCTTAAATATGCTTCTTTAACCTGTCTCCTTCCCTTCATCTACACTGATTGAATCAAATCAAATCAAAGTTTATTTGTCACGTGCGCCGAATACAACAGTGAAATGCTTATTTACAGGCTCTAACCAATAGTGCAAAAAAAAAGGTATTAGGTGAACAATAGGTAAGTAAAGAAATAAAAACAACAGTAAAAAAAGACAGGCTATATTAAGTAGCGGGGCTGATTGACATGTAGTTATGGTTAATGTGACTATGCATATATGATGAACAGAGAGTAGAAGTAGCGTAAAAAAGGGGTTGGCGGGTGGTCGGTGGCGGGACACAATGCAGATAGATAGCCCGGTTAGCCAATGTGCGGGAGCACTGGTTGGTCGGCCCAATTGAGGTAGTATGTACCTGAATGTATAGTTAAAGTGACTATGCATATATGATAAACAGAAAGTAGCAGCAGCGTACTTTCTGAAGTGGATGTAACAGGTGACATAAATAAGGGATTATAGCTTTCACCTGGATTTACCTGGTCAGTCAGTCAGTCTGTCATTGAAAGAGCATGTGTTCCTAATGTTTTGTACACTCAGTGTATATACAGTGAGCTCCCAAAGTATTGGGACAGTGACCCATTTTCGGTTGTTTTGGCTCTGTGCTCTAGCATAAAATTGAATATGTTTCTAAACACTTCTACAATAATGTGGAAGTTGCCATGATTATGGATAGTCCTGAATGAATCGTGAATGATGAGTGAGAAAGTTAGACGCACAAATATCATACCCCCAAGACATGCTAACCTCTCACCATTACAATAACAATTACAATGTGAGGTTATAATTTTTTTGGGGGGTGTATGATATTTGTGCATTTACCTTTTTCACTCATTATTCACAATTCATTCAGGACTATATGTAATAACGGCAGCATTCACATGAATGTAGAAGTGTTTAGAAACATATTATATTCTTATTTACAAAGAAAGTGACTCCAAAATGACACAATACATTATTTACCATTCATTTCTATTGGGCACAAATTAATCTGAAACAACCAAAACAAACAGCAAATGCATCAAACAAGAGTAACATTAAGAAAATGACTGTAAAACTGTTACATCCCTGTGGATTGATGAGGAATTTAAAAAGGGAATGGTTGAGAGGGATGAGGCAAAGTAAATTGTAAAATACGTCTGGCTGCACAACCGATTGGCAAACATACTGCAAATTGAGAAATCATGTGACTAAACTGAATTTAAAAAAAGAAGAAACTACCCTATGAAACAAAGGTAAATTACATAATGATAGTCAAATTATTTGGAGCACCTTAAATAAAATTTTGGTCAAAAATGCAAATTCCGCTCCATTATTCATTGAATCAGATGGCTCATTCATTACAAAACCCACTGATATTGTCAACTACTTTAATGATTTTTTCATTGGCAAGATTAGCAAATTTAGGCATGACATCCCAGCAACAAACGCTGACACTACACGTCCAAGTATATCTGACCAAATTATGAAAGACAAGCACTGTAATTTTGAATTCCGTAAAGTGATTGTGGAAGTGGTGAAAAAATTATGGTTGTCTAGCAACAATGACAAGCCACCGTGGTCTGACAACTTGTGTCAATGCCGGTGGTGTCAATGCCGGTGTGTGTAGCTGGTGAAAAAGTCAGGCGCAGGAAGCAGAGATGAGAGAACAATGTATTTTATAAAATACGGGAAAAACAGGAATACAAATCCAATGCGCCCAGAAACAAACGGGCGAACATAACCAGACGAAAATTCCAACAAAGAACAACAAACAATCACGCACACCAAACATGGGGGAAACAGAGGGTTAAATAATGAACATGTAATTATGGAATTGAAACCAGGTGTGTAAAACAAAGACAAAACAAATGGAACATGAAAAATGGATCGGCGATGGCTAGAAAAGCCGGTGACGTCGACCGGCGAAAAGCACCCGAACAAGGAGAGGGACCGACTTCGGTAGAAGTTGTGACAGTAACCCCCCCTTGACGCACGGCACCAGCAGCGCGCCGACACCGGCGACGACCTGGGGGACGAGGCGCAGGGCGATCTGGATGGAGACGATGGAAATCCCGCAGCAACGAAGGGTCAAGAACGTCCACCACCGGCACCCAGCATCTCTCCTCCGGACCGTACTCCTCCCACTCCACGAGGTACTGAAGGCCCCTCCTCTGATGCCTCGAGTCCAGGATGGCTCGACCAGTATACGCCGGGGCCCCCTCGATGTCCAGAGGGGGCGGAGGAACCTCCCGCACCTCAGACTCCTGGAGTGGACCAGCCACCACCGGCCTGAGAAGATACACATGGAACGAGGGGTTAATGCAGTAATCTGGTGGGAGCTGTAATCTGTAACAAACCTCGTTCAGTCTCCTCAGGACTTTAAATGGCCCCACAAACCGTGGGCCCAGCTTCCGGCAGGGCAGGCGGAGGGGCAGGTTTCGAGTCGAGAGCCAGACCCTGTCCACTGGTGCGAACACCGGGGCCTCACTGCGGTGGCGGTTGGCGCTTGCCTTCTTCCACCTCACGGCCCGTTGCAGGTGCACATGGGCGGCGTTTCCAGGTTTCCTCCGAGCGCTTAAACCATTCGTCCACCACAGGAGCCTCGATCTGGCTCTGATGCCACTGTGCCAGAACCGGCTGATACCTCAGTACACACTGAAAGGGAGAGAGGTTAGTGGAGGAGTGGCGGAGTGAGTTTCGGGCCATCTCTGCCCAGGGGATGAACGTCGCCCACTCCCCCGGCCGGTCCTGGCAATATGACCGCAGAAACCTACCCACATCCTGGTTTACTCTCTCCACCTGCCCGTTACTCTCGGGGTGAAAACCTGAGGTGAGGCTGACCGAGACCCCCAGACGCTCCATGAACGCCCTCCAAACCCTGGACGTGAACTGGGGAGCTTCTTCGAAAAGAAGGCACAGGGGCGGAGCTTCGGTGGCGTACCCGAGTGCTGAGAGAGCACAGCTCCTATCCCAGCCTCGGACACATCCACCTCCACTATGAATGCCAAAGAGGGATCCGGGTGAGCCAGCACGGGAGCCGAGGTAAACAGAACCTTCAGGTAATCAAAAGCTCTGTCCGCCCCAGCCGACCACTGCAGTTGCACCGGTCCCCCCTTCAGCAATGAGGTAATTGGAGCCGCGACCTGACCAAAGCCCCGGATAAACCTCCGGTAATAGTTGGTAAACCCTAGGAACCGCTGCACTTCCTTTACCGTGGTGGGAGTCGGCCAATTACGCGCGCCTGAAATGCGGTCACTCTCCATCTACCCCTGACGTGGAAAGTGCGATGCTCCCTCTGGTAAGCACGGGGAGCTGGCCCAGCCAAACTCCACGTGTGCCCCCCCAAAACACTTTTTGGGGGCTGCCTCTCGGGCTTAAATGCCAGCCGTGTTCCCCTATACTTCTCCCGATCGGGTGTCCATACTCCATATTTCTCCTCATAGAAACGCCGCTCAGCCTTCGCTGCCTCCAGCTCCTCCTTGGGACGGCGGTATTCCCCAGCCTGCCTCCAGGGTCCCTTACCGTCCAAAATCTCCTCCCATGTCCAGGACTCCAGATACGCACGATCTTCATTAATCGACCAATGCGCAGCGTGCCTGGTTGAGAAAAACATGTTTTATTTCTTAACTCACCCAAAACAACGAATGAAGATCAAAAGGTGTCGCACTAACAGCAACATACACCCTAACAGAGTCAACTTCCCACAAACACTGGAGGGAAAAAGGCCTGCTTAAGTATGGTTCCCAATCAGAGACAATGATAGACAGCTGTCCCTGATTGAGAGCCATACTCAGCCAAAACAACGAAATATAAAAGAACCTAGAATGCCCACCCCAACTCACACCCTGACCCAACCAAAATGAAACATAAACAGGCTCATACAGGTCAGAGCGTGACTGAGGGGTGGTCGTTTGACAGCGGACCCATTACGGACGCAGGCAATGAGGCAGTGATCGCTGAGATCCTGTTTGAAGACAGCAGAGTTATATTTAGAGGGCAAGTTGGTCAGAATGATATCTATGAGGGTGCCCATGGTTACGGATTTAGGGTTGTACCTGTTAGGTTCCTTGATAATTTGTGGGAGATTTTGGGCATCTAGCTTAGATTGTATGTTAAGCATATCCCAGTTTAGGTCACCTAACAGTACGAACTCTGAAAATATATGGGGGGCAATCAATTCACATATGGTGTCCAGGGCACAGCTGGGTGCTGACGGGGGTCTTTAACAAACGTCAACGGTGAGAGACTTATTTCTGGAAAGATGGATTTTTAAAAGTAGAAGCTCGAATTGTTTGGGCACAGACCTGGATAGCATGACAGAACTCTGCAGGCTATCTCTGCAGTAGATTGCATCTATGCACCCTTTGGCAGTTCTATCTTGTCGGGAAATGTTGTAGTTGGGGATAGAAATGTCAGAATTGGTCCTAGTTTTGGTCCTAGTTTTGTCGCACCTGGACTACCGTTCAGTTGTGTGGTCAAGTGCCACGAAGAGGGACTTAGGAAAATTGCAATTGGCTAAGAACAGGGTAACATAGCTGGCCCTTAGATGTACACAGAGAACTAACATTAATAATATGCATGTCAATCTCTGCTGGCTCAAAGTGGAGGAGAGATTGACTCCATCACTACTTGTATTTGTGAGAGGTTGACATGTTGAATGCACAGAGCTGTCTGAACTACTGGCACACAGCGCAGACACCCATGCATACCCCAAAAGACATGTCACCAGGTCTCTTCACAACTCCCTAGTCCAGAACAGACTATGGGAGGCGCACAGTACTACATAGAGCCATGACTACATGGAACTCTATTCCGTATCAAGTAACTCATGCAAGCAGTAAAATTTGATTTAAAAAATATATAAAAATACACCTTATGGAACAGCGGAGACTGTGAAGCAACACAAACTTAGTCACAGACACATGCATACACACGATAACATATGCACTATACACACACGTACACATAGATTTTATGTTGTAGATATGTGGTAGTAGTGTAGGGGCCTGAGGGGACACACTTAATGTGTTGTGAAATCTTTTGTGAATGAATTGTAATGTTTTTCAAATTGTATAACTGCCTAAATTTCGCTGGACCCCAGGAAGAGTAGCTGCTGCCTTGGCAAATACAAGCTTGATGTAATCATTGCGTGCTAGGAATATGGGACCACATGCTAAACTTTTTATAATTCATATAAGTGAATTTGTCCCAATACTTTTGGTTCTCTAAAATGGATGGTGGGACTATAAACATAAAGTTATGTATTTTCTAAGCAGTTAACTCGATATGGATGAAAATACCCTCAAATTAAAGCTGACAGTCTGCCCTTTAACCTCATATTCATTGTATAATTTTAAAGTGCTGGAGTACAGAGCCAAAACAACAACACAAATTGTCACTGTCCCAATAATTGGAGATCTCAACATAATATTTTTATATGTTATCAAATAAATTACATTCAATTCTCCATTCTCTTGTTATATTATTGATATATTAATATATATTGATATATTATTATATTAAAATGCCTATTACTCTGTTCAATCTGACTGCGCGATCCACTGTCTCATCAGCCACGCAATTTATAAACTTAATCTCCACTATAAACACCGTCTAGACATTATCTCACATTTCTTTTAGACTAACATTTAGTTTTCAACAGTGGAGATTTGTATAGACCTTGCTTTCTTTCTCTCCGACATTTGCAACATTGTTTCAATATTCAAATCCGATCTCCAACTGTCCCATAGTAATGAATGTGTCGGTAGTCGGGATGAGACAGACAGACAGGGAGCTTTTCTGAGCCAGTTGGATATACAGTACCAGTCAAAAGTTTGGACACACCCATTCATTCAAGGGTTTTTCTATATTTTGACTAGTTTCTACATTGTAGAATAAAAGTGAAGACATCAAAACTATGAAATAACACATATAGAATCATGTGGTAACCTAAAAAGAGTTAAACAAAACAAAATATATTTTATATTTGAGATTCTTCAAAGTAGCCACCCATTGCTATGATGACAGCTTTGCACACTCTTGGCATTCTCTACATCAGCTTCACCTGGAATGCTTTTCCAACAGTCTTGAAGGAGTTCTCACATATGCTGAGCACTTGTTGGCTGCTTTTCCTTCACTCTGCGGTCCAACTCATCCCAAACCATCTCAATTGGGTTGAGGTCGGGTGATTGTGGGGGCCCAGGTCATCTGATGCAGCACTCCATCACTCTCCTTCTTGGTCAAATAGCCCTTATACAGCCTGGAGGTGTGTTGGGTCAATGTCCTGTTGAAAAACAAATGAGAGTCCCACTAAGCGCAAATCGTATGGGCTGGCATATCGCTGCAGAATTCTGTGGAAGCCATGCTGGTTAAGTGTGCCTTAAATTGCAAATAAATCTTAAACAAATGCAAATGCAGCTACTTTGCTGTTATTCTGGCTGCACTTTTTGACGTGACTGTAAGTTAGCCGTAGTTGGCTAGCTGGCAAGCAAGAGATAAGAACGTTGCCAGCCAGTATGGCAACAGAACATTTAGAACTAATGACAGAAACAGAAAGACTGAACGACTGAAACCGATAGAACAAACGACCGCTGGCTTGGGTAGCAACCCTAGATTTGTGTCGGTACTATATCTTGTGGAAGGAGGAAATAGTATGAATAAATTAATCAAAATAATGTTTTTTTTATGAAAATATGTAAATCATTATTTTAATATGTTGGTATTGTATAAAAGTGATAATGCC
This sequence comes from Brachymystax lenok tsinlingensis, assembly GCA_030435695.1. Lineage (NCBI taxonomy): Eukaryota > Metazoa > Chordata > Actinopteri > Salmoniformes > Salmonidae > Brachymystax > Brachymystax lenok. The sequence continues at coordinate 26,698,148 of CM059805.1, forward strand.
CTCGAAGCCGGTGTTTGGAGATATAATGGCATCCAGGTCTGTGCCAAAACAATTTGAGCTTCTGCTTTTAAAAATCCACCTTTCCAGAAATAAATCTCTCACCGTTACCGACTTTGTCCCGGGCCTAACAACATCAGTGCCAATATATCCTCCAAACACTGGCTTCTCTGACATTATCACTTAAGTAGACCTATGCCAAATCATTTGACAACTACAGGTTGGGATTATTTGTTCCTTTTTCTTTATGAAAACAAGCTTTTACTAGGATCTACTATGCTTACTTTTGATTTCTTTGTGACATTTAAGCTACATCTAATCTATGAATTAACTGGCTTAAATGATGGTGTTTTCATTCCAAGGCAAACTCAAATATGGCCTGTGATTTAGGCTACAGTAAGTAGCCTATATAGATAAACATATCCATAAATGCATGTTAAATAAGTTCTTCAAATACAGATATCCTAATGTTAGACTCTAGAATAGAAACTGGGCTAGATATAGCCTACTGATAGTCTTCTCTGCCCATAACAGTCATGCCAAGCACAGGGTTGTTTTATAAGATTGAAATAGCACCCAAATAGCGTATGATGCACTTACTACTTCAATTGTGACCACAAAACTTCAGAAAATAACATTTAATTGTCCAATAACTCCTAGCTGATTGATGGGAGATCAAAGCAGTGTTGGAGTGGAAGGTATGACTGGAGATCATCATCAAATCAAATGTTTTTGGTCACATACACAGGAGTAACATATGTTATTGTGAGTGTAGCGAAATTCTTGTGCAGTAACATGTAATATATATGTATATCTTACAGTGCAGCAATATCTAATATGTAATTGAACAATTCCACAACAACTACCTAATACACACAAATCTAAGTTAAGGAATGGAATAAGAATATGTACAGTGAGGGAAAAAAGTATTTGATCCCCTGCTGATTTTGTACGTTTGCCCAATGAAAAAGAAATGATCAGTCTATCATTGTAATGGTAGGTTTATTTGAACAGTGAGAGACAGAATAACAACAACAAAAAATCCAGAAAGACGCATGTGAAAAATGTTATAAATTGATTTGCATTTTAATGAGGGAAATAAGTATTTGACCCATCTGCAAAACATGATTAGTACTTGGTGGCAAAACCCTTGTTGGCAATCACAGAGGTCAGACGTTTCTTGTAGTTGGCCACCAGGTTTGCACACATCTCAGGAGTGATTTTATCCCACTCCTCTTTGCAGATCTTCTCCAAGTCATTGAGGTGAGGCTGACGTTTGGCAACTCGAACCTTCAGCTCCCTCCACAGATTTTCTATGGGATTAAGGTCTGGAGACTGGCTAGGCCACTCCAGGACCTTAATGTGCTTCTTCTTGAGCCACTCCTTTGTTGCCTTGGCTGTGTGTTTTGGGTCATTGTCATGATGGAATACCCATCGACAACCCATTTTCAATGCCCTGGCTGAGGGAAGGAGGTTCTCACCCAGGATTTTACGGTACATGGCCCCGTCCATCGTCCCTTTGATGCGGTGAAGTTGTCCTGTAGCCTTAGCAGAAAAACACCCTCAAAGCATAATGTTTCCACCTCCATGTTTGACGTCGGGATGATGTTATTGGGGTCATAGGCAGCATTCCTCTTCCTCCAAACACGACGAGTTGAGTTGATGCCAAAGAGCTCAATTTTGGTCTCATCTGACCACAACACTTTCACCCAGTTGTCCTCTGAATCATTCAGATGTTCATTGGCAAACTTCAGACGGGCATGTATATGTGCTTTCTTGAACAGGGGGACCTTGCGGGCGCTGCAAGATTTCAGTCCTTCACGGCATAGTGTGTTACCAATTGTTTTCTTGGTGACTATGGTCCCAGCTGCCTTGAGATCATTGACAAGATCCTCCCATGTAGTTCTGGGCTGATTCCTCACTGTTCTCATGATCATTGCAACTCCACGAGGTGAGATATTGCATGGAGCCCCAGGCCGAGGGAGATTGACAGTTCTTTTGTGTTTCTTCCATTAGCGAATAATCGCACCAACTGTTGTCACCTTCTCACCAAGCTGCTTGGCGATGCTCTTGTAGCCCATTCCAGCCTTGTGTAGGTCTACAATCTTGTCCCTGACATCCTTGGAGAGCTCTTTGGTCTTGGCCATGGTGGAGAGTTTGGAATATGATTGATTGATTGCTTCTGTGGACAGGTGTCTTTTATACAGGTAACAAGCAGAGATTAGGAGCACTCCCTTTAAGAGTGTGCTCCTAATCTTAGCTCGTTACGTTTATAACTACTTGGGGAGCAGTGGGGCGCTACAGACAATACCCGGTGAAATGTTAGGTGCCAAATTCAAAATCCAAAAGTTGAATTATTAAACATTCATCAATATACAAGTGTTGCATAGTCATCAAAAGCTCTGATTCTTGGCAATATCACAGAGTTGTCAGATTTCAAAAAGGATTTACGGCGAAAGCACAACATTTGATTGTTTGAGGATAGCACCTCCAATATTTATGCATTAGCATAAATTCATAACCAGCGCGGGTCACACAAAACCCATATAAGAGCTAAAATTAATCACTTACCTTTGATGAACTTCTGCTGAGGGCTTCCCAAGTGTCCAAAGAAGACAATCCATGCTTCTTTTGTTAGAAAAAGTAATTTATTATATCCATAAATCTGAGTTTGGTTGGCATGTTATGTTCATAAAATCCACCGTCGAGTCGCCCATAGAACCGTAAAGAGAACGCGTTCAAATTCTACCTATCATATTTCTCCAAACAAATCAAACATCATTTGTTATGTTTCCTTAGGTATCTTTTCATATATATTTACTATAATATTTCAACCGGATTGTAGCCCGACTGATAAGAAAGGAAAATAAAGTGAGGCGCGCTCTCGTTCTCGTGACCGAAAAATGTATTTCTCATTTCCACTTCCTTCAGTAAATCTTCTTCTATACGATTCCCTTTAGCCCTATTGTTTTGAAACCTTGTCTAAAAACTGTTGACATCCTGTGGACGTCTCAGTCCTACATAACAGAAATGAATAGCCACAATGGAGAAAAAAGTCATTGGGTTTTCGCCTGCTATATCACTTCTGTTATACTCACATACATTATTGTAACACTTTTAGATACTTCAGAGTGTTTCCTATCCAATAGCACTAATTATGTGCATATCCTATTTTCTGGGCCTGAATGGCAGGCATTTTACTTTGGGCACGCCAGACTCTACAAAACCGTCTCCTCGGCAGCCGCTCCCTAAGAAGATAAAAGACACCTGGGAGCCAGAAATCTTTCTGATTGAGAGGGGGTCAAATACTTATTTCCCTCATTAAAATGCTAATCAATTTATAAAATTTTTCACATGCGTTTTTCTGGATTTTTTTGTTGTTATTCTGTGTCTCACTGTTCAAATAAACCTACCATTAAAATTATAGACTGATCATTTCTTTGTCAGTGGGCAAACGTACAAAATCAGCAGGGGATCAAATACTTTTTTCCCTCACTGTACATATAAATATATAGATGTGCAATGACAGCGCGGCATAGACAAAATGCAATAGATGGTATAAATACAGTATATACATATGAGATGAGTAATGCAAGATATGTAAACATTATTAAAGTGGCATTGCTAAAGTGACTAGTTATCCATTTATTAAACTGGCCAATGATTTCAAGTCTATGTAAGCAGCGGCCTCTCTGTGTTAGTGATGGCTGTTTAACAGTCTGATGGTCTTGAGATATAAGCTGTTTTTCAGTCTCTCGGTCCCAGCTTTGATGCACCTGTACTGACCTCACCTTCTGGATGGTAGCGGGGTTAACAGGCAGTGGCTCGGGTGGTTGTTATCCTTTTGGCCTTCCTATGACATTGGGTGCTGTAGGTGTCCTGGAGGGCAGGTAGTTTGCCCTCGGTGATGTGTTGTGCAGACCGCACCAGCCTCTGGAGAGCCTTGCGGTTGTGGGCGGTGCAGTTGCCGTACCAGGCGGTTATACAGCCCGACAGGATGCTCTCAATTGTGCATCTGTAAACGTTTGTGAGGGTTTTAGGTGACAAGCTGTTACGCCTTCTTCACCACACTGTCTGTGTGGGTGGACCATTTCAGTTTGTCCGTGATGTGTACACTGAGGAACTGAAAACTTTCTCCACTGCTCTCCCGTCAATGTGAATAGGTGCAGTTTCCTGAAGTCCATGATCATCTCCTTTGTTTTGTTGACGTTGAGTGAGAGGTTGTTTTTACAAAATGTTGTTTATTTTGTTGAGCATTAAGAGCATTTTAGCTATGTTTTCCTGGATATCCTTTAGCTGTGTATTGCTCTCATTTGCATCTCCAAGTTGTTCATTGTCTTTTCCTCTTAGGGAAGCCATGGCATGTTGGGTTCAAGTCGCAGCGTCGCTTTACCCACAGATTGCTTCGCTGTTGTATATACTGTAATTTACCGGTCAGTTTCTCTAGGTTTGCTTGGGGATATATTAATATATTGATTTTAGAGGCTTAATTTAAACTATGTTGTCTGGTTTCTACATACAGTACATTTGGAAAGTATTCAGACCCCTTCCCTTTTTCCACGTTTTGTTACGCTACAGCCTTATTGTAAAATTGATTAAATTAATCTACACACAATACCCCATAATGACAAAGTGAATACATGTTTTTTTTTGCAAATGTAAAACAAATATAAAACACCTTATTTACATAAGCACTCAGACCCTTTGCTATGAGACTCGAAATTGAGCTCAGCTGCATCCTGTTACCATTGATCGCCCTTGAGTTGTTTCTACCTGTGTTAAATTCAATTGATTGGACATGATTTGGAAAGGCACACACCTGTCTATAGAAGGTCCCACAGCTGACAGTGGATGTCAGCGCAAAAAAAAAACAAGCCATGATGTATAAGGAATTGTCCATAGAGATCCAAGACAGGATTGTGTGGAGGCACAGATTTAGGGACCAAGAACCCAATGGTTACTGTGACAGAGCTCCAGAGTTCCTCTGTGGAGATGGAAGGACAACCATCTCTATAGCACTCCACCAATCAGGACTTTATGGTAGAGTGGCCAGACCGAAGCCACTCCTCAGTAAAAAGCATATGACAGCCCACTTGGAGTTTGTCAAAAGGCACCTAAATGACTCTCAGACCATGAGGAACAAGATTCTCTGGTCTGATGAAACCAAGATTGAGAACTTTGGCCTGAATGCCAAGTGTCACGTCCAGAGGAAACCTGGCACCATCCCTACTGTGAAGCTTGGTGGTGGCAGCATCATGCTGTGGGGATGTTTTTCAGTGGCAGGGACTTAGAGACTAGTCAGGATTGAGGGAAAGATGAACGGAGCAAAGTACAGAGAGATCCTTGATGAAAACCTGCTCCAGAGCGCTCAGGACCTCAGACTGGGGAAAAGGTACACCTTCCAACAGGACAATGACCCTATGCACACAGCCAATACAACAAAGAAGTGGCTTCGGGACAAGTCTCTGAATGTCCTTGAGTGGCCCAGCCAGAGCCAGGACTTGAACCCGATTGAACATCTCTGGAGAGAGCTTGATCGGATCTGCAGAGAAACATTTGAGAAACTCCCAAATACCGGTGTGCCAAGCTTGTAGTGTCATACCAAAAAAGACTCAAGGCTGTAATCGCTGCCGAAAGTGCTTCAACAAAGTACTGAGTAAAGGGTCTGAATACATATGTAAATATGATTTCTTTTTTTATATCGTAGCAAAAATCTCTAAAAAACGTTTTTTGCTTTGTCATTTTGGGGTATTGTGTGTAGATTGATGATACATTTTAGAACTAGGCTGTAATGTAACAACATGTGGAAAAGGTCAAGGGGTCTGAATAGTTTCAGAATAAACTGTTAACCTAATGGAAGTTTAAGGACTATTACTTTATCCTCCTTTCTCCTCCACTCTCCCAAATTGGCACCATTAAGTTCAGGTTGTTGGATATAAGAACATCTTTCCCTTGCTAAGAAAACTACTCAAGAGTGACAAGGAGTGCAAATTTGTTTCATACATATCTGTTACCCTTGATTGAGAGAGAATATATACTGAACAAAAATATAAAAGCAACATGTAAAGTCTTGGGCCCATGTTTCATAAGTTAAAATAAAAGATCTCAGAAATGTTCCATATGCACAAAAACCGTATTGTTTTCAAATGTTGTGCTAAAATTTGTTTACATCCCTGTTAGTGAACATTTCTCCTTTGCCAAGATAATCTATCCACCTGACAGGTGTGGCATATCAAGAAGCTGATTAAACAGCATTATCATTACACAGGTGCACCTTGTGCTGGGGACAATAAAAGGCCACTCTAAAATGTGCAGTTTTATCACACAACACAACGCCGCAGATGTCTGAAGTTTTGAAGTAGGGTGCAATTGGCATGCTGACTGCCGGAATGTCCACCAGCGCTGTTGCCAGAGAATTTAATGTTAATTTCTCTACTGTAAGCGATGTTGCTTTAGAGAATTTGGCAGTACGTCTAACCGGACTCACACCTGCAGGATCATTTGTACAACCAAATAATTTATGCACAAACTGTCATAAACCGCCTCGGGGTAGCTCACCTGTTTGCTCATTGTCCTCACCAGGGTCTTGATCTGACTGCAGTTCGGCGTCTTAACTGACTTCAGTGGGCAAATGCTTACCTTTGATGGCCACTGGCAAGCTGGAGAACTGTGCTCTTCACGCATTAATCAACTGTACCTGGCAGATCACAGACAGCATGTATGGCGTTGGGAGACAGGTTTGCTGATGTCAACGTTGAGTGAATAGAGTGCCCAATGATGCCGGTGGGGTTATGGTATGGGCAGGTATAAGCTACAGACAACGAACACAATTGCAGTTTATTTATGGCAATTTGAATGCATGATGAGATCCTGAGGCCCATTGTTGTGCCATTCATCTGTCGCCATCACTTAATGTTTCAGCATGATAATGCACGGCCCCATGGCGCAAAGATCTGTAAACAATTCCTGGAAGCTAAAAATGTCCCAGTTTTTCCTTGGCCTGCATAGTCACCAGACATGTCACGCGCTGAGCATGATTGGGATGCTTTGGATTGACGTGTACGACAGTCTGTTCCAATTCCCGCCAATATACAGCAATTTTACACAGTCATTGAAGAGGAGTGGGACAACATTCCACAGGCCACAATCAACAGCCTGATCAACTCTATGCAAAGGAGTTGTGTTACGCTGCATGAGGCAAATGGTGGTCACAGCAGATACTGACTGGTTTTCTGATCCATGCCCCTACCTTTTTTTAAAGTTATCTGTGACCAACAGATACATATCTGTATTCCCAGTCAAATTAAACCCTAGATTAGGGCCTAATTATTAATTCATTTCAATTGACGGATTTACTTATATGAACTGTAACCCAGTAAAACCTTTGAAATTGTTGCATGTTGCGTTTATATTTTTGTTTAATGTACATGCATTCTAATGGTTAATTCATGGACCCCTGCCCTCCTCTAATCGACTCTCATCTCCTCTCCTGGACACATATATAAAAATCTGAAAAAATAAGTATAATGTAAAAAATCATAAATAAAGTATTAATTCTTAAAGTTTCCATAGATTTCCAAAATTGTATGTTTATTTTTTATTTATTTATTTTATTTCATCATTATTTAACCAAGTAGGCAAGTTGAGAACAAGTTCTAATTTACAACTGCGACCTGGCCAAGATAAAGCAAAGCAGTTCGACACATACAACAACACAGAGTTACACATGGAGTAAACAAACTTACAGTCAATAATACAGTAGAAAAACAAATCTATATACAATGTGTGCAAATGAGGTAAGATAAGGAACGTAAGGCAATAAATAGGCTTATGGTGGCGAAGTAATTACAATATAGCAATTTAACACTAGAATGGTAGATGTGCAGTAGATGAATGTGCAAAGTAGAAATACTGGGGTGCAAAGGAGCAAGATAAATAAATTAATACAGTAGGGAATGAGGTAGTTGGTTGGGCTATTAACGGATGGGCTATGTGCAGGTGCAGTGATCTGTGAGCTGCTCTGACAGTTGGTGCTTAAAGCTAGTGAGGGAGATAAGTGTCTCCAGTTTCAGTGATTTTTGTAGTTCGTTCCAGTCATTGGCAGCAGAGAACTGGAAGGAAAGGTCGGCCAAAGGAGGAATTGGCTTTGAGGGTGACCAGTGAGGTATACCTGCTGGAGCGTGTGCTATGGTGGGTGCTGCTATGGTTACCAGCGGGCTGAGATAAGGCAGGGCTTTACCTAGCAGGGACTTATAGATGACCTGGAGCCAGTGGGTCTGGCGACGAGTATGTAGCGAGGGCCAGCCGACTAGAGCATACAGGTCGCAGTGGTGGGTGGTATAAGGGGCTTTGGTGACAAAGCGGATGGTACTGTGATAGACTGCATCCAGTTTGCAGAGTAGAGTATTGGAAGCTGTTTTGTAGATGACATCGCCGAAGTCGAGGATCGGTAGGATAGTCAGTTTTACTAGGGCAAGTTTGGCGGTGTGAGTGAAGGAGGCTTTGTTGCAAAATAGAAAGCCGATTCTAGATTTGATTTTGTATTGGAGATGTTTAATGTGAGTCTGGAAGGAGAGTTTACAGTCTAACCAGACACCTAGGTATTTGTAGTTGTCCACATATTCTAGGTCAGAGCCGTCCAGGGTAGTTATGCTAGTCGGGCGGGCTAGGGGTGCAGGCAGCAAACGGTTGAAAAGCATGCATTTGGTTTTACTAGCATTTAAGAGCAGTTGGAGGCCACGGAAGGAGTGTTATATGGCATTGATGCTCGTTTGTTAATTATGATAGTATCTGAAAATTCCTGTAACTTTGGTAAATTACAGGGAGGTTTGCAACTAGTCCAAGTAATCTTATTCATAATTATCTAAAATGCAAAGCTGATCCTAAATCAGCACTCCTACTCTGAGACTTGTGAGAGCAGTAAGCGATATTCGACATGAGCTATACATGCATACAGCCTGCATAACAGGACCAATGACTGAGAAAATCTCTCTCCGCCGCGTACATACACAGATCTCTGGCTACCTTTCTCACACCAGCAATTACACATGGCACACAAAGACACTCCTTTGTGGCCTCTTCCTCACACCAGCACTCACACATGGCACACACACAAACAAAAATGTTCACCTGGAATGCTTTTCCACTTTTGCTGAGTACTTGTTGGCTGCTTTTCCTTCACTCTCCCGTCCAACTCATTCCAAATCATCTCAATTGGGTTGAGGTCAGGTGATTGTGGATGCCAGCACTCATCTGATGCAGCACTCCATCACTCTCCTTCTTGGTCAAATAGTCCTTACACAGCCTGGATGTGTGTTGTGTCATTGTCCTGTTAAAAAACAAATGATAGTCCCACTAAGCGCAAACCAGATGGGATGGCGTATCGCTACAGAATGCTGGTTAAATGTGCTTTGAATTCTAAATAAATCACTGAGCAAAGCACCCCCACACCATCACACCTCTTCCTCCATGCTTCTAATGTCCATTGCTCGTGTTTCATGGCCCATGCAAGTCTCTTCTTATTATTGGTGTCCTTTAGTAGTGGTTTCTTTGCTGCAATTCGACCATAAAGGCTTGATTCACACTGTCTCCTCTGAACAGTTGATGTTGAGATGTGTGTGTTACTTGAACTCTGTGAAGCATTTATTTGCTCTGCAATTCCTTAGGCTGGTAACTCTAATGAACTTATTCTGTGCAGCAAAGATAACTCTGGGTCTTCCTTTCATGTGGTAGTCCTCATGAGAGCCAGTTTCATCGTAGTGCTTGATGTTTTTTGCGACTGCGCTTGAAGAAACGTTCAAAGTTCTTGACATTTTCCGGATTGACTGACCTTCATGTCTTAAAGTAATGATGGACTGTCGTTTCTCTTTGCTTATATGAGCTGTTCTTGCAATAATACAATATGGATTTGGTATTTTACCAAATAGGGATATCTTCTGTATACCACCCCTACCTACTGTTTCTCTCCCTCTTACTCTTTCTCACACACATACACTCTCCCTCTCGAAGTGTCCCTGATTCCCTTATGTCTTTATAAGACCAAAGTGTTGGACTGATTAAAGTCTCTGTTTTATAGGGAGCAGGGGAAAATTTGAGAAAATAAATAAATAAAGCCGGAGTGTCTAGCCCCCTAGGCAACGGACGTTTATATGATAATTAGCTCAGCTCTCATTTGCATTTAATTCTATTTAAAAAATGACTTCTTCTTAAGAATAGAAGAAGTTGAGTAGAATGGGGAAAAAATTGATATATGAGAGAGAGAGGGAAAGAGCGAGATGAGAGAGAGAGAAAGAGTGAGGAAAAAAGAGAGAGAGTAAGAGAATGAAGGAAAAACGGAAATCACTCACGCTTGTTCTCTCACCCCAGTAACTAACCAACATACTGTAGTGCTTTGCCAACTATTACAATAGAGTTCTTGATTAATTATCGGGGATTCATTTTGACTTTGATTGTTTCAATTCCAATGTTACTATAATTTCCGATATGTCCAACAACAAAAATAACATTCATATCAAGCATACAGGGCCATCATGAAGTATTCACACCCCTTGACTTTTTCCACATTTTGTTGCGTTACAAAGTGGGAATAAAATTTATTTAATTGTCATTTTTGGTAAACTATCTACATTAAAATAGCCTGTAAAGTGAAAGTGGAGGAAAAAATCAAACTTTTGTAAAAAATTATAAAAATGATACACAAATATATCTTGATTAGCTAAGTATTCATCCCCTGAGTCAATACATGTTAGAATCACTTTTGGCAGCGATTACAGCTGTGAGTCTTTCTGAGTAAGTCTCTAAGAGGTTTCCACACCTCGATTGTGCAACATTTGCCCATTATTCTGTTAAGAATTCTTCAACTTCTGTCAAATTGGTTGTTGATCATCGCTAGTCAACCATTTTCAAGTCTTGCCATAGATGTTCAAGAAGATTTAAGTCAAAACTAACTCGGCTACTAAGGAACATTCACTGTCTTCTTGGTAAGTGAGTCCTGTGTAGATTTGGCCTTGTGTTATAGGTCATTGTCCTGCTGAAAGGTGAATTAATCTCTCAGTGTCTGGTGGAAGGCAGACTGAACCAGGTTTTCCTATAGGATTTTTTCTGTGCTTAGCTCCATTCCATACATTTCTTATCCTGAAAAACTCTCCAGTCCTTAACGATTACAAGCATATCTATAACATGATGCAGCCTCCGCCATGATTGAAAATATATGGAGCTTGGTACTCAGGAATTTGTTGTATTGGATTTGCCCCAAACACTTTGTATTCAGGGAAAAAAGGTAATTGCTTTGCTTTTTTGCAGTATTACTTTAGTGCCTTGTTGCAAACAGGATGGGTGTTTTCGAATTGTTTTATTCTGTACAGGCTAACAATTAAGTTAGTATTGTGGAGTAACTACAATGTTGTTGATCCATCCTCAGTTCTCTCCTATCACAGCGATTAAACTCTGTAAGTGTTTTAAAGTCAACATTGGCCTCATGGTGAAATCCCTCCTTTCCGGCAACTGAAGGACGCCTGTATCTTTGTAGTGACTGGGTGTATTGATACACCATCCAAAGTGTAATTAGTAACTTCACCATGCTCAAAGGGATATTCAATGTTTTTTACCCATCTTCCAAAAGGTGCCCTTCTTTGCGAGGTATTGGAAAACCTACTTGGTCTTTGTGGTTGAACCTGTGTTTGAAATTAACTGCTCAACTGAAGGACCTTACATTTATCTGTATGTGTGGGCTACAGAGATCAAGTCATTCAAAAAGCATGTTAAAACTACTTAGGGAGTGGTGGGGAGCTAGCGCTCCCGACACTACCCGGTGAAATGCAAGGCGCCAAATTCAAAATCCAAAAGTTGAATTATTAAACATTCATCAATATACAAGTGTTGCATAGTCATCAAAAGCTCTGCATCATGGCAATATCACAGCGTTGTCAGCGTTGTCAAAAGGCTTTACTGCGAAAGCACTACATTTGATTGTTTGAGGGTAGCACCTCCAATATTTTTCATTAGCATAAATTCATAAACCATCGTGGTTCACACAAAACACATTTCACAGTGAAGACAAATCTCTTACCTTTTGAAGAATTTCTTCTGAGGGCTTCCCAAGTGTCCAACGAAGACGTCCAATGGTTCTTTTGTTAGAAAAAATTGATTATATCCATAAATCTCCTTTTGGTTCGCGCATTATGTTCATAAAATACAGCGTCCACCGGCCCATTGAACCGTGAAGAGAACGCGTTCAACCTATACACTTGTCCAAGAACAATCAAACATCATTGATAATGTATCCTTAGGAACACTTTTATGTATATTTAGTAAAATGTTTCAACCGGATTATAAATTGGGCAATAGGAAAGGAAAAAACCACAGCGCGCCCGAGCCCGTGAATGCGCATCCTCTTCTGTTTACATCTGGTGACCACTTCGAAATTCTTCTTCTATTACCATCCAGAGCAACTAAACATCATCAAACACTGTCTAGAGACTGTTGACATCCAGTGGAAGCAATAGGTACTGCAATCTTACTCCCATATAAGGTCATTTTCAAAAGGGAGGGGTTCAAAATGAGGCAATGTGTCAAATACACTTTTTCCAGGACAGACATTCCTTGGGTTTTCGCCTGCGATATCCGTTCTGTTATACTCACAGACAATATTTTAACACTCTTAGAAACTTCAGAGTGTTTCCTATCCAATAGTACTAGTTATGTGCATATCCTATTTTCTGGGCCTGAGTGGGAGGCATTTTACTTTGGGCATGCCAGACTCTCCAAAACCGTCACCTCGGGAGCCGCTCCCTAAGAAGTTAATCTATTATTACACACAGCGGTGGTCCATACAGTTTATTATGTGACTTGTTAAGCAAATGTTTACTCCTGGACTTATTTAGGCTTGCCAAAACAAAGGGGTTGAACACTTATTGACTCAAGACATATCAGCTTTTCATTATTACTTAATTTGACATTATGGGGGCCAATGGGGGCCAATGGGGACCAAAGTAGGCCAATTTACATTTTTTTTATTCAGGCTGTAACACAACAAAATGTGGAAAAAGTCAAGGGATGTGAATCTTTTCTGAAGGCACTGTAGCTGATCAATATGAACTTAATTCCGTAACAGCATAATTAAGCATCACATTATAAGCTGTCAGTATTTGTGAGAATGTATTTAAACGGAACCTAGAATTGAAATATAAGCTCCTTATTATCCATACACTATCCTGATGAAACCAAACATTCCCCAGACATTGTCAATAACGTTGCCACAGCATTATCTATGTATGAGCAAACCTCAGTCTTTGCCTTTGATTTCTCCATCTCTCCTTGTCTGTAACATTAACCTCTGTCTCCACTCTCTAGCCCCCTCTCCTCAGAGTCTCTGACACAGAATAAGAGTCATAAGTTTAAACAGCAGCAGGACCATTCGGCTGGCCCGTCCTTGTCCTCTTCCTGTGGGATCAACCCTGAGCCACAGGCCTGTCTTTTTCTCTATTTCCCATTCCCTAAAGAGTGACTGGACTTGATTACCTTTACACTTAAATAAACAGGAGAGGCTCTTAGAAGGCAGCCAGCCATGAGGAGGACGAGACAGGCAGGAGGTGGGGGGAGGCTGATGAGGAGATAAACATGCAATCTGTTTCTCCCTCTCTGCTGATAGAAACCCACCTCACATATAGGCCAATGTACTTCGTACATATACACACACACACACTCTAGCATACACGCATAAAAACATGCCTCTGTGCACGCACACGATTATGCACGCACACAAACAAGCACATGCACACATATGCAAATGAGCAAAAGTGTACGAGCATACGTGTACACACGCACACACAAACACACGCACAAACATGCACGCACACACATACACAGCGTCATGGACTCATGCTTTCTCTCTCACTCGCTCTCTCTCTCTCACACACACACAAACACACACACAAACACCACAGATGTCCTTGTCTTTCAAGAGTGGCTCCCCTTGCTGTCAGTCGGTGTGGAATCATTTTCCTCGGCTGAGTGCCTCTCTAGAAAATCGCCCATCGCTCAGCCTGGCCAGAGAGCACGGACAAGGGGAGATGGAAAAAGGAGAGGGGAATAAAAAGAGAGTGACGTCTGAGGTGGAATATGTATGTGTGCAAGTGAGTGTTTGTGTTTGTATGCAGGCATGCATTTGCAAATTATTATGTATAATTTACATATCTTTCATTGAGAGTGGACATTCTTAGGTGCAGTAGGTCAAACTAAAAATAAGGGTAAGCTGCCTGGCTCCCTAGCAAAGGAGAGGAAACAATGAAAAGACAGCCTAGTGGATGTCATTAATTTATTAGAGGCTCGAGGGAAGACGTAGCACTACACTAACATGCAAACTGTCCAACTGACCAGTCAACCCATTGATTTTACGCTAAGATTGATTGCAGTGCAATGTTATGCATTTCCAAAATACCCAATACTACAATTCTAGACTACTCTGAGCAAAGGCTAAGAAATGGTCCAAGACTAAGAAGTATGTGGAAGCCTGAAAACCCTTCGTTCTTTCTCGTTTTTGTTTTTCTCTCTTTAGCCGACACTTGTGGGCTAGCTTCCATTAGTCTCCTAAAGACAGGGTGGAACCCTCTTTCACTTCATTTAACATCCCTCTCTTTCTCATTCTCTCACTTCTCTCCTCCCCTCACTCTGACCATCAGCTCCAAGATACAAGGAGAGAGAGGGAAGAGAGGGAGGAGAAAAAGGAACAAAAAGAAAAGAGTAATATAAATATAAAAATGGAAGATTATTGAAAATTGGATCCCAGGCAATTTAGCTGTAGTGTGAATGTGAATGCCCCGCTTGCTCCCTTTTCTTTTCTCTCTCTCGTTCTCCTGCTTCCTCCCTTCTTCTCTCTCTTCTTTCCTGCACTTTTTGTCTATTTGATTTATCTGCTGTACCCGTTTGGTCAACCTCTATTAGAAGGTCGGGGAACCAGTGGCTGTCTTAGACACAGGTTCAGATTTGAGGTTGCAGATACTATATGTGTCTGTTTTACCCGACACACATACACACGTGAAGGCACACATGTTTCCACGGTGAGTGAATACGTGCATGCATTTGCATGTAAGCATACGTGTGTGTGTGTATTTTTTACCTCAAATCTGAACCTGTGTCTCAGACAGCCACTGGTTCCCCGACCTTCTGATAGAGGTTGACCAGACGGGAGCAGCAGATAAATCAAATAGACAAAAAGTGCAGGAATAGTCTTCCATGTTTATATTTAATTTACTCTTTTATTTTTGTTCCTTTTCCGCCACATACACACAAAATTCATTCAACCTCCATACGGATAAGTAATTTCTTAGCAATTTCTAACATTTATAGTGGGAGCCCTGCGGATAAAGGACATTTAGACGTATTTCAATAACATGCTGAATTATTGATCAGCTCATTTCAAAGGTAAAACATGTATGATTGTCTCGCTTCAGTGATTAATGGACAATTATTTATATATGCACTAGATGGCGATGTTTTGAATCCACCACAACTCCATGTTGGCACTCCCCCAACATTGTATAAAATATATTTTGGAAGCTATAGAGATGCATTTACTGATGTCTACATTTGTTTTTGGCATGTTTATTCTATTACAGACACCTTATTGCATACTTTTGAATTATATTATGTGAGCTAAGCATAAAAATGTAATATATAAAAACATTTATAACAAGTATAATTTTTTGAAAGTACTAATGTTACTGTCCCCACTGATCAATAACAAAATACTTACATTAATGTAATTTTGTCCTTGAAACATTTAAATGAAATACTGTAGAACTTCATTCATTCCTATGGAGGACTGATTTTCTGAGGAGTGCCAATATGGCCAACCAGTGGCTTCAAAGCCTCTCCATGACCAAAACATAGAATGTGCGATCCAGGGTTTATATACAGCATTGCTAATGGAAGGGTTCCTGGGGTAGCTGCATCTGTTTCAGGATCTCAGGCAGAAACTGGAGGGTGAAACTCTTACAGTATATCTTCCTAATCAGTACTGTACCTGTATCTCAACTGCCAAAACAGTACATCACCTCTTATTAACTATTGTAACCAGGTTTGTAGTTCTGCCACAGTGTGGAGGAGCGGTGCTCCCTCACTTTTTTCAATTTGAGAATACAAGAAGCTGGTCAAAATATTTCTGGAAAATGTATTCTGATAAATTGTAAATAAATTGTATTTAATTACCCAAAACGTCTATGAAAAACAATATAAACTAAATAAATATGTATAGCAGCCTAGACGTAACCAACTCGCTGAGTGCGTTGCCAAACTGCAGCAACAAGTAGCTAAAGTAGGGCGTGTATTGGGAACGCGCTGGGAGGTCCAACACTCTGCACTCATTTTGAGTGGGCTAAATCCGACTTAACAAGAACAGCCACAGACAGAAAACTCTCTGTTTTGTTGTGGACTAGGCGCAAAACGCATTTAATAAACTTGCCCTGTCCGAGTGTAGCCTGTCTTGCAAGATCACATAGGCCGAATGATTAATTTGTATTTTACATAAAATAACCTAATATAACAGCATATAGCATAGTAGTAGGCCTATATTACTGTTACACCAAATAAAACATCCTCAGTCATTTCTTATGAGCTTTTAGCTGAAGATGAATAGTCACTTTTCTAATGTAGCCAAAATTCAACAGCGTGCACCACTAGACAGGATATAACCTATCCTATGATTGAAACAAAATACAAGACAGGCTAATAGTTTGTTAACCTCTACAGGATCGGTGTCCCGTAGGCTAATGTGATTAGCATGAGGTTATAAGTAACAAGAAAATGTTCCAGGACATAGACAAATCTGATATGGCCAGAAAGCTTAAATTCTTGTTAATCTAACTGCACTGTCCAATTTACAGTAGCTATTACGTGAAATAATACCATGCTATTGTTTGAGGAGAGTGCACAGTTATGAACTTGAAAATGTGAACCAGTTAGGCACATTTGGGCAGTCTTGATACAACATTTTGAACAGAAATGCAATGGTTCATTGAATCAGTATAAAACTTTACACATACACTGCTGCCAAAATTGCCAAAATTGCCAAAATCTAAATTGCGCTAAACCTGGAATATTACATTTTGGCCTTTGTCTTGCATTTCAAACATGATGAAGGAAAAAAAAATGTTAATGTTTTTTTCTTTTAATTCACTTTTACCATATCTAATGTTTTATATTCTCCTACATTAATGTCTTACACCCTCTGCTCTAATTCACTCACAAAACAATAATTAAAATAGCTAAATGCAGATTACCACGAAACTGATTGAGATCAAATGATTAGCATGCAGATGCAGTTTGGAGTTTGGGACATTTCACAGGAACATTTTTAAGAATTATCATTCATGATCGATAGTGATGATGGTTTATTTTGAAATAGGTATGGATTGGTGTTTGAGGCTATTAAAAATAAAACATTTTCTTAAGACATTGTGTGTGGACATAGGCAGACGTTGGATTTTGATGCATATTCTATAATGATATTCAATAGGCTACATCTGTCAGTACAAACGTTGATTGAGAAATTATTGTTGTAAAAAAATAACACTACATCACTGCTTGTAACCTCTTATAACCTCATATAACCTAGTACAACTAGTACCTCAACAGTGACCAATTAGCTCTAACAGCCTAACGAGTGTATTTTTGTATTAAGAAACAATGCATACAGCATTTAACCTCTCCGTTTTAACAATGAAGGCTCCAGCCATTTCCTTTTAGCCTGACCCTTCATTCTCACCTTCTCAACTCCCGTCTTTTATCGCACTTCCTTCCTTCAAACCCAATAATAACTTGAGTAGTGAGACAAACTGTACTCTGAAAGAGAAGGAATGAGGGAGTTTGAGAATGAAAGAAGGAGTGTGAGGGAACTGGCACAATCACAGCCCCCGCTGGCTAGAAAAGCGGAGAGCAGCAGAGAGCATGAGAACAGGATGAGGTGAGAGGTGAGCCCCCTTCGATAACATAGGTGTAATCATGGTTCCATTATGTGCGAGCAGTTGGACCTCTGTACCTCTGTACCTGCGCCCCGTGGGGCACCCCGGCTCAAAGCCCATTCAGCCGCTTTAGCCCCTTTTCACACCCCGTGTCCAGACACCGCCCCCCAGAAATGACAACTTTTTAACATTCTGCACATGGATAAAAGAACATTACGTCAAATGAGCGGGTGACTGCAACTTGACGTGTGTTCAGTGATACTTGGAATAGCAGACATTTAGTTTTTCATAAATGGAAGGAACTGCTGTGTCTAATTGTCAGTGAGTGCTCTTGGAGAATAGCTGACCTACGATGTAGCTGGCTTACGATGTTAGACTTTATAATAACAGTTTGCTAATAAAGCCCCTTTTTTATGTACAGTGCATTCGGAAAGTATTCAGACCCCTTGACTTTTTCCACATGTTGTTACGTTACAACCTTATTCTAAAATTGATGAAAAGGTTTTTTTATTCATCAATCTACATACAATACACCCTTATGACAAAGCAAAAACAGGTTTTTAGAAATGTTTGCACAATTCAAAAAACTCAAAGATATCCAGAGACTTGTCCTGAAATCCCTCCTGCATTGTCTTGGTTGTGTGCTTAGGGTCGTTGTCCTGATGGAAGGTGAACCCCTTCGCCCCAGTCTTTGGTCCTGAACGCTCTGGAGCAGGTTTTCATCAAGGATCTCTCTGTACTTTGCTCCGTTCATCTATCCCTCGAGCCTGACTAGTCTCCCAGCCCCTGCAACTGAAAAACATCCCCACAGCATGATGATGCCAGCACGTGCTTCACCGTAGGGATGTTGCCAGTTTTCCTCCAGACTTGGCGCTTGACATTCAGGCCGAAAAGTTAAATCTTGGTTTCATCAGACCAGAGAATCTTGTTTCTCATGGTCTGAGAGTCCTTTAGGTGCGTTTTGGCAAGCTCCAAGCAGGCTGTCATGTGCCTTTTACTGAGGAGTGGCTTCCGTCTGGCCGCTCTACCATGAAGGCTTAATTGGTGGAGGGCTGCAGAGATGGTTGCCCTTCTGGAAGGTTCTCCCATCTCCACATAGGTACTCTGGAGCTCTGTCAGTGTGACCATCTGGTTCTTGGTCACCTCCCTGACCAAGGCCCTTGTCCCCCGATTGCTCAGTTTGGCCAGGATGGCCAGCTCTAAGAAGAGTCTTGGTGGTTACAAACTTCTTCCATTTAAGAATGATGGAGGACACTGTGTTACTGCAGAAATGTTTTGGTACCCTTCCTCAGATCCGTGCCTCGACATAATTCCTTTGACCTCATTGCTTGGTTTTTGCTCTGACATGCACTGTCAACTGTAGGACCTTATATAGACCTTTCGAAATCATGTCCAATCAATTGAATTTACCACAGATGGACTCCAATAAAGTTGTAGTAATATCTCGAAAACAGGATGCACCGTAGCTCAATTTCGAGTCTCATAGCAAAGGGTTTAAATACTTATATAAAAATTATATAAAATATAATAGAGCTTGCGTATCACTCAGGAGGATCCGAATCAAATTTTTCTGATTTGAAATATCCAATTCTAACATTTAATCTAATCTGATGGTCATCATTTTTTTTGAAAACTGGGTCCAGAGGACTGCTCTGTATTACTTTTCTTAGAAAATAAAGGAAGTCCCAGTATTATCCTGATCACAGCAACTCCCACTCACTTTTGCACAGGCTATTCATGCTGCTGAAATCCTTAACCTAATTACAGAGAAGCACTAATTAATATGTAAATCATAAAGACAAATAACAAAGTTCTTCAGTCAGACTTTGCTCCCACTCCCAATGGACACTCCACCATCCTCCCTGGGTCAGAATGAAGACATGAAGCTAGAATTCTCCTCTTTAGTGTTTGGGGAAAAAGTAGTCACGCTTCTAGATCTAGGAGGACTAAGGTTGAAGCTAGGGAGAGAGGCGTGCTTCTCTTAGTCGTTAGGGATCCAGAGAGGCTGGTTTCTTCAGTTCTAAGACGTGGCCTGGGTGACCACAGAGCCCCAATCAGAACTCCCCTATGCTCCCCTGCCGTGCTGCTTCACCCGGCCCCAGCTCCACAGAAGAGCGGTGGGTTCAGCTCCTAGGAGGACACTGGGGGAGAGAAGGGGAAACTGGAGGATAGTTGAAGGCTGGGGGAAGAGAGCCCTATTATACATCATACAGCAGCCAGGCCAGTTAAAAGAGAAGGGGGAGTCCCTTCTGCATTCTGGATTTGTCACGGCTATTAGAGGCAGGGATAGCTCCTTTGGTGTATGCTCAATGCTCATATCGCTCTTCTCTCAATCAACATTCAATCCACTCCCCCCTCATTTTTCTATTCGCTTTTACTCTCTCTTTCCCTCTCTCTCTTGCGCTCTCTCTCTCTGCCCGTATCTCTTTATGTCGGATCTCTCTGTCCACTTTCTCTTCCTCATCTCTCTGTTTCTCATGTGTTTGTCTCCTATTTTCCTCTCTGTCTCCACCCCCATCTCTCTCTATTTCTCTCTCTAAGGGTCTCCTTTCAGGAGTGGAGGGTGATTCCTGTGCTGCCTCATCAAATAAGACAAGACTCCATCTGCGTCTCTCCATCTCTCTCTCTTTCATCCCTCTCTCTCCATCCCCTTTATCCTCTGCTATCTTTCTCCCTTTTTACATGTCACCCCCAATTTATTTCAAAACCAGGCAAACGATCACTACTCACTACACTAATTTGATGATTATGGAAGATTGACACATTAGCCCAACCGTCCGTCTATAAAAAGTTGTCTGATAGTATGATTCAACTAGCAGATTGTGCTAGACAGTTTAGAGGTCTGGAGCCATATCAAATGCATCTCAGAGTAGGAGTGCTAATCTAGAATCAGTGTAGTCTTTTAGATCACAATGAATAAGGCTACGTGAACAAGGGGGATTGATCAGTCATTGTCTGGTATCTTTATGGATAAGTGATTGGACAGACTCATGGGCTAATAAAAGCAGAAGGATTCACTGGGCTGCTCTTTGCGCCCAGTTGCCCCCATTGACTAATCGGTGGCACCGAGAGCCAATCAATGCTCTGATGGAGGGGCCATTGTTCCCCATTGTAAGATTAAAACACAAGCCAACCAGCGGACAAACAATGTCTCAGATAGTGGATAGACTCTCGGAGTACCCTACTAACAAAAATGTGTTGTTAGGACGTCCTCGGAGCGTCTCAAAATGGTTCCCTAAAGTCGTCAGGATGTTGTGTCTCCTGGAGGTTTTGTCTAGTTCCCTGTTTGTTCCAGGGATGTCCCAAAGGACATTTCCAGGAGGTTCTCAGTGCGTTGTGTCATGGTCCCCTGGAATGTTTTTCTTCTAGTTACTGGTTTGTTCCACGGACATGCTTTAATTCGACAGGTAAAAAAATGCCTTGTGAACGTCATAAGTTCACAAGGCATTTTTTACCTGTCATCAAGACATAGTGTGATGGTCACAATTAAGCTTTCTCTAGGAGACTTTTGTCTAGTTCCCGGGACGTCATTGTGGACCAGGTCAGGACGTTTTTAGGATGTTCTCAGGACATTCAGTGTTCCAGTCATCAGGACGTTGCCTGATGGTCGTAAGAGAATGTTGTTCCCCCCAAAAACATCTGTTTACCCACCTATCTGGCACACGCCCACCCTCGTTTCATTACACATCACCCTTTATTACTGTTACCGAGCCCATTGATTGGCGCAGTGGTCCAAGGCACTCCATCTCAGTGCTAAAGGTGTCAATACAGACGCCTTGGTTCGATTCCAGGCTGTATCACAACCAGCCATGATTGGGAGTCCCATAGGTCGGCACACAATTGGTCCAGCGTGGTTTGGTCGGTGTAGGTTGTCATTGTAAATAAGTATTTGTTCTTAACTGACTTGCCTAGTTAAATAAAAACAAAAAATGCTTTCCAAATACAGTGTTGTTGTGACTTTACCTACATTAATTAATTAATCTGATGACTGTTATTTATTTAATCCACTAACTATGTTTAATTGCTCCTCGATTCAATTAATCATGTAACAATTAACTCATTAGGATTTGGGGCACCACGGAATAAGCTGTTTAAACGAGTTACCATCTCCCTAATTAAACTCTAGAAGATACATAACTTATATATCGATAACAGTCACTTACTAATCATTACCTCATATCAGTCTCATAATCTAAACGGAGACTGTGGTAGAGAGGGAGTGGTAGAGAGAGAGAGACAAAGTGAAAACACTTTTCATACTTTTGGAAACTACGATCACAGTAACGATTTACTTTGCACGTGAACCGCTAGTCGTTCGGAGTAAGAAGTCATAAATGTATTTACGTGTTTGAATGTCGTCGTTCGTATCTCTGCTGTTAAAACCAAGTCTTCTGAAAGGTTTTTTTGGCTGTGTCTTCACTCAGCTCACTTGTAACGCTCTGATTGTCCACCAGAGGTCACAATGTCCTTCTTCTTAGTTGTCCGGTTCCCAATGGTGTCTTTTGTCAAAACTTGTTCTTATCTCGTGTGGATAGTCAGAGTTTGAACCACTTTACATGCACAGCTGCAGTCTGGCAATGTCCGGGTCTAGCCTGGTGAGTTTATCTTCTTCACCTCGTGTTGAGGTTAACTTCTTAGGGAGCGGCAGCAGAGGTGATGGTTTTGGAGAGTCTGGCGTGCCCAAAGTAAAATGCCTGCCACTCAGGCCCAGAAAATAGGATATTCACATAATTAGTACTATTGGATAGGAAACACTCTGACGTTTCTAAAAGTGTTAAAATAATGTCTGTGAGTATAACAGAACTGATATAGCAGGAGAAAACCCGAGACATTTCTGTCTGGATTTTTTTTTGTGTGACCTTTGCTCGGTTATAATAAATTATAATAATATAATAAATGACTTTTTCTAACAAAAGAACCATTGGATGTCTTCGTGGGACACTTGGGAAGCCCTCAGCAGAAGTTCTTCGAAAGGTAAGGGATTTATTTTAGCTCTGATATGGGTTTTGTGATACCCGCGCTGGATATGAATTTATGCTAATGTGGAAAATATGTGGGGTGCTATCCTCAAACAATCAAATGTTGTGCTTTCGCCGTAAAGCCTTTTTGAAATCTGACAACGCTGTGATATTGCCAAGAATCAGAGCTTTTGGTGACTATGCAACACTTGTATATTGATAAATGTTTAATAATTAAACTTTTGGAGCCTTACATTTCACCGGGTAGTGTCGGAAGCGGCCCGCTAGCGCGCCGCTACAACCCTAAGTAGTTAAGTTCTAACCATTTCAAACATCTGGACCACGGTCTCACGTCTTTCTGGTCTGATCTTAATTTCTCTTCCAGTGCTCTATGCATTCTGATTAAAAGGGGCGTTCCATCATCTTTACATGATCTCTGAGCTCACTCGGGTCATGGCTACTTACTGGTGCAGTATCATCAAAACAATTATCTCGTTAGAAAACTAAAATCACATTCTCATCTTAACAAAAATCCTCTCATCATTTTCATATTTCCTACACAACAGAAAACATGAAAACCTTATATATATACAGTGTGTACTCTTTTCAAGGCACAGTATTTTATACCATTTTTTATGACATCAGAAAATAGACATTCGTTTTCCATAGACCATCTCTCATCATTCCCCACGTTCTGATGTTAGGAATATTGTTCCAGTGTTCAGTTTTTGGGCAGCAAAAGTCTTCTGGAGACAAAGAACATTCCAATCACGAATACTAAAGAGCCCTCTGCTGCATACAATAACGACCGGTTGTGAACTGTCAAAAAAACGCACATCAATCCCACATGTGGGTGAGAGGCGTATGGTAGAAGCTGATCCATTGTAAACCTGATCTTTGGATCCTCACAGGAGAGTCATAACAGTGTTTTCATTTTACATACATGACATTAGACTGCATTGTGCATGATCATTTTTGTAGTAATTATTCTTAAACATGTCCTCACCTGGGATTTGAACTCACAACCTTTGCATTACAATCGTCCTGCTCTTCCACCAAGTACTTGTCAATGACTGATTTCTTCTATATTGCCAACATCTAAGGGTCAGACACACCGAGAAATATGACTGCTGATAGGTACTTAGCACCTCTACCCAGAGAGTTGGCAGTTAAACTGTTGCTCTAGCTCTAACTATTCAGAAAGTCACCACCAAACCCCTGCTTTATCTAAATGCAAATGTCATAACCCATTATTTGTTTACCCTTCACCACGCTTGTTATGCCCGCTGAGAGAACTGTGAGAAAGTCTGTTCTGGTGACTTTTCTACTCCAAAATTAATGAAATAAAAGGATGTTGACTCCATCTAAAATATAATTTTGCCTATCAAAATTGTACCTAACCAGATATTGGTCCATATTATCAGGCTGGTGTGTTATTTAGAAATATGCAGTTACGCCTGCAGCATAGTAGGTATAAATAAGTAGGCTGGAGCATCATAGCACCATTAGGTGCAAAAACTCTACTTACCCAGTTGCGGCCCACTTTTTGGAAGCAAACCACTCGATCTCGTCTCTGCGTTATATTGGCATCGAACATGTCACCCTCCTCCCTTTATTGTTAAAACGGTCACAACGTAGACTTTGATCTGAAGCCATTCTTGTGATTGTTGTGACTTTGCCATTGTAATTGTTTGCAGGCTTATGTAGCACAAATTGAATCTATAATCGTATGCTATCCATTTTTGTTTTTAATTTTTTGTATGTTGTTCTTTGTATGCCATATTAATATTTGAGAATTAACCAATGATATTAGGCCACACTTTGCCATGATTACAGACACCTGTGTGTGTGTCTTTTGACACTAAGTAAACGAGGTGACTCGCAGTGTTTGTGACCCTGATGAAGACAGCTTGCCTGTCGAAACGTTGGACATTACATTTTTGCATCTGAGCTCCTAGATTGTGCGCCTCTCCTTTATTTTGAAGCATGGGGTTGCCCATCTGTATTTGTACTAATCAATATCTATATATCAGTGTTTCCCCAGCTTTTTCAGTCATGCCCATTTTTGATACACATGGGAAACTGTTGAGAGTGAAAAACGCAGCAGTGTTGCAGTTCTTGACACAATCAAACCGGTGCACCTGGCACCTCATACCGTACCCTGTTCAAAGGCACTTAAATATTTTGTCTTGACCGTTCATCCTCTGAATGGCACACGTACACAATCCATGTCTCAATTGTCTCAAGGCGTAAAAGGTGTTCTCACCTCCATCTAAACTAATTGAAGTGACATCAATAAGGGATCATAGATTTGAGCTGGATTCACCTGGTCAGTCTGTCATGGAAAAATCAGGTGTTCTTAATGTTTTGTCCACAGGTCTCACAAAGAAGATTGATGTGCTCACAAAGCTTTGAGACTGTGAGGGACTATGGTACATGTATAGCTAGGTAACCCATAGGTAAACCATAGGCAACAAATAACACATGGTCACTGGAACTAATCAATCCTGGTCAAGCTACTTAAACCCACCTGAGGCACATTTCTACAGCAGATGTTTTCCTCAGCTGTTGGCATGTTTTAGCAGTGGCCACCAGAAGAACACAAATATTATCAAGTAGCAGATCACAGCAACTAATGAAGTAATATACATTTATTCTAACCAGTGGCTTGGAAATACACTTAGCTAGCTAGCTAAGTGGCTCATATCAAACCACTGTCATAATCGTCAGATTTAGACTGATGGCAATGTTGCCATTATCTACCAACTATCAATCAAATGTATTTATAAAGCCTTTTTATATCAGCCGATGTCACAAAGTGCTGTACAGAAACCCAGCCTAAAACCCCAAACAGCAAGCAATGCAGGTGTACTGTGGAAGCATGGTGGCTAGGAAAAACTCCCTAGAAAGGCCAGAACCTAGGAAGAAACCTAGAGAGGACCCAGACTCTGAGGGGTTGCCAGTCCTCTTCCGGCTGTGCCGGGTGGAGATTATAACAGAACATGGCCAAGATGTTCAAACGTTCATAGATGACCAACAGGGTCAGATAATAATAATCACAATGGTTTTAGAGGGTGCAACAGGACAGCACCTCAGGAGTAAATGTCAGTTGGCTTTTCATAGCCGGTCATTCAGACTTAAAGATAACAGGTGCCGTAGAGAGATAGTCCAAAACAGCAGGTCCAGGACAAGGTAGCACATCCAGGGAACAGGTCAGGGTTCCATAGCTGCAGGAAGAACAGTTGAAACTGGAGCAGCAGCATGACCAGGTGGACTGGGGACAGCAAGGAGACATCAGGCCAGGTAGTCCTGAGGCATGGTCCTAGGGCTCAGGTCCTCCGAGAGAAGAGAGCGAGAGAGAGAGAGAGAAAAGATAGAGGGAGCATACTTAAATTCATACAGGACACCGGAGGAGACAGGAGAAATACTCCAGAAATAACAGACTGGCCCTAGCCTCCCGACAAATAAACTATTGCAGCATATATACTGGAGGCTGAGACAGGAGGGGTCGGGAGACAGTGTGGCCCTGTCCGACGATACCCACGGACAGTGCCAGACAGGCAGGATATAACCCCACCCACATTGCCAAAGCACAGCCCCCACACCACTATAGGGATAATTTCAACCACCAACTTACTACCCTGAGACAAGGCCGAGAGTAGCCCATAAAGATCTCCCCCATGGCACGAACCCGAGGGGGGCGCCAACCCGGACAGGAAGATCACGTCAGTGACTCAACCCACTCACTCAAGTGACGCATGGAAGAGCACCAGTAAGCCAGTGACTCAGCCCCTGTAATAGGGTTTGAGGCAGATAATCCCAGTGGAGAGAGGGGGAACTGGCCAGGCAGAGACAGCAAGGGCGGTTCGTCGCTCCAGTGCCTTTCCGTTCACCTTCACACCCCTGGGCTAGACTACATTCAATCATAGGACCTACTGAAGAGATGAGTCTTCAATAAAGACTTAAAGGTCGAGACATGGATAGGCAGACCATTCCATAAAAATTGAGCTCTATAGGAGAAAGCCCTGCCTCCAGCTGTTTGCTTAGAATTTCTAGGGACAGTAAGGAGGCCTGCGTCTTGTGACCATAGCGTATGTGTAGGTATATACAGCAGGACCACATCGGAAGGATAGATACGAGCAAGCCCATGTAATGCTTTGTAGGTTAGCAGTAAAACCTTGAAATCAGCACTAGCCTCAACAGGAAGCCAGTTTAGAGAGGATAGCGCTGGAGTAATATGATCAAATTTTTTGGTTCCAGTCAAGATTCTAGCAGCCGTGTTTAGCACTAACTGAAGTTTATTTAGTGCTTTATCCGGGTAGCCGGAAAGTAAAGCATTGCAGTAGTCTAACCTAGAAGTTACAAACGCATGGATTAACTTTTCTTCATCATTTTTGGACAGAAAGTTTCTGATTTTTACAATATTACGTAGATTGAAAAAAGCTGTCCTTGAAACAGTCTTGATATGTTAGTCAAAAGAGAGATCAGGGTCCAGAGTAACGCCGAGGTCCTTCACAGTTTTATTTGAGACGACTGTACAACCATCAAGATTAATTGTCAGATTCAACAGAAGATCTCTTTGTTTCTTGGGACCTAGAACTAGCATCTCTGTTTTGTCAGAGTTTAAAAGTAGAACATTTTCCGCCATCCACTTCATTATGTCTGAAACACAGGCTTCCAGGGAGGGCAATTTTGGGGCTTCACCATGTTTCATCGAAATGTACAGCTGTGTGTCATCCGCATAGCAGTGAAAGTTAACATGATGTTTCCAAATGACATCACCAAGTGGTAAAATATATAGTGAAAACAATAGTGGTCCCAAAACAGAGCCTTGAGGAACACCGAAATGTACAGTTGATTTGTCCGAGGACAAACCATCCACAGAGACAAACTGATATCTTTCCGACAGATAAGATCTAAACCAGGCCAGAACTTGTCCGTGTAGACCAATTTGGGTTTCCAATCTCTCCAAAAGAATGTGGTAATCGATGGTATCAAAAGCAGCACTAAGGTCTAGGAGCACGAGGACAGTTGCAGAGCCTCGGTCTGACGCCATTAAAAGGTAATTTACCACCTTCACAAGTGCAGTCTCAGTGCTATGATGGGGTCTAAAACCAGACTGAAGCGTTTCGTATACATTGTTTGTCTTCAGGAAGGCAGTGAGTTGCTGCGCAACAGCTTTTTCTAAAATTTTTGAGAGGAATGGAAGATTCAATATAGGCCGATAGTTTTTTATATTGTCTGGGTCAAGGTTTGGCTTTTTCAAGAGAGGCTTTATTTCTGCCACTTTTAGTGAGTTTGGTACACATCCAGTGGATAGAGAGCTGTTTATTAATGTTCAACATAGGAGGGCCAAGCACAGGAAGCAGCTCTTTCAGTAGTTTAGTTGGAATAGGGTCCAGTATGCAGCTTGAAGGTTTAGAGGCCATGATTATTTTCATCAATGTGTCAAGAGATATGGTACTAAAAAACTTGAGTGCCTCTCTTGATTTTATGTCCTGGCAAAGTTGTGTGAACTCAGGACAACTGAGCTTTGGAGGAATACGCAGATTTAAAGAGGAGTCCGTAATTTTCTTTCTAATGATCATGATCTTTTCCTCAAAGAAGTTCATGAATGTATCACTGCTAAAGTGAAAGCCATCCTCTCTTGGGAATGCTGCTTTTAGTTAGCTTTGCGACAGTATCAAAAATACATTTTGGATTATTCTTATTTTCCTCAATTAACTTGGAAAAATAGGATGATCGAGCAGCAGTGAGGGCTCTTCGATACTGCACGGTACTGCAAAACAGTCCTGTAGTGTAGCATCCGCGTCATCTGACCACTTCCGTATTGAGCGAGTCACTGGTACTTCCTGCTTTAGTTTTTGCTTGTAAGCAGGATTCAGGAGGATAGAATTATGGTCAGATTTGCCAAACGGAGGGCAGGGGAGAGCTTTGTATGCATCTCTGTGTGTGGAGTAAAGGCGGTCTAGGATTTTTTCCCCCTGGTTGCACATGTGACATGCTGGTCAAAATTTGCTAAAACTGATTTAGTGCTTCATCCGGGTAACCGGAAAGTAGAGCGTTGCAGTAGTCTAATCTAGAAGTGACAAAAGCATGAATACATTTTTCAGCATAATTTTTAAATCAGAAAGTTTCAAATTTTTGCAATGTTACGAAGATGGAAAAAAGCTGTCCTTGAAATATTCTTGATCTGTTTGTCAAAAGAGAGGTCGGGGTCCAGAGTAACACCGAGGTCCTTCATAGTTTTATTTGAGATGACTGTACAACCATCAAGATTAATTGTCAAATCCAACAGAAGATCTCTTTGTTTCTTGGGACATAGATCTAGCATCTCTGTTTTGTCCAAGTTTAAAAGTAAAACATTTGCCGCCGTCCACTTCCTTATCTTGTTAGGGAGTGGAAGCTGAGGGGTCGGTTTTGGAGAGTCTGGCGTGCCCAAAGTAAAATGCTTGCCGCTCAATGGGATATGCACATAATTAGTACTATTGGATAGGAAACACTCTGAGGTTTCCAAAAGTGTTATCATTTTGTCTGTGAGTATAACAGAAGTCATTTGGCAGGCAAAAACCAGAGAATTTTCCATCCAGAAATCTCATTCCTTGTGGCTTATAGCTCACTTTGAGACAGTGCCTTTAGAAAAGTCTTTATACCAGGACACTGAATGTAGTACCTATTGCTTCCACTGGATGTCAGCAGTGTATAGGTAAAGTTTAATGGAAATCGGAACTAATGTGTTCTATTGGGAGAAGTTTTAGTCGAGGGAGCTATTTTTCAGTTGCACGTTTTTGGGCGCACGTTTGGCTGAGCGGTCCACTTTATTTGACTTATATAACGTTTAGGTGACCATCCAAGTGAAAGATTATCACTTTTATTCATAAAAGATAAGCTAAGGAAGCATTTTAATTGGTTTTGGTTTTGTTGAGGGAAAGTTTATAGGTATAGTTGAACGCGCTCTCGTCACATTGGATTTTCTGAACACAAGGTGCCAACCAAACGGAGATTTAAGGATATAATAAATTACTTTTTCTAACCAAATACCCATGGATTGTCTTCGTTGGACACTTAGGAAGCCCTCTGCAGAAGTTCTACAAAAGGTAAGGCACAGGTTTTCCCTGTGAAATGCATTTTCTATCGACCGCGCTGGCTAAAGATTTCATGGTTATGGAAAATATGTGAGGTGCTAGCCTCAAACAATCAAATGTAGTGCTTTCGCCGTGAAGCCTTTTTGAAATCCGACAAAGCTGTGATATTGCCAAGAAGCAGAGCTTTTGATGAGTATGAAACACTTGTATATTGGTGCATTTTTAATAATTCAATTTTGGAATTTTGTCTTGCATTTCACCTGGTAGTGTCGGGAGTGGGGCGCTAGCGCCCCGGCACTCCCTGAGAAGTTATGTCTGAAACACAGGCTACCAGGGAGGGCAAATTTGGGGCTTCACCATGTTTCATCGAAATGTATAGCTGTTTATCGTCCGCATAGCAGTGAAAGTTAACATTATGTTTCCGAATGACGTCAACAAGAGGTTAAATATATAGTGAAAACAATGGTGAACCTGAATTGGAACCTTGAGGAACACAGAAATGTACAGTTGATTTGTCAGAGGACAAACCATCCACAGAAACAGAATGATATCTTTCCGACAAATAAGATGTAAACCAGGCCAGAACTTGTCCGTGTAGACCAATTTGGGTTTCCAGTCCCTCCAAAAGAATGTGGTAATCAATGGTATCAAAAGCAGCACTAAGGTCTAGGTGCACGAAGACAGATGCAGAGCCTTGGTCTGACGCCATTAACCTCTTTGGGCTAGGGGGCAGTGTTTGGAGGTTCGGAGAGTCTGGCGTGCCCAAAGTAAAATGCCGGTTACACAGGCCCAGAAACTAGGATATGCACAGAATTAGTAGTATTGGATAGAAACACTCTGAAGTTTCTAAAACTGTTAAAATAATGTATGTGAGTATAACAGAACTGATTTGGCAGGCAAAAACCCAAGAGAATCCATCCGGAAAATGTGAATCTGTCATGTCACACTTTTTCAATTGGCATGTTATTCAAAGCAGGTTATTTTAGCTCCCAGATTGCAGTTCCTATGGCTTCCACTAGATGTCAACAGTCTTTAGAAAAGGTTTCAGGCTTTTATCTTGAATAACCAAGGACTAAGAGGTGTTCCTTCTGGGGTCTCATGAAGTGTACTGTTATGTTTTACGTGGGTAACTATTTTTCCTTTCTATTCAACAGGCTATATTCCGTCTGAAATATAATAATTTATATTCACATTAGGGTATCTGAGTGTTGATTAGAAACGCTGTTTGACTTGTTTCGACAAACTTTACCGGTACTTTTGGGATATTGTTTGTGTGCATGGATGCACGCCTTTGAGCAGGTGGATTACTGAACAAAACGCGCCAACCAAACGGAGCTTTATGGATATAAAGAGGGACTTCGAACAAAAGGACCATTGATTGTGTAGCTGGGACCCTTGGGATTGCCATCAGATGAAGATCTTCAAAGGTAAGAAATTTATTTTATCGCTATTTTTGAGTTTTGTGACACCTCTACTGGTTATGTTATTATGCTAATTGAATATGTGTGCGGGGTGCTGTCCTCAGACAATCAAATGTTCTGCTTTCGCTGTAAAGCCTTTTTGAAATCTGACAACACTGTTAGATTAACAAGATTCTAAGCTTTTGAATGGTGTGCAACACTTGTATTTTCATGAATGTTAAAAATGGCAATTTTTGTAATTTGAATTTGGCCCTCTGCATTTCACCGGATGTTGTCAAAATCATATCCATAACAGTTTAAAAGGTAATTTACCACCTTTACAGTCTCGGTGCTATGATGGGGTCTAAAACCAGACTGAAGCGTTTCGTATCCATTGTTTGTCTTTAGGAAGGCAGTGAGATGCTGCTCAACAGCTTTATATATATATATTTTTTTTTAATAAGCGCCATAAACTCAGAACCAGTGAATAAACAAATGGTTAATGCTCCGGTTTATGTTCACAGCTAACATTTATGTACAGGCTTTGTCAGAACTTTCAGTGTTGTGCCAGCTGGAGATACATATAGCAAGTTAATATTAGCTAGCTATAACATTACACAGGGTTGGGTAGGTTACTTTCTAAATGTAATCCGTTACTAGTTACCTGTCCAAAATTGTAATCAGTAACATAACTTTTGCATTTACCCAAACTCATCAACGTAATCTGATAACATTCTGTTACTTTTAGATTACTTTCTACTTACAGCTTTTTTTCAATTGTTTACACGCAATTTTGAAAACCGGGTTCTTTTTTTCAAAATATAATCACAATTATCCAAACACCACACTCAATTTGCATAATTCCTAGATTGTTTGCAAAATGACACACTTCAGTCAAAACATACACACTTCAGTCAAAACATATACACATATTTGTGAAAATGCTATTAGTTTTCATTTAACCAACACAGTCCTCAATGATCAGACACTATTGCAGCCAGTTTCACACTGCTGTGATAAATAAAAAAACACAATTGTAAAAAAACTAATTTTAGGAAATAGCATGTGCTAGATTTTTGGCCAGACATTGTTATGTAAGGGATAATTTAGATGAAAAAAAAATAGTGACAAACCCACAACATTCTTCATGATTAGTTTGAGATATAGGGAGAATGTACACAAATAGGCCTACTATAAACTTACCAAGCACTGCACAACACTGATGCTGCAGACTGAATTTTTCAAGTATTTATTTCAATACTTACAGTATTTCTTACCATAATCAGTTACAGTAATCAACCAACAATGAAATCAATAAAATCTACTGCATGAAGTACATACACTTTGACTCTGAAGAAAAACTACTGTAAAAGCAACAAGAATACTGTAACTATTCATCATCTCTCCGTCTGGCTGGATCAGGCCATAAGATTTCATCCACATCACAGGCTATGTCTTCATTGGCAAGGCACCGTTGGAAGAATCGCCTCGTGTGACGAATCCACCCCTGCACAGAAGCTGCTTCGATATGATCACAGACCTGCTCCATGGCCTGAATGAGGGGCAAACGGTCATAGGGCCGCAGGTCGTATACCTTCCACCGCCATGCTGAAAAAAACTCTTCTATTGGATTCAGGAAGGGGGAGTATGGGGGAAGGTATAAGACTTCAAATTCAGGGTGCTCATGGAACCAATTCTGGACCAGAGCAGCCCGATGGAATGAGACATTGTCCCAAACGACAATGTACCGCATCTGGTCCACTTGGTTTAATGCTGAGACAATCTCGTGCAATCTGTCAAGAAATGCAAGTATTAGATTTGCATTATAGGGTCCCAGATTTGCATGGTGGTGGAGGACCCCATTTTGTGTAATAGCAGCGCAAAGGGTGATGTTACCCTCGCTGCCCTGGCACATTGGTGATTGCCCTGTGTCCAATTACATTTCTCCCTCTTCTTCTTGATTTCAAGGTTAAATCCAGCCTCATCCACATATATAAATTCATGTTGAATTTCTGCAGCATCCATTTGCAAGACTCTCTGAAACACAGTAAAAGACAATAGGATGCTATTCAATATCTATTGCACAGTATTTTTTTGTGCCAGAACATTATGAGCAGTGCACAATACCACACCATAGTAAGATGAACAATACATACCTCCACATACTCATTGCGCAGATGTTTCGCTCTCTCTGAATTTCTGTCAAATGGTACCCGATACAGTTGCTTCATGTATATTTGATTTTTCTTGAGGATTCGACCTAATGTTGACAGAGAGACTCGTTGGATGTTATTGAAAATATGGTCATCATTGATGATATTGGCTTGGATTTCTCGCAGCCTGATACAATTATTGGTCAAAACCATGTTCACAATGGCGGCCTCTTGTGCACGAGTGAACATAGGGCCCCTTCCACCTTGGTGTCCTCGACCCTCAATCCTATGTAAAACAAATATATAAAAATACACATGCAGCCTACTGTCAAATGTCCCAGTAAACAATATTGATGATAAGTACAGCAAGCTTCAGTTTCAATGTACTGTGTGGTTAGCTTACCTGTTTTCTCGATGAAATGTCCGAATTACTGACGCAACAGTATTTCTGCTGAGATTTGGTTGAACTCTTTGTCCAGCTTCCATCAGTGTCAGTCCATGGTTGATAACATGGTCAATAAGTGTTGCACGGATTTCTTGAGTCAAATTTGGTCCTCGTCTTCTTTGTCCAGGTTCTATCAACTCTTCAAGTCCTTCTCTACCTCTTCCTCTACCTAGGCCTCTTCCTCTATCTCCTTCTTCTCCTCTTCCTCTACCTCCTTCTCCTCTTCCTCTACCTAGGCCTCTTCCTCTACCTCCTTCTCCTCTTCCTCTACCTCTACCTCTACCTCTTTCTCCTCTTCCTCTACCTAGGCCTCTTCCTCTACCTCCTTCTCCTCTACCTTCTTCTCCTCTTCCTCTACCTTCTTCTCCTCTTCCTCTACCTTCTTCTCCTCTTCCTCTACCTCCTTCTCCTCTTCCTCTACCTAGGCCTCTTCCTCTACCTCCTTCTCCTCTACCTTCTTCTCCTCTTCCTCTACCTTCTTCTCCTCTTCCTCTACCTTCTTCTCCTCTTCCTCTACCTTCTTCTCCTCTTCCTCTACCTCCTTCTCCTCTTCCTCTACCTCCTTCTCCTCTTCCTCTACCTCCTTCTCCTCTATCTCCTTCTCCTCTTCCTCTACCTCCTTCATCTCCTCTTTGAGCTCCCCCTCTCATTCTCACTCTTCTTCTTCTAGCTCCTTCCATTTTTGTTGAAGACAGGTGAACTCACCTGCTGCCTTTTATAGCACACCTGAGTGCTGCGTTTTCAAATTAGCACATGTGTGCTTCCACACCTGGTGGATGTGATTATCCAATTTGTTCATTAGTGTGGTCATTGGCAATCCGGGGCTTTGTAATGACAAGGAAGTAACCTCAAAATCCTTATCTGTGTCTAAGGTGTGAAAATGTGTGTAGAGTTTTACAAATCACTGTGTGTAATGTTTTGCAAAAAGGGTGAAGCAGACATTGTGTGTAATGTTGTGCAAATCTGTGGAGGTGTTTTGCTCATTGGAGTAGAATTTTGCAAATTGTGTGGAAATTTTTATTTTAGTGTGTAAACAATCGTAAAAAACTGTAAGAGGCATTAGAAGAAGACAAAAATGTCTATTGCAGGATATATCAATGTTAAAGTTTACATAGATAGCCATATATGGATGTTAGATTTTACTTTATGGATTGGTTTTGTAGGCTTCTTCTAACCCATCACATTCTACTGCATATAATAATACAATTAAATTATATACTTACATTAAAAAGTCTATCAGAATTCCAGTCATTCGAATCAATGTTTTACCCCTTGATCTTCATGAATAGGACTTAGAAGTATGGACGTATAGATTAACCAAATTATTTTACCTGAGCATGAACCCAAAACTAAGGACTAAATTAGCCAGCCTTACTCTGTTGTTTATGATTTTGTTGTCATGGAGGACTGATTGGGCTCATTGATTTGAGTTGAAAAATAAATGCTGTGCTCATGGAATGGCATGCTTTGAGCACTACTGAAGAAAAAAAAGCCCCACTTGTGTTCCATAGGCTCGGATCCGTACTGTGCAGCTGTTGCAAGAGACCATTTTTCACTGGCTGTCCACTGGCTTCAAAAACAATGATTGATAGGTAGCTTAAACTTCTTTAATTCAACCATTATTGGGTTCAAATACACATTTAGAATTGTGAACAGCAACAGATTTGTATCCACAACAACCACAATCCATAATTTGTCTTTTTTATTAAACTAGGCAAGTCAGTTAAGAACAATTTATTATTTACAATGACGGCCTACCCTGGCCAAACCCTAACCCAGACGACAATGGACCAATTGTGCGTCGCCCTCTGGGACTCCCAATCACGGCCGGTTGTGATACAGCCTGGAATTGAACTAGGGTCTGTAGTGACACCTCTAGCACTGAGATGCAGTGCATTAGACCTCTGTGCCACTCGGAAGGCGCAAATTGCTAAATGAGAGAGCAGCAGTGTGATTCACATCAATGCGCTATGTAGATATCAACAATAAGTGATATCCGTATCGCCGTAGACTGAACCACTGCTGTCAAACTTACCTCCAAGCGCTTATTCAAGTTGGATAATCGTTGGATGCCGACAGCAGTCGCACTATTGGAAGACATAGCTTGGACTGTAGCCTGCAAAAGCCTAATCCTGCTCTTTTCCCGCTATCCATCAAACACATTTGGTGTGTCATCATAGTGGTCTCTGACTTGTAGTCAGACTCACTCAGGTGGAACAAACTTGAACTTGCACATTTTTTCAATGTGATTTGAATGTCATTGAGAAAACAGGTGTCAAAGATTTTTTTTTGCAAACATCCTTTCTGAATTTAAAAGTAATCCTCGAAGTAATCATCTAGTTTTTCAAAAGTATCTGTAATCTGATTACAATATTTTAGCTGGTAACGTAACAGATTACTGTTAATGTTGTTTTTTTTTATCCCTTACATGTAACGGATTACATGTAATCCGTTACTCCCCAACCCTTACGTTACATACTGTTCAAACACTTTGCGGGTGAAGGGTGGTTGAACTTAGTTTTCTGAACTGAAATCTTCTTTGTCGATAGAAGCCAATGGCTCGAGCATATATGGTTGGGTCTGTTGGAATTCACTCCCCAGATCTTCCAAAAGGAAGCAAATCTTCATCGAGAATGTCATTAGACACAAAGGGGGTCTTGTACATGCCCACCTTTGCAACGTAATACCTGCCCTTGATCTTATGCCTGCCCACATGTGAAGGTGCAAGTAAATTACGTGATAAACGCGGTGAAAAAGACACTTGAGGCAGTCTATTTTGGTATCTGACTAGTTATAAAATCTGTTGTGTAAAGGGATCTGTAAGATATGGCGATTCGTTGTTGTATTTGCTTTGTGTTTTATGATTCTCCTTGTATAGAGGGTGGCTTTACTAAATCACATGATTGATTGACCCTGCGGATTCGATGCCCGATGACACCCTCCCTCCACTGCCACCATTCTCTCTCTCTCTCTCTCTCTCTCTCTCTCTCTCTCTCTCTCTCTCTCTCTCTCTCTCTCTCTCTCTCTCTCTCTCTCTCTCTCTCTCTCTCTCTCTCTCTCTCTCTCTCTCTCTCTCTCTCTCTCTCTCTCTCTCTCTCTCTCTCTCTCTCTCTCTCTCTCTCTCTCTCTCTCTCTCTCTCTCTCTGGCACCTTAATCCAGTGAGACAGACCTGCTGATGCATGCCTGTCTTCCTGCAAGAGGACAGAAGGGAGGGATGTAGGAGTTAGAGAGAGGGTGTAGGTGTAGGAAAAAGAGAAAAACTGAGAGAAAGAGACATGGAGGGTAAGATAGAGTGATGACAGGATATAGACATGGGGAGCTAGTCAGCTTCTATTACCTGTGTTATGCTGTTGTATTCCCTGGGCAATAGCCCTTGGCCTCCCAGCATACCCCTGTAGTACGACTGATAGGGGCTGGGGAGCACTCACACACACCCTCTCCTTTTTCGTGGGAGGTGCAGCAGACAGACTGTTGCAGCAGACCACACTTTCCTGCCAGTGTCACTTTCCATTTGGCTTTTTGTTAACTGGCTGATCATGGACTACAGGAAATGGAGGGCCGAGGACAACCCCATCCACACACACCAACCACACACACCAAGAGGGTAGTGCATTCGGCCCAGTACATCGCTGTAGCTGAGCTCCTTGAACATTGTCAAAGCCTTCAGCCAGCCAAGTTATAGACAGACCAGCTCCTTTGCGTCGACCCCTAATGAATGGGAAAGATTGGCAACATCGAACTTATGGTGCTGATCTCTCCCGTCATTTGGAATTTAGGAAATTAGTCTTGGGTCTACACACTGAATTGTGTGAGACATGGACTCCTCTTGACATTAGATCACTGTTGAGCTTTATTAAAAAATAATTATTTTGGGGCTCCAGAGTGGCGCAGCGGTCTAAGGTATTACATCTCAGTGCTTGAGATGTCACTACAGACACCCTGGTATGATTCCAGGCTGTATCACAACTAGACATTATTATTAAACATTCATGAAAATACAAGTGTTGCACACTCTTCAAAAGCTTAGAATCTTGGTAATCTCACAGCTTTGTCAGATTTCAAAAAGGCTTTACGGCGAAAGCATAACATTTGATTGTCTGAGGACAGCGCCCCGCATACTTCCTGCATTAGCATAGTAACATAACCAGAACGGGTGTTACAAAACTCCAAAATAGCGATAAAATAAATAGCTTACCTTTGAAGATCTTCCTCTGATGGAAATCCAAAGGGTCCCAGCAACACAATAAATGTTCCTTTTGTTCGAAAAAGTCCCTCTTTATGTCCCAAAAGCTCAGTTTATTTGGCACGTTTTGTTCTGTAATCCACCGTCCCGTCCCACTCGTCCAATATACAAGACATAGAAAACATAAAAAACTTACCTATAAACCTTGTCCAAACAACTCAAACAACGCTTCTAATCAATCCTCAGGTACACTAATATGTATATAAATGATAATATTTCACACGGATAATATCCTGGGTGATAGAAAAGGAAAAAAAACGAAGCGCGCTCTCAGTCACGCTCGCCAAAGGGAGGGTCACCTCCTTAGTCCACTGACAAAAACAGCTCTTACTCCTTGGTTTTTCAAAATAAAAGCATGAAACCTTGTCTAAAGACTGTTGACATCTAGTGGAAGCCATAGGTACTGCAATCTGGGAGATCCCCCCTGCTTTTAATACCATGTCAATGTAAAAGTGTGTCATCACAAAATCAGATTTTCTGGATGGATTTTCCTCGGGTTTTTGCCTGCCAAATCACTTCTGTTATACTCACAGACATTATTTTAACAGTTTTAGAAACTTCAGAGTGTTTTAAATCCAATACCACTAATTATGTGCATATCCTAGTTTCTGGGTAACAGGCATTTTACTTTGGGCACGCCAGACTCTCCAAACCTCCAAACACTGCCGCCGCTCCCGAACAGGTTTAATTCTCATTGGTCAGATCTTGTTAATTCGTTGAGAAGAAAAAGGACATAGTTGAGTTGGTGCTTGGCTGCAAATGTGGCCAATTCATAATTAAATCTACAGTAATCTGTCTCAATCCAGTGTTTCTACATAGAGTCATCCATCCATCTTTTGAAGAACCCTTCAAACTACAGAACTATGACTTTATGCCAATCTGTGTGCCTGTCTCTCCCTGGGTTCCAGAATACTCCAGTGGGCACCTCAGTGTACCAGGTGAATGCCACAGACCCAGACCAAGGCACCGGGGGAAGTGTGCTCTTCTCCTTCCAGCCCCCCTCTCCCTTTTTCTCCATTGATGGAGCCCGTGGTACGGTCACTGTCACCAGGGCTCTGGACTACGAGACCACCTCGGCCTACCAGCTCACTGTCAATGCCACGGTGAGGGAACACACAAAGTACAGATAAGCTTACACACAGTTTTTTATAAACAAAGTAACAAGGCAGGATGGTGTTCTGTAGGGCACAGTGTAGCATAATGTTTTAAAAATGAAAAGGAGCAAGTCCAGGTAATCCCTCCCTGTTTCAGTCTGTTTTCTTCCTAGTAAACATGACCGAGATGTGACCATGCTTGTGTCTGCTCACTCCATCAGGACCAGGATAAGAAGCGGCCTCTATCCAGTCTGTCTAATTTGGCAATCACCATCACTGATGTCCAGGACATGGACCCCATCTTCACCAACCTGCCCTACAGCACCAACATAGAGGAGGACGCTCCACCGGTCAGTAATACTCCTCCTTTCATCCCCCCTTTCTCTACTTCTCCATCAACTCCCCCACCTTTTCTCCTAACCAACATAGAGGACTCCTCCATGCCAGTCAGTAGCACTCTGTCTCATCTCCCCCGTCTCTGAACACCATCCAGTTTTGATTTCTATTTGCCATATATTTTACAACTGGGCTGGGATGTTTCACAAAAGTTCTGACACTTTCTATTCTCATAGTTTCTACAGATTGTACATTAAAGATTAGATTTTTTACTAAGAGTATTATGTTATTGATCAATTGACTATGACTTTTCAGATTACCCATCAGTGCTATTTGCAGAGTTAACTCCAGTTAAATGTAGCAATTCTTCAGCCATTCCTGCGACCAAAACCGAGCTACATATGGACAGTATCAAAATAAATCATCTAATGATTCTGTCTCTGAGTTTTGAATCCGGCGTCGTCCTGTTTATCAATTTATAAACCATGTGCCTTGAAAACCAATTATTTTGCAATCTGTATGGCACATCTGTCAATTCTTTGGTCTTTAAATGAAACTGGTATACTTTTTTATTTAGAACAATTTTCTTTAGCCAATTTTGGTCTGTAATGCAGGGCCGACAGACAAGTTCATCACTTTCTCCCCCTTCCTTTTGCCTATTCCATTTTTGGTTGTAATTTTGGATAGAGCAGACATTTGCATATATTTTTGTTAGCTGCATGTGTAACATAACTCCACCAGTCCGATTTATGATATCATTTACAAAGATTATACCATTAAAAACATTTTTATCCAAAAATAATGAGTATATTTGATAATAATTATTATAAATAATTATCATAATTAGTATATATCAATGACTATATTTGAGTTTAACCATAATATTTGTTGTAATATGTGTTCGGTCTTTTCTGGTGGATTAAAATAAACTTTCAACCAACTTTCTACGGCTTGTTTTAAAAATAGCGATATTTTAGATATTATTTCATTTTTAAATAACCAAAAGTGAGAGGTTATATCTGAATAAAGGGGAAAAGGCCATTCTTGGACATGGGGTGAGCCATTACTACTAATCTGCTAGAGAACCAGTTCCGATTTAAGTATAGCTTTTGTACGACTTTAGTGAGAGGTCTAATGCTTTAATAACTTTTCAAGTTCAAACTGTGCACTCTCCTCAAACAATAGCATGGTATTATTTCACTGTAATAGCTACTGTAAATTGGTCAGTGAAGTTAGATTAACAAGAATTTAAGCTTTCTGCCAAAATCAGATATGTCTATGTCCTTGGAAATGTTCTTGTTATTTACAACCTCATGCTATTCGCATTAGCCTACGTTAGCTCAACCATCTTGTGGACGGGAAACCGATCCTGTTAAAGTACTTTGCTTTCTCTTTAAAAATATTGTTTGGTGAATCATTTTTGGTAGCATTTGTATGTTGAAGATAAAATAATATATAATGAGTTTTCCCCAATATTCCATACAGTTTGCTTCATTTTTATAATATATTACTCTTGATCTTTCTTGGATAAGTTATTTTTGTTTTTCCTCTATCTTATTCTGTGCCTCTATGGTATAGTTTTTATTGCTACCTATCTACAGTCATGGCCAAAAGTTTTGAGAATTACACAAATATTAATTTCACAAAGTCTGCTGCCTCAGTTTGTATGATGGCAATTTTCATATACTCCAGAATGTCATGAAGAGTGATCAGATGAAGTGCAATTAATTGCAAAGTCCCTCTTTGCCATGCAAATTAACTGAATCTGTCACGATCGTCGTGAAGAACGGACCAAGGCGCAGCATGCCGGGTGCAGTTAAACATATTTATTTGGTTAACTCACTCAATACAAAAATAAAGAACAAACTGACCGTAACGAAGGTGTACTGGAAAATCCATCCAGAAAATCTGATTTTGTGATGACACACTTTTACATTGACATGGTATTAAAAGCAGGGGGATCTCCCAGGTACTCACACATAAACAATGACCCACACCGCAAGTGGGGAAAAGAACAAACATATATATGGTCCCCAATTAGAGGTAACGACACTCAGCTGCCTCTACTTGGGGACCATCCACAAACCAAACCTAGAAATAAAAACATAGAACAAAAAACCACCCCTGCTCACGTCCTGACCAAAACCACCATAGAGCAGCCAAAAGGGCTATCTATGGTCAGGACGTGACAGAATCCCCCCAAAACATGTCCACTGCATTTCAGCCCTGCCACAAAAGGACCAGCTGACATCATGTCAGTGATTCTCTCGTTTACACAGGTGTGAGTGTTGACGAGGACAAGGCTGGAGATCACTCTGTCATGCTAA
This sequence comes from Brachymystax lenok tsinlingensis, assembly GCA_030435695.1. Classification (NCBI taxonomy): domain Eukaryota; kingdom Metazoa; phylum Chordata; class Actinopteri; order Salmoniformes; family Salmonidae; genus Brachymystax; species Brachymystax lenok. The sequence continues at coordinate 26,740,144 of CM059805.1, forward strand.
TTGAGTTCGAATAACAGACTGGAAGCTTCAAAAGGAGGGTGGTGCTGGGAATCATTGTTCTTCCTCGGTCAACCACGGTTACCTGCAAGGAAACACGTGTCGTAATCATTGCTTTGCACAAAAAGGGCTTCACAGGCAAGGATATTGCTGCCAGTAATATTGTACCTAAATCAACCATTTATCAGATCATCAAGAACTTCAAGGAAAGCGGTTCAATTGTTGTGAAGAAGGCTTTAGGGCCCCCAAGAAAGTCCAGCAAGCTCCGTCTCCTAAAGTTGATTCGGCTGCGGGATCGGGGCACCACCAGTACAGAGCTTGCTCAGGAATGGCAGCAGGCAGGTGTGAGTGCATCTGCACGCACAGTGAGGTGAAGACTTTTGGAGGATGGCCTGGTGTCAAGAAGGGCAGCAAAGAAGCCACTTCTCTCCAGGAAAAACATCAGGGACAGACTGATATTCTGCAAAAGGTACAGGGATTGGACATCTGAGGACTGGGGTCATTTTCTCTGATAAATCCACTTTCCGATTGTTTGGGGCATCCGGAAAAAAGCTTGTCCGGAAAAGACAAGGTGAGCACTACCATCAGTCCTGTGTCATGCCAACAGTAAAGCATCCTGAGACCATTCATGTGCGGGGTTGCTTCTCAGCCAAGGGAGTGGGCTCACTCACAATTTTGCCTAAGAACACAGCCATGAATAAAGAATGGTACCAACACGTCATCCATGAGCAACTTCTCCCAACCATCCAGGAACAGTTTGGTGGCGAACAATCCATTTTCCATAATGATGGAGCAATTTGCCATAAGGCAAAAGTGATAACTAAGTGGCTCGGGGAACAAAACATCGATATTTTGGGTCCATGGCCAGGAAACTCTCCAGACCTTAATCTCTCTTAATCTCCAGACCTAAACCTCAAGAGGCAGGTGGAAAAACAAAAACCTACAAATTCTGACAAACTCCAAGCATTGATTATGCAAGAATAGGGTGCCATCAGTCAGGATGTGGCCCAGAAGTTAATTGACAGCATGCCAGGCCGGATTGCAGAGGTCTTGAAAAAGAGGGTCAACACTGCAAATATTGACTCTTTGCATCAACTTCATGTAATTGTCAATAAAAGCCTTTGACACTTATGAAATGCTTGTAATTGTACTTCTGTATTCCATAGTAACATCTGACAAAAATATCTAAAGACACTGAAGCAGCAAACTTTGTGGGAATTAATATTTGTGTCATTCTCAAAACCTTTGGCCACGACTGTATACTGTTATACAGTCCCTCTATTTCCTTTGTTAATATGAACTCTTTTGACCTAAATTCCTTTTGTTTGAGGATGAGTTTTGAATTGTTGGCCTCTAAAGGCACATTTAAAAGTGTCCCCTTTACTTTACTTAACCATCTCCTCCTCCGCCTCTCCTTTTCCTCTTATCTGTCCATCAGCGAGATTGTTAGGAGACTTAGGTTAGACTCAGAGTCAATTTGGGAGACCAATCTCTCTCTTTCTCTCTCACTCTCTCTCGCTCTCTCGCTCACTCTCTCTCTCTCTTCGTCTCTCTCTCTTTACGTCTCTGTCTGTCTCTCTCTCTCCCTCCCTCCCTCCCCCAGGTCCCCACAGATGCATTAGGTAAGGAGTGAACACAATTACAGTGTTAGATTTACATTGTGCTTCCTCCATTGTGAGGCCTCTATCAAAGGTCAGAATTTATCTCTGAGACCCACAGGAGATCTGAGACACAAATTTACTCACCGTGTCACCACCCCATATGGCCCGACTGCCGGGCTAGAAAGGGAGGGCCAGTGCATGTCTCCTCTCTCATTCCCTCTCTCTGTCCCCTCTGTTACTGTACTCTCACTCCCCTCCTCTCTCAGTGTGTGTGTGTGTGTGTGTGTGTGTGTGTGTGTGTGTGTGTGTGTGTGTGTGTGTGTGTGTGTGTGTGTGTGTGTGTGTGTGTGTGTGTGTGTGTGTGTGTGTGTGTATTCATCTTGACTGTGCTCACAATGCTTAGAGTTTTACTAAATGGGGTCTGTGTTCTGGTTCATGTTAATGGTTGTTCACTAATACATGGCGTTTCTTACTCCATCTCGCTGTCCCCTCTATCACACCCTCTCTTACTCCCTCCCTCTGTCCCCTCTCTAACTGCACTACCCAGTCCTTCTCTCTTACCCACTCTTACTCGATCCCTCTCCTCCTCTCTCTGGCCCCTAGTTCACTCCCTTCCACCCTCTGTCCCTTCTCTAAGTGCTCTCCCCTGTATCTCTCTCTTCCCCATCTCCCTCTTTGTCCTCTCTCTCTGTCTTCCCCCCTCCTATGTTCCCTCACCCCCTCTCTCTGTCCCCCTCTTCCCCCCTGTCCCCTCTCTCATTCCCTCCCTCACTCCTCTCTGCCCCCTCTCCGTCCCCTCTCTCACGCCCTCTCTTATTCCCTCCCTCACTCCGTCTACTCCCTTACTCCCTCCCTCTCTCTGTCCCCCCGCTAACTGAACAATCAAAACTCCTGTTCCCTCCCTTAATCCCTATCTTTTACTCACTCCCTCACTCACCCTTCTTCCCGTCTCCCTCACTCCCTTTCTCTGTCCCCTTCCCAGCTGTGCTGCTTTGGTCCCCTTTCTCTTACTTCCCTCTTCCTCCATCTGTTCACTTTGTCCCCTCTCTATGTCCCAACTCTCTGTACGCACCCTGAATTCATCCCTCTCTCTGTCCCCTCTAACTGCACTACCCTGTCTGTCCCTCTATCTGGCCCTCTCTTACTCCCCCCTCCATCATTACATCCCCTCCCTCTCTCCCTATCTCTGTTCCCTCTCTAACTTCCCTAGCCTGTCCCTCTCACTATCCCCCTTCTCCCCACCGCTTCCCTCTCTGCCCATTCACTCTCTCTTTCTCTATCCCCTTTCCTACTCCCTCGCTCTGTCCCATCTCTAATAGCACTGCCCACCCCTGCCCCCTTTCTGTCCTCCCTCCCTCTCCCTCACTCCCTACCTCACTAACTCCCTCTTTGTCTCCTCCCCACACCACACTACTCCATCCCTCTCCTAGTACCCTCTATGCGGCGCAGTAGTGAAATGTCAAGTGCTACATTTGCATGCATATTAACGGGGTGTGACGGAGGCGACGCCTGGTGTCTCCCAGACTCTCCGATTCATCAGCTGTCACGGCGAAGGTCAGAGGGAAAGAAAGAGAGAGGGAGGAAGAGGTAGACGGAAGAGAAGAGGGAGAGAGAGAAGAGGGAGAAAGAAGGTGGAGGAAAGAGGAGAAAGGGAGACAGGAAGAAGAGAGGAGGAAGGGGGGGAAAGGGAGAAAGAGGGGGAGGGAGAGAAAGGAAGAGGAAGGAAAGGAAAGAAAAAGGAAGGTATAGGGCACCGTTACCATCAATATTACTCGCCAACGTGCAGTCATTGGACAATAAATTAGACGAGGTACAATCACGAATATTCTTCCAACGGGACATCAAAAACTGTAATATCCTATGGTTCATGGAATCGTGGCTGAATGATGACATGGATATTCAGCTAGCGGGATATACGCTGCACCGGCAGGATAGAACAGCACACTCCGCTAAGACGAGGGGGGGACGGTCTGTGCATATTTGTAAACAACAGCTGGTGCACGAAATATAAGGAAGTTTCTAGATTTTGCTCGCCTGAAGTAGAGTATCTTGTGATAAATTGCAGGCCACACCACTTGCCTAGAGAGTTTTCAGTTATACTTTTCGTGGCTGTTTATTCACCACCACAGACAGATGCTGGCACTAAGACCGCACTCAGTCAGCTGTATAAGGAAATAAGCAAACAGGAAACCACTCACCCAGAGGCGGCACTTAGTGGCCGGAGACTTTAATGAAGGGAAACTTAAATCAGTACTACCAAATTTCTATCAACATGTTAAATGTGCAACCAGAGGGAAAAACATTCTAGATCACCTGTACTGCACACACAGAGACGCGTACAAAGCTCTCCCTCTGTTTGTTAAATCCGACCACAACTCTATGCTCCTGATTCCTGCGTACAAGCAAACATTAAAGCAGGAAGCATCAGTGACTCAGTCTATAAAAAAGTGTTCAGATGAAAAAAATGCTAAACTAAACTACAGGACTGTTTTGCTATCACAGACTGGAACATGTTCCGGGATTCTTCCAATGGCATTTAGGAGTACACCACATCAGTCACTGGCTTTACCTCCATCAGCCTGACTAACCGGTGTCTGTATGTAGCCTCACTACTTTTATAGCCTCGCTACTTTTATAGCCTCGCTACTGTTATTTTTCACCATCTTTTTTACTGGTGTTTTTATTTCTTTACTTACCTATTGTTCACCTAATATCTTTTTTGTACTATTGGTTAGAGCCTGTAAGTAAGCATTTCACTGTAAGGTCTACACCTGTTGTATTCGGTGCACGTGACAAATAAACTTTGATTTGATTTGACCCCTCAGCAGAAAAAACAGAACTAGACAATAATTTGTGCCAGGTGTGATATCCTTCCTAAATAGCTCGGGCTAATGTTCCTATCGACTCAGTCAGGCCAGCAGGCTAGTCTTTTTTTATTGGTATGTAAACATGACACTGCAACACAATTTCCCCATGGGGACAATACAGTGGGTATGGCTTTTGCTCCAGCCCTACACAACTGATTCAGCTAATGTAGGTCCTGAGGAGTGGCTGATTAGTAGAATCAGGCATGTTAGAATAAAGTTGGAACAAAATCCTGCACACTCAGTAGCTCTCTCACACACACACAGAGAGAGTGACCTATACATACACACGCACACATACACAGCCGTCTAACCACCCACCCACCCAGCCACCCACCCACCCACCCACACTTGTCCCTCTGTGGCCTGATAGTGATGCAATGAACTGGATAACAAAAGCTCTTAGCTACAGCGCCGCTGAAACACAGACAGACATCCACTATGCTGTACACGCAATATGCTTATACACACTGTCCTGCCCTAAAATCATATTCTAACTGGCATCTGTCATTTTCAGTTTGCTAACCCCGTCTTGATAACAATTCAATAATGATGAGACGGTGGACAGTAATCAGTTCAACCAGTTCACCCCATGATTCTCTGCGGCACAACCCCAATACATCATATCTCCTCCCCTCTTACTTTATTTGTCCCCATTATGAACAACAGTCCTGGAAGGGGACCATGAGCTCCTAGGTGATGACTTCTGGGTCAAGGTGTCACACAGTAACAGTTTCGGTCCACTCAAATAAAATAAAAGGTCACAACTGTTGGTTCTGTCGGTGTTGGTTTACTCAACAGTAACTGATCTGTGTGCCGTCTTCAGGTAACGTCCTCTGCAGTAACAACATAGTAGATACATAGGTGTTACTATGTAATTGCATGGTAATAAGGTTGTATGCTATCAGTTATTACACAGTTGGAACAAGGAATGTGTGATTACACATCCATTTGCTGAATGTTATTTCACATGTGTAATTACTGATGTTATTACATGTTTTCTTGTTCCAGTATGTAAGTAATGTTTTGTAATTACACGTTTGAAAATCACCTGTGAGTTAGCATGTTAATAACTCTAACCAATATCTGACCTTGTGCATGGTGTCCATATTAGGACGCTCTCAGACTCAGTAAGAATTGCATCATTGTCCGTAGGACTTAAGTCATTCTCAGTAGGATTTGAGTCAATCTCAGTAAGAGTTTAATCATTGTCAGAATCAAAATCAAATCAAATGTTGTCAAATGTTATTTGTCACTTGCGGTGAATACAACTTACAATGGGTTTGGAGGGATGTAGACAGCCGTGAAGTCTATTTATTGAAATATTTATTGAAACAAATAGACAGAGGTGCTAGCAAACAATAGTTAGCTATCTAGTTACTTAGCTAGCTGGGCAGCGTGCTAAATCATCCAGGATAACTTCTTTATTCAAAAGTGAAATAGATTACATATATAATTTATCCTCTCTCCTCTGTCAACATTGTTGTCTTGTGAACAAGATTCATTAATAGCTTATAATGCATTTACAAATGTTTAAATAACTGTTAATAATGTCATTACAAACCCTTTATAAACCCTTTACAAATGGAACCATATTGTAAAGTGTTACCAGTGGGCTAGATCTCAGAAAGAGTTGAATCATTGTCAGTAGGTTAGGCCAATGTCAGGAGGAGTTGAGTCAGTAGAAGTTGAGTAGATATTAGTAAGAGTTGAGTCATTGTCATTTGGATTTTAGTCGATCTCATTAAGAGGTGAGGCGTTCTCATTAGAAGTTCAGTCAGTGTCATTAGGAGTTGAGTCAGCCTCAGTAGGTGTTGCATCAGCCTCAGTAGGAATTTCCTCAATGACTCTCCTAGATCCATTTAATTCTTTCCTCCTATCCTAGATCCATTAATGAACCATTTCCCTACTTCCTTTCCTGCTTTCCTACATCCCTTTCCTCCTATACTAACTCTTTCCTTTCCTACTTCTCTTCCCTCCTCTCTTTTGCTTCCCTAGATGCCTTTCTTCCTATCATTTCCCCCTTTCCTAGCATCCTTAACCTCAACAGGTTCCTTATCTCCTTTCATTTCCTAGCTTTTCCTTTCCTCATTTCCTTTCCTAGCTCTTTTCCTCTTAACCTTTCTAAGCTTCCTTTCATTCCTCATTTCCTAGTTCCCCTTCATCCTTTCCTATCTTCCTATCCTCCTTTCCTAGCTTCCTTTCCTAAATCCCTTATGCAAGGAGAGTTCACATGATTGTGGTAGGGATTCACCAGCACCGGTAGTCAGTAGTGGGCTTAAAGCTGCAATCAGCAGTTGAAATAATAACAAAGCATTTCGCCACCTGTTTCTGTAAAAATCTGACGGCTGGCGAAATGTTATCACTTTCAAATTCATAGACAGAGCAAGGGCTGACCATCTATGATATCAAAATGATAGTTTTAACCATGTTTTGAGGCTATATAGCATTTGTGTACATTTCCTTTGTTTACAAATAGTGGAGTAAAACAAGCTTATATTTTGGGTTCTGATGAGGTATGAGAGTTGAACTTAGCTTATGAGGCATTAATAAGTTATATTCTTCAAGAGTCAATAGGGTAGGTATCACAGTGACCCTCTCTATATGTTACAATTCCCACCAAGTAGGTTAACCCAATTTGAGTGATGCATAGGGTGTTGGCCTTTAGAACAACTTTTATCCAAAGTGACTTACATTATTGAGTACATACTGTACATTTTCATACTGTTCCACTGTGGGAATTGAACCCACAACTCTGGTCTTGTAAGCGCCATGCTCTACCAACTGACCTACACAGGATCTTTCACACCAGTGACCCTGTCTTGATTCCCTGCCCAGCCGTTCACTACATTGGTGTCAGAAGTGGGATGGCTGCTGTGGGGCCATTGGAACGCATGGCCCGCGACGTGTGAGGAGGGGGAGGTGCCCGATCGGAGGGGGCAGTGTAGCAATCCTCGCTATATGAGCCACACTACATTTCTCACCAAGTGGGTTGAATCTTCTCACCAAGTGGGTTGAATCATTACCATTTTTCAACTTCCGGCGCCGACAGAGATGGCAGCCTCGCTTCACGTTCTCAGGAAACCATGCAGTATTTAGTTTTTTTATGTTTTACTTCTTACATTGTTACCCCGGAAAATATTAAGTTTTATTACATACAACCGGGAGGAACTATTGGATATAAGAGCAACGTCAACTTACCAACATTACGACCAGGAATACGACTTTCCCAAAGAGGATTCTCCTTTCGTTAACCCAAACACAACAACAGACTGGATAGCAAGTGGCTACTCAAAACAACGGCGGTGCCGGAGAAGAGGGAAACGCGCCGGTCTTTTGGTCAAGCTATGTCGGCGATGCATCGTGCACCTCTCCCGAGTATTTTAATCGCCAATGTACAGTCTCTTGACAACAAAGTAGACGAAATCCGATCGAGGGTTGCCTTTCAGAGAGACATCCGAGACTGCAACGTTCTTTGCTTCACGGAAACATGGCTCACTCAGGACACGTTATCAGAGTCGGTACAGCCACCTGGTTTCTCCACGCATCGCGCCGACAGAAACAAACATCTCTCTGGTAAGAAGAAGGGCGGGGTGTGTGTCTTATGATTAACGAGACGTGGTGTGATCATAACAACATACAGGAACTCAAGTCCTTTTGTTCACCTGACATAGAATTCCTTACAATCAAATGCAGACCGCATTATCTACCAAGAGAATTCTCTTCGATTATAATCACAGCCGTGTACATCCCCTCAAGCTGATACATCGACGGCACTGAAAGAAATTCATCGGACTCTATGTAAACTGGAAACCACATATCCTGAGGCTGCATTTATTGTGGCTGGGGATTTTAATAAGGCTAATTTAAGAACAAGGCTCCCGAAATTTTACCAGCATATCGAATGTGCCACCCGGCTGGTAAAATCCTGGACCACTGTTATTCCAACTTCCGTGATGCATACAAGGCTATTCTCCGCCCTCCTTTCGCAAGTCTGACCATGACTCCATTTTGTTGCTCCCAGCCTACAAACAGAAACTAAAACAGGAAACGCCCGTTCTCAGGTCTGTTCAACGCTGGTCCGAACAATCTGATTCCATGCTTCAAGATTGCTTGAGCACGTGGACTGGGATATGTTCCGGATAGCATCTGACAACAACATTGATGTATACGCTGATTCGTGAGCGAGTTTATTAGCAAATGCATTGGTGATGTTGTACCCATAGCAAATATCAAAACCTTCCCCAACCAGAAACCATGGATTGATGGCAGCATTCGCGCAAAACTGAAAGCGCGAACCACTGCTTTTAACCAGGTAAAGGCTACCGGAAACATGACTGAATACAAACAGTGCAGCTACTCCCTCCGCAAGGCAATCAAACAAGCTAAGCGTCAATATAGAGACAAAGTAGAGTCACAATTCAATGGCTCAGACACAAGAGGAATGTGGCAGGGTCTACAGTCAATCACGGACTACAAAAAGAAAACCAGCCCCGTCGCGGACCATGACGTCCTGCTCCCAGACAAACTAAACAACTTCTTTGCTCGCTTTGAGGACAATACAGTGCCACCGACACGGCCCGCTACCAAAACCTGCGGGCTCACCTTCACCGCAGCCAATGTGAGAAAAACATTTAAATGTGTTAACCCTCGCAAGGCTGCCGGCCCAGATGGCTTCCCTGGCCGTGTCCTCAGAGCATGCGCAGACCAGCTGGCTGGTGTGTTTACGGACATATTAAATCAATCCCTAACCCAGTCTGCTGTTCCCACATGCTTCAAGAGGGCCACCATTGTTCCTGTTCCCAAGAAAGCTAAGGTGACTGAGCTAAATGACTATCGCCCCGTAGCACTCACTTCCGTCATCATGAAGTGCTTTGAGAGATTAGTCAAGGATCATATCACCTCCATCCTGCCAGACACCCTGGACCCACTCCAATTTGCTTACCGTCCCAATAGGTCCACAGACGACGCAATCGCAATCACACTGCATACTGCCCTAACCCATCTGGACAAGAGGAATACTTATGTAAGAATGCTGTTCATTGACTACAGCTCAGCATTTAACACCATAGTTCCCTCCAAGCTCGTCATTAAGCTCGAGACCCTGGGTCTCGACTCCAGCCCTGTGCAACTGGGTCCTGGACTTCCTGACGGGCCGGTCCCAGGTGGTGAGGGTAGGAAACAACATCTCCACCCCGCTGATCCTCAACACTGGGGCCCCACAAGGGTGCGTTCTCAGCCCTCTCCTGTACTCCCTGTTTACCCATGACTGCGTGGCCAAGCACGCATCCAACTCAATCATCAAGTTTGCTGACGACACTACAGTGGTAGGCTTGATTACCAACAACGACGAGACGGCCTACAGAGAGGAGGTGAGGGCCCTCGGAGTGTGGTGTCAGGAAAATAACCTCTCACTCAATGTCAACAAAACAAAGGAGATGATCGTGGACTTCAGGAAACAGGAGAGGGAGCATCCCCTATCCACATCGAGGGGACAGTAGTGGAGAAGGTGGAAAGTTTTAAGTTCCTCGGCGCATACATCACGGACAAACTGAATTGGTCCACCCACACAGACAGCGTGGTGAAGAAGGCGCACAGCGCCTCTTCAACCTCAGGAGGCTGAAGAAATTTGGCTTGTCACCAAAATCACTCACAAACTTTTACAGATGTACAATCGAGAGCATCCTGTCGGGCTGTATCACCGCCTGGTACGGCAACTGCTCCGCCCACAACCGTAAGGCTCTCCAGAGGGTAGTGAGGACTGCACAACGCATCACCGGGTTAAACTACCTGCCCTCCAGGACACCTACACCACCCGATGTCACAGAAAGGCCAAAAAGATCATCAAGGACAACAACCACCCGAGCCACTGCCTGTTCACCCCGCTATCATCCAGAAGGCGAGGTCAGTACAGGTGCATCAAAGCTGGGACCGAGAGACTGAAAAACAGCTTCTACCTCAAGGCCATCAGACTGTTAAACAGCCATCACTAACATTGAGTGGCTGCTGCCAACATACTGACTAAAATCTCTAGCCACTTTATACATAGGAATTGGATGTAACAAATGTATCACTAGCCACTTTAAACAATTTTGTATATAATGTTTACGTATCCGACATACTCATATCAAATGTATACACTGTACTCTAAACCATCTACTGTATCTTGCCTATGCCGTTCGGTCATCGACCCAAATCTCTAGCCACTTTAATAATTATAATTGGATGAAATAATGTATCAATAGCCACTTTAAACAATGCCATTTATATAATGTTTACATATCCTACATTACTCATCTCATATATGTGTGTGTGTATGTGTGTATATACAGTGGGGAAAAAAAGTATTTAGTCAGCCACCAATTGTGCAAGTTCTCTCACTTAAAAAGATGAGAGAGGCCTGTAATTTTCATCATAGGTACACTTCAACTATGACAGACAAAATGAGGAAAAGAAATCCAGAAAATAACATTGTAGGATTTTTTATGAATTTATTTGCAAATTATGGTGGAAAATAAGTATTTGGTCACATACAAACAAGCAAGATTTCTGGCTCTCACAGACCTGTAACTTGGAGGACAGAGGAGTGGAGGCTCCTCTGTCCTCCACTCATTACCTGTATTAATGGCACCTGTTTGAACTTGTTATCAGTATAAAAGACACCTGTCCACAACCTCAAACAGTCACACTCCAAACTCCACTATGGCCAAGACCAAAGAGCTGTCAAAGGACACCAGAAACCAAATTGTAGACCTGCACCAGGTTGGGAAGACTGAATCTGCAATAGGTAAGCAGCTTGGTTTGAAGAAATCAACTGTGGGAGCAATTATTAGGAAATGGAAGACATACAAGACCACTGATAATCTTCCTCGATCTGGGGCTCCACGCAAGATCTCACCCCGTGGGGTCAAAATGATCACAAGAACGGTGAGCAAAAATCCCAGAACCACACGGGGGGACCTAGTGAATGACCTGCAGAGAGCTGGGACCAAAGTAACAAAGCCTACCATCAGTAACACACTACGCCGCCAGGGACTCAAATCCTGCAGTGCCAGACGTGTCCCCCTGCTTAAGCCAGTACATGTTCAGGCCTGTCTAAAGTTTTCTAGAGAGCATTTGGATGATCCAGATGAGGATTGGGAGAATGTCAGATGAAACCAAAATAGAACTTTTTGGTAAAACTCAACTCGTCGTGTTTGGAGGACAAAGAATGCTGAGTTGCATCCAAAGAACACCATACCTACTGTGAAGCATGGGGGTGGAAACATCATGCTTTGGGGCTGTTTTTCTGCAAAGGGACCAGGACGACTGATCCGTAAAGGAAAGAATGAATGGGGCCATGTATCGTGAGATTTTGAGTGAAAACCTCCTTCCATCAGCAAGGGCATTGAAGATGAAACGTGGCTGGGTCTTTCAGCATGACAATGATCCCAAACACACCGCCCGGGCAACGAAGGAGTGGCTTCGTAAGAAGCATTTCAAGGTCCTGGAGTGGCCTAGCCAGTCTCCAGATCTCAACCCCATAGAAAATCTTTGGAGGGAGTTGAAAGTCCGTGTTGCCCAGCGACAGCCCCAAAACATCACTGCTCTAGAGGAGATCTGCATGGAAGAATGGGCCAAAATACCAGCAACAGTGTGTGAAAACCTTGTGAAGACTTACAGAAAACATTTGACCTCTGTCATTGCCAACAAAGGGTATATAACAAAGTATTGAGATAAACTTTTGTTATTGACCAAATACTTATTTTCCACCATAATTTGCAAATAAATTCATAAAAAATCCTACAATGTGATTTTCTGGATTTTTTCCTCATTTTGTCTGTCATAGTTGAAGTGTACCTATGATGAAAATTACAGGCCTCTCTCATCTTTTTAAGTGAGAGAACTTGCACAATTGGTGGCTGACTAAATACTTTTTTCCCCCACTGTATATATATATATATATATGTGTGTATATATATATGTGTGTATATACTGTACTCCATACCATCTACTGCATCTTGCCTATGCCGGTCAGCCATCGCTCATCCATATATTTATATGTACATACTCGTATTCATTCCTTTACTCTTGTGTGTATAAGGTAGTTGTTGTGAATTTGTTAGATTACTTGTTAGATACTACTGCATGGTCGGAACTAGAAGCACAAGCATTTCGCTACACTCGCATTAACATCTGCTAACCATGTGTATGTGACAAATAAAATTTGATTTGATTTGATCTATTGGTGCAATGCATAGAGTGTTTAGCTTTCACACCAGCGACCCCTGATGGGGTATGAGGGTTGAACTTAGTTCATGAGGCATTAATAAGTTATATTCTTCAAGAATCAATAGGTAAGTATTATAGTGACCCTCTCTATATGAGCCATGTTACAATTCCTACCAAGTGTTACACCCTCATATTTGAGGGTGAGCGGTCCCTGCAGCGTACCATCGCAAATACTTGTATTGGATTAGAGCCGTAGCAATATGATGCAACAAATGTGTCTAAATAGCATTTGTTGTCAGAAGAACATCTAAACAATATTTTGTACAGATGGAAAATAAATAAATAAAATAAATAAAACTTTATTCCTCAATTTCACCTTTTATTGTAAAAGATAAATGCAAACCTAATCATCCAAGTATCACACGGAACACATCCACAGCCAAACTCATTCCATAAAACAGTCTAAATTACAGAAAACAAAACATAAATTAGCAACTTTAACAGCTAGACGTGTTTACAATGTACCACATCTCTGGTGAGCACATCGGAGAAATGTAATATTGTTTCAAAAAGAGATACGTGTCAGTGGGCTAACAGCAGATAAATTCTTTATGCACGCAGCCATGTTTGTTTATTTTGACAAATGAAAACTCACTAATCCCAGAATGCCTTTCACTGTAAAATGCAAATCAACTTACTTTTTATCACATTACAAATCTTTGATGTGCTTATTACAGTGTATACAAGAACTGGAGCACATGACTTGACAAGTTGTTTGCTGTATTTGACAAATCACAAAGAAAATAAAAGGTTATCACCTCACAGATTATCACCTCACATACAAGCCTACTGCCAAGCCTAGCTGTAGCGCAAAAACTAACCAGGGTTTCCAGATTTGGATGAAACCATATTTGTAGGGGGAGGGACTATATTTCATTTGTGGGGGGGTTCAAGTCTATGGGGGAAGAAATGAGGGGAAAGTATTGTGGTGAATATTTTTTCGTGGCTGAACGACTACATGGATAAAATACAACTGGAAGGGTTTACTCTGCATATGATGGAGGAAATATTACTTTGATGGGGGATTTATCAATACAATTTATAACATGAATAAGAATAAAACACTTGGAAAGGGGGTCTGAGCTGGCAACCCTGAGTAACCATAGTTACAATTTAAGTCAGTCCTGACATAAAAACTTAACTCTTGACAGACCGTGATAGCCATTGAGTATAGAGATAATTTTCGGTTTCAAAAGGAAATGCCTCACTGATGAGGAGATACGAGAAATATTTTGTAATTCTGATGAACTATCTGGTTTTGAGAGTGGGTCAATCAGATAGTGACGAGGAATGGTGCCCAACCCAACTGTAACGCCCAGGCCCGAGATTACTGGCTGGAGCGTTTTGGTTTTGTTTTGGTGTAGGGTTTGTTTGTTCTAGGGTGTCTAGTTCTATGTTGGGATAATGGTTCCCAATTAGAGGCAGCTGAGTCTCGTTGTCTCTAATTGGGAACCATATATATATTTGGGAGTTGCACTTTTGTTTCGTGGGTTATTGATTATGTTTATGTCATGGTTATCGTGTGAAATTCAGGTTCTTGTCTTTCGTGTTTAGTTAGGTTTCTTCCGTCGTGGTTAGGTTTAGATCTCTGTGTCCAGTTTAGTAGTTAGCGTTAGGGCTCACGTCTTGTTTCTTCGTTCTTTGTTTTGGTTCGTCCCGTGTTTTCATTAAATCATGTATTCTGGCTACATCGCTGCGTCTTGGTCTGTCCCTTCGGAAGATAATCGTGACACCAACCTTGCAGGCAATGAGCATCCCTCACCTTCCCAAGATGCTGGTACTGCTGCCAACAGGTTGAAGTTGAAGAGGATGGTTCCCGCTGCTGGAGTACGTGTCACTTCACATCATCAGAGATAGACTTCAATGAAACCCTGTCTGGCGTACAAAGCACCCTGTCTACCCCCTCAGAGGCAGAGTGTATTAAATTGTTCCTTAACTTCTTAGGGAGCGGCAGCTGAGGTGTTGGTTTTGGAGAGTCTGGCGTGCCCAAAGTAAAAGACCTGCCACTCAGGCCCAGAAACTATGAAGTTTCTAAGAGTGTTACAATATTGTCTGTGAGTATAACAGAACTGATATAGCAGGCAAAAACCCGAGGAATTTCGGTCCTGGAAAAAGTGTTTTTGACACATTGCCTCATTTTGAACCCCTCCCTATTGAAAACAGCTATATATGGGAGTAAGATTGCAGTACCTATTGCTTCCACTGGATGTCAACAGTCTCTAGACAGTGTTTGATGATGTTAGGTTGCTCTGGATGGTAATAGAAAAAGAATTTCGAACTAGTCACCAGATGTAAACAGAAGAGGATGCACGTTCGCGGGCTCGCGCGCGATGTGTTTTTTTCCTTTCCTAACGTCCAGTTTATAATCCGGTTGAAATATTATAGTAAATATACATAAAAGTGTTCCTAAGGATACATTATCAATGATGTTTGATTGTTCTTGGACAAGTGTATAGGTATAGGTTGAACGTGTTCTCTTCACGGTTCAATGGGCGAGTGGATGCTGTATTTTATGAACATAACGCACCAACCAAACTGAGATTTATGGATATAATAAATGACTTTTTCTAACAAAAGAACCATTGGATGTCTTCGTTGGACTCTTGGGAAGCCCTCAGCAGAAGTTCTTCTGTAGGTAAGGGATTTGTTTTCGCTGTGAAATTTGTTTTGTGTGAACCGCGATGGTTTATGATTTTATGCTAATGACCCTGGGACCAAACACATCCCACTGCAACTGGATCCTGGACTTCCTGACGGGCCGCCCCCCAGATGGTAAGGGTAGTTAACAACACATCTGCCACGCTGATCCTCAACACGGGGGCCCCTCAGGTGTGAGTGCTCAGTCTGCTCCTGTATTCCCTGTTCACCCATGACTGTATGGCCAGGCACGACTCCCACACCATCATTAAGTTTGCCGACGATACAACAGTGGTAGGCCTGATCACTGACAACGATGAGACAGCCTATAGGGAGGAGGTCAGAGACATGGCTGTGTGGTGCCAGGATAACAACCAAGTCAAAAGAGATGATTGTGGACTACAGGAAAAGGAGGACCGAGCATGCCCACATTCTCATCGACGTGGCTGTAGGGGGAGCAGGTTGAGAGCTTCAAGTTCCGTGGTGTCCACATCACCAACAAACTTTCATGGTTCAAACACACCAAGGCATTTGTGTGAGAGGGCATGACAAAGCCTATTTTCGCTCAGGAGACTGAAAAGATTTGGCATGGGTCCTCAGATCCTCAAAATGTTCTACAGCTACACCATCGAGAGCATCCTGACTGGTTGTATCACTGCCTGGTATGGCAACTGCTCGTGCCTCCGACCGCAAGGCACTACAGAGGGTGGTGCATACAGACTAGTACTTCACTGGGGCCAAGCTTCCTGACATCCAGGACCTCTATACCAGGCGGTGTCAGAGGAAGGCCCTAAAAATTGCTAGTGACTCCAGCCACCTTAGACTGTTCTCTCTGCTACCGCACAGCAAGCTGTACTGGAGCGCCAAGTCTTGGTCCAAAAGGCTTCTTAACAGCTTCTACCCCCAAGCCATTAGACTCCTGAAAAGCTAATCAAATGGCTACCCAGACTATTTCATTGTCCCCCCAAACCTACTTTACACTGCTGCTACTCTCTGGTTATTATCTATGCATAGTCATTTTAACTCTACCTACATGAACATTTTACCTCAATTACCTTGACTTACCTGTGCCCCGCACATTGACTCTGTACCGGTACCCCCTGTATATAGCCTCGCTACAGTGATTTTACTGCTGTTCTTTAACTTGTTAGGGAGTGGCAGCTGAGGGGTCGGTTTTGCAGAGCCTGGCGTGCCCAAAGTAAAATGCCTCCCATTAAGGCCCAGAAAATAGGATATGCAGATATTTGGTACCATTGAACGATAGGAAAGGAAAATAAAGTGGTGCGCGTTCACAATCTCGCGCGTGCGTCAAACCTTGTTTACAAAAATGGTCGCCTGACAATTTTCTCTCCCTATCCGTTCTGGTCACTGCTCGAATTTCCAGTCTTTGACTGTTGACATCTAGTGGAAGCCATATGTACTGCAGTTTCAGTCCTACATAAAGTTGTATGCAATAGGCACAATAAAGAAGATGCTCATTTACAAAAAAAACTGCAAATCCGGATGGATTTTCCTCGGGGTTTTTGCATGCTATATCACTTCTGTTATCATTGGATAGGAAACACTCTGAATTTTCCAAAACTGTTAACCATTTGTCTGTGAGTAAAACAGAACGCATATAGCAGGCGAAACCCCGAGGAATTTCTGTCCTGGAAAAAGTGATTTTGACACATTGCTCATTTGGGCACCCCTCCCTCATGAAAATGACCATATAAGGGCATATGAATGCAGTACCCATCGCTTCCTTTAGATGTCAACAGTCTCGAGACAGTGTATTTTTTTCATTTTGGATGAATAAGACCAGAGAAGAAGAGCAAACAAGGAAGTCACTCTGTCATGTAAACAGTACCCAGCGCGCGCTCCCGACAAAGCGCGCAGTGTCTTTTTTACCGTCGTTATCGATCAGTTTATATTCCGGTTGATTTATAATAGTAAATATACGTAAAAGTGTTCCTAAGGATACATTTGAAACGATGTTTGATTGTTCTTGGACAAGTTTATAGGTATAAGATGAACGAGTTCGCGTCACGTTTAATGGAGTAGTGGAAGCTGTCGTTTCTGATTATAACGCGAACCAAATGGAGGATTTATGGATAAAATACATTACTTTTTCTAACAAAAGAACCATGGATTGTCTTCGATGGACTCTTAGGATGACCTCAGCAGAAGTTCTTCAACAGGTAATTGATTTGTTTTTGCTGTGAAATGTGTTATGTGTGTGCCATGATGGCTAATCGATACATGGCTATGGGAAAAATATGTGAGGTGCTACTCTCAAACAATCAAATGTGCTGCTTTCGCCGTAAAGCCTTTTTGAAATCTGACAACGCTGTGATATTGCCAAGAAACAGAGCTTTTGATGAGTATGGAACACTTGTATATTGGTGGATGTTTAATAATTCAACTTTTGGATTTAGAATTTGGTGCCTTACATTTTACCTGGTAGTGTCGGGAGCAGCCCGCTAGCGCCTCAGTGATCCCTGAGAAGTTTACTTCTTAGGGAGCAGTAGCACCCCACTCCCGACACTACCAGGTGAAATGCAAGGCGCCAAATTCAAAATCCAAAAGTTGAATTATTAAACATGCATCAATATACAAGTGCTTCATAGTCAGGTCTGGGACAAGGTAGCACGTCCGGTGAACAGGTCAGGGTTTCATAGACGCAGGCAGAACAGTGGAAACTGGAGCAGCAGCATGACCAGATGGACTGGGGACAGCAAGGAGTCATCAGGCCAGGTACTCCTGAGGCATGGTCCTAGGGTTCAGGTCCTGAGAGAGAGAGAGAGAGAGAGAGAGAGAGAGAGAGAGAGAGAGAGCGCATACTTAATAAATTCAAACAGGACACCGGATAAGACAGACTGACCCTAGCCCCCCGACACAAACTATTGCAGCATGAATACTGGAGGCTGAGACAGGAGGGGTTGGGATAAACTTTTCGACGATACTCCCGGACAGGGCCAAACAGACAGGATATAACCCCACCCACTTTCCCAAAGCACAGCCCCCACACTACTAGAGGGATATCTTCAACCACCAACTTACTATCCTGAGACAAGGCCTAGTATAGCCCACGAAGAACTCCCCCACAGCACGAACCCGAGGGGGGGGGCGCGAACCCGGACAGGAAGATCACGTCAGTGACTCAACCCACTCAAGTGGCGCACCCCTGCTAGGGACGCATGGGAGAGCACCAGTTAGCCAGTGACTGTAATAGGGTTTGAGGCAGAGAATCCCAGTGGAGAGAGGGGAACCGGCCAGGCAGAGACAGCAAGGGAGGTTCGTTGCTCCAGTGCCTTTCCTTTCACATTCACACTCCTGGGCCAGACTACACTCAATCATAGGACCTACTGAGGAGATGAGTCTTCAGTAAGGACGTAAAGGTCGAGACCGAGTCTGCGTCTCTCACATGAATAGGCAAACCATTCCATAAAAATGCAGCTCTATAGGAGAAAGCCCTGCCTCCAGCTGTTTGCTTAGAAATTCTAGGGACAGTAAGGAGGCTCTGCGTCTTGTGAACATAGCGTACGTGTAGGTATGTACGGCAGGACCAAATCGGAAAGATGTAATTCTTTGTAGGTTAGCAGTAAAACCTTGAAAACAGCCCTAGCCTTAACAGGAAGCCGGTGTAGAGAGGCTTGCACTGCAGAAATATGATCAAATTAAAAGTAGAGTAGAGCATTGCAGTAGTGTAACCTAGAAGTGACAAAAGCATGAATACATTTTTCTGTGTCATTTTTGGACAGAAATATTCAGATTTTTGCAATGCTACGTAGATGGAAAAAAACTGCCCTTGAAACAGTCTTGATATGTTCGTCAAAAAGAGAGATCAGGGTCCAGTGTAACGCCGAGGTCCTTCACAGTTTTATTTGAGACAACTGTACAACCATCAAGATTAATTGTCAGATTCAACAGAAGATCCCTTTGTTTCTTTTGACCTAGAACTAGCGTTTTGTCCGAGCTTAAAAGTAGAACATTTGCCGCCATCAACTTCCTTTGTGTCTGAAACACAGGCTTCCAGGGAGAGCAATTTTGAGGAATACCGAAATGTACAGTTGATTTGTCAGAGGACAAACCATCTACAGAGACAAACTGATATCTTTCCTACAGATAAGATCTAAACCAGGCCAGAACTTGTCCATGTAGACCAATTTGGGTTTCCAATCTCTCCAAAAGAATGTGGTGATCCATGGTATCAAAAGCAG
Source organism: Brachymystax lenok tsinlingensis (assembly GCA_030435695.1). Classification (NCBI taxonomy): domain Eukaryota; kingdom Metazoa; phylum Chordata; class Actinopteri; order Salmoniformes; family Salmonidae; genus Brachymystax; species Brachymystax lenok. The sequence continues at coordinate 26,759,716 of CM059805.1, forward strand.
CACTTAGGTCTAGGAGCACGAGGACAGTTGCAGAGCCTCGGTCTGACATCATTAAAAGGTAATTTACCACCTTCACAAGTGCAGTCTCAGTGGTACCATGGGGCCTAAAACCAGACAAGCATTTCGTATACATTGTTTGTCTTCAGGAAGGCAGTGAGTTGCTGCGCAACAGCTTTTTCTATCATTTTTGACAGGAATGGGAGATTCGATATAGGCCGATAGTTTTTTATATTATCTGGGTCAAGGTTTGGCTTTTCCAGGAGAGGATTTATTACTGCCACTTTTAGTGAGTTTGTTACACATCCGGTGGATAGAGAGCCGTTTAATATGTTCAACATAGGAGGAGGGCCTAGCACAGGAAGCAGCTCTTTCAGTAGTTTAGTTGGAATAGGGTCCAATATGAAGCTGGAAGGTTTAGAGGCCATGATTATTTTCATCAATGTGTCAAGAGATATAATATTAAAAAACTTGAGTGTCTCCCTTGATCCTAGGTCCTTTAAAGAGGAGTCTTTCATTCGCTTTCTAATGATCATGATATTTTCGTTGTCGAAGTTAATACATTTTTCACTGCTGAAGTGAAAGCCATCCTCTCTTGGGGAATGCTGCTTTTTAGTTAGCTTTGCGACAGTATCAAAAATACATGTTGGATTGTTCTTATATTCCTCAATTAAGTTGGAAAAATAAGATGATTGAACAGCAGTGAGGGCTCTTCGATACTGCACGGTACTTTCTTTCCAAGCTAGTCCTGAAGACTTCCAGTTTGGTGTAGCGCCATTTCCGTTCAAATTTTCTGGAAGCTTGCTTCAGAGCTCGGGTATTTTCTGTATACAAGGGAGCTAGTTTCATGTAACAAATGTTTTTTGTTTTTAGGAGTGCGACTGCATCAACGGTAGGCACGGTTAAATTCAGTTCCTCAGTTAGGTGGTTAACCTCTCAGGGATTGTTGGGGCGCTAGCGGGCTGCTCCCGACACTACCAGGTGAAATGTAAGGCGCCAAATTCAAAATCCAAAAGTTGAATTATTAAACATCCACCAATATACAAGTGTTCCATACTCATCAAAAGCTCTGTTTCTTGGCAATATCACAGCGTTGTCAGATTTCAAAAAAGGCTTTACGGCGAAAGCAGCACATTTAATTGTTTGAGGCTAGCACCTCACATTTTTTTCCCATAGCCATGAATCGATTAGCCATCATGGCACACACATTTCACAGCGAAAACAAATCAATTACCTGTTGAAGAACTTCTGCTGAGGTCATCCTAAGTGTCCAACGAAGACAATCCATGGTTCTTTTGTTAGAAAAAGTAATGTATTTTATCCATAAATCCTCCATTTGGTTCGCGCGTTATAATCAGAAACGACAGGCTCCACTCCTCCATTGAAACGTGACGCAAACTCGTTCATCTTATACCTATAAACTTGTCCAAGAACAATCAAACATAGTTTTAAATGTATCCTTAGGAACACTTTTACGTATATTTACTATTATAAATCAACCGGAATATAAACTGATCGATAAAGACGGTAAAAAAGACACTGCGCGCCTTGTCGGGCGCAAGCACTGGGTACTGTTTACATAAAAAGGTCACTTCCTGGTTTGCTCTTCTTCTCTGGTCTAATTCATCCAAAATGAAATTTTACACTGCCTCGAGGCTGTTGACATCTAAAGGAAGCGATGGGTACTGCATTCATATGCCCTTATATGGTCATTTTCATGAGGGAGGGGTTCCCAATGAGGCACTCTGTCAAAACCACTTTTTCCAGGACAGAAATTCCTCGGGGTTTTGCCTGCCATATGCGTTCTGTTTCACTCACGGACAAATGGTTAACACTTTTAGAGAATTCAGAGTGTTTCCTATCCAATGGTACTAAATATGTGCATATCCTATTTTCTGGGCCTGAATGGGAGGCATTTTACTTTGGGCACGCCAGGCTCTCCAAAACCGACCCCTCAGCTGCCACTCCCTAACAAGTTAACTGATTTTTGTACTCTGACATTTTTGGGTAGGTGGAGGGAGTCTGGAAGGACATCTAGGAATCTTTGGGTTGTCCGAGAAGTTTTTGCACGGCTTTTGATGATCCCTGGTTGGGGTCTGAGCAGATTATTTGTTGTGATTGCAAACGTAATAAAATGGTGGTCCGATAGTCCAGGATTATTAGGAAAAACATTAAAGGTCCAGAGTATGACTGTGGCAGTGAGTAGGTCCGGAGACATTTCGGACAAAATCCAATGAGTTGATGATGGCTCCGAAAGCCTTTTGGAGTGGGTCTGTGGACTTTTCCATGTGAATATTAAAGTCACCAAAAATTTGAATATTATCTGCCATGACTACAAGGTCCGATAGTAATTCAGGAAACTCAGTGAGGAACACTGTATATGGCACAGGAGGCCTGTAAACAGTAGCTATAAAAAGTGATTGAGTAGATTTCATGACTAGAAGCTCAAAAGATGAAAACGCAGTAAAAAAAAAATGTAAATTGAAATTTGCTATCTTGAATGTTGGCAACACCTCCGCCTTTGGGGGATGCGCTGGGGATATGGTCACTAGTGTAACCAGGAGGTGAGGCCTCATTTAACACAGTAAATGCATCAGGCTTAAGCCATGTTTCAGTCAGGCCAATCACATCAAGATTATGATCAGTGATTAGTTCATTGACTATGAACTGCCTTGGAAGTGAGGGATCTAACATTAAGTAGCCCTATTTTGGGATGTGAGTTATCACAATCTCTTTCAATAATGACAGGAATGGAAGAGGTCTTTATTCCAGTGAGATTGCTAAGGCGAACACCGCCATGTTTAGTTTTGCCCAACCTAGATCGAGGCACAGGCACGGTCTCAATGGGGATAGCTGATCTGACTACACTGACTGTGCTAGTTTCTGTTGGCTGAATGAGCAACACCGATTGAGCACCCCTACAGCATTTCCCTCCAGAAGCCATGAGAACATTGTCCGGCTGTGGGGACTGCGAGGGGATTTATACTACTATATGTACTTATTGGTGGCACAGACGCTGTTTCATCCTTTCCTACACTTAAATTACCCATGCCTAACGATTGCGTCTGAAGCTGTGCTTGCAGCACAGCTATCCTCGCCATAAGGCAATCGTTCTCCTGTATTTTATGAGCACAGTGACTGCAATTAGAAGGCATCATGTTAATGTTACTACTTAGCTTCGGCTGGTGGAGGTCCTGCCAAACCACGTCCAGATGAAGTGTCCGGAGTGAAAAAGTGAAAAAGAAAATATATATACATAAAACAGTAATTAAAAAGTAAAAACCATAAAGTTGGCAGGTAGCAAAGTAAGGTTAGCAACAAACCGCACAGCAGCACGTCTACAAGTTGTGACCGGAAATGACGTCAGATCAGTCCTTGCAAAAATGACCAGTCCTTGTAGGTTTATAGGAGAAGGAGAAGTAAAATCAGTTTGGGGGGTATATTTATTTAACTACCTTCTGTTTAGAAGAGAAACACGCTTAGCTAGCTAATAAGTAGCTACCTGGTCTTCCTCTTTGTTGAAACGTTTGTGCCGGTACGCCATAGGCCCTGCTGCTGCATGCAGATTCCCCAAAATCCAAATGACAGCAATTAACAAAATCTGTTATCAGCATCAGTAAAAGTTGTGTCAATGGGAGTTTAGTGCCCCCTGTAGGAAAATATCTGCATACAGATTCCCCGAAGTCCAAATTACATAGTGGGCCTTCACCCTCAACCTCCCATCCCATTCCCCTAACCCCACCCAGCCAACGTGTCTCTATCCCACCACCCCCAACCCCCACTCACAGAAACCATGTTTCCCAGCTGAGACTGACAAAAGTGTCAATAAAAGTTGTGTCAGCAGTAGTCAGTCTCAGCAGTAGAGTCAGTGGGAGTTGAATTGAATTTTTGTTGAATTTAAATGATTTATGGTTATTTAAAATATGAAACAATAATATAAGTATACTAACATTCATTCAATCAATCTATCGGTGTATCTGTCTGTCTGTCTTGTTATCAAACAAAACATGTCCATCCTGCTGAATGCACCCCTGGTTTGTTTTTCAGGCGGGTGGTCACGTGTATTTGCGATCAGAGGACCACTGGTGTTTGCCCAGTAGGGGGGCAGGGACAGTGGAGGAAGCAAAGCTGGTTGACACAGATTACATTTACACACATTTCCTTCGAACATAAGAAGAGTAACAATTATATTATTAAACTTCCACCTTTCAGACAGCTGTGGCTACTGTTAGATGCTGAAAATGTCCAAGAGAATAATACCATTTGCTGTAAATAAGACATTTTAGAAATGCATCCAGCTGCAGTGCCGCAACATGGTATGTCACAAAAAAAATCGCCTCTCATTAAAAGGGGTATCTGGAGGCTATTGAATTTTTTTACATATAAATTCATGATATTGTAGCGAACAGTGGGGCAGGGAAGCAAACCTGGGTCGCTAGAGTGAAAGGAAAACCCCATATGCATCACACCAATAGGGTAACTGACTTGGTGGAAATAGTAGTGTGGCTCATATAGTGAGGAGTGAAACACTGCCCCCTCCGAATGGGAAGGCACGTCGCCATGCTTTGACTACTCAGTCCTCTCGCACATCTCGGGCCGCACATTCCAATGGCCCCACAGCCACCACCCCACTTCTGACATCAATGTAGTGAAAGGCGGGGCAGGGAAGCGAAAAAAGGGTCACTGGTTTGAAAGATCCTGTGTAGCTCAGTTGGTAGATCATGGCCCTTGCAAAACCATGGCTGTGGGTTTTGATTCCCACGAGGGAGCAGTATGAAAATGTTTATTAGGTAAACCCATCTACTGCTGGGTCGGACCCCCCTTTGCCTCCAGAACAGCCTGAAATCAGGGCATGGAAACATTGCTCAATTGGTATCAAGGGACCTAACGTGTGCCAGGAAAACATTCCCCACACCATTACACCACTGCCACCAAGTGCACTACTGTCATGATGCATTAACTTCTTAGAGAGCGGCTCCCGAGGTGACGGTTTTGGAGAGTCTGGCGTGCCCAAAGTAAAATGCATGCCACTCAGGCCCAGAAAATAGGATATGCACATAATTAGTACTATTGGATAGGAAACACTCTGTTTCTAAGAGTGTTAAAATAATGTATGTGAGTATAACCAGTCAGGGATTGCTGGGTCGCTAGCGGGCTCGTCCCGACACTACCAGCGAAAATCTAAAGCGCCAAATTCAAAATTCCAAAATGGAATTATTAAACATCCACCAATATGCAAGTGTTCCATACTCATCAAAAGCTATGTTTCTTGGCAATATCACAGCGTTGTCAGATTTCAAAAAGGCTTTACGGCGAAAGCAGCACATGTCATTGTTTGAGGCTAGCACCTCACATATTTTTCCAATAGCCATGTATCGATTAGCCATCATGGCACACACATAACACATTTCACAGCGAAAACAAATCAATTACCGGTTGAAGAACTTCAGCTGAGGTCATCCTAAGTGTCCAACGAAGACAATCCATGGTTCTTTTGTTAGAAAAGTAACGTCTTTTATCCATAAATCCTCCATTTGGTTCGCGCGTTATAATCAGAAACGACAGCTTCCACTACTCTATTGAAACGCAGTAGCGAACTCGCTCAAATTATACCTATAAACTTGTCCAAGAACAATCAAACATAGTTTTAAATGTATCCTTAGGAACACTTTTACGTATATTTACTATTATAAATCAGCCGGAATATAAACTGATCAATAACGACAATAAAACAGACACTCCGTGACTTCTCGTGCGCGCGCCACGGGAACTTTTTTCAGAAAGAGGGGTCTTCATTGTTTGCTGTTTTTCTATGCTCTAAATTCATCCAAAATGGAGGGAAACACCGTCTCGAGGATGTTGACATCATAAGGAAGCGACGTGTACTGCATTCATATGCCTGTATATGGTCATTTTCAATAGGGAGGGGTTCCCAAATGAGCAATGTGTCAAAATCCCTTTTTCCAGGACAGAAATTCCTCAGGGTTTTGCCTGCTATATGCGTTCTGATTCACTCACAGACAAATGGTTAACAGTTTTGGAAAATTCAGAGTGTTTCCTATCCAATGATACCAGAAGTGATATAGCAGGCAAAAACCCCGAGGAAAATCCATCCGGATTTGCAGTTTTTTTTGTAAATGAGCATCTTCTTTATTGTGCCTATTGCATACAACTTTATGTAGGACTGAAACTGCAGTACATATGGCTTCCACTAGATGTCAACAGTCAAAGACTGGAAATTCGAGCAGTGACCAGAACGGATAGGGAGAGAAAATTGTCAGGCAACCATTTTTGTAAACAAGGTTTGACGCACGCGCGAGATTGTGAACGCGCACCACTTTATTTTCCTTTCCTATCGTTCACGTTATTGTCCGGTTGAAATATTACAGTAAATATACCCAAAAGGATGCCTAAGGATAGATTAAAAATGATGTTTGATTTGTTTGTAGAAAGTGTATAGGTATAATTTGAACGTGTTCTCTTCACGGTTCAATGGACAACTCAACGGTGGATTTTATGATCATAACGCGCGCCAACCAAACGGAAGCAAAGAAGCATGGATTGTCTTCGTTGGACACTTGGGAAGCCCTCAACAGAAGTTCATCAAAGGTAAGCGATGTTATATTAGCGATTTTATGCATTTTTATGCGTTTTATGAGACCCGCTTTGGTTACGGATTTATGCTAAGGCATAAAATATGAGAGGGGCTATCCTCAAACAATCAAATGTTGTGCTTTCGCCGTAAAGCCTTTTTGAAATCTGACAACACTGTGATATTGCCAAGAAGCAGAGCTTTTGATGACTATGATACACTTGTATATTGATGAATGTTTAATAATTCAACTTTTGGATTTTGAATTTGGCGCCTTGCATTTTACCGGGTAGTGTCGCTAGCGCCCCACCACTCCTTAAGTAGTTTAACATATATTTTTCCTTCTATATGCAGAATGAACAAAATACATTTGTACATTTACCCAAGGACCAAGACCCCAGGGAACTGGTCATTTTCCTGTTGAACACATTATTCACATCTAGATTCAAAAACTCAATTTTAAATCAAAAAGAAACTAATTCGAATAACCAATCAACTTAGAGTTACAACTCTTGATAACTCCATAAGGAAATAATAGTGTCTCATGAAGTAATGGCAAAATATAATTTCTCATTCATTTAATAATTAATTCCCACTTGTTTCGATCTAGTGAGATTGATCAGGCCTCACCAGAAATACAGGATACAGGGCATTCGACACCATTAAATATTTACTCTCCCTTTTCTTTTCCTGTCCTTCAGAAACCCTTTAAACATTTCAAATATGCCCATCCTTCTGCATACAAAATTTAAACCAAATTGAAAAGACCTAACTAAATAAATCCCCCGGTATCAACACCACTATTGCATATTCATAACCGTTAAGTTGTGTTTGTGTGCTGGTGTGTGTGTGGTAAACCGTAGGTCAAAAACACACATGAACAGGCCTTACTTATCTGGGAACTCCGTTTATGGTCTAATCCAGATACTTTCATACTTAAAACTGACGAATATCACTAACTGCTCTCCCCAAGACCACAGTCTCCAGGGACATTCCAGTTAGAGATAATGAAACCCCTCTTCTGGAAAAGAAAGTGTAAATTTTGTTAGCATTCACTATGCTACATTTTAATCGGCAATCCACAAGAATGAATTATGAACCTAACATGATGAAGGTAAATCCACTGTCCTTACTCCAATCATTAAACGTTTATTTTAATCCACCCCATAGTTGTATATTTTATTTAGCATGTACTATTCTCTATAACCACCATACCACAATGTTCATGAACTAGCAAATTAAAAGTTAATTTTAGGTTTGGTAACCCATAAGCTAATTCCTCATGGCCCCTCCACCCTTTTGTTCATTCTAGAAATCTATTTCAGAATAAGACAACACAAAATGTCTCATGAGATGAAAACCCCTCCAAGTTTTTCTGAGTTACCAGGAGTGTTTGTCCAGATCATTTTTATTTGTTAGCCCTTTAGAATCCATCCCTCTGGCATTTCACCTAGATTCTTGAACCCAAAATACTTTTTCCTGTGGCAAATTTAGCCAATTTCATCAGGAATCTGCGATAATTGATCCCCGGCATCTATTAAAAAGTTGTGTAAGACGTGATCTCATACGTCTTCCTTCACATAGAAACTGTAATCTCTATGAACCACTATTGATCAAACCGAAGCCATGCACTGCAATGTAAAATGTTCCTTTCCCGTTGCCCTCCAGAGGATGTGGGATTCAAACGCTTGTATAACGGCATTTCTTCCAAATGCAGCAGGGTCCACACTCATTCTTCCAATGTCCGATAGCTCCCTGTTTTAGATGTGGGACTATCTCCCTACGCTTTGATGTTTTTTTGCTACGTTTCTTTGTCTTACCTTGGTCATTGAAACTTTAGTTAGTGACTTTCACTGTGGCCGTATTAACCCCTCGCACGTTCCACTCTCACAACATCTTGCTCTATATCATCCACAACCATCGCAATTGCCGTTTTGTTCACAGGTTTCAAATCTGCCATCAAAGCCAAAGTACAAATTCTATCAATGCACTCCCGTACCAGTCTTTTTGCAGCTGAGTACCTCTACTAATATTTGAGACAAATTGGTGTAATGCTTGTGCGCTTCTTTCAGCGCCACCATGGCTTTATTAAAATCCTCTAGCTCCGCTTGGAGAATCGGGGCCGTCTGTCGCCGTATCAGTAGTAATTATTCCTAAACCTCTCCCGATGGTGTCCAGGGTGTTTTAGATTTCTTCACTCCCATCTATAATACACACCTGCTATTAACTATTTTCCAAGATAGCGCTACCCACTTCCCCGGGAAAATAGTTATGGTATTTGTGCTTATTAATTGGTCCCGGCACGTAACTTCTTAGGGAGCGGTGGGGCGCAGAAAACACATTTCACAGCGAAAACAAATCAAATACCTTTTGAAGAACTTCTGCTGAGGGCTTCCCAAGTGTCCAACGAAGACAATTCATAGTTCTTTTGTTAGAAAAAGTAATGTATTATATCCATAAATCTCCGTTTGGTTGGCGCATTATAATCAGAAAAAAACAGAGTCGACTCCTCCATTGAAACGTGAAGAGAACTCGTTAAACTTATACCTATAAACTTGTCCAAGAACAATCAAACATCATTGTAAATGTATCCTTAGGAACACTTTAATGTATATGTTGTATAATATTTCAACCGGAATATAAACTGGGCGATAAGAAAGGAAAAAAACAAAGAACGCGCAAGCTGTGAACGCGCATTTTCTTGTAAGGACATCTATGTGGACACTTCCTTATTCCTCTTCTTCTCTTCAAAATGAGTGGAAACAGGTGTAGGAACTGTGCCTTCCTTGTTTGTTGCCAGCTCCTGCTCCACCGATCTGGACTCTCTGGTTTGACTACAAATCGTGTTGAACCCTGCTCGCAACACCAACTGTTAGGTTCTAATTTTCAGAGTACAAACTCTATTATACCTAATGATTAATTATACAGTTGAAGTTGGAAGTTTACATAGAATTAGGTTGGAGTCATTAAAACTCGTTTTTCAACCACAAATTTCTTGTTAATAAACTATAGTTTTGGCAAGTGTGTTAGGACATCTACTTTGCATGACATAAGTCATTTTTCCAACAATTGTTTACAGACAGATTATTTCACTTATAATTCACTGTTTCACAATTCCAGTGGGTCAGAAGTTTACATACACTAAGTTGACTGTGCCTTTAACCTCTTAAGCATCATTAAGGAGCGCTGGGGCGCTAGCACCCCATTCCCGACACTACCCAGTGAAATGTAAGGAGCCAAATTCAAAATCCAAAAGTTGAATTATTAAACATTCATCAATATACAAGTGTTGCATAGTCGTCATCAAAAGCTCTGATTCTTGGCAATATCACAGCGTTGTCAGATTTCAAAAAGGCTTTACGGCGAAAGCACAACATTTGATTGTTTGAGGATAGCACCTCATATATTTTCCATATTAGCATAAATTGATATCCAGCGCGGGTCACACAAAACCCATATAAGAGCTAAAATAAATCACTTACCTTTCGAAGAACTTCTGCTGAGGATATCCCAAGTGTCCAAGGAAGACATGCAATGGTTCTTTTGTTAGAAAAAGTCAATTATTATATCCATAAATCTCAGTTTGGTTGGCGCGTTACGTTCAGAAAATCCACCGTCGAGTCGCCCATTGAACCGTGAAGAGTATGCATTCAAACGATACCTATCAACTTTGTCCAAACAAATCAATCATTTATAATGTATCCTTAGGTACATTTTCATGTATATTTACTATAATATTTCAACTGGATTATAACCTGAACGATAGGAAAGGAAAAAAACAAAGAGCGAGTGAGACTGAACTTCCTGGGTCCACGTCTAAATTCTTCTTCTATTCACTTCTAATTCAACCTAACATCATGAAACCCTGTCTAAAGACTGTTGACATCCAGTGGAAGCCATAGGTACTGCATTCTAAGTCCTAGATATTAGCAAATCCCATAGGCAGCTTGGAGAAAAAGAAAAAAAAAAGAACTGCAAATCCGGATGGATTTTCCTCGGGTTTTCACCTGCTATATCAGTTCTGTTATACTCACATACATTATTTTAACACTCTTATAAACTATCCAATAGTACTAATTATGTGCATATCATATTATTCTGGGCCTGAGTAGCAGGCATTTTACTTTGGGCACGCCAGACTCTCCAAAACCATCACCTATGCAGCCTCTCCCTAAGAAGTTAAAGCTTGGTCGCAAATGGGTCTTCCAAATGGACAATGACCACAAGCATACTTCCAAAGTTGTGGTAAAATGGCTTAACTCTGACCCACTGGGAATGTGATGAAAGAAATAAAAGCTGAAATAAATCATACTCTCTACTATTATTCTGACATTTGACATTCTTAAAATAAAGTGGTGGTCCTAACTGACCTAAGACAGGGATTTTTACTAGGATTAAATGTCAGTAATTGTGAAAAACTGAGTTTAAATGTATTTGGCTAAGGTGCACGTAAACTTCTGACTTCAACTGTATCAAGGGGCTAGAAATCCTGTACTTAAAAACAAAGGTGTCATTGTAAACTGACAATTCATGATTTCTTTTAAATCTTCAATTTGGATCACTGCACAGGCTCGGAATCTAGATAATTGTTCCAAATTATGATAAATGCACCATATTGCGTATTGGATCTCTAAAAAATACAACTTTTACATTACCATGTATTTTACTATTAAAATGATCCGACGGTGAAATGGAGATACTCTATATTAATATCACAAAATAAAGAAATGATCTCCCTACAATACATTTTAAAGAAAGTTAGCCAAATTAGTTAGGATTTTGCTACTATGGAAAGGACAATAACTATTTGTGGAAAAAGAACGCTGATTACTTATTTTGTCATTTCTCAGTTTTCTTAATTACCTATGGCCTGCCTACACCTAAAGACTTGTTTTTTTTATATATATGGACATCTCACTAAAGGCTTCAGTCATACAAAAACTATATTTAAATTCAAACTGGGTCTCTAGCAGATTAGTAAGAATGGCTCACCCCATGTTCAAGAATGGACTTTTTAGCTTCATTCAGAATACAACCTCTCACTTTTGGTTACTTGAAAATTAAATAATCTCCAAAATTGCGCTATTTTTAAAACAAGCAATAGAAAACTGGTTGTAATTTCAGTTTAATCCACCAAAAATGACACAACAAATAGTATAACCAATATTATGGTTCAACGAAAATATACTAATTGATGAAAGCCCGCGAAAGATAAGCCCGCGAAAAGGTTGTCTATGTTTTAGCGGATAACACAGGCTTAACTGTGACTTTAAAGTCTCCACATATTCTGATTCCACCATTCTTCTTAAGGAGTGGTACGATGGGTGTCGCCCATTCACTCACGCTGACCGGCTCCAGTTCTTTGTTCTTGATTAAAGCGTCCAAGTCAGCCTAAACTTTTGGTGTGAAGTTATAGGTCGCGATTTCAGAAACTTTGGTTTGCTATCTGGTATAATGCTAAGCTTTACTATAATGTATTTAATGCTACCTAGCTCTTCATTAAAGACTTCACCATGTTTCTTTAAGATTACGGGCAGGCCTGTGTCTCCATGTGTCATTCTACCCATTGAAGGCCAGTCCAGTGTGATTTTCTCTAGCCATGAATATCCCAGTAGTGATGGATAGTCTCCTTTTATTACGTAGAGTGGCAGCTTTTCAGTTGGTCCATTTAACTGTGACCTCAGTGATGCCTACATCTTATTACTTGGCCTGTCTGGCTGTAGAGGGGTGTATAGTAAATGCAATGTATCTGGCCACATTACACACAAAAAACTGTAGGCAGGCTCGTTCGATGTGACCCTTTTTACCACAGGCTCGTCCTGATGAACTCAACTGCTGAGTCTCTTTAGCAGCTAGTTCCATGGACACACTGACATCAATTGCCTTTTCCAAGGTCAGATTACTTTCAGTCAAGTCTCTTTTTTGTAATTCCACTCCATAGCCCACATACAGTGAGGGAAAAAAGAATTTGATCCCCTGCTGATTTTGTACATTTGCCCACTGACAAAGAAATGATAAGTCTATAATTTTAATGGTAGGTTTATTTGAACAGTGAGAGACAGAATAACAACAAAAAAATCCAGAAAAACGCATGTGAAAAATTGTATAAATTAATTTGCATTTTAATGAGGGAAATAAGTATTTGACCCCCTCTGCAAAACATGACTTAGTACTTGGTGGCAAAACCCTTATTGGCAATCACAGAGGTCAGACGTTTCTTGTAGTTGGCCACCAGGTTTTCACACATCTCAGGAGGGATTTTGTCCTATTCCTCTTTGCAGATATTCTCCAAGTCATTAAGGTTTCGAGGCTGACGGCAACTCGAACCTTCAGCTCCCTCCACAGATTTTCTATGGGATTAAGGTCTGGAGACTGGCTAGGCCACTCCAGGACCTTAATGTGCTTCTTCTTGAGCCACTCCTTTGTTGCCTTGGCTATGTGTTTTGGGTCATTGTCATGCTGGAATACCCATCCACGGACCATTTTTAATGCCCTAGCTGAGGTTCTCACCCAAGATTTGACGGTACATGGCCCCGTCCATCGTCCCTTTGATGCGGTGAAGTTGTCCTGTCCCCTTAGCAGAAAAACATCCCCAAAGCATAATGTTTCCACCACCATGTTTGACGGTGGGGATGGTATTCTTGGGGTCATAGGCAGCATTCCACCTCCTCCAAACACGGCGAGTTGAGTTGATGCCAAAGAGCTCCATTTTGGTCTCATCTGACCACAACACTTTCACCCAGTTGTCCATCATTCAGATGTTCATTGGCAAACTTCAGACAGGCATGTATATGTGCTTTCTTGAGCAGGGGGACCTTGTGGGTGCTGCAGGATTTCAGTCCTTCATGGCGTAGTGTGTTACCAATTGTTTTCTTGGTGACTATGGTCCCAGCTGCCTTGAGATCATTGACAAGATCCTCCCGTGTAGTTCTGGGCTGATTCCTCACCGTTCTCATGATCATTGCAACTCCACGAGGTCAGATCTTGCATGGAACCCCAGGCCGAGGGAGATTGACAGTTCTTTTGTGTTTCTTCCATTTGAGAATAATCACACTAACTGTTGTCACCTTCTCACCAAGCTGCTTGGCGATGGTCTTGTAGCCCACTCCAGCCTTGTGTAGGTCTACAATCTTGTCCCTGAAATCCTTGGAGAGCTCTTTGGTCTTGGCCATGGTGGAGAGTTTGGAATCTGATTGATTGATTGCTTCTGTGGACAGGTGTCTTTTATACAGGTAACAAACTGAGATTAGGAGCACTCCCTTTAAGAGTGTGCTCCTAATCTCAGCTCGTTACCTGTATAAAAGACACCTGGGAGCCAGAAATCTTTCTGATTGAGAGGGGGTCAAATACTTATTTCCCTCATTAAAACGCAAATCAATTTATAACATTTTTGACATGCGTTTTTCTGGATTTTTTTGTTGTTATTCTGTCTCTCGCTGTTCAAATAAACCTACCATTAAAATTAGAGACTGATAATTTTTTGTCATTGGGCAAACATACAAAATCAGCAGGGGATCAAATACTTTTTTCCCTCACTGTACTAGTCTGTCTCTAATGGTGTCATTTAAAACATCATTAAACTCACAGTGTTCTGATAGTTTATTTAATGCAGCAGCAAACAAAACATTGTCACTGATTTTCCCTCTTCCTGATTTCTTCTGTCGAACCTAAACCTTTCATCAATAACTAGTGGTTTTGGTGAAAAGAATCCTTTCAGTATTTACACAATATCCCCATACGTCTTATTATCTGGCCTGTCTGGCTGTAGCAGGCTGCATAGTATTACATTACACAAAGAAATGTAGGCTTAATTTTGCCCTCATCAATGTCATTTGCAAGAGCAAAATATTAATCATTCTGTTAATGAGCTCTACTTCTCAATACTTTCATCAAACTGTCCAATATTTTCAACAATTCCAGCCATTTTAAGTTTTTCAATTAGCGCCTGATTCTCACTCTCAAAATTGTCCTCAACCACGGCAATTATGTTCTGCCGCAGCAATATTTTCCTCAATCACGTGATATTCATTCACTTCACTCACTGGCATTTCATCTTCAAGTTTGCTTTAATTCCAAAGTTCGTCTTCACAGCTGAATAAATGGCATTTCCTTTACTCCTCCCTTTTTTAATCACATTGTTTTACGGCCCCAAAGTCTGCCTCGAATCCTTTTCTGCTGTCCATAACAATGCTAACTCGCTCTCTTAGCTAGCTCAACTATGCACTTGCCTCTACTAGCAATACACTGTGCTAACATTAGCCTAGACTGTACAAAGAAAAATGACAGTTTTAAACTTTATTTAAAAACTACTTCTTCCGGACAGAAAAGTTACCGAAGGTTCAGACTTACTCGTCACTAATCTTTTGTTACGGTAGGTTTCCTAACCACGTCTTATAACAATTCAATAATGATGAGACGGGAGACAGGAATCAGTTTAGCCATTCAAAAACTCATCTCAATGCATAGAACAGTCACACCCCCAATACACCACACTAGTGTTTGCCTAGGATACGCTGCAGGGCTAGATTGCCTGAGTGGGTGTCAACTGTCCTCAAGGCCGCTGATATTTAAACGTAAACGGATATCAAACATGTAGCCCTGTTGTAGGTCATTTCTTAAATGCCATCCCTTTCTTTCTCTTTCTTTCTCCATACCTCTCGTGTTCTCTCTTTCTCTCTCCCTCTGTCTCTTTGTCCCGCTCCCTCTATCCCTCTCTTTCCCTTTTTTCTCCATCCCTCCCTGTCTCTCTCTCTCTCTCCTTCCATCTCTTTCTGTCTCTCTGTTTCCGCTAACCAACCTGCCATCTGTACAAAACTTTGATGACGGGTTGAGAGAGAAAAGGCTTTGTCAAAGAACAGCATTGGACCCGAGTTTGTGGCTGTTGTTTTGGATTTGTGTTGTCAGAAATGACATTTAAACCCTTTCTGGGACAAACACAATTTGGCTGTCAAACCACTGAGCTGAAATGGTAGAAGTGGGAGTATATTTTTGGAGGGGAGGAGGGAAGGTAGTATTGTACAGGGATAAGGGATGAAGACATAGAGGAGAGGGGGAATATGTTTGAGCTGAGAGGGAGTCAGTAATAGTGAGAGAGGGAAGAAGGGAGGAGGGTGAGGGGAGTTTAAATGCCGGTTGATTGAACATATTGTGTGGACAGCAGGAGAATATTGCTCATATTACTTCAGCTCTCCCTCCCTCTCTCTCTCTCGCTCTCTTTCTCTCTCTCACTCTCCTCTCACAGTCTCTCTCCCTGTGCCTACCTCTCCCATCTTCCTCTCTCTCTGTCTCTCTGGTAGTGATCGCTCCCCTTCTAAAAGAGCTGTAATTGATTCTGCTGTAATTGGTCAATGACAGGAGATGCTTTGGCAGAAGTGGAGCATAAACACGCCTCAGACACAATTTGTGAGATCAATGGGAGGTAGATAGGAAAGGAGGGAGGGAGAGAGGGATGGAGACAAGAGAGGAAGGGGGTGTTCTCTGGTCAGCTTGGAAGAGGTAGCGAGAGATAGGGAAAGGGAGAGAGAGGGAGAGAAAGAGAGACTTTTAAGTACCGCCACCGTGTCTGATTGAGGCGTGGAGGCCGAGAAAGCTCTGCGGATCAAAGACTTTTCAAATCGCTTTTTTTCTGAACCCTCTCTCTTTATCATTCTCTACATTTTTTTCACGAGTTGCAGCCTTATCTGCTCAGCTGGAGAGTTTTGAAACAATAGGAGAGAAATAAAGCCAATGCAAGGCTCACGACCCACTCTGGAGCAGAAAGAGTCCATTTGTGCTTTGTGATGATGTTCGTTATTTTGTGGCAGCAGACATTTTCTTGTTTTCTAAGTGCGTAATGGCTCAGGGATATTGGCGATAAATGGTTAATTAGTGTGTGGGGGTTGTGTGTCTATGTGTCCGTATGCGTACTGAGTTTCTCTGTGTGGCAGTGTTCTAAACTTCTTTCTTCTATATGTTTGTGTGCGTGTATGCATCTGTTCATGCCTGTCTGTTTGCCTGTGTGTTTGTGTGTGTCCACAGGGCTATGAGGTGCGCAAGATAAAAGCCATTGACCAGGATCTGGGGAGACCGAGGGGCATTGGCTACACCATCATCTCAGGTCTGTCAGACACAATCAATCAGTTAATCAATCCCCATCACACACATACACACACACACATATTTAAAATCAATCACTATGATGATGATAATCTTACAGAATACTACACAAGGCTGATCCAAACACATAACAATCAATGCTTTCATATAATAATACAATAGAATAATACAATACTCTGTAAACTATCAATCTCTGTTCAGTGCAACTGAACATAAATATGATCAATCAAGATCATACTGTACATCAGGGGAGTTTGGCTACCATGTCACCTGCACCTGGGTTGTGTTCAGTTGGACACTGTAGCAAAACATTTTGCAACAGACACTGAAAATAACCATATTTGGGGGGACAAATGTTTATACCTCCCTGTTTAACTCTGTTTCAAACCCCACAAGTTGTGTTACAATACCTCACTACAGTTAGACAGAAACAATGTCCTGTAAACCAACATTCAAGAGTTGGGGCAGTGAGGGTGTTTGTTTGTGTGTGCGTGTGCGTGTTGGGGACGTCCTCTGTGATGTGCTCCATCTCTTTGTATCCCACAAAATACAGACACTTCAAACAGAACTTTCTTCAACTCCCTTCCATGTATTGTACAGTATGTATTGCACCTGAATATGAAAGGTCGTAAGGAAAGAATTAGGATAATTTCCACCAGTCTGTTTTGCGCTGATATGATAAGAGACCTACTTTATGTTTTGTTGTTGTATGACTCAAACAGAGTTGTGTGGGGTTGGGTGGCTGGGTCCGGTTTTTAACCTCTTAGACCACAATGGAAGAAGAAGAAGAGAGAGGCGTGGGGGTGGCTGGGTGACCCCAACATTTTTTGTTCTACACAGACTCGTTGTGCAATTATTAGGCCTACTAGAACAGGAGATATCAGCACAATCTGATGAGTAAAGTATTTAGAAAATGTATTTTGAACTTGCAACCCCGCACATGCATATGTCCACATGCAAACATGCACGCACAATTACTGCACAAATGTAGCCCATGTAACTAGTGTGAAATGGCTAGTTAGCTAGCGGGGTGCGCACTAACAGCATTTCAATCGGTGACGCCACTCGCTCTGAGACCTTGAAGTGGAGCGATGGGTAACGATGCTTCGTGGGAGGCAGTTGTTGATGTGTACAGAGGGTCCCTGGTTTGAGCCCAGGTAGGGGCGAGGACAGGGACGGAAGCTATACTGTTACACCCATCATTACAGTCATAAACAATTGTGCTTTTTCAAAACGCAAGATAGGCTACAGAAATCAATTGCGTTTTACAACTGCATTTGGAGCTGAAAGTAATTCATGTTAGCAGCTAATATCAACTAGGGATATATCATGTTACTTCTCTGGAGTCCAGAGCAAGCAAAATTATACTGCCTACTTGTAGCGGAGGTTGCAGGATCAGATGGAAAGCATGTTCTTTCTGCACCACGCCATCACTTTGGAGGGCAAGCCTGCCAGTGGTAGCCCAGTTCATGCTCACAAATATTGTAAAAAATTGGCCAGAATATATTACATCTTAATATTGACAATAGTGGTATGTTACTGCTACCCCCCCACAGCAACTCGCCCAAGCCTCCCCAATTTCTCCTTCACCCAAATCCAGACAGCTGATGTTCTGAAAGAGCTGCAAAATCTGGACCCCTACAAATCAGCCGGGCTAGACAATCTGGACCCTCTCTTTCTAAAATTATCTGCCGAAATTGTTGCAACCCCTATTACTAGCCTGTTCAACGTCTCTTTTGTATCATCTGAGATTTCAAAAGATTGGAAAGCTGCCGCTGGTTTCAGAGCTGGTCATGGGTGCACCTCAGCCATGCTCACGGTCCTAAACGATAGCATAACCACCATCGATAAGAGACATTACTGTGCAGCCGTATTCATTGCCCTGGCCAAGGCTTTCGACTCTGTCAATCACCACATTCTTATCCGCAGACTCGACAGCCTTGGTTTCACAAATGATTTCCTCGCCTGGTTCACCAACTATTTCTCTGATAGAGTTCAGTGTGTCAAATCGGAGGACCTGTTGTCCGGACCTCTGGCAGTCTCTAGGGGGGTGCCACGGGGTTCAATTCTTGGGCCGACTCTCTTCTCTGTATACATCAATGATGTCGCTCTTGCTGCTGGTGATTCTCTGATCCACCTCTACGCAGACGACACCATTCTGTATACCTCTGGCCCTTCTTTGGACACTGTGTTAACTAACCTCCAGACAAGCTTCAATGCCATACAACTCTCCTTCCGTGGCCTCCAACTGGTCTTAAATGCAAGTAAAACTAAATGCAATACTCTTCAACCGATCGCTGCCCACAACTGCCGCCCGTCCAGCATCCCTACTCTGGACAGTTCTGACTTCCCACCGCCAATCCCACTGGCTCCAGGTCATGTACAAGTCTCTGCTAGGTAAAGCCCCGCCTTATCTCAGCTCGCTGGTCACCATAGCAGCACCCACCCCGTAGCACGCCCTCCGGCAGGTATGTCTCATTGGTCACCCCCAAAACCAGTTCTTTCTTTGGCCGCCTTTCCTTCCAGTTCTCTGCTGCCAATAACTGGAACGAACTGCAAAAATCACTGAAGCTGGAGACTCATATCTCCTTCTCTAGCTTTAAGCACCAGCTGTCAGAGCAGCTCCCAGATAACTGCACCTGTACATAGCCCATCCAACTACCTCATCCCCATGCTATATTTATTTATTTATCTTGCTCCTTTGCACCCCAGTATCTCTACTTGCACATTCATCTTCTACACATCTACCATTCCAGTGTTTAATTGCTATATTGTAATTACTTCGCCACCATGGCCTATTTATTGCCTTAACTCCCTTTTTCTACCTCATTTGCACATACTGTATGTTGACTTTTTCCACTGTATTACTGACTGTATGTTTGTTTATTCCATGTGTAACTCTGTGTTGTTGTATGTGTCGAACTGCTTTGCTTTATCTTGGCCAGGTCGCAGTTTCAAATGAGAACTTGTCTCTAGTAGCCTACCTGGTTAAATAAAGGTGAAATGAAATTAAAAAGTTTAAAAAATTATTTAGACATATAGCCATAAGAGTGGACTGTATAATGCAGAGAAGGCACTTTCCTCAAATATATATTACAAAAGTAAGAGCAGATTGTTAGCCATCTAGATGTCCCCGTGATACAGTCTACTCAATGGGGAGAGCATGAACGGCAACAACACCCGGACAGTGTCCTCTTTAGCTGTCACAACCCTGTGACAAAGGCTGAGTGATTTGGTGCATTCGGCTCTCAGCTGCGCAACATATGTCTGTGTCCGTGTGTCCTCTCAGCAACATTGTTCCATAGTGTTACAGTATTAGCTAAACCTGTTCACTTTACCAGTAGTATGCAAAGAAAGGAACATGTTGTGAGTCTGGTCAAATAATCTGTGGTATTGTGTTGGCTATAGCAATGTTTTATTTGCTAGGGTTTGAAATAGGTGTATATAGCTGTCTTTTTTGTGTTTGTTCAGTGCCTCAATTGATTTTATAAACTATATTGGATATATGGCTGTACAGATTCCTGGTTCTAATCAACCCAAGATGATGAACCCTGAAGATTGGACAAAATGCATGACAAGGTGGCCCAGAGGAAACTAGCTGTTCTCAACCCCTACATTGCTAAATTCTTCCAAGAGCTCAGTGAGTTTGATTGAAGACCTCTAGTGAGGTAGGTACACACACACACCCCAGCTTAATATGTCCCTTGTAACAGCCCTGGTGCTCTCTGGCTACTATTATATATTTTTTTTATGCTTGTCCTAGGGGTGAGAAGAGGTGACCCAGAACTGAGGAGGATTGTTTCAGAGCCCCGTGAGGAACACCTTATGCTGGGCTGACATCTCTCTCCTGGATGCTCTCCTACCCAAACTGTCCTGTTGTGTGTTTCACCGCATATAAACACCCTTTCGCCAAATAGAGTTGCCCCTGATCATAATTTTAACTCTATCTCCATCTCTCTCTTTGTCTCTCTCTCTCAACCACATCCCACACACAGAGGCACACAATATAGTTTTAAAATTAGTGTTGTAATGATGATCTTGTTTTGTTACATATGTGTTAATTAATGGTTGTTACTTCTGTTGTCAATTCTGTTGTTCATTTGTTGTTAATGTTGTTACCAAATTTGAATAAATGTATTTTATGTACAAAGGTATACTTTTTCTTTAGATTTCAAGGACAATTTTACTGTAAATTTACAGCAGTGATGCTGTCATATGTTTTACAGTATTAAAAAGTCATGAATTAGATAGTGTGTCTAGTCCCTGTGGTAGAGAGAAATCATAAGTTATAGTGCAACTAAGCCCTTATGGAGCTGGAGCCTGTAGGCTTGATCAAGTCACTATCAGTTAAATAGATCATGGATAGTGATGGATGATGATGCAGCGCCCGGATAATAAGGTAGGAGGATGAGGCGGGGAGGTGGGAGGATGATGCAATTTGGTGTGTGGTGTGTGTATATTTGTGTGTGCGTTTCCACATGTTCGTGTGCTTGCTTTTGTAAGACTTCTACGTCTCATATCCTCGAGTGTCCTCAGAGGGTGTGACTTAGTCCTGTGGGACTCGTCTCATTAGTTCAGTAATTAAGATAAACAAGGTTTTAATTGCAGAGATGATTTATGCTAATTATCTGGAGACCTGGATCAGGAAATCCTCCCTCTCTCTCTCCATCAGAGGGATAATCTGGGATTTGATGCGTACAGTAGATTGTGACACTCTCTGAACTCTGGATCTGTTGTTGATGGGTGCATGAGTGTGTGTTTGGGGGGGGGTGGGCTAAGAAAGAGGTTGGGTCTGTTTGAGCAGTAAGGGTAACGAAGCCGACTGTAGACAAAAGTCGCCGATTGATGTCGTGAATGTGCATCTGCGACAGATGGCAGTCGACCACTGTGGTGGTTTTCAAACAGCAAGGCTCAGATCAACATGCCAGTGTCAAAATAGCTGCTATTGTTAATAAAAGTTTTCTTTATAAATGTCTAAATACATTTCTCGAAACCCCCATATCACACACTCGCAAACTAAAAACACAACGTGTGTACAATTAATTGGTTAGAGAGAGGTCTCAAATATCACTTTAATTTGTATCCCAAGTAGCTTTAGAATTGCGGCAAAGTTGGTTCCTGTTTCAGTCACGTCTTTGGTCACGTTCACGTGGGTCAACCAAAAACACCTTAATGATTGGTTGAGAAATAGTGCCTCCCACAATGCAGGTGATGGCTGCATGGTGCAGTTGGTGATAAGCAACTGCAGCGACTTGAAGGAGACTTCATCAAAACTGCATGACCTTTGATCAAATAGTTTCTGTAAAGTTCATGCAATCGACAATTTTTATCCTTGCAACGCCACACAGTTTGAAAGGTAGTGACCAACGATGGCCACCGACTATACAGAATTGATCCGATCAAACGTGCTCGTTATGTTAATAGTGACTACCCAGTGCCCACTCCCGGACCCCATGACCCTCTGAAACTCACTTCTGCTCCTGCTGTTGATTTGACTTTACCCACACTGTAAAAAAAGCCAACCAGTTTCTTAAAGGGATATGCCCAGAGCGAGAGCAGCGTTATGTTGCTTTCCCACAGAGATAATTTTGAGAAGATGGGAAACTCCATTAGAATTGGATTGCGTGACAATAAGCTTAGCAACCGTGTAACGCAGCATGACAAAGTGAATACGGTTGGTCGGCAGTCAGTTGGGTGGGGCGTTTCTCCATTCATTGCCCAATGGGATTCTTAACTTCTCCTTTCTGTAAAATATCTGTTTCCTACAGACACAGCACATTGCGACATGGTACTTGAAGGAGAAATGATTGCGTACATCGAAGCTAAATCTAACCATTATCATGATGATATAAACGGATGGATGTGTTCTTTGACAAGTATGGGGCCATACCATTTATTGGCTGATTTGGGATTTGAATTGCAGGTAATTGTTTTAAAGGTCTTATGAAATGTGATAGTGTGTAATCTCCAATTATATAGCTATGATGCAGTCCATCTACAGATGTTCAGATGTTCATCTACATCATTTTCAACAAGGTAGTCTATAGTCCATCTATGGATGCTCAACAAACCATATGTAGACTATGAGCAGCATTTCAACAGCATATCTGTAGCCTGTCAGTAATACAGTATTTTAACAGTATATTCCCTCACTTGCACAAATGCCAAGCCCATGTATAAATGATCAACAAACAATCAGCAGCATCTCAACTGCATATCAGTTGCAACTTAACAGCATATTTGTAATTCTAGTTATAATGACACAGGATGGGACCCAGATGCAGACACAGGAGGCAGATGGTTTGAGTCTCTGATAATTATTAATAGACAAGGGGCGGGCAAGAGGCAGGTCGAGGACAGGCAGAAGTTTGTAAACCGGGTCAGAGTCAAATAGGTACAGGACGGCAGACTCAAGGTCAGGGCAGGCAGAATGGTATGGCAGGTGGGCTCAGGGTCAGGGCAGGCAGCAATGGTCAGAAGCGGGAGGACTAGAACATAGTGACTAGAAAAACAGGAGTAAGGAAAAACAAGCTGGTAGGCTTGACGAGACAAGACGAACTGGCAACAGACGAACAGAAAACACCGGTATAAATACACAAGGAATAATGGGGACAAATGGGAGACACCTGGTGGGGACTGGAGACAAGCACAAGACAGGTGAATCAGATCAGGGTGTGACACTAGTAACTATAATGCAGATATGCTTTAGGACTATCCAAATAAAGTGAAATACAAGTTGAGCTTAGATGATGGTCTACAGAGTATCTACTTCACAGTCAAATATGTATCAACTGTTGAGCATGTTTAGTGCATTCACTAACCCTCTAGTAACCCTCAGTCCCAATGCATATCTGCAATCTAAATAAAGTGAAACACTGTTAAGTTAATATGCATAGTTTTTAGGTTTTATTTATTTGCACCAAAGGAAATAAGTGACAAAATGGCACAGATAAAAATAACGTGTAAAAATTGTTTGCAGGTGAGG
Organism: Brachymystax lenok tsinlingensis; assembly: GCA_030435695.1. Classification (NCBI taxonomy): domain Eukaryota; kingdom Metazoa; phylum Chordata; class Actinopteri; order Salmoniformes; family Salmonidae; genus Brachymystax; species Brachymystax lenok. Next base: position 26,783,385 of record CM059805.1, read on the forward strand.
TTTCGAAGCGCAAAAGGGCTTATTTGAAAACTACACCACAAATATAAGTACAAAAAAAGTTTGTTCAATCAGTGAAACAAAGCATATTCATTATAATTGTACATGATATGCTCAGTATACAAGAAAAAACATGTTTGATAATGTGTTTGTGTGCGTGTGTGTGAGTTAGGCTGGCTACAGTGGTTCCTTTAACTGGAAAAGGTCTAACCACCTGTTTTATGGGGATTTCTAAATTTAACGCTAGCGCTCTGTCAATATAATTCCCAGCTGCACCTGAATCGACGAGTGCCTTATGCTGGGAATACAGAGAATATTCTGGGAAACACACAGACACAAACAATTGGCTAACAGAGGACTCTGGATGAGAGTGGTGCATACTCACCAGAGGTGACGCCAGAGTACTCTGCCTGCCGTCTCCTCTCCTAGAAGCACCAACCCTGCACCGACCAGCAGTGTGCCCCCTGCGGCCACAGATGGTACAGGTGAAGGTTCCTCCTCCGGTCTCCCTACGCGCTGCCCCTCCTAGTTCCATAGGCTCTGGAGAGGGAATGCCAGAGGGTAAGGTCGACAGGACCCTCTCTGGACGTCCGCGGGTGACCAACAGATTATCCAGCTGTATGGAGAGGTCTACCAGTTGATCGAATGTCACCGTGACGTCTCTGCAGGCCAGTTCCCGTCGGACGCCCTCGCGTGAGGCTACACCTATAATGATCGATGAGGGCCCTGTCGCCCAGCCCGCTCCGGCAGCCAAAGTCCGAACTCAAGAGCAAACTCCTGAGCGCTCCTTGTCCCGGTCTCAGATGGAAGAGCCGCTCCCCCGCCGCTCTCCCCTCGGGAGGATGATCGAAAACTGCTCGGAAGCGACGGGTGAAATCTTCAAAGTGGTCCAACGTTGCGTCTCCCTCTCTCCAGACGGCGTTGGCCAACTCCAATGCTCTCCCAGTGAGACAGGAGACAAGAGCGGACACTCTCTTCCTTCCTGAGGGAGCTGGATGCACGGTGGCCAAGTAGAGGTCCAGTTGTAATAAGAACCCTTGACACTGTGCTGCTGTTCCATCATACTCCCTGGGAAGGGAGAGACGAATCCCACTGGATCCAGAGTCCGGAGATGGAGGGGTAGCCAGACTTGGGTTGGGTAGTCGAGGCGCTGGAGCGATCTCCCGTCTCTCCAAGCGGTCCAATGTTTGGACAACGCGATCCATCGCGGTCCCAAGTTGTTGTAGCATCACAGAATGTTCAAGAACACGTTCCTCGACTCCTTGGCCAGGGTTTCCTGCTCCTGCTGACTGCATAATTTTAGGTGTGTGATTTCTGTAAGTGTCCGGGGTGTGTGGAAGGAGTCAGGCGCAGGAGATATGCAAAATATGAGTATATTTTAATGTAGTCGCCAGAGAACATACAGGCACACTAGTAGATATATACTCATACCAAACAAAACCCCAAAATAAACACGGGTATGATTGCATAACCCGGAGTCCCGAATATACAAAAACAAATGCCCTACACAGAGCACGAAGTAAACCGGTAGCAACCTACTCAGTCAAAAGACAAAACAATCACGCACAAGGGAAGACGGGAAAAGGAGGAAATTATAACAGGGGCGTGATTGGGAGAAAATACAAAACAGGTGTGAACAATCAAAACCAACACAAATAGACACACAGGAAGGAATCGGTGATGGTTAGAAAACCGGTGACGACGAATGCCGAACACCGCCCGAACAGGAAGAGGGACCGACTTCGGCTGAAGTCGTGACACTAACCGACTTGCCAAAACTATAGTGTGTTAACAAGAAATTTGTGGAGTGGTTGAAAAACTAATTTTAATGACTCCAACCTAAGTGTATGTATACTTTTGACTTCAACTGTACTACGGACACCCGACCAGTACCAGATCCCCATGATACGCTGGAAAAGGAAACGTAGGTGTCGTGGAACAAGATCAGGATGCCTTGTGAGGATCAGGAAACGCATGGCTAATCTGCCCTTGACTTCCGTTCTGCTAGCTAATGTTCAATCGATGGAAAATAAATGGGACGAGCTGAAAGCATATATATCCTTCCAACAAGACATTAAAAACTTTAATATCTTACGATTCACTTAGTCGGGGATAAACGACAACATTAAGAACATACAGCTGGCGGGTTATACATTATCGGCAGGACAGAACAGCAGCCTCTGGTAAGAGGGCTTATGCATATTTGTAAACAACAGCTGGTGCACGATATCTAAGGAAGTCTCAGGGTTCTGCTCGCCTGAGGTAGAGTATCTCATGATAAGCTGTGGACCACACTATCTACCTAGAGTTTTCATCTGCATTTTTTGTGGCTGTCTACATATCACCACAGACCGAGGCTGGCACTAAAACCGCACTCAACGAGCTGTATTCCGCCATAAGCGAAAAGGAAAACGATCATCCAGAGGCGGTGCTCCTAGTGGCCGGTGACTTTAATGCAAGGAAACTTAACTTCAGTTTTACCTAATTTCTGTCAGCTTGTTAAATGTGCAACTAGAGGGAAAACAATTCTAGACCACCTTTACTCCACACACAGAGACGTGTACAAAGCTCTCCCTCGCCCTCCATTTGGCAAATCTGACAATTACTCTATCCTGATTCCAGCTTACAAGCCAAAATTAAATCATGAAGTACCTGTGACTCTGTCTATGAAAGAGTGGTCAGATGAAGCAGACGCTAACCTACAGGACTGTTTTGCTAGCACAGGTTGGAATATGTTCTGGGATTCTTCCGATGGCATTGAGGAGTACACCACATCAGCCACTAGCTTTGTCAATAAATGCATCGAGACGTCGTTCCCACAGTGACTGTGCGTACATACCCCAACCAGAAGCCATGGATTACAGGCAACAATCGCACTGAGCTAAAGGGTAGAGCTGCCGCTTTCAAGGAGTGGGACTCTAATCCGGATGCTTATAAGAAATCCCGCTATCCCGTCTGACGAACCATCAAACAGGCAAAGGGTAAATACAGGACTAAGATCGAATCATACTACAACGGCTCTGACTCTCGTCAGATGTGGCAGGGCTTGCAAACTATTACAGACTACAATGGGAAGCACAGCCGAGAGCTGCCCAGTGACACGAGCCTACCAGACGAGCTAAAAACGTATATGCTCACTTCGAGGCAAGTAACACTGAAACATGCATAAGAGCATCAGCTGTTCCGGACGACTGTGCGATCACGCTCTGAGCAGCCGATGTGAGTAAGACCTTTAAACAGGTCAACATTCACAAGGCAGCTGTGCCAGACGGATTACCAGGACGTGTACTCCGAGAATGCGCTGACCAACTGGCAAGTGTCTTCACTAACATTTTCAACTTCTCCCTTTCTGAGTCTGTAATACCAACATGTTTCAAGCAGACCACCATAGTCCCTGTGCCCAAAAAAAACACTAAGGTAACCTGCCTAAATGACTACCGACCCGTAGCACTCACGTATGTAGCCATGAAATACTATGAATGGCTGGTCATGGCTCACATCAACACCATTATCCCAAAAATCTGAGACCCATTTCAATGTACATACCGTACCAACAGATCCACAGATGATGCAATCTCTATTGCTCTCCACACTGCCCTTTCCCACCTTGACAAAAAGAACACCTATGCACCATCAAGAGCATCCTGACGGGTTGCTTCACTGCCTGGTTTGGCAACTGCTCAGCCTCCGAACGCAACGCATTACAGAGGGTAATGCATACGGCCCAGGACATTATCGGGTCCAAGCTTCCTGCCAACCAGGACCGCTATACCAGGCGGTGTCAGAGGGCCCTAAAAACGTCAAAAGCTCCAGCTACCCTAGTCATAGACTGTTCTCTCTGCTACCCCACAGCAAGCGGTACCGGAGTGTCAACTCTAGGTCCAAGAGGCTTCTAAACAGCTTCTACCCCCAAGCCATAAGACTCCTGAACAGCTAATAAAATGGCTACCCAGACTATTTGCATTCACTCCCCCCACGCTGCTGCTACTCTCTGTTATTATCTATGCATAGCCACTTTAATAACTCTTCCTACATGTACATAATTACCTCAATTACCTCAACACCGGTGAGGTAATTGACACCGCCTGGTATAGCGGTCCTGGATGGCAGGAAGCTTGGACCCGGTAATGTCCTGGGCCGTACGCATTACCTATCATTGAAACATTGACCTGTATATAGCCCCGCTATTGTTATTTACTGCTGCTCTTAATTTTTTTTGATTCTTATCTCTTACCTTTTTAGGGATTTTCTTAACTGCATTGTTGGTTAAGAGCTTGTAAGTAAGCATTTCACTGTAAGTTCCTGTTGTATTCGCCGCATGTGACAAACAAAATTTGAATTATTTATCATAACCTACTGCAGGCCTCGGTGCAAACAATGTTTCAATGATGGGCTATTAGCAGGACAATAGACTCTTCAACCTTTACAAAAGGATAGCTTGGCTTGGTGTGAAAATAAATCCCCCAAGTTACAATGTATTAAGTACTCCACTGTTTTACATTTCTTACTAAAAACATCATGCAACTGCAAAATGTTGGGTAAAGCATTTACTGTACAGTATTACTTCATCAACATATTTATGCTTTTGTTAATAACATAATGATACAAATATCTTTTCAAAATGCTGATTTTTATTTCAACTATCAGCAGGACAGTAGACTCCTGCCGAGTTTAGGGACTTTACATTTATTATGGATCCATAACGAGTTACATGGGAATAAATACCACTCAATAACATAGCATAGGGACTGGTCTTGATAAATTAATCATATTTTTATTTGGAAATGTTAGGATTATTTTGCACTTCACTATCACAATATTAAAAACGTTCAAATGCATTCATTAATTAAAATCGCTTTTAACCGACTTGTTGCGGTTCATCTGATGAAGGTGCACATGGGCCTATTTATATATGAATATGAATTCAGAGGGCAGAAATTATTCAATATTAAAGCATTAGACCTCTCACTAAAGGCGTCAGTCATACAAAGGTTATACTTAAATCCAAACTGGTTCTCTAGCAAATTAGTAAGAATGTCTCATCCCATGTTCAAGAATGGCCTGTTCTCTTTATTCAGATTTTAACCACTCACTTTTGGTTATTTAAAACGAAATAATCTCCAAACTATTGTTATTTTTTAAACAAGCCATAGAAAGTAGGTAACAATTTAAGAAACAATAACCCACAAACACAGGTGGGAAAGAACCAAACTATATAGGATTCCCAATTAGAGGCAACGAACAACAGCTGCCTCTAATAGGGAACCACACAAAACCAAAACATAGACAACCCTAGAAACCCCTGACCTAACACACCATAAAGAACCCAGAGGGCTCTCTATGGCCAGGGTGTGACAACAGAACAAATAATACAACAAATATTGTGGGTAAACTGAAATACTCTAATAGATTAAAAAAACAAAAATGTTCGATATTTAAAAAAAATTATTATCTTTTTTAAATTATATCATAAATAGGACTGGTGGAGTTATGTCACACATGCAGCAAACACAAATGTATGGAAATGTCTGCTTTATTCAAAATTACAAACAACTAATTGCAGCATTACAGCAAAAATATGGAAGAGGCAAGTGGAAGGGGGGAAAAGTAAGGAACTTGTCTGACGGCCGGAGGCGTTTTGAAAACATGTTTTCAAGCAGTTGTTTTTCACAAGGGCTATTAGCAGGACAATAGACATGATGCGATCCCAAAAACACCTCTCTGACATAGGGTCCAGCATATCTCTTGATGATGTCATGGAATGTCTCTCCAGCATTGACCCATGCCTGGGCCTGCAGTACGCAAAGTTCTTTGTTTGTCAGATGAATCATTGGGTCAAAACTACAGAACAGTAGAGAACAAAGAGAACAAGAGAACACACATGGTTAATGTTCTGGGAAGAAAAAAAAAAAATAAAATATATATATATATATATGTATAAAATGTCTTACAGAGCCTTTCCATAAGTCCACTCAAGCTTCTTCAACTGTCTTCTGATTAGAGTGATGTTGATGTTGTGTGGTGATTGCCTTTGCCGATCGCTCATCGTCTTCAACCAGCAGTGAGTTGATGACTTGAATAGTCTAGCTGGAAATGGAATCCAATGTAAAAATGTGCAGCATACAGTAAAGATCAGCAGTTGATTTATTGAAGCATTATTTTTGGTGTTATTAGGCCTACTTTACAGTATTGTAGCCTACTGTACCTGTTCATTTTCCTGGGCTTTCGCATTCAGCCTAACACAGGCGAATAGCACTGTCCGTGACCATAATCCCCAAGTCTAACGTTATTTTACCGATATGTTTAATTATTCATGGCTCCTTTCTCTTCTCTATGCTGGAGTTATTTTACGAATACAAAAGAAGCCATGCACCCTTTATGGGCTATCAGCAGGACAATAGACTCTTACCGAGTCCACCAAATGCATTTTCTAACCATATCTGGAAGGATCCATAACAAATTACTATGGAAATAAATAACACTGAATGACAGAAATATTGGAATAAGTAGGCTAATGAAGGCAACAAATTGTTGCTTACTGGAACACCCAAAGTCATCCAATTGTTATAATAGGATTTGAAGCAATAGCCTACCTGCGTGTGGTCAACTATTTCAGCACCGTTTCGAGCTGCTCAGAGACAAGCATGGGGACTGGTCTTGATAAATCAATGAGATTTTTATTTTCACTGAATCTCCATTTGGGTATTAGTTAGCCTACAATTAGGTTGTGGAAATATTAGGATTATTTTGCTCTTCACTCTTCACACTTAGTAGCCTACTCCAGACCGGTCACATTGTACAGCGCCATATTTTCCAAACAGAAACCCTGAGGGTTTCATGTTTCTTTTTTCTTGGAAAAGAAACGCCATAATATTAAGCAAATTAATTAAGCAACATTTCTTACGTTTTTTTTATTCTCTAGTACAGCCAACATTAAAAACAGTCAAATGCTTCTCAAAGATGCCCTCTGGTGGTCAAACTAACACTAACTAGCATTAATGGCAACAATGGCTGACACTTACGTGCCAATAAACTCTGAGGCAGCCTGCAAGTAGTGTTGCAGTACGACAAAACTTTTAAAGGAAGAACATCTGTACATGGAGGGGATTATTGCGTAGTTTGATTCCTCAGGCTGACCCCCAGTCTTCGCTTGAAGTTATTGAGGGATGATGAGGTTTTGGCAATTTGAAGATAAGAATTCCAGAGTATGGTACCTCTGTATCTGATAGAGAATTGACTATATGAGGTGTAGCAATGGGAAATGTGAAGGTTATCGCAGTGTCTTGTGTTATATAGATGGATTTCAGAATTAACATGGAAGAATCCATTGAAGGGTTTAGGTGAACGGTATAGGAGGTATGATTATTTGTAGATGAACATGTGTAATTGGCCTACATGAATGTCATAAATAAACAAGATATTGATATCAAGATATTGCAGCCAGGTAATTAGAGGAGGTGTCTAGTCTTGCAAATGTATTTTGTATGATGAGTAATTTGTGTAGGTAGGAGGCATATGTACTGGCCCAGACAATATTACAATAAATGAAATATGGCTAAATCAAGCCTAATGAACCAAACCACAAATATTTCTGATGATACTAACAGATTTCCTCACTTTGCTAAAGACAAATTGAATATGATCTTTCCAGGATAACTTCCATCAATTAGAACTCCGAGGAATCTAGTGGATGTGACTTGTTCCATTTCTTTCCACCAATTGAGATTCTGGCTCTTTTTATTACAATCTTTAATTTTCTTACGAGTGAATACAATAAAGTTGGATTTGTTTTACATTTAAAGATAGTTTATTTATCTGGAAGATTCAGAAAATTTGGCCATACCTGTGTTGGAATTAGTGAATCAAAATTATTGTGTGATAAAATCTAATTGGTTTCATCAGAAAAGAGAATGGGAAGTACGGTAGAAGACACAGCAGCAAGGTCATTGATATAGATTAGGAATAACAAAATACCAATTATCGAACCTTGTGGCACACCACAAGATATCTTGGCCCTGGTAGATGCACAGCCGTTTGCATAAACCAATAGTTTTCTATCATAAATATAACTATATGACCAATTATATGTATAATCATGAAAACAGTAATAATGCAATTTATCAAGTCAAATTTCATGATCAAATGTGTCAAACACTTTGGATAAATATAAAAAGATGCCAAGAGCGTATTCATAGTTGTTAAGGTCTGTAAAGATTTTATTCACAAGATGCAAAAGAGTGATATCTGTAGAGTATTGGTGCTCATTTAGAATACAGTATTCAGTTAAATGTTTCAACATTCTATTATACACAATTATTTCTAGGATTTTAGAAAAACATGGTAGTACAGATATTGGGCGATACATTTGTAAAGATCTTGGATACCCAGATTTAGAGCGGGGGATAACTTTTGCAATTTTCAAATCTTTAGGAACAATACAAGTTTGCATAGATTTGGTGAAGATACACATTAGAGGCTCAGTAATCGAGTAAAACACTGATTTCACCAAAGAGGCACCAATCTCGTCATGACCTGCTGCTGATATATTTAAGTTAGCAATAACCTCTATCACCTCTATTACATCAGGAGGATCAACCTGAAGCAGAGAAGGGAAATGTCCTATCAGTTTTTTAAATGTTATTTGACAGAGAGGAACCCACATTCACAAGTAAGTTATTAAATTCACATGAAATATCACTAGAGATATTATTTCCAACAATTCATTGAGATGGAATAGTTGCAAATGCCTTTCTCTTATTCAACAGTTGATTGAGGATTCTGAAAGTTGACTTTATATTATTTAAGGATTCTTGCAATTTGTTAGTAAAATTCATTTCTATTCAGTAGTTGAGTAAATTTGTTCTTATACTTTTTGTAATTTGCAGAATTCAGGGGAGGATTTGTGAGAAAAGTTTTATACAACTTGTTTTTTTAACTGATGATTTTTGGAGACTGGTGAACTAAGGTTTCCAGAACCCTTCTGCTGCTCTTGTCAGAAGTCTCTGTGTATCAGGTAGGTAGAGTCAGGCGCAGGACAACGGAGATGAGTAGATCACATATCTTTACTCAAATAACAAGCTACCAAAATAGGTAGTAAAATCCAAGCTCACAAATAAAAGAACATATAACAAACACACACAAAACCACGAGGGTTTAAATAAGGAACAAATAATTTAAGTGATTGGAAACCAGGTGTGTAAAATGAAGACAAAAACATAGAAAATGAAATGTAGACCGGCGGTAGCTAGAAAACCGGTGACGTCGACCGCCGAAAGCCACCCGAACAAGGAGAGGGACCAAATTCCCTGAAGTCATGACAGCTCTCTTACTTGGTTTAACCAAGGGACAGCAGTGGTGAAATACAGAATTGAAACAGGTACAAAAAAGGTATCTACATCCACAGTAAAATGAGTCCTATATCGACATAACCTGAAAGGACGCAGCAAGGAAGAAGCCATTGCTCCAAAACTGCCATAAAAAAGACAGACTACGGTTTGCAACTGCTTATGGGGACAAAGATCGTACTTTTGGAGAAATGTCCTCTGGTCTGATGAAACAAAAATTTAACTGTTTGGCCGTAATGACCCTGTTTGTTTGGAGGGAAAAGGGGGAGGCTTGCAAGCTGAAGAACACCATCCCAACCGTGAAGCACGGGGGTGGCAGTATCATGTTTTGGGGGTGCTTTTCTGCACTTCGCAAAATATATGGCATCATGAGGAAGGAAAATTATGTGGATATATTGAAGCAATATCTCAAGACATCAGTCAAGAAGTTAAAGCTTGGTCGCAAATGGGTCTTCCAAATGGACAAAGACCCCAAGCAAAATGGCTTAAGGACAACAAATTGGAGTGGTCATCACAAAGCCCTGACCTCAATCCCATAGAAAATGTGTGGCCAGAAAAAACGTGTGCGAGCAAGGAGGCCTACAAACCTGACTCAGTTACACCAGCTCTGTCAGGAGGAATGGGCCAAAATTCACCCAACTTATTGTGGGAAGCTTGTGGAAGGCTACCTGAAACGTTGACCCAAGTTAAACAATATAAAGGCAATGCTACCAAATACTAATTGAGTGTATGTTAACTTCTGACCCACTGGGAATGTGATGAAAAAAATACAAGTTGAAATAAATAATTATCTCTACTATTATTCTGACATTTGAAATTCTTAAAATGAAGTGGTGATCCTAACTGACCTAAAACAGGGAATTTTTACTAGGATTAAATGTCAGGAATTGTGAAAAACTGAGTTTAAATGTATTTGGCTTAGGTGTATGTAAACTTCCGACTTCAACTGTAGGGTTGTTAAAGTAGCTATGCATAGATAATAACAGAGAGTAGTAGCAGCGTGGGGGGTGCAAATAGTCTGGGTAGCCATTTGATTAGCTGTTCAGGAGTCATATGGCTTGGGGGAAGAAGGTGTTTAGAAGCCTCTTGGACCTAGCTTGCCGTGCAGTAGCAGAGAGAACAGTCTATGACGAGGATGGCTGTAGTCTTTGAAGATTTTTAGGACCTTTCTCTGACACTGCCTGGAAGAGAGGGCCTGGATTGCAGGAAGCTTGGCCCAGGTGATATACTGGGCCGTATGCACTACCCTCTGTAGTGCCTTGCGGTCGGAGGCCGGGCAGTTGCCATACCAGGCAGTGATGCAACCCGTCAGGATGCTCTCGATGGTGCAGCTGTACAATCATTTGAGGATCAGAGGACCCATGCCAAATCTTTTCAGTCTCCTGAGGGGGAATAGGTTTTGTCGTGCCCTCTTCACGACTGTCTTGGTGTGCTTGGACCATGTTAGTTTGTTGTTGTTGTGGACGCCAAGGAACTTGAAGCTACCACTGTTTTGTCATCAGCAAACTTAACGATGGTGTTGGAGTTGTGCCTGGTCGTGCAGTCAAGAGTGAAGAGTGAGTACAGGAGGGGACTGAGCACGCACCCCTGAGTGGCCCCCGTGTTGAGGATCAGCGTGGCGGATGTGTTGTTACCTACCCTTACCACCTGGAGGCGGCCCGTCAGGTTGTCTGGGATCCAGTTGCAGAGGGAGCTGTTTGGTCCCAGGGTCCTTAGCTTAGTCATGACTTTTGATGGCACTATGGTGTTGAACGCTGAGCTGTAGTCAATGAATAGCATTCTCACATAGGTGTTCCTTTTGTCCAGGTGGGATACGGCAGTGTGGAGTGCAATAGAGATTGCATCATCTGTGGATCTGTTGGTGCGGTATGGAATTTAGAGTGGGTCTAGGGTTTCTGGGATAGTGGTGTGGATGTGAGCCATGACCAGCCTTTCAAAGCGTTTCATGGCTACAGACGTGAGTGCTACTGGTCGGTAGTCATTTAGTCAGGTTACCTTAGTGTTCTTGGGCACAGGGACTATGGTGGTCTGCTTGAAACATGTTGGTATTTTAGACTCATACAGGGAGAGGTTGAAAATGTCAGTGAAGACACATGGACAGCACATCGGAGTACACGTCCTGGTAATCCGTCTGGCCCAGCGACCTTGTGAATGTTGACCTGTTTAAAACCTCACAAGCTCCAGCAGCAGAGGTGACTGTTTTGGAGAGCCTGGCGTGCCCAAAGTAAAATGCCTCCCATTTAGGCCCGGAAAATGGGATATGCATATATTTAGTACCATTGGATAGGAAACACTCTGAATTTTCCAAAACTGTTAACCATTTGTCTGTGGGTCAATCAGAACGCATATAGCAGGCAAAACCCTGAGGAATCTCTGTCCTGGAAAAAGTCATTTTGACACAATGCTCATTTTGGAACCCCTCCCTATCGAAAATGACCATATATATGCATATGAACGCAGTGCACGTCGCTTACTTATGATGTCATCAACCACGAGACGGTGTTTTACTCCATCTTGGAGGAATTTCGACCATTGATAAACAGCATGGCAATGGGACACCACGTTCTGAAAACTCTTCAGATTGCGCACGACGAGAAGGCGCGCAGTGCCTTATTTATCGTCTTTAGCGTTCAGTTTATATTCCGGCTGATTTATAATAGTAAATATACGTAAAAGTGTTCTTAAGGATACATTTAAAACTATGTTTGATTGTTTTTGGACAAGTTTATAGGTATAATTTGAACGAGTTGGCGCCGCGTTTCAATAGAGGAGTGGAGGCTGTCGTTTCTGATTATAACGCGCGAACCAAATGGAGGATTTATGGATAAAAGACGTTACTTTTTCTAACAAAAGAACCATGGATTGTCTTCGTTGGACACTTAGGATGACCTCAGCAGAAGTTCTTCAACAGGTAATTGATTTGTTTTCGCTGTGAAATGTGTTATGTGTGTGCCATGATGGCTAATCGATACATGGCTATTGGAAAATATGTGAGGTGCTAGCCTCAAACAAATGAATGTGCTGCTTTTACTAAAGCCTTTTGAAATCAACGCTGTGATATTGCCAAGAAACAGAGCTTTTGATGAGTATGGAACACTTGTATATTGCTGGATGTTTAATAATTCAACTATCGGATTTTGAATTTGGCGCTTTAGATTTTAGCTGGTAGTGTCGGGATGAGCCCGCTAGCGACCCACTGGTAATTGAGAATGCTTAAGAGGTTAAAGGTCTTACTCACATTGGCTGCGGAGAGCGTGATCACACAGTCATCCGGAACAGTTGATGCTCTCATGCATGTTTCAATGTTTCTTGCCTCGAAGCAAGCATATAAGTTATTTAGCTCATCTGGTAGGCTCGTGTCACTGGGCATCTCTCGGCTGTGCTTCCATTTATAGTCTGTAATAGTTTGCAAGCCCTGCCACATCCGACGAGCGTCAGAGCTGGTTTAGTACGATTCGATCTTAGTCCTGTATTGACCCTTTGCCTGTTTGATGGTTCGTCGGAGGGCATAGCGGGATTTCTTAGAAGCTTCCAGGTTAGAGTCCCACTCTCCTTGAAAGCGGCAGCTGTACCCTTTAGCTCAGTGTAAATGTTGCCTGTAATCCATGGCTTCTGGTTGGGGTATGTACGTACAGTCACTGTGGGGACGACGTCCTCGATGCACTTATTGATGAAGCCAGTGACTGATATGGTGTACTCCTCAATTACCACTTTTTTTAACACCAAAAAATAAACAGGAGGTAACTTGTATGAAAAGAGATTAAACATCAATGTTATCAGATGTAAGTGTGAGGTCCTCTATTACAAAGAATTGAAAATGTTTCTGAACAAAAATGGACACTCCTCCTCCCACTCTTAATGTTCTACAGTGGTGAACAGCATTATAAGGAGACATGTCATAAAGCATGGTTGTCTCTTCAGTCAACCATGTTCCTGAAAGGGCAACAATGGAAAATTCATGACTGAGAGAAGACAGATAATGAACAAGGTGGTCATGATTTTTCGGAAGACTGCGAACGTTCAAATGAAAGGTAGAAATAAGCTTCTCTTGGAATTGGATAAACTACTATACAGGTTGTTAAATTGCTTAAAATTATAGTAGTCACAAATGATAGACTTATTTCTGGTAAATTTCATGAAATTTGAAGCTGGATCAACACATTATGTGTGTGTTGTTTTTCGTTATTGTATTGCTTGGTATTACTGTACTGTTGGAGCTAGAAACACAAGCATTTTGCCGCACCTGCGATAACATCTGCAAATCTGTGTACGCTACCAATAAACTATGATTTAGTTTGATACTGTTTATATTTAGGTGCCACCCTGATTTTAATGCAAAATACAGCACACATTACCCCAGCCCCTAGTCCTGGAATCAGTCACCCCTGGCCCCTCTCGTCACCCCTGGCCCCTCATACAAGTTGCGCTTGTATGTACAGTATTGAGCACCACAGGCAAAAACTCAACCTGTCTCTTACTATGTATCTCTCGTGCACACACACTGACAGAACTAATCCCTATCTTAAGCGTCTCTCTCTCTCAACATTCCAACTAGAACAGTAGGAGTTAACGGTTTGAGTATGTATTATGATTTTAATATGCGATGATTTCAAACACAAGACTCCCATTTTCTTATACTGTATGAGTAAGTTTATCCGAGGCTAGAGGCTGATAAAATGCAAATGTGTCTTTGCATATAGCATCTGTAGCCAAAGGCAAGCAGGTATGTGACCCAGTGGCCGGAGACTGAGGGGTGGAACTGAACCTTTCACCTCCTCCCATCTGGCCTGCCGCCCAAACAGCCAGCCTGTCCCCCCTCAGAGTGTGTGTGGATGCGTGTGTGCGTGTGTGTTTTTGTGTGTGTGTGTGTGTTTGTATGCGTGTTTGTAGGAGACTGAGAATGGTAGATTGGGGGGGGGCTGCTGGCCTTGTCGTACACCCGCCCCAGCACACAGGTCAGCCAGGTACAGCCACAACATTTCCCGCCTGGACGCACAGATAAGCAAGAAAAGGCGATTATTTCCCACCATCCTCCTTCTCTCATCTCCACACATATCTCTATCCCTCAGTGTGGCTAGATACTCTGATTCCCTTTTCTTCAGGCTTGGGTCTGTAACTCTGTATCAGCTGCAAGCTGTAACATTGGCTAAGGCTAATACCTGCTTATTTTATAGGGAGCTCTGAAGTCTGCCTGGGGGATTTCTGTAGGTTTTTCAATTAGCCACTTTGGGGCTAACAGTGCTCAGTCTGGGTGCTTCCTGTAATCTCTCTGAGAAGAGGATGTGTAGTTCACTGGGGGTCCATCACAAAGGGCACCCTATTCCCATATAGAGCACTACTTTTGACCAGGTAAGAGGGGGCCATTTGGGATGTACACTGGTAGTGTGTTAACAACACAAGTTACAGTCACATCTGTCTGTTCGCTAGCCACTCTACAGAAGATTACTCAACTGGAATTGTATTTCCGTCTTTGACTCGTGTAGTCTTTTTACTTTCTCTAAATGTAGGATTCCAGCTTTGAAAGGAACATGTTGTAGTAGATTGTAAGCCTTTGAACCAACATATGTCTGGATTTCAAACAGATTACTCTTTTGTTTTTCAAGCTGCTGCTGAATTAAATAACAGATGAAAAAGTAAAACACACTCACATTTACAGTATTGATGGGCATCTGCATTGATGATAGTGTGTGCATTGGTGACAGTCCCAAGACATTATTTATTTTGTAATGTGTATATGACCTTCTAACGGACAGACTAACTGATAAGTATGGGTCCTCTATTACTGCTACATAATATGTATAATATCTGTATAGCTACTATATTAGGTAGAGATGGAGGACATATTTATTATTTTATTCATAGTTGAATGGAGTCATAACAGGGCTTAGATTTATCTGTGTACCAAATGGCACTCTATGGGCCCTGGTCAAAAGAAGTGCACTAAATAAGGAATAGGGTGCCACTTGGGATGCTACTCTCCACGTATCTCCTTTCTACATTGTTATTATTACTGTATCATCTTGATTATTTCTTTCTCTCGCTATTTTTGTCCACTAACTTTCTAAAATAAATGTTAAATAAACCGACTCCTCATGGTCACACACCTCATGTAGCCTAGCCCATAGGCCTATATGTTTTGATAAGGTTTGTATCACCTAAAGTGGCCAAATTACTTCTTGAAATTATGCACATTAATCCACTTTACAAGGGGTGTAGAGCCTAACTGGCATACATAAGCAGTTTCAAGTTTGTGGAAGATAATTTTCACCATAAAAATGCACCTTTATAATAAAGGCATAACATGCATAATCGCATTTGCAGTCATTTTTGATAATGGTGTTTTCCTGCTAATGGAACATTTGTGCTTATAGCCTACTGCCATGTGCGCAATGCTGCGCTTATAATGTGAAGAAATTGCCTAATAGTTTAGTTAAGCTAAATGTTCTGATCTGTTGCGTCAGCCACATTGCGTAAAAAGGTTTTTTGATGCTAGTGGTTGTATTCATTTGGGATCTATCGCATCTCACAAATGTTTGGAATATGTATTTCTCGAAAAGAATAGATAGTATGGGGGATAGTATACTGACATAGGCTAGTGCTTTTGCTGTTCGTTAGGCCTACTCGTATTGTTGGCTGACGAAAAGTAAATGTGGACAGTTCTTCCAATATCTTCAATATGCACCTCGGAATTAGATATGGACGTGCGCAATTGCGTCTCCGATGTGTCTGTCTTCACTTGTAGCCTGTGAGAAAGACCCGATAATGCCACGGAATTCTAAGCAAATCTTTTCTGCTAAATGAACTAGTGTAGCCAAAGGCCAATTTGCATAGCCAGATCAGGACCTCACATAAAGACAACTCAGAGAATGCTATTCTGTTCTTCTGAAATATACTAAAGTTTCTTCATAGTTTCTTCTTTAGACCTGTCTAAAATAAATTATGGATTTATTGTGAAGGTGTAGACTATATTACCTGAATCTATTAGACTTGTAGATGTACCAAAGGTCTGCATCAGTGGCTTGTAGGCTATGTGTGGAATCCAGGGGACGCTACATGTATTTATGTTAATTAACTTCTCAGGGATCACTGGGGCGCTAGCGGGCTGCTCCCGACACTACCAGGTAAAATGTAAGGCGCCAAATTCAAAATCCAAAAGTTGAATTATTAAACATCCACCAATATACAAGTGTTCCATACTCATCAAAATCTCTGTTTCTTTGCAATATCACAGCGTTGTCAGATTTCAAAAAGGCTTTACGGCGAAAGCAGCACATTTGATTGTTTGAGAGTAGCACCTCACATATTTTTCCCATAGCCATGAATCGATTAGCCATCATGGCACACACATAACACATTTCACAGCAAAAACAAATCAATTACCTGTTGAAGAACTTCTGCTGAGGTCATCCTAAGTGTCCAACGAAGACAATCCTTTCTTTTGTTAGAAAAAGGAATGTATTTTATCCATAAATCCTCCATTTGGTTCGTGCGTTATAATCAGAAATGACAGCTTCCACTACTCCATTGAAACGTGACGCGAACTCGTTCATCTTATACCTATAAACTTGTCCAAGAACAATCAAACATAGTTTTAAATGTATCCTTAGGAACACTTTTACGTATATTTACTATTATAAATCAACCGGAATATAAACTGATCCATAACGACGGTAAAAAAGACACTGCGTGACTTCTCGGGAGCGTGCGTTCCATTCTGTTTACATGAAAGAGTGACTTCCTTGTTTGCTCTTCTTCTCTGGTGGTCTAATTCATCCAAAATGAAAAAAATACACTGTCTCGAGACTGTTGACATCTAAAGGAAGCGATGGGTACTGCATTCATATGCCCTTATATGGTCATTTTCATGAGGGAGGGGTGCCCAAATGAGCAATGTGTCAAAATCCCTTTTTCCAGGACAGAAATTCCTCTGGGTTTCGCCTGCTATATGCGTTCTGTTTTACTCACAGACGAATGGTTAACAGTTTTGGAAAATTCAGAGTGTTTCCTATCCAATGGTACCAAATGGTACTCTCCAAAACCGACCCCTCAGCTGCCACTCCCTAACAAGTTAACGGTCACTTACCGTGAGACCGACAGTTATTTGTTTGACCGCCACAGCCCTAGTCAGAACCATGTGAAAACATTGTGAAAACATCTCTCCTTGACTTAGTCATAGCGATTAAAATGTGAGAACTCTTGCTGCATGCTGTCCTCCAAAGCTCATTATTGTGAGAGTCATTGGCTATGCCCTGAATCGCACAAGATTCCAGTGCCCTACTTTTGTGTTTGACAAAGTGGTGCACTGAATAGGGAATAGGGTGTCATTTGGGACGCAAAATAGTGCTATTGTCATCCACTTGCCACACACTTGATTGAACTCACCAGATTTTTCTGTTTCCTGTTCTCAAAGCACAATCCCCCCCATAATAACTACACATGTACTGTATGTTCTCCATTTTTTTGTCTCCTCTTTCTCTACCTGCTCCCTATTTCTCTCTATTTCTCTCTCTTTCTCTCTCTCTCTCTCTCTCTCTCTCTCTCTCTCTCTCTCTCTCTCTCTCTCTCTCTCTCTCTCTCTCGCTCTCTCTCTCTCTCTTGCTCATAGCAAACAGATGTTGATAATTTCAATAGCTCTTCTCTCAGCAGTGAATGCTGCCTTGCTTGTCTACAGCACATACCAAGTCATTGAGACTTGTTGTTGTTGATATGTAACAGTAACATAGCCTACTATATGGATATGTTACAATATCACAATCCTACGTATTAACCCCTATGTCAGTTCTATCCAAATAGGGATTTAACATGAGACCCAACCAAGGCTGTAGTATTGGTAATCGGCAGCAAGATCACTGGTGTATTCCAACAATTCCACACTAATCACACACTAACTTTCCTATTTGCATGTGAAAACGAGAAATGTACACACCAGCGTGTGTGTGTGTGTTTGATTTTACCATCCTTGTGGGGACCAGAAGTCCTCACAAGGATAGTAAAACAAGGCAAATGCGGAAAAGTGGGAACATTTCACCGGTCCCCACAAGGAAAAAGGCTATTTTAGGCTTAGGGTTTAGGTTTAAGGTTAGGGTTACAATTAGGGTTAGGGTTACAATTAGGGTTTAGGTTTAGAGTTAGGAGTTAGGTTTAAGAGGATTTCTGTTTGTGCTGGTATTAAACCTTGGTTTGCATGGGCCTGTTGCAACTTCCTGCTCTGTCTGCATATGTATATGGCAAGTCAGTCTGATATGGAGAGGGTGGGGGAACATGGGGCAGTTGTTTGCCTGAGGCATCAATGGAGGCCGAGAGCTCAGAGGGGACACCTGCGACAGTTCAATGAGAGGAGGACGAGGGTTGATTAAGTGCTGAGTGTAAACAAGTAGAACATATAATAGTAATAAAGAATGCAAGCTGGATCAATAAATGAATAGATAAATAATTGAGTAAGTAAATAATCACATCAAGGGATGAAGCGATTAAGGACTGAAAAACAAGTGCTATGTTATAGTACTTAATATAAGAAATGAAATAAATATAATAATAAAAAAACTACAGACAAAACAAGACAGGGCAAATAAATACATAATTTCTTCCTGAACTTCTTTGTGTTGGTGGCCCCTATGGCTCTCCTAATTGGGCCCCCACCGAACCCTAAATTAGTGTCAGGTTAGGTGTTAAGG
Source organism: Brachymystax lenok tsinlingensis (assembly GCA_030435695.1). Classification (NCBI taxonomy): domain Eukaryota; kingdom Metazoa; phylum Chordata; class Actinopteri; order Salmoniformes; family Salmonidae; genus Brachymystax; species Brachymystax lenok. The sequence goes on from CM059805.1 coordinate 26,802,400, forward strand.
TTTAGGGTTAGGGGTTAAAATAGGATTTTGAATGGGAATCAATTGTTTAATCCCCACAAGAATAGTAAAACAAATGTGTGTGTGTGTGTGGCATGCTTCTTGAGAAACAATGCATTTCTTATTTTCTAGTCTACTACAGTTGGTAATGTGAGAGCTTCATATTATCAACCCCTGTCACTTTGCTCCACAGTCCACACACTCTGACACACATTGATATATACACACACACACACACGCTTTCCATTCCACATGTAAATAGAAAGTTAGTGTGTAATTGGGAGTTGGAATACATCAGGTGTGTGTGAACATGTTTTTAGGGGGATGTGTGTTTGTGTGTCTGTGCGCTTGTGAATTAGCAGCATTCTGTGCGTGTGTGTGTATGTGAGTCTGTGTGTCTGTGTGCTTGTGAATGAGCAGCATTCTGTGTGTATGTGTGAGTACCTGTCTGCCCGCCTGCGTTCGTGCCTGTCTGCAATTGTGTGTGTGTGTCTGCCTGTGTCTGTGTGTGTGCGTGTGTGTGTGCCTGCCTGCCTGCCTACATGTGACACTGCCTCTTCCCCCTCCAGAGGTCCAATCTCAATGTCATTGCAAATGGGAGAAGAGGAGCACTCTTTTTGTCAGCAATTAGAATATAAATATATTTTTCTTAATGAGACCCAGGAGGCAATCTGTATAATTTCAATCTGTCTCTTTGGCCAACCTTTGCAGCCTGCGGAGTTGCGGAGAAAGGCATCTGCGAAACCTGAGGCAGTCAAAGTCAAAACCCTCTCTACACGGTGCTGCACACCCAGCTAATCTGCCTTCCACCGAGGGAGATGGCCACTTGCTAACCCTAACCCCTACCCTGAAATATCGATATTGGTGCCCACCGCTAATCTCTATTTACTCTCCCACCCCCAGCACACACGCTCTCTCTCTGCTCTGACTTCATTTTGAGTATGGTGACTGACTATAGACTCTAGCAGTCACTCTCTCTCTATAGACTCTATCAGTCCCAGTCCCTCTCTCCCTCCTCTCCTGCTTCTCTCTCCACCTCTTGCCCTCAATCCAGCGTAATTACCCACGGGGCAAACCTCCTCCTCCTCCTTCTTGCAGACTGCCTCTTCTCCCTAGCAAACCGGGAACATTCCTAGAACATTAGCTAAGATTTCCCTTATGTTTGGGTTTTACCTGATATTAGGATTTAGGATATAGGATATACATTTTTTTATTAATTATCTTTGAAATGTTCTCCTAACATTCACAAAAATGTTTTGCAGAATATCTGTAATTACCACCACAGGACATTCCCCAAAAGTTCTCATTAGGTTTCCAAGTAATGTACTAATACAATGTACCAGTAATGTTTTCCCAACTAACCAAAATGTACTCCGTGAAAGTTCCCAGAACATTCGTTAGGTTGCGGCAAATGTTCTCATAACACAAATACTGTCCAGGTGTGCTGATGATTATACAATTTTTGTTTAAAACATCTGTCTGATGTTGCTACAACGTTTTTGTCTGTTCTTTAAAGGTTCCCAGAATGTTTAATTCGGTTTTGGGAATAGTCTGGTGGGAACGTTGTGGGGACATCATAAAAGATATGTTCCCAAAACAAAGACTATCGATCCCTACCGAATAAGAACAAATCTTAGATAATAATTACTAGTCTGCAGCTAGAAATTATGCCAACCTGGGATGCGAAGATTGACAACCGCCGAAACGTCTATTCTATGAGAACATTTCTGAATGGTACTCTGAAGTATCCATTTTAACCACCTTACGACTTCAGGGAAGCAGAGAGAGAGAGATGCTCTGATGAACGGACTCTCCGCAGACTGATGATCACGACGACACACTGGGAGTAAATATATATTGATTGCAATTATTCCCGAATGAGTGAGTGTTCATGTGCAAAGGATTAGCATTTCAATTAATATAATTATCTGTGTAGTGACTCCTGTGTAGTGACTCCTTTTGTCTTTCCTGATGTTTTCAGTCCATACCCACTTCCCTTTTGGGCTTAGCCCACTAGGGAACCTCCCCTATCATTTCCTTGTAACCATATCTACTGTTTGCGTGTTTATGCATTTCTGTGATTATTTAGTTAGTTAGTAAATAAATGACTAAGACAATTGGTGTATGAATGATTCAGAGGAAAGGCTGGGTTTGTGCAGATAACCAACAATGTATGATGTTTGGAATGAGACTAACGTGAGGTAAAGAATAACTCATTAATTAGAAGACGAATTGATCAGATATTAAAATATCTGGAGTTATATTAGGAAAATTATAACTTTGTAATCTGGAGAATTTCCCTTGGTGCTCCGACTTCCTAGTTAATTACATTTACTTGATTAGTTCAATCACGTAATAACAATTACAGAGAATTGATTTGATAAAATAACAGTCTTCACTTTAATGATGCCAAAGACATGACAGCGGGAATGGCGGAGAGGTCCGGGGCAAATTCCGAGCCCCCAGGCAATGAGCGTGTGCAAAAGGGCTCCAGCCTATGACGGCACCAGCAGACCAGTCAATAAGTGGATTGTGACACTGGAGACAAGAGAATCCCAATCCCACGGTAACCTGAGGAGACTTAATGAGCAGGAAATGGATCGTCTCGCTGTGGTTCCCTGACACATGTAGGTTGATGGGGGTGGTATTGTGGGTGACCCGGCCTATAGAGCGCCCGTCCAGCACTCTAACGTCCATGGGAATGGAGAGGGGCTGAGTGGCGATGCCCAGCTCAGATGCCAGGGTAGCGTCCATAAAGCTCTCATAGGCCCCAGAGGCGATGAGTACCCGGAGAGATTCCGATTGGTTCCCCCACAGCAAAATAGCATGAAAAGGGTTGCGAGTAAGGGGAGAGAAAAAGTTCTCGCTCCTACCGGCGAGCCTGGTATTTTATTGGACAGGTAGAGATGAAATTAGTCCCGCAATACAGGCAACTCTTAGTGTGAAGCCTGCCTAGTTGCATTGGCTCGGGAAGTGGTGAATCGGCAGACTTAGGGGAAACTCGCGTAGCCTCGGGTTCTCTCGGCAACAGAGCCTTCAAAGACTTCCATGATGCCTTAGAGGCGAGGTGGAATCATTGGGCGGGTGAGTGAAATTGAATCTCATCTCCGTTCTTCGTTCCCGTAGTCGCCCATCAATCCGAATGGCAAGGCGATGAGCGAGTCAAGATCCGTCCGTAGTTCCCGCGTTGTAAGCTCGTCCTTTACTTCCTCTGAAAATCAGGGCAAGAAACTTCCCCGGGTTCCAGTCACTCTCAGCTGTCAACGTGCGGAAATCCACCACAGAGTCTGCCACACTGCGTGAGTCTTGCCGAAGCTGGAGTAACTTCCGGGCAGCTTCTCTCCGGGACAGTGGAGCATTGAAAACTTTTTTACCTCCACCACAAACTCCTCCAGACCGAAGCATACGGCCGACTGGTGTTCCCATACTGCCATAGCCTAGGCAAGAGAACTCCCGGACATTAGTGTGATGAGGTAAACTATCTTAGAGCGGTCCGAGGGGAAGGTGGAGGGCTGCAGCTTGATGATGAGGGAACACTGAGCGTGAAACGCTGAAAGGTGCCCGACTCTCCATTGAATCATTCAAGGGGGAGGTAAGCAGGGTTCCCAGGAAACCGGGGTTGCTGGGGAGGCAGCCTTGCTAACAGCCAGGTTACTGAGGGGCTGGGAGGTTACCGTCGTGGTAGGCTGCCTAACAGACAACCCACGGAATTGCTCCAGCAATGTGTTCAACGCTCGGCCATGGCATTCGGCCAAGGTCTGGAACCCTTCCACCAGACCATGATGCAACTCCTCGTGACTTCCAATGGTGGCTCCTTGGGAGGAGACGGCGTTGCGGAGCTGGTCCGAGTCTGCTGGGTCAGTCATGGCCAGTTTGTACGATCACATTTTAGGGAAGACCCAGATGCAGGCAATGTCGAAGTAACAATTTTTTCTACAACAACAGGTCAAGGTCGGTAATCCAGATCGGAGTCCAAAAGGTACAGAAACAGCGGGCAGGCTAAGTGTTAGGGCAGGCACCGAGAAAACAGGCACTAGAAACAGACAGGAGCAAGGAGAAACACGCTGGTAGGCTTGACGAACAAAATGAACTGGCAACAGACAAACAGAGAACACAGGTATATATACACTGGGGACAATGAGGAAGGTGGGCGACATAAGTGGAGGGGGGTGGAGACAATCACAAAGACAGGTGAAACAGATCAGGGTGTGACACAAGTGCTTGTCAAATTGTGAATGAGAGACTGATGAAGTGTGTGCAGCCTGCGCTAGAAACAGAGCAGAGTGCTTCCGTTTCATGCAACTTTTTCAAATAATAGTTTGTAGCATCATGCCGCCTTAGAATGTTTTTGAAATCTAAACATATAGCCTAATGTTTGTATCACAACTAACGTTGCATAAATAACTCTAAATTAATCATATAGGAGGACCTGTTTCTTTGGTAAACGTTCAACACAGAATAGCCACATATGCGTACTCCCTCAAATAGTTTTGGGGAAAATATCCTTTCTATATAACTCAGCTATGTTCAATTGAATTGTTCTTACTATACAATAATGGCATTGGAATTATAAGCAAATATTGCCTGCTAAATGAACTAGTGTAGCCCACAGCCATATGGCATAGCCAGATCAGGGCCTAACGTAAGGAAGACTCAAAATATGCTATTCTGATTTTCTGAAATAGGCAACATTTTCATAATCATAAGGTTTCTTTAGAGCTGTCTAAAATAAATAATGGGTTTATTGTGATGGTGTAGGCAAGGGGTACTCAGCTCTTTCCTTACAAAGTCCAGAGCCTGCTGGTTTTATGTTCTACCTGGTAATTGTACACACCTGGTGTCACAGGTCTAGATCCGTCCCTTACTAGAGGGGAACAATGAAAAAATGATGCTGATCTGGCTTTAAGGTCTAGAATTGAGTTTGAAATGTGTAAGCTATATTAAATGGATTTGTTAGACTTTTTAAAATGTAGATGTTCCAAAGGTCAGCATCAGTGGCTTGTAGGCTATGCGTAGAAGACGGAGATGCTCAATGTGTTGATGTTAATTAATAGTCAATTACCATGAGACCAGCAGTTATTTCAATGACAATCACCGGCTGACAAAATCTCATGACCGCTACAGACCTTAGTCGAAGAGATGAGGATCACTGACTCTCTCCCTTTCCGTTCCTCTCTCTCTCATCTCTTCCCTCATGTCTCTCTACTCTCTCTTTCTCTCTCTCCTCCCCCTCTCTCCCCCTCTCTCAACCTCTCATACCCCCCCTCTCTTCCACCCTTTCCCTCTCTCCCCCTCTCCTCTCGTCCCTCCAGGCAATACCAACAGTATCTTTGCTCTGGACTACATCAGTGGCTCTCTGACGGTAAATGGACAGCTGGACAGAGAGAACCCCCTCTACTCATCCGGATTCACTTTCACCGTCAAGGTCTGTCTGTTTGTGTTTAGGACTAGGAGTGATGAGAGACCAAAACTGAATATATAGCTACACCACCACTCTACATTTTCTTTAGTTGTAAACCTTCCCAGTCACATACAGTACGCACATTTTGCATTAAGATACCATGTATGCTGGTGCAGTATAGAATACATAATCAATACTTAGTTCAATGCATTGGGATGTGAGGGATAATCTTCCAGGTGTACATTTCCACACCCCACCCTAAGGCTTATTATGACAGGGTCCTGCTGAGATCCTCATATTTAGAGAACCTTGGGAGAAACCTGGGAGGATGAAGGAATGGAAGATGTTTTTGATGTCGATGGAGTCCTGCCAGGCCAATGCTGTGGAGATTATTTGCTCATTCTCTCTCCCTCTTCAGCTTTGTCTTTCTGAGCCAGATGTAGATTCCCAATATCCCTCCACTGAGCCGTGAGAAGTCTCTCTCACTCTCCCTCTCTCTCAATTTGGTTCACAGTAGCATTCTGGCATTGTGGGAGTCTTTCCTTCTCACCCCTGGCCTCTTCATCTCATTACTTACACTTCTCTGCTTCCTCTCCTCCTCTCCTCACCAAATGGTTCACTCAGTTTGGGAGAGGGGGCATAAAATGAATTTCTGTGTGGCAATGAGAGAGGGGGAAGAGGTAGAGGGATTTTTGGTAAAAGGCAAGTTTTCTCAAAGTGAATCTTGAGGACTGCTTTCTACCAGGACCTTTAGTCAGGTTTAGACACACAAATAGTTGTGTGTGTGCGTGTGTGAGAGTTGCACGTTGAGAGTGTGTCTATGAATGTGTACACTCTTAGAAAAACTGGTGCTACCTAAAACAATAAAGGGTTTTTCGGCTTATCCCTGTAGAAGTACCCTTTACATTGTTCCAGGTAGAAACGTTTCATTCAACAGCTAACCGTTTAGAAAAATTTTCCTAAGAGCATTAGTATAATAATGCAAACAGGGAATTCAATCACATCTTCTTTGATAATATACCCCTCCAACCTCAATCGTTATTCTTGATTGAAATCAACCATTACAGCAAACTAGGAGAAAATTCATAGACCAAAATAAAAAAGTATATTTATAATATGTAGATTTTCCTTCCCTTTTCTTTGGTGTCTTTATTGATTCTGAGTACTGTAGTAATAAAACAATTTTCCCAACTTTAGTCCAGCTTAGATAGTGGTTGCATCCAAAAGGGCACCCTATTCTCTTTATAGTGCATTACTTTTCACCAGGGCACATAGGGCACTATAAGGAATAGGGTGCCAGCTCAGCATTCAACACCATAGTCCCCTCCAAGCTCATCACCAAGCTCAGGACCCTAGAACTGAACACCTCCCTCTGCAATTGGATCCTGGACTTCCTGACGGGCTGCCCCCAGGCGATGAGGGTAGGCAACAACACATCCGCCACGCTGACCCTCAACACAGCAACCCCTCAGTGGTGTGTGCTTAGTCCCCTCCTCTACTTCCTGTTCACCCATGACTGCTTGACCGCGCACAACTCCAACACCATTATCAAGTTTGCTGATGACACGACTGTGATAGAACTTGTCGTGACATGACTATCATTAATAAATCATCTTAGGGATCAGCAGCAGTGGTCTCGGTTTTGGAGAGTCTGGCGTGCCCAAAGTAAAATGCCTGCCACTCAGGCCCAGAAACTAGAATATGCACATAATTAGTACTATTGGATAGAAAATACTCTGAAGTTTCTAAAACTGTTAAAATAATGTCTGTGAGTATAACATAATTGATATAGCAGGCAAATCCATGCGGATTTTCAGTTTTTTTTGTAAATGAGCATCTTCTCCATTGTGCCTATTGCATATAACTTTATGTAGGACTGAGACTGCAGTACCTATGGCTTCCACTAGCTGTCAACAGTCTATATACAAAGTCTGGGAATTCTAGGAGTGACCAGAACAGATAGGAACAGGAAATTGTCAGGCGACCACTTTTGTAAACAAGGTTTGACGCATGCGAGATTGTGAACGCACACCACTTTATTTTTATTTCCTATCGTTCACGTTATCGTCCGGTTTAAATATTACAGCAAATATACCCAAAAGGATACCAAAGGATACATAAAAAATTATGTTTGATTTGTTTGTCGAAAGTGTATAGGTATAATTTGAACGTGTTCTCTTCACGGTTCAATGGGCGACTCAACGGTGGATTTTATGATCATAACGCACCAACCAAACTGAGATTTATCGTTCAAGATATTATCCGTGTGAAATATAATTGTTAATATACATAATACTGTAGCTAAGGATCGATTATAAACTATGCTTGATTTCTTTGGAAAAAGTTTATAGGTACAATTTGAACGCTTTATATGTCTTGTATAATGGGAGTGGACGGTGGATTTTCTGAACAGAACGCATTACCAACCAAACGGAGATTTATGGATATAAACAATGACTTTTTCTAACAAAAGAAACATGGATTGTCTTGCTTGGAGACTTCGGAATGCCCTCAGCAGAATATCATCAAAGGTAAGCGATTTATTTTAGCTCCTATATGTGTTTTGTGAGACCCGCGCTGGTTATGATTTTATGCTAATGCATAAAATATGAGAGGTGCTATCCTCAAACAATCAAATGTTGTGCTTTCGCTGTAAAGCCTTTTTGAAATCTGACAACGTTGTGATATTTCCAAGAGTCTAAGCTTTTGAAGACTATGCAACACTTGTATATTGATGAATGTTTTATAATTGTACTTTTGGATTTTGAATTTGGCGCCTTACATTTTTCCGGGTAGTGTCGGGAATGGGGTGCTAGTGCCCCAGCGCTCCTTAATGATGCTTAACTACTTAGGGAGCAGTGGGGCGCCCCACTCCCGACACTACCCGGTGAAATGTAAGGCGCCAAATTCAAAATCCAAAAGTTTAATTATTAAACATTCATCAATATATAAGTGTTGCATAGTCATCAAAAACTCTGATTCTTGACAATATCACAGCGTTGTCAGATTTCAAAAAGGCTTTACAGCGAAAGCACAACATTTGATTGTTTGAGGATAGCACCTCCAATATTTATGCATTAGCATAAATTCATATCCAGCGCGGGTCACACAAAAACCCATATAAGAGCTAAAATAAATCACTTACCTTATGAAGAACTTCTGCTGAGGGCTTCCCAACTCACCCACGAAGACATCCAATGGTTCTTTTGTTAGAAAAAGTCATTTATTATATCCAGAAATCTCAGTTTGGTTGGCGCCTTATGATCAGAAAATCCACCATTGAGTCGCCCATTGAACCGTGAAAAGAACACGTTCAAATTATACCTATAAACCCTCTCCAAACAAATCAAACATAATTTTTTATGTATCCTTAGGTATCCTTTTATGTATATTTACTGTAATATTTAAACCGGACGATAACGTGAATGATAGGAAAGGAAAATAAAATGGGGCACGCTCACAATCTCGCGCCCGTGAAACGTTGTTGACAAATGTGGTCCCTTCACTATTTCCTCTTCCTATCTGTTCTGCTCAGTGCTAGAGCCTCCAAACACTGTATAAAGACTGTTGACATCTAGTGGAAGCCATAGGTACTGCAGTTTTAGTCCTAGATAACATAGAAATCAATAGGCAGCTTGGAGAAAAAGGTAATGTACAAAAGAAACTGCAAATCCGGATGGATTTTCCTCTGGTTTAAACCTGCTATATCTAGAAACTTCAGAGTGTTTCCTATCCAATAGTACTAATTATGTGCATATCCTATTTTCTGGGCCTGAGTGGCAGGCATTTTACTTTGGGCATGCCAGACTCTCCAAAACCGTCACCTCTGCTGCCGCTTCCTAAGAAGTTAAAGTGACTATGCATATATGATGAACAGAGAGCAGCAGTAGCATAAAAAAGGGGTTGGCGGGTGGTGGGACACAATGCAGATAGATAGGCCAGTTAGCCAATGTGCGGTAGCACTGGTTTGTGTGTCCAATTGAGGTAGTATGTACATGAAAGTATAGTTATAGTGACTATGCATATATGATAAATAGAAAGAAGCGGGGGGGGATAGCCATTTGTCTGGAGTCTGGATAGCCATTTGATTACCTGTTCAGGAGTCTTATGGCTTGGGAGTAAAAACTGTTGAGAAGCCTTTTTGTCCTAGACTTGGCACTCCGGTACCACTTGCCATGCGGTAGTAGAGAGAACAGTCTATGACTGGGGTGGCTGGGGTCTTTGACAATTTTTAGGGCCTTCCTCTGACACCGCCTGGTGTAGAGGTCCTGGATGGCAGGCAGCTTAGCCCCAGTGATGTGCTGGGCCGTACGCACTACCCTCTGTAGTGCCTTACAGTCAGAGGCGGAGAAATTGCCGTGCCAGGCAGTGATGCAACCAGTCAGGATGCTCTCGATGTTGCAGCTGTAGAACCTTTTTGAGGATCTCAGGACCCATGCCAAATCTTTTTAGTCTCCTGAGGTGGAATAGGCTTTGTCGTGCCCTCTTCACTATTGTCTTGTTGTGTTTGGACCATTCTAGCTTGTTGTTGATGTGGACACCAAGGAACTTGAAGCTCTCAACCTGCTCCACTACAGCCCTGTCGATGAGAATGGGGGCGTGCTCGGTCCTCTTTTTCCTGTAGTCCACAATCATCCCCTCAGATCCACAAAAAAGTTATACAGCTGCACCATTGAGAGAATCTTGACTGGCTGCATTATCGCTTCGCAAGGCAACTGCAAGACACCTACAGAGGGTGGTGAGTACGGCCCACTACATCACTGGGGCCAAGCTTCCTGCCATACAGGACCTCTATATCAGGCAGTGTCAGAAGAAGGCCCCATAAAGTGTCAAAGACTCCAGCCACCCAAGCAATACCAGTGCACCAAGTCTGGAACCAACACGACCAAATCCCAAGCCATAAGACTGCTAAACAAGACCGGTAAATAGCTCATCAAATGACTACCTGGACAACCTGCATTGACCCTTCTTTGTACTAACTCTCCTGCAATGACTTTATGCGCGCACACTGTGGACTCCACCCACACACACGTACACTGACACCCCAACACACACACACAAACACTACATACTCCCACACACACATAACATGCAGCACACATGCATACTGATGCCACACACACACACAATACACACACACACTTTCACACTCACCACATACAATGCTGCTATGGTCTCTTATCTATTCTTTTGCCTAGTCACTTTACCCCTACCTACAGTATATACACATAACTACCTAAATTACCTCATAACTCTGAACATCGACTTGGTACTGGTATTCCCTGTATAGCCATGTAATTTTCACTCGTTATTGTTATTCGTTATTTACTGTGTATTTATTTCTCGTGTCACTATTTATATTTCTTGGAAGAGGATGTCACATGCCTCTAAACGACACAAAACCCTGATTACCCACAAGGCATCACTTTTGTCCGAACCTTTCCTTTTGCCTGCGACATCGCTCCATCACTTTTACAATAAAAGACAAAACCCTTTTCTATTTCCCCTCTCTCACCTCTTTTCATCTCCCCGCTCCTCCCATTATCGACAGAGAGAGCAAAAGAAAAAGAGAAAAAAAAGAGAGGGAGAGAGTAATGGGACTATTTTCTCTTAAATCTCATTGTGTGTGTGATGTGTATCTACAGTGAACTCTTCGCGCCCCCACTTAGAGATGCTTTCTATGATTGCTTTGAGTCACTGCCCCCGGATCCAATAAAGGTACAGCTGTAAATACCTGAAGGAGATTGGTTACGTACAAATGGGACCCTATCCCAATATAGAGCCTTATGGGCCCTGGTCAAAAGTAGTACACTATTTATACATTTTTATTTAACCTTTATTTAACGAGGCAAGTCAGTTATTAATCTACGTGATCGGTGTCCCTCCACCGGGACGGTTGAGCTAACGTGCGCTAATGTCATTAGCATGACATAAGTTACAAGAAAATTACCCAAGACAGACATGTTTTATATGGACAGGAAGCTTAAATTCTTGTTAATCTAATCTAACTGTCCAATTTACAGTAGCTATTACAGGGAAAAAATACCATGCTATTGTTTGAGGAGAGTGCACACCAACCAAAAACTTTTATCACGGCAACTGGTTTGATACGAGACGAGACGTGGTTTGATCATAACAACATACAGGAACTCAAGTCCTTTTGTTCACCTGACATAGAATTCCTTACAATCAAATGCAGACCGCATTGTCTACCAAGAGAATTCTCTTCGATTATAATCACAGCCGTGTACATCCCCCCTCAAGCTGATACATCGACGGCACTGAAAGAAATTCATCGGACTCTATGTAAACTGGAAACCACATATCCTGAGGCTGCATTTATTGTGGCTGGGGATTTTAATAAGGCTAATTTAAGAACAAGGCTCCCGAAATTTTACCAGCATATCGAATGTGCCACCCGGGCTGGTAAAATCCTGGACCACTGTTATTCCAACTTCCGTGATGCATACAAGGCTATTCTCCGCCCTCCTTTCGGCAAGTCTGACCATGACTCCATTTTGTTGCTCCCAGCCTACAAACAGAAACTAAAACAGGAAACGCCAGGAAAAGCCAATGTGAGAAAAACATTTAAATGTGTTAACCCTCGCAAGGCTGCCGGCCCAGATGGCATCCCTGGCCGTGTCCTCAGAGCATGCGCAGACCAGCTGGCTGGTGTGTTTACGGACATATTCAATCAGTCCCTATCCCAGTCTGCTGTTCCCACATGCTTCAAGAGGGCCACCATTGTTCCTGTTCCCAAGAAAGCTAAGGTGACTGAGCTAAATGACTATCGCCCCGTAGCACTCACTTCCGTCATCATGAAGTGCTTTGAGAGATTAGTCAAGGATCATATCACCTCCATCCTGCCAGACACCCTGGACCCACTCCAATTTGCTTACCGTCCCAATAGGTCCACAGACGATAATCGCAATCACACTGCATACTGCCCTAACCCATCTGGACAAGAGGATTACTTATGTAAGAATGCTGTTCATCGACTACAGCTCAGCATTTAACACCATAGTTCCCTCCAAGCTCGTCATTAAGCTCGAGACCCTGGGTCTCGACTCCAGCCCTGTGCAACTGGGTCCTGGACTTCCTGACGGGCCGGTCCCAGGTGGTGAGGGTAGGAAACAACATCTCCACCCCGCTGATCCTCAACACTGGGGCCCCACAAGGGTGCGTTCTCAGCCCTCTCCTGTACTCCCTGTTTACCCATGACTGCGTGGCCAAGCACGCATCCAACTCAATCATCAAGTTTGCTGACGACACTACAGTGGTAGGCTTGATTACCAACAACGACGAGACGGCCTACAGAGAGGAGGTGAGGGCCCTCGGAGTGTGGTGTCAGGAAAATAACCTCTCACTCAATGTCAACAAAACAAAGGAGATGATCGTGGACTTCAGGAAACAGGAGAGGGAGCACCCCCCTATCCACATCGAGGGGACAGTAGTGGAGAAGGTGGAAAGTTTTAAGTTCCTCGGGGTACACATCACGGACAAACTGAATTGGTCCACCCACACAGACAGCGTGGTGAAGAAGGCGCAACAGCGCCTCTTCAACCTCAGGAGGCTGAAGAAATTTGGCTTGTCACCAAAATCACTCACAAACTTTTACAGATGCACAATCGAGAGCATCCTGTCGGGCTGTATCACCGCCTGGTACGGCAACTGCTCCGCCCACAACCGTAAGGCTCTCCAGAGGGTAGTGAGGACTGCACAACGCATCACCGGGTTAAACTACCTGCCCTCCAGGACACCTACACCACCCGATGTCACAGAAAGGCCAAAAGATCATCAAGGACAACAACCACCCGAGCCACTGCCTGTTCACCCCGCTATCATCCAGAAGGCGAGGTCAGTACAGGTGCATCAAAGCTGGGACCGAGAGACTGAAAAACAGCTTCTACCTCAAGGCCATCAGACTGTTAAACAGCCATCACTAACATTGAGTGGCTGCTGCCAACATACTGACTTAAATCTCTAGCCACTTTATACATAGGAATTGGATGTAACAAATGTATCACTAGCCACTTTAAACAATTTTGTATATAATGTTTACGTATCCGACATACTCATATCAAATGTATACACTGTACTCTAAACCATCTACTGTATCTTGCTTATGCCGTTCGGTCATCGACCCAAATCTCTAGCCACTTTAATAATTATAATTGGATGAAATAATGTATCACTAGCCACTTTAAACAATGCCATTTATATAATGTTTACATATCCTACATTACTCATCTCATATATGTGTGTGTGTGTGTGTGTATATATATATATATATATATATATATATGTGTGTATATACTGTACTCCATACCATCTACTGCATCTTGCCTACGCTGTCAGCCATCGCTCATCCATATATTTATATGTACATACTGTATTCATTCCTTTACTCTTGTGTGTATAAGGTAGTTGTTGTGAATTTGTTAGATTACTTGTTAGATACTACTGCATGGTCGGAACTAGAAGCACAAGCATTTCGCTACACTCGCATTAACATCTGCTAACCATGTGTATGTGACAAATAAAATTTGATTTGATTTGATACATTCACATCTGAAGGTAAATAATGTACTTACATTAAGTAATCTTGCTCTGATTTGTCATCCTGAGGGTCCCAGAGATATAATGTAGCATAGTTTTATTTGATCAAATCAATTTTTAAATTCAAATGTAGGAACTGGGTTCTTCAGTTTTAACCCCTGCTGTGTCTGGCTCCACACCCACCCGGCCCGGCCATCTAGTGTGAAAGTTAGTGTATAAGCTAATGGTCCATCATGTATGACATTCCTGGGAGTGTGAAAACTTAAATTTTGTATTGCCATATCATTTTTGTATGTTCTTTATGTATCATTTGACCAATTCGGCACATTTGGGCAGACAAAATATTGAAATTTGAAATGCTTCACTGGATCAATCTGAAACTTTGCACACACACTGCTGCCATCTAGTGGCCAGAATCTAAAATCTAACCCTAACCCTAAACTGCAATAATACATTATGGCCTTTCTCTTGCATTTCAAAGATGGTGAAAAAATAAAAATATATAATACACATGTTTTTTTGTTTGTATTATCTTTTACCAGATCTAATGTGTTATATTCTCCTACATTAATTTCACACTTACACAATTTTCAAAGTGTTTCCTTTCAAATGGTATCAAGAATATGCATATCCTTGCTTCAGGTCCTGAGCTACAGGCAGTTAGATATGGGTATGTAATTTTAGGTGAAAATTTAAAAAAAGGGTACAATCCTTTTAAGAACAAATTCTTATTTACAATGACTGCCTACACCGGCCAAGCCCGGACGACGCTGGGCGAATTGTGAACTGCCCTATGGGACTCCCAATCACGACCGGTTGTGATACAGCCTGGAATCAAACCAGGGTGTCTGTATGGACACCTCTAACACTGAGATGCAGTGTCTTAGACCGCTGCGCCACTCGGGGCCCAGTGTAGGGAATAGGGTGCCATTTGGACGCATCCATTGAGTGCTTACTGCTTTCACTCCACCAGAACAATTTCAGCTCCAATATGACACCTCTCTCGCTTTCTCTTTCGCTCTCTTGTTCACAATGGAAATGAATTGCACTTGCACTTATTCTCCTGTCTTCTCTGCCCATCCTCCTCCCATACTCCCCCTGTGTCTCTCTCTCTCTCCACTCTCTCTCCCTCGTTTCTCCACTACATTTCTCCCTCAGGGCACAGAGTTGAACGATGACCGTTCACCATCAGATGCCTCGGTGATGACCACCTTCACCATCCTGCTGATTGACAAGAACGACAACGCGCCCAAGTTCAACAGCTCTGAGTACCGTGTCCACATCACCGAGCTGGCCCAAGTGGGCTTTGCCCTGCCTCTCTTCATACAGGCTGAAGACAAGGATGAGGTGGGTTACCATCACCACTCATGCATGCCTGTAACAATATATGGCAACAAGTGGTAACAACGGTAATAAACAGTAACACTTTTTTTGACACGGTTGGAAGTTCCTGGGATCAGGACAGAATAGTCAGGAAATCCGGAATCCTCCAACCAGGATATCTGGAAAACCTGAGAATTTGGGGAACTTTAATGAAATCGTGCAATCCTAGATGTTGCATTGGCTCAGTACAGCAGTATAGATTCAGATGTAGTGTATTTTAGCAGTAGTGAGTAGTTGCAGAGGAGACATTGTGCTGTGCTGAGTGAGTATGTCAGCCCAGTGGGAAGGCAGCCCTGTTTAACAGCATCCTCTTTAGTTTTCCATCATGTGTCCGCCACTTCCCATTAGCTCTATCTAACATCCCACCGCGCTGACACACAGACATGCGCTCAAAAACAGACAAACACACACTCTTCTTACACACACACTTGCTCGGTCACTCACAGCAGCCCAAGACTAGGAGCCCCATTCGACTAGACTACAATTTAATTTGCTTTGGAAGATATGGGACAGAGCATCAAATTATACCTAACGAGGAAAATCAATCACCACGGGTTGAGATAAGCCAAAAGCTAGTCAACTCTGATTGATTCCAGCACCACAGCCGCCAGGATGAAATTTGATAGATAACTGCAAGTCAAGTGGAGAGAGAAGGAGGGAGAGACGGAGGAGAAAAGGGAGGTAGAAGGGTTGGGAAAGAGGGAAGAAGGTGTAGAGAAAGTAGCATAACTAATGGAGTACTGGCAGGAAGTTAAGTGAATAGGGCAGTCATACAGACAGAGGGAAGCTGAGAGTCAGAGTGAGAGGTGGAGGGAGAGAAGAAGAGAGAGAGAAGGGGATGAGAATAGAGAGAGAGAGAGAGAGAGAGAGAGAGAGAGAGAGAGAGAGAGGCTGAGGGAGAGATAGAAAGACAGAGTTAGATAATGAGAGGCAGAGAGAGAGAGACATAGAGTAAGTGTATGATGGAGAGATAGTGGCCTATTTAGCAGCAGGTTTGTTTATTCATGCCATGGAGTGTGTTTGCTATTGTCAGCATGGCGACGGATAGGAGTGCTGGGAGCTCCTCCACCAGGTGGTGACGGGCACACCTTGCAGATGATAAGAGGGGTGCTGCTCTCAGACTGCACCCTATCCCCTATTCAACCCTGTCAGAGTGTGTGTGTGTGTGTGTGTGTGTGTGTGTGTGTGTGTGTGTGTGTGTGTGTGTGTGTGTGTGTGTGTGTGTGCGTGCGTGCGTGCGTGCGTGCGTGCGTGTGTGTGTGCGCGCGTGCAGAAGTTGGCAGAGGAAATTTACTAAAAATAACACACGTGCATGGCATTTAAAAAAAATACAGAATGTTGCCATCTGACTCTCCTCAATTCCTCCCAGGCAAAAGCATACCTCAATCAATACAAGCAGTGCCCCTGTGAATTCTCCATAATAGATGCCTTTTGGTGTATTTCCATTCTTCTCTCTATGTAAGCTGTGTGGGCTCAAGGCTGACAGCTACAGTAGATGGATTTCAACCAGATCTAAAGCGGAGAATGAATCAGAATGCAGCCCCCACTGGTGCATCCCTTTTCAACCCAAGCTTAACTAAACTCCCTGCGTATCCATCACTAGTGCTGAGTATCTAATGGCACCCTAGTCCCTATATAGTGCACTACTTTTGCCTGGGGCCCGTACACACTCATAAAAAATTGTGCTATGTGTACTGAACAAAAATATAATCGCAACATGCAATAATTTCAAAGATTTTACTGAGTTAAAGTTCATATAAAGACATCAGTCAGTTGAAATAACTTGGCCCCGATCTATGAATTTCACATGACTGGGCAAGGGTGCAGCCATGGGGAGCCAGGCCCAGCCAATCAGAAAAAGTTTTTCCCCACAAAAGACCCCCCAACCCCCTTCAGACGATCCCACAGCTGAAAAAGCCATTAAAACCCTTTTTGGTTATAAGTAAGCACCCTTTTAAGGATTTGAGACTGACAAAAAAGCTCACACATGAGTGAGAGACAAATGGGAGCATAATGTTCCCTACTGAAATCTCTATTTTATTCTTGCTAGGGTTGTTTAGTTCATGTATTTATTAGTGATGGGAAACCGATGCTTTCTGAAGCCTTTGGGGCTTTCAGCAAATTGTGTCGAAAAATTGTTAATTCCTCACAGCTTTTAACACAATGCACATTAGTCAGGTTGATGGATTATCTTGGCAAAGCAGAAATGCTCACTAACAGGAATGTAAACACATTTTGACCAACCGGCTTGTATAGCAAAATGTTTAATTAGTTTTTTTTACATTGGATAAAAGTAGAGACTCAGAGCTACAACATGGTATATCATACACTGCATTTTTAGGAACAATGGGAAAGTAATTCTGCTTTGAAAGTTGATAAACTTGTAAACTCACTTTTGAGAAAAGGGCCTTTGAATGTTTTGGTACCTATTGGAGAGCTCTCCTTTGTCTACACCCATTCAGCATGGTTCACATCCTCTTAAGCCAGCCCCACTCATCTCTTTAAGGATTTGCATGTGAGGTCATGTACTAAACATCGAGTAGTGTAGTAAAAATTAAGACTAAAAGTGGTAAAAGTAGTAGCCTACAATAAGGAAAAATTCCAGGTAAACAGGAAGTTCCAGATAAAAATATTTTATAAATATTAGATGACGCTTACCCAGACACACTTGTCTAAATTGATGGGTCATGTGAAATAAATGCTGTAACCCCCAGCCACATCCAGTGGCGGAAAAAGTACTACATTGTCATACTTGAGTAATAGTAAAGATACCTTAATAGAAAATTACTCAAGTAAAAATAAAAGTAACCCAGTAAAATACTACTTGAGTAAAAGTATTTGTTTAAAAAATACTTAAGTATCAAAAGTAAATGGAATTGCTAAAATGTATCAAAAGTGAAAGTATAAATAATTTCAAATACCATATATTAAACCAGACGGCACAATTTTTTTTTTTGTTGACGGATAGCCAGGGGCACACTCCAACACTCAGACATAATTTACAAACAAAGCATTTGTGTTTAGTGACTCTGCCAGATCAGATGCAATTCTCTTGATAAGTGTGTGAATTGGACAGTGTTCCTGTCAAAGTGTAACGAGTAGTTTTGGGTGTCAGGGAACATTTATGGAGTAAACAGTACATTATTTTATTTCGGAATGTAGTGAAGTAAAAGTCAAAGTTGGCAAATATATAAATAGGAAAGTAAAGTACAGATACCCCCCAAAATGCTTAAGTAGTACATTCAAGTACTTTACACCACTGGCGACATCTTGCTAAGTGGATGGGTCTCTACAGAAGGTATAAACGGTACAGCCAAATAGTTACTTTCATAGCAGCAATATCAGAAATAGTGTCAATATAAATAAAATAATATACAGTATGTAGAAGAACAATATCAATAATGATATCAGTGATAGACGAGGTAGTTATATGCATACAATCAGTGGTAAAGTGGCTGAGCAGCAGGATACATTTTTTTTAGCAGCAACGTATGGTGTGTATTAGGAGAGAGTAATTTGAATAAAGGCTCTGCAGATAGTGCTGATGACTTGTCCGTCTGAACCACACATGAACAAGGGAATCTATATTCAGAGAGCCTATTTCTGTGCTGCCCTTGACTTTGGTGCAGGGCATGTGATGTCCTCTTTGTCGCAAAACTCCCTGATCTTCTCAAAAACATAAGTTTGTCTAGCTGTTTCCAGTCAAGGTGGTGCTTGTACAGCACACCATCTATGGGAGGAAGAATGTCAGCGTTGTGCAGCAGCTGAAACCTGGTCCTGACTGAGTCCAAACGCTCCTTGGCGACAACAACACCAGGCCCCAGAGCATCGAAGTTGTAGAACAGGAAATAACCCCCCAAAATAGAACACATTACAACCTTGCACAACATCAATTCACCTTCCAAGTTTAGATAAGAGGAATAACCTCATACAATGCAATGAAAATGATATTCACCTGAAGTGATGGTACTGCTTGATCTGTGGCAGCGGCCTGAAGTACGGAGTCAGGTGTTGTTGCCAGCCATAGCTTTCCACCAGCACCGTACCATCCTCCAGTCCAACCAGCTGTGGGATGTTGACCCCTGTCACAGTGCTGTCCTTCACAACACCAGCAATCTCAGACAAAGTGTTCGCTCTGGTCTCTCTGAAGCGCTGCTTGATGAGGCCGAAGCACAAGTCGGGGGCAAACTTGGTGTGGCCTTTTATCAGGAAGTGAATGTTGAGACTATGGTAGAGCTTGTGCATTGCCCACCAGGCACAATACCAGAGCACAAACTTGTTCTTGTTTTGGCCACTGCAGTTATTAAAATTCAGGTCCACACCGGTTTCTCCAACTCCGTAGCTGGTGAAGAAATGGTGCATGTAGTTGATGACTGTGCTGCTGCCTTTGCTGGATGACATGCCTTCATCAATCAAGTAGACACCAAACGAGCCACACTTGCGAGGAGCTAAAAAGTAGATGGGACCTGGCTGCATAGGGTCAGAAAAAACAACAAAAGAACATTAAGATAAATTACAATGAACTGCCTCACCCGTCAATCTGTCTTTACACAGCTCAGTGAAAGTTATTTGCTTGCGTCCCATATATATATACATACATACATATATATGTCTATACACATATACACATATACACACACACAACACGTTTGGGGTCACTTAGAAGTGTCCTTGTTATTTTAAAGAAAAGTACATTTTTTGTCCATTAAAATAACATCAAATTCATCAGAAATAAAGTGTAGACATTGTTAATGTTGTAAATGATCAGCAACCATCACTCCTGTTTCCAATGGCACGTTGTGTTAGCTAATCCAAGTTTATAATTTAAAAAGCCTAATTGATTGTTAGTAAACCCTTTTGCAATTATGTTAGCACAGCTGCAAATGTTGTTCTGATTAAAAAAGCAATAAAACTGGCCTTCTTTAGATTGGTTGAGTATCTGGAGCATCAGCATTTGTGGGTTCGATTACAGGCTCAAAATGGCCAGAAACAAAGACTTTCTTCTGAAACTCGTCCGTCTATTCTTGTTCTGTGAAATGAAGGCTATTCCATGCAGGAAATTGTCAAGAAACTGAAGATCTCGTACAACGCTGTGTACTACTCCTTTAACAGAATAGCACAAACTTATAAAGCGAGACCCAAATGCAGACACAGGAGGCAGATGGTTGATCTCCGATATTTATTATACCAAAAGGGGTAGGCAAAAGACAGGTCGGGGACCGGAAGGGTGCTCTGTCGACCGATTGAGACCATGTGAACGGGAGAGGTGAGTGCAGAGAGGGGGGCTGTAGCCCCCGAATGATACGGCGGTAGAAAAAATTAGCGAACCCCAGGAAATCTTGTAACTGCACCCTGGACGTAGGTTGAGGCCACTCTACCACTGCTTTCACTTTTTCAGGATCCATTTGGACATTTCCATCAGCGATGACATATCCCAGAAAGGAGATTGTAGAGCGGTGGAACTCACACTTCTCAGCTTTCACGAACAATTGGTTCTTCAGGAGGTGCTGAAGGACTTGTCTGGCATGAAGAAAAAAAACAGGATGTCGTCAAGGTAGACGAACACAAAACGGTTTAGCATGTCTGGAAGAGCCTGGAAGACAGCGAGGTGAGTCATTTGGTGAGTCCAAATGGCATGACTTGGCACTCATAATGTCCACTGGCTGGGTTAAAAGCTGTCTTCCACTCATCTCCTTTGCATATCCGAACCAGGTGGTTGGCCTTCCGAAGGTCCAGTTGTAAAAAATTGTGGCCCCTTGGAGAGATTCGAAAGCGGTAGGGGTAACGATTCTTGATCGTTATATCATTCAGACCCCGGTAGTCAATGCACAGACACAGGGTCTTGTCCTTCTTCTCCACGAAGAAAAACCCTGCGCAGGAGGAGATGCAGACGGACGGATGCCTCCAGTAGCCAGATAATCCTCAATGTACTCCTCCATGGCTTTGGTCTCCGGGCCGGATAGAGAATATAGCTGACCATGAGGTGATGTGGTGTCTGGGAGGAGATCAGTGGCACAATCTTAAGGACGGTGCGGGGGCAGAGAAGTAGCCTGTGCATTACTGAAGACCACCAAGAGGTGGGGACGGAAGAGACATCCGTGGCTTTGCTTACTTCCTGAGGGGAACGTCTCAAGGACGGCTGTGCTGCTTTTACGTAATGAAAATGACAAAACGGTCTCCAACCCAGAATGAAGCTTGTGGTCCAGTTAATAACAGGATTGTGTTTCTGGAGCCAAGAAAATAAATCCCAAAACTACAGGACCATGGGGAGAAATCGATGAGGAGGAACTGTAAGGTCTCACTGTGGTTTCCTGATACCCGTATATGAACGGGCACAGTGCTATGGGTGACTCTTCTAATAGAGTGGCCGTCCAGTGCCCTTGCATCCATGGGGACAGAGAGAAGTTGAGTGGGAATACCTAATTCAGAAACCATGGTAGCATCCATTAAAACTTTCATCAGCCCCAGAGTCAATGAGCACCCGGAGAGACTTAGACTGGTCTCTCCATAGCAGAATCACAATAAAAGGTGGACGGGAGATGGAAGTTAGGGGACTCCCAGTCTGGCTCACCAGAGTACTTGTACCCACTAAAGAAAGGGGTTTCTTAACTGGGAAAGTGGCTGTATAATGTCCCGGCCCTCCACAGTACAGACAAAAGTGAGAATTCAGCCTGCATGAGCGTTCCCCAACCAATAACCTAGCTCTTCCCAGTTGCATGGGCTCAGGAGTATCCAACTCACCCGTCGCCGATGATTCACTGGGAACCTCGGGTGTTTTCGGCACTCCTCTGGAAATACAAACTTCTGGGATTTACGGATTCCTTCAGACGGGCGCCAGCATCAGCAGATGAATGAGTGTTCCCGAGACCCGACCACCTCTCACACCTGTGTTCTTTTAGGCGCCCATCAATCCTAATTGCCAGGGCGATGAGGGAATCGAGGTCCCGTGGTATTTCCCGAGCTGCGAGCTCATCCTTTATCCCCTCTGACAGTCCATGGAGAAAGGTGTCCAACAGAGCCTGCAGATTCCAGGAACTCTCGGCAGCCAATGTGAAAAAATCTAGTCTGCCACATTACGGGAGTTCTGATGTAGATGCAGTAGTTTGCAAAACAGTACAGTCCACTTCATGAGGCAGCAGGAAGAACTGCTATTTCTTGTTCGTTTTTCAAAAAAACATGCCTGAAACCATGTCTAAAGACTGTTGACATCTAGTGGAAGCCATGGGAACTGCAATCTGGGAGCTAAATCCCTCTATTGTGAATAGCAAGTAAATGGAAAACCTGTGACATCAAAAACAATTCCGGATAGATTTCCTCGGGTTTTCACAAAGACAGGTGAAACAGATCAGGGTGTTGCAAAACTGACTCTAACCAGAATAGAAAGAGGAGTGGGAGGCCCCGGTCCACAACTGAGCAAGAGAACAAGTACATTAGAGTGTCTAGTTTGAGAAACAGATGCCTCACAAGTCCTCAACTGGCAGCTTCATTAAATGGTACCCACAAAACACCTGTCTCAACGTCAACAGTGAAGAGGCGACTCCGGGATGCTGGCCTTTAGGCAGAGTTGCAAAGATAAAGCCAAAACTCTAGTTTGTTAACAAGAAATTTGTGGAGTGGTTGAAAAATTAGTTTTAATGTCTTCAACCTAAAGTAAGTAAACCGATTTCCGATTTCAACTGTGTTTTGCCAAAAAATACAACTTATCGTCGGTGTCTGAAAGCAACCCATCATCGAAGAAAGCACTGGCATAACGGTGAAATCAGTGGAATCTTGCATTTTGAAACACGTTTAAAAAATCTTACTTTGAAATGAGCATCGGTACATTTTGTCGGATCAGTAGTGCTTTGAAAACTGCATCGGCTCTCCGGTATCAAACGTCCCATCACTAGTGTACATATATACTGTAGTCTCCTTTACTTGATAGTAAGTTATATTACATTTTAAAATGGAGGTGTAGTTATCTCTATTAAACCTAAATGAATTTAATTTAAGTAGTAGGTTATTCAAAGTAAATTTAGTGTTAACTTCTTAGGGAGCGGCAGGTGAGGTGACGGTTTTGGAGTCTGGCGTGCCCAAAGCAAAATGCCTGCCAATCAGGCTCAGAAAATAGGATATGCACATAATTAGTACTATTGGATAGGAAACACTCTGAGGTTTCTAAAAGTGTTAATGTCTGTGAGTATAACAGAACTAATTTAGCAGGTGAAAACCCGAGACAAATACATCCGGAAATCAGTTTCTGGTGACCTTTTGCTCTGTTAGCCCCACTCCCGACACTACCCAGTGAAACGCAAGGCGCCAAATTCAAAATCCAAAAGTTGAATTATTAAACATTCATGAATATACAAGTGTTTCATTGTCATCAAAAGCTCTGCTTCTTGGCAATATCACAGCGTTGTCAGATTTCAAAAAAGCTTTACGGTGAAAGCACCACATTTGATTGTTTGAGGATAGCACCCCACATATTTTTCCCATTACCATAAATTCATAAGCCTTCACGGTTCACAGAAAACACTTTTCACAGCGAAAACAAATCAATTACCTTTTGAAGAACTTCTGCTGAGGGCTTCCCAAATGTCCAACAAAGACAATCCATGGTTCTTTTGTTAGAAAAAGTAATGTAATATATCCATTAATCTCCGTTTGGTTGGCGTGTTATAATGAGAAAATACAGCCTCCACTCGTCCATTGAAACGTGAAGAGAACTCGTTCAACTTATACCTATAAACTTGTCCAAGAACAATCAAACATAATTGTAAATGTATCCTTAGGAACACTTTTATGTATGTATAGTATAATATTTCAACCGTAATATAAACTGGCCGATAAGAAAGGAAAAAACCATAGAGTGCGCCAGCCGGGAACACGCATTTTCTTCACGCATCTGTGTGGCCACTTCCTTATTCATCTTCTTCTACAATCTAAAAGCAGCTAAAAAGAATCAAAACACTTTCTCGAGACTGTTGACATCCAGAGGAAGCAATAGGTACTGCATTCATATGCCCTTATATGGGCATTTTCATAAGGGAGGGTTTCCAAATGAGGCAATGTGTCAAAACCACTTTTTCCAGGACAGAAATTCCTCGGGTTTTCGCCTGCCATATCCGTTCTGTTAAACTCACAGACAAAATGTTAACACCTTTACAAACTTCGGAGTGTTTCCAATCCAATGGTACTAAATATGTGCATATCCTATTTTCTGGGCCTGAATGGAAGGCATTTTACTTTGGGCACGCCAGGCTCTCCAAAACCGACGGGATTGAATCCGTAACACGTTAATACTTAGGGAGCAGTTGGGCGCTCCCGACACTACCCCGTGAAATGTAAGGCTTCCTTGGCCTCCTCAGTCTAGCGCAGCTGTCTAGGACCTCCCTTCAGGAGGGAGGTGAGAGGGGCCATCACTGTGCTTAAACTATGAGGCTTTGAATAGCTGGCCTATTGAAAATAGTGTGACATGACTGATTCAGACATCCCGGATGGATTTTGTTTGGGTTTTTGCCTGCCATATCAGTTCTGTTATAGTCAGATACATTATTTTAACAGTTTTAGAAACTTCAGAGTGTTTACTATTCAAAGCTACTAATTATATGCATATCTGGGCCTGAGTAACAGGCAGTTTACTTTGGGCACGTTTTTCATCCATACTTCAAAATACTGCCCCCTAGCCCTAAGAAGTTAATTAGGATAACTCTACATTTAAAGTTGACATAACTAAGTTGCTATTAACTAGGAATAGTAAGTTATACTGACAAATGGTGAAGTTAACTATATTGTACTAGTCAAAGTAAATTTGGTGCAAGTTAGTATAACTTCACTTTTAAAGTTTGTATAGCTTGAAATATGCTGAGCAACTTCATGACTGGAAATAAAAAGTTGAAACAACAACAAATAATTACAGTGTAGTTCACTATGTAGGAACTAGGGTGCCATTTGGGGCGCAGCCTAGATTAACACACACACACACACAGCTTACACAGGTTAACACAACAAAGACACTTCCTCACTCCACAATAACACACATACACATGAATGCATGTACAATGTCTGGAATTGAATGAATAGAACACTATCAACCACATGCAAATTAAAGTTCTTTATTCATAAATATTTCTCCCACTACCAGCCTCCACTGGTAACAATACACTTCATAGCAATCAAGGCAGAGTTGACATTGACAGATGCATTACTAGATGCACTACTAACCCACACGTTGAGGGAGAGTCAGAGATGTTCCATTTTTACGAGTGGGTGACACAAGTGGTTGTTACAGAGCTCTTTCTTCATCACTCTTCTCCGTTTGAATCTAAAACTTTCCGCTCGAAACTCGTCAGTAAACTTTGTGACAGCCACATCTGACAGGACCTTGGTATGAGAGCTTCTGGTGAGATAGAGATTGAGAGGCAAATGGATGGGCAATTACGTTTATGGGCAGTTTGAGGTGACATCCCTGCATATTGAATATTTTTTTTTAATAGCCAGTCATCAGCCACAATGGTTCCCTGCGAGATGAAAAACAAAACAAAAACATGGGGTCATTTTAACCGCCAAACATAATGCCCTCCACCATCGATCCACTGTTTGAGTCCTAAATGGCCCCCTATTCCCTATAAAGTAAATACCTTGGCAAAATAAAACATTTAGTTGTGCTAAAGGAGGGGATTTGAGCTAAGGGATACTGTGGATACTGTGACACTCATCTTGAGACAATAATGCTGTGAAATGGTATCAGTCAAAATTGAAAAATTTAGCTTTGTGTGTGTTTTATTTGTATCTGATAAGATATAACACAGTTGTAAATAACATGATTAACTTTTTTGTGTATCAGCGAAATTACATTTTGTTGCATCATGTTACTTCCTCATGTTACACCAGCCTTTGTTTTCTCTTAAATCTCTGACTAAGACAACAAAAATGATGTCACTGGATCATGTGTACAAACACTAAACCAACATGACTCAGAGAATAAGACCAGGATTAAATCTGAAAACTCTCTATTGTGTGCTTGACATTGAAAGTGAATTTCCAATTAAGATGACATCTGCAGCTTTTACCTTGAATGTGATCTCCGCGAACCTGGTAACATTGCCTTTAAAAGCTGCATTGTCTACAAGCGTGATCTGAGTGAATCCCAGCCTAAGTGTAGCGGGAGCGATTTAGATGGTCATGCTTGTCAACATGGTTCCTTAAACATCCTCATCTCCTCCACAGCACACATTATCCTCTCATTGTGTCATTCTGCTCTCATCAAACACACACACGCACACACAGTCAGACGGTCCGCAAACATACATCACACACACACATACTGTTATGATTTAAACGCATGGCTTCAATGAGCTGACATTGGCGGTGTAATCATCACTTTAGTAGAAGTGACGGCAGCTGTAGCAGCGGCAGCTTTGTGGGCAGTGCATGGGGATTTGCTCTATTCTGTACTCATACGCCCAATTACAATTTACATAATGTTAAGCACTACGGTGGAGTGACTTTTATGTGGGAGAAATAAAGAGAGGACGATTCAGATGAGGATACGAGATTATGAACTACAATACGGCTCTGGTCAAAAGTATGCACTATGTACTGAATAGCATGCCATATGGGGCGCAAATCGTTTGCTCGCCGACAGTCGTCAGACGGATGTTTGGGTCTATTTAGTAGGGTCTAATCTTCACTTGTTTATTTTTTCAGGGGTTGATTTTTTTCCCTCCGTTGTTTGTTCTCTCTTCTTCTCTTTTTCCGCGAAAAAGAGAACCCTCCAGGTTAAATGTTTATTGAAAAAAGATCTGCGGATCAATCGTTCTCCCGCTGTCGTCATGAGCCATTTCGCTGGCAAATGGATTCCCGCAGAAATAGAAAAGGGGTCTTTATAATTGGCTGCGGGTGGTGAGAAACAGTTCATAACCATGCCACATGCTCACAGTGGTTTGTGTTGTGTTGTATGTGCGTGTGTGTGTGGGTAGGGTGGTGGGGGGGATGTGGATGTATTTGTGTGTGTGTGTGTGGAGACCACCAGCCACTAGTCTGGGGAAGTTAGAGCTGCCACTCTGAGATACGATCTAACCTCTGACCCTGCATCTCAAAGACAGAGATAAGAGAGAAAAGAGATAGATTACAGGTAGAGGGGTGGGTGTCCATACTGAGATATATAGAGGGAGGGATGAGAGAGGATAGACAAACGAAGTTTGCTTGGATGGAACCAATAATTGGTTAATACATGCGTGTGCCTGGCATCAATCGAGCTCCTGCATTTCTCAATGTTTTGAAAAGGCTTGTGCTCAGTCAAAATAAAGTCTGACATTTTCTGACTCTCACACTCCAGTAATTAAGGTTTTGTCTTGTACATGCTAGTAGTGTGTAGACTGGGGGTGAGAAAAATAGGGCCTAAGCCGATTAACAGCGTGGTGGATTTAGCAAAAATGTGCCGCTTAGTTCATAGAAGCGCAGTTACATGAGTAACCTTCGATGTTCACTATTGGCGGATGGGAAAAACTGAGAGGTTTCTGGTTACTTCCTACAAATTTGACTCTAGCGTTTGTATGGTTGGAGCTATTAGCTATTATTACCCCATTCCTGAAAGCTAAGACTCTCAGGAACACATACATGCATTATTCTTGCCTCAAAGACCTTGGCAAGTTATGGAGGACAAGTTGCTGCTACAAACACAATTATTACCTGGTGTTCTTTCCTGAACTTTCAAATCCCTATGTGATGCAAATTACAATTGTTACACCTTTCCAATATTTAAGTAATTTGAGATTTTTCTTATTAGCCCTATGGACATAAACTTGGTTGTAGTTTGTATCTAGAATTGTTAAAAACGCCATAAAATTACAAAACTTTCTATTGGTCGATAATGCTAAGAAAATATCAGATATTGGTATTGGTCCAGAAATTACACATCGGTGCATCCCTTATTTGTTGTATACCAGATGCAAAGTATGTAGACATTATAATGGACCTATATACTTTTTCAGGCCCGCAAATTGATTTCAACAAACAAATCTGTCCCCCCAAAAATCTGTGTGGCCCTTAACTTCTTAAGGAGCAGCAAGGTGCGCTGGGGCGCTAGCGCCCCACTCCCGACACTACCAGGTGAAATGCAAGGCGCAAAATTCAAAATCCAAAAGTTGAATTATTAAACATGCATCAATATACAAGTGTTTCATAGTCATCAAAAGCTCTGCTTCTTGGCAATATCACAGCGTTGTCAGATTTCAAAAAGGCTTTACGGCGAAAGCACCACATTTGATTGTTTGAAGGTAGCACCTAACATATTTCTTACCATTACCATAATTTCATAAGCCATTTTCTGGGCCTGAATGGGAGGCATTTTACTTTGGGCACGCCAGGGTCTCCAAAACGGTCACCTCGTGCGCTGCTCCCTAAGAAGTTAAGCCAAAATGATTGCCAACCCCTGGTGTACATGCTTGTAGTGTGTACATGCTAGTAGTGTGTAGCAGTTTTGTAGTACTCGAGTCCGGTCTCGAGACCACATATTGCATGTCTCGGTCTTGTCTCGGTGTCAGATACATTTGTACTCGGTCTCAGACAGTGAGGACTTGTAATTTCTTCCCAAGACCAGCCGAGACCAGCGGAGTAAAAAAACAAATAAATTATCATTCAGTCAGCGCATAAAACCGCTTTGCCAGGCCAAGGATATGCACTCATTGAAACATTAATATCGTAACAGCCTGTATATCTATTATAGACATGTTTGCACAGTGGCAAACCTATAGGCATTTAGTGTGTAACAGGTTTGTGATTCTGTCACGACTTCCGCCGAAGTCGGCGCCTCTCTCTTTGTTCGGGTGGTGTTCGGCGATCAACGTCACCGGTCTTCTAGCCATCACCGATCCACTTTTCATTTTCCATTTGTTTTGTCTTGTTTCCCCACACACCTGGTTGTCATTCCCTCATTACTTGTCATGTATTTAACCCTCTGGTTTCCCCCATGTTTGTGTGTGTGATTGTTTTATGTCAGTGGCACGTTTCTGGCTGGTTTGCGCCGGACTTGGTATTTGTACTTTGTGCTGCCACACTTTATTCTGTAGGCATTTGTTTTTGTGACGCGATGCGTTCTATGTTGTTACGGTGCCACAGTAAAGTGTTTTCGTCCACTCATCTCTGCTCTCCTGCGCCTGACTCTCACGCACCAGCTACACACACGATCCTGACAGATTGTAAAAGGACAGCAACCAAAATACCATGCACAAAGTAGCCTAAACAAGAATGTGAAATATATTCACATGTGCACTGCACACCTAGTTTCAGCTGAATATCATCTGCAGGCAGCAAGTGTGCAGCTGGTTTTGGCATGGAGCAGCTGACAGAAGAATGACATCTGTAGCCAGCTTATGATATCTACTAGTACATTCTAACTAAGTATGCAAACAAGGTATTGAAAAGGTTTAGTCCGAAGTCTTGGTTAGTAAGCTATTTGTGATGACAATTGTCATCATGGCTGTTTGCCTCAGGGGCGTAGACATGGATGGGCCTGGGTGGACAGAGGCCCACCAACTGGGGAGCCAGGCCCTGACAGGCCCACCCAATCAGATTGATGTGGTTTAAGCATTGTTGTGGACTTTTTTAATTTTTCTACTAAAAGAAAGTGTGATTTTGAGAGTGCAAATCTGAAATATCTATAGGAAAACTCATAAGCTATAGGAAACAGGATTTATTTTACACAGGGTGCCATTTCGCTTGGAAACGTTTTGCCAAAATTAGAATGTACCCACTTTTCCAGGCACCCCGACACCACTGGTTATGGTCATCGGAAAGACCGCAGTCACACACAGTATGATGTTAAAGGATAAGCAGCACTTAAACTCAGACATAATAAGCCAGTAGGTCCCAATCATAAGAATACAAAAACACAACTCCAAGCATTGCCCAATCGAAATTTACAAGTATTACTCCCCATTGAAAAAAACATTTAGCATTTAGCACACAAAGTAAACTGTGACCTGAAGTCTAGAGTGGAACTGACAGCGTTTTAACTACTTTCCAGATATGAAACAATCAGACAATCGTAATATCAGTCAAAAATATAAAGTTCCCAGTATATATGCTACAAAACCAACTTCATAAGAGGTTTTAAAAATAGGTTATATTTGACTCAACATTCCATGACGTACAGTAAGGCATTGTTGTCAGTATAGATGGATGCAGTTCAATGCATGATTCATATAATTCACCAATACATTTCTTGGTAGTCCAACAAATATTGCTATCAGGTTGTAAATCACAGCTGGCCTGGTACATTGTTTTCTACCTCCATTCGCGATGCACTGTTTCAGTTTCAATGACTCAATATTCTGGACAAGAACGCCTCATTCTGATTTCAGAGCACTCTCGTCTGAGTGTGCCAGAGCGCAGAGCAACTGATGAATTTACAATCGTGCAAGACCTGCTAAATATGACCGGTTTCAGTAAATGTAGGCAAAAGTAATAGTTAGTCAAGTTAGACATGTAAACAGCCTAACCAGCTCTGCTACGGCAAGTAAATTGGTCAGAGTGAGGTGTTCTCTCATTTGTGTTTGAAAGTGGCTAGTTAGCAAGCTAGCCAACTTTAACCAACTTTGCTCGCTTTTGTGCAGTGACCTGTCGGCCTTCAAGAAGGCAGAAGTTTCCATATGTTTTTGTGAAAACGGTCCCACTCATCAAAATGGGATTGGTTGATTCCACTGTTACTCCAAAATGTTGCCCTAATACAGTTGAATGGCAGATGCCTTTATCTAGCTTCTGATGGCCTAGCCAATGGCTGACTTAGCTAGATGTATCTTTCGAGAGACTAGCAAAATCCTGATTGGATCTTCAAATTGTATTTGTCACATGCACCGAATGCTTCAGGGGCGATCACCTTACAGTGAAATGTTTACGTACAAGCCCTTAACCAACACTGCAGTTCTAAGGAAAAAACATTGAATTATAACAAATAATTAAGGAGCAACAATAAAATAACAGTAGCGAGGCTATATACAGGAGGTTCCGGTACAGAGTCAATGTGCGGGGGCACCGGTTAGTCGAGGTAATTGAGATGTTAACCCTTTGCTTTCCCGAAAAAAACTAAAGAGATTAAATCAGGACATCATTGAACATGATAATATAATCATCATTATTATTGTATTAGTATAATTATTATTTTATAAATTCCTAGCCCTTCTCTAAAGGCGTAGAAGGCCCATTGTTCCCCACTTTGTGTGTAATCATTTGTAGAGTGGCCTATTTTCCCTCAGCATACATTTGTTCACTATTCTGAATGTCTAAAGAATCTTTATGTTCTTCTGAAGTATGAACACAGCAATACTGGATATGTTGATCTTTTATTATGGTGGTGATTTGACAAAATTACAAGCATGGTCTTGAATTGGACTCACATTTTTCTGGTCTCGTTCTTGACTCGGTCTCGGACCCCTTGTCCCCCTCCCGGTCTCGGTCTTGACTCGGTCTTGACTCGGTCTCGCCCCCCCTTCGGTCTTGGTCTTGACTCGGACTTGATTTGCTCCAGTCTTGGTCTTGAATCGGTCTCGATTAAGATGGTCTCGAACACAACACTGGTGTGTAGGAGTACATGCTATCTGTAAAAGTACATATGCTGAATGTGTGATACTGCTAAGTATCTGGATCTTGATTGATTGTAATTACTTTTTGCTACATATGTTGTTGCCATAGTACTATTTTGATGCTTTTATGATTCAGATGTCTAATGACATGATCTTGTGCTTGTGAGTCATCACCAGGAATTGCATACCTCCTTTTTTGTTGTTGAAAAGAACAGTTCACTTTAATCAACATTTCAGTTTTCACCGGAGTAGCAAAAGAGCTCATTTCCATCCATAGTCCGTAGTGCAGCCCCACATCTCATACTGCAGCTTTTATTATCATCCATTTTAATATTTAAGCAATATCTAACTCTCTCTTCCTTGTGACCCCTATCCCTCCCTCTCTCCATCCCTCTACCCTCTCCTCTAGGGAGTTAATAGTATGTTTCAGGTGTTCCTAACGGGGAACAACTCTGATCACTTCACCATCTCCCCCACGGCGGTGCAGGGCCGGGCTGACATCAGGATGAGGGTGGCTGTGCCTCTGGACTACGAGAACATTCGCTCCTACAGCTTCTCTGTGAGTTCAATCTGCACGCACACACACACACACACACACAAACCCACACAAATGTACACACAAACGCATGCACACACACTCACACAAAAACTTGTTCACGGCACGTTCTTATCTCCATTACTAACACACTATCAGTAAAATGTACTTTAACAAGAGCAAGTAATCTACCGTATGGAGCACAGTGAGCAAAGACACTATGGGCGGGTTTATAAGACCCAGATTTAAGGGGCGATTGGTATATCATTTTTTTTACTTTAAAATTAATTATATACACTGAGTGTACAAAACTTTGGAACACCTGCTCTTCCTTGACATAGACTATGGAGGTGACAGATATAATCTCTTATTGATGTCACCTGTTAAATCCACTTCAATCAGTGTACATGTAGTGGATTAGGTTAAGTCCTGATCTGGCTATGCCAAATGGCTGTGGGCTACACTAGTTCATTTAGCAGACAAGATTTGCTTAGAATTCCGTGCCATTACTTTACAGTATGAAGAATACAATTGAACAAAGCTGAATAAAATATAGTATATTTTCTCCAAACACTTTTAGGGAGTGCGCACAGGAAGATATTCTGTGTTGAGCAGTTAACAAGGAAATAGGTATTCCTATAAGCTTCATTTAGAGTTATTTATATAACTTTAGTTGTTCTACAAATGTTGGGCTATATGTTTCAGGATACAGGCATGAGCTTTGCTTAGTTTTTTTTGTTTAGGCTGTACACCCTACATCAGTCACTCATTCACAATTTAACAGGCACATGATAATGCCTAGAATTTCACTGCGGCATCCCCTTTGTGTGGCCATAGTGCACCCCAAAAAAGATATGGCTTTTGAGGCCAGTATCTTGTTATCGGGTCATTCTCACGGGATACAAGTGAAGACCGACACATCGGGGACACAACTGCGTGTGTCCTTATCCAATTCCGAGGTGCATATTGAAGATATTGGAAGAACTGTCCACGTTTACTTTTCGTCGGCCAACAATATGAGTAGGCCTAATGAACAGCAAAAGCACTAGCCAATGTCAATCTGCTATCCCAATAGTACACATATTGACCTATTCTACTCTGTGCGAGAAAAAATATTCCAAACATAGTCTGGGACAGTTGTGGGATATGATAGATCCCAAATTAATGAAACCACTAGCATCAAAAAACATTTTTAATGCAATGTGGCTGACGCATCAGATCAGAACGTTTAGCTTAAAACGCTGATAAACTATTAGGCTGTTTATTCACATTATAAGCGCAGCAATGTGCACATGGTAGTAAGCAATAAGCACAAATGTTCCATTAGCGAAAAACAACATTATCTGCAAATGCAATTATGGATGTAGTGCTTTTATTATAAAAGTGCATTTTTATGGTGAAAATTATCTTCCCCAAACTTGAAACTCACGCGCTTCTTATGTATGCCAGTTAGGCTCTACACCCCTTGGAAAGCAGATTAATGTGATTAATTTTAAGAAGTTATTTGGCCACTTTAGTTGTGATTACAAACCTTATTAAAACATATAGGCCTATGGGCTAGACTACATAGACTACATGCCACTATGATAAGAAAAAATTGCAAAAAAAGCCATTGTTTCTTATCCTGGACATCATTCACAAGTGATAATATGTAGTGATAGGCTAATATTGTCACCTATCAGACTATTCTTGATTTAATTAGTTAACAAGTTTGGTAGGTTACTAATGACCAGCAGCAGCATCAGAGCTTGGAGAAGCCTAATTACCGTGACTAAGCGGTCACGTGGAATTTGACTGCCTTCATGACTCATGACCGCCGGTGTGGCGGTAATACGGTCATCGCAACAGCCCTATTTGGTGTACCTGTTTGTGGTTGTTTGGGGTACCTGTTTGTGGTTGTTTCGGGATGTTTCGGGATGTTTGGGGTAACTGTTTTTGGTTGTTTGGGGTTGTGTGTGGTTGTTTGTGGTTGCTTGGGGTACCTGTTTATAGTTTGGGATACCTGTTTGTGGTTGTTTGGTGTACCTGTTTGGGCTTGTCTGGAGCGATTAGTATTATTAACAGTAAAATATTGTGAAATTTTTCACTGCAGCATACTGTAGATTATGGTGCATTGCGGGAACATTTGGTAGGCAGGGGAAGAATTTCTGTATTTCAAATGGTACTGTAATTCCATACCACAGAATGCAGTACCATACTGTATTTTTGGAGTGCCAAAAATGATTTGACCACTAGTGGGTGCATGGTATTGTTGTTTCTGTCCGTTAACATATTTTGAGGCTTACCTTGTAAGAGGTTATATTTGTTACACCCGTTAGTGAGTGCTGTACCAATATAACTGGTTTGTGGTAGTAGTGCCCCATCATTGTATTATGTATAGGCGACATATTTGAGTGGCAGCAAGTCCCGCAATTTCTTCACTACTAGAATGGCCATGATGGTCATTTTGACCGTAGATATTTCAATTGTGTAAATATTCCATCATAAAAATGTATTGCAAAATGTATTAATTGCTTATGTTAAATAGGTCATAGAAACCTCAGGACACCAAATGTAAATCGTAATCAGTCAGAAAATGTATTGATTGATCCAGAAGTGCAGACTGCAAGTATTAAAATAAGATAGGCCTACTGTATTTTAAGACATCATTTGATTTGAAATTATTATTTTATTTTGTTGTTTTGTGAGTTCAAAGATAAAACATGGAACAAAATGGTTTCATGTCAGGCCTCCCGAGTGCCGCAGCGGTCTAAGGCACTTCATCTCTGTGCTAGAGGCGTCACTACAGACCCGGGTTCGATCCCGGGCTGTATCACAACCGGCCGTGATCGGGAGTCCCATAGGGCGGCGCACAATTGTAAAATAGTTGTACGGGTTAGGGGAGGGTTTGGGCGGGGGGCTTTACTTCGCTCATTGCACTCTAGCGACTCCTTGTGGCAGGCCGGGCCTCTGCAGGCTGACCTCGGTTGTCAGGTGAACAGTGTTTCCTCACATTGGTGCGGCTGGCTTCCGGGTTAAGTGGGAGGTGTTAAGAAGCGTGGTTTGGCAGGTCATGTTTCCGAGGACACATGACTCAACCTTCGCCGTTGGGGAGTTGCAGCAATGAGACAAGATTGAAATTGGGGGGTAAGGGGGGGTAAAATACAACAAAATATATAAAATAACAACTGTTTCATGCCACTGTAACAACACTTGTCAAATGTAAATGACCCATCTAAACTACACCTAAACTATGTAAAAAAAAGTATGTGGACACCCCTTCAAATTAGTGGATTCAGCTATTTTAGCCATACCCGTTGCTGTCAGGTGTATAAAATCGAGCACACATTCACCGAGTTCCAAACTACCTCTGGAAGCAGCGTCAATACAATAACTGTTTGTCGGAAGCCATGGCTGAGCAGCCGCACACAAGCCTAAGGTCAATATGCGCAATGCCAAGCATCAGCTGGAGTGGTGTAAAGTTTGCCGACATTGGACTCTGGAGTAGTGGAAACGCGTCCTCTGGAGTGATGAATCACGCTCACCATCTGGCACTCTGACGGACAAATCTGGGTTTGGCGGATGCCAGGAGAACGCTACCTGCCCCAATGCATAGTGCCAACTGTAAAGTTTGGTGGAGGAAGACAAATAGTCTAGGGCTGTTGTTCATGGTTCGGGCAAGGCCCCTTAGTTCAAGTGAAAGAATATATTAGCGCTACTGCATACAATGACATTCTAGACAATTCTGTGCTTCCAACTTTGTGGCAACAGTTTAGGGAAGCCCCTTTCCTGTTCCAGCATGATAATGCCCCCTTGCACAAAGCGAGGTCCATTCAGAAATTATTTGTCGAGATCGGTGTGGAAGAACTAGACTGGCCTGCACAGATCCCTGACCTCAACCCCATTGAACACCTTTGGGATGAATGCCAACTGCGAACCAGGCCTAATCACCCGACATTGGTGCCCGACCTCACTAATGCTCATGGATGAATGGAAGCAAGTTTCTGCAGCAACGTTCCAACATGTAGTGGGAAGCCTTCCCAGAAGATTGGATGCTGTTATAACAGCAAAGGGGGGACCAACTCCATATTAATGCCCATGATTTTGGAATGAGATGTTCGACGAGCAGGTGTCCACACTTTGTCATGTAGTGTATAATAATAGATGAATTTGGCAAGATGGAATTGGCAATCGTCTGATGAGTGACAATATTATGAATTGTCAAATTGTGAATAAAGAGACTGATGAACAGTGCAGCTTGTGAAAGGAGAACATGCATTTTTAACAAACATTGTATTTTTCCAATCCTCATACCATTACATGCAGTCCAGACGTTTTGACTCCTATATACCACCGGAATGACCAGAGCCTAAGCGTTTTAACACACATACATTTGCCAAACAACTCTACAAAATTATCTGATGGGCTTTGTTTTTATTATTGTAGGTGTAGTTCAGTATGAAATACAGTAACTTACTTGCCACTGGCTGCCTGTAAGTTATTGTCAAATTCACGGAAACCCCTTTAAAGTGAAGGTGTCAACATTGCATTTTTACTTTTTGACCTTCAATTATGTCTCCACGTTCTCCCTGTACCCTATGTGTTCATTTAAGTAATTAGTCTCTCTCCCCTCTCTCTTTTCAGCTATTTGCCAATGAGTCCATGTCAGACCATGTGGGTTTTGCCCGTATCTACATTGACCTGATCAATGAGAATGACAACCGGCCCATCTTCAGTAAACCCCTGTACAACATAAGTCTGCCTGAGAACACACCCAGAGGCACCTCCCTGCTACGCATCCAGGTAAGATTATCACTGCAACATGCTATAACACACTGTAACAAACACAGCTTGTCACTGGAGCACACTGTAGCATGCTGTGGTATGGTGTATGTTATGCTGTAGCACCCCTTGCCTAGGTAAGCTCGTTATGATCTCACCAAAGTATGGTTTACCCTGGTGGAGCAGTAGTTAGCTGGGAGACCCAGGTTCAAGAACATCAAAGGGCATTGCGCTGTCCCGTTTGCTGCATGTACCAATTGCTGTATGATACACTGTAGCTACCTAAAACCATGTAAATCTGATATTAACACACAGTGGCCAACCATTATCCTCAACATGTTGATACAATCAAAACATTCTGATCAGTATCAGATATGGCCTCCAGGTGAATCAAATTTCAAATCAAATGTATTTATTTATAAAGCCCTTCTTACATCAGCTGATGTCACAGAGTGCTGTACAGAAACCCAGCCTAAAACCCCAAACAGCAAGCAATGCAGGTGTAAAAGCACGGTGGCTAGGAAAAACTCCCTAGAAAGGCCAAAACCTAGGAAGAAACCTAGAGAGGAACCAGGCTGTGAGGGGTGGCCAGTCCTCTTCTGGCTGTGCCGGGTGTAGATTATAACAGAACATGGACAAGATTTTAAAATGTTCATAAAACAGGCAGAACAGTTGAAACTGGAGAAGCAGCACGGCCAGGTGGAATCGGGACATCAAGGAGTCATCAGGCCAGGTAGGCCTGATGCTCAGGTCCTCCGAGATAGAGAGAGAGAGAGAGAGAGAGAGAGAGAGAGAAGAGGGGAAAAAAAGAAAGAGAGAGAGATAATTAGATAATTAAGTAATTCACACAGGACACCAGATAAGAGAAGAAATACTCCAGACGGACCCTAGCCCCCCGTCACATAAACTACTGCAGCATAAATACTGGGGGCTGAGACAGGAGGGGTCGGGAGACACTGTGGCCCCGTCCGACGATACCCCCGGACAGGGCCAAACAGGCAGGATATAACCCCACCCTCACTGACACTCATCCTCCGTGTGTGTGTGTGTGTGTGTGTGTGTGTGTGTGTGTGTGTGTGTGTGTGTGTGTGTGTGTGTGTGTGTGTGTGTGTGTGTGTGTGTGTGTGTGTGTGTGTGTGTGTGTGTTACTCTTCCTGTGTGTGGGAGTGAGCGTGTGTGTGTGGGCAGGCATGTGTGCATGTGTGTGTATCCTAGTACCGCCCTGCCATTATTACTCTCTACGTTTATTCCATACCAAGACCTGAGGTCACTATCATCTATATCATCTGACCTAGCAGTTTGACCATAGCCCATAGGGCTCTAGTCAAAAGTAGTGCACCAGATAGGGAATAGAGTGCCACTTGGGAAGCACACCCAGTTATCTGCACATAGTACCCCATAATAACTGGATTACCATTAATTACGATGACAGTACTCTCAGACTTACACACACACACTTAAACTCTAACCTGCTCCAGTAGATACAAGAAGCGCAAAAAGCATACGGGGGAAAATCCATACTGTTTATAGACTGTGTGCTCATGAAATGGAAATTGCGACACACCCGGGCAATCTAATACCCAATAAGTCTTCTTGATGATGTTCGCTGTGCGCAGGCACACACACACACACACACACACACACACACAAAGCAAGTCAGACAGACACACACATCGGACACAAACACTCACACACACACATCGAGGACACACACAAAAACACTCACGCCAGACACACTGCTGCACAGGCTGAGTTTTACTTGTGTGACCAGCATGTGTCCTGACTAATCCCTCATGCTTCCATGTAGCCTCAGTACAGTATGTCTGGTAACTATCATGAATAAGCATCAATAAACATGTATAAACTATTAACACATTTATTTGTAAACATGTATAAACATTTCTTAACAAGCATTTTTTAGCATTTTAAGCTATCCATTCCATAAGCATTTTAATCATGTAAAATTATTTGTGAAGCATATAGACACTTACAAGCATTTGTATAGGTTCATTCATGAACGTTATTATAAAGTGTTACTGTATGTATTTCGCTCTGTCCTGTATGCTCTAGCTGCCATATCACTATGTCTCTTATTATCCCCCCCAATTTCTTCTCCCCTTCCTGTTTCCTCTCCCTCTGTCCCTCTTTCTCTCTCATCCCTCTCTTTCTGTGGATGTTGTACTGTAGTGTCTAGCCAGTGAAGCCCAATTATTTTGCAGTTATTTCGTACACTGCACTTCAGCACTTCCAAGCTCATCACCGCTGTCGTGACCTTGTATCATTAATGTGACGACTGCTATTCATTGAATAATTAACTTTGTTTATAATTAACTCAGTAACCTGGGGCACCATGGGAAAAGTTTGCTTGAGTTACCGTTTCCCTAATTAACTAAAATAATACCAGAATATCGATTTCATAGCAGTCGCTAATTAATTAATTTCCAGTCCCTAATTTCAGTCTCATTCTGAACGTCGCATAATTTGTAAATCTGCACAAACCCAGGTCTCACTAAATCATTCTGTACCACACCAATTGAGTTGATTATTTATTTACTAACAAGCTAAAGGATAATATAAGATAAACATACACAAACAGTCTAGGTTATTGGTTAGAACTTCATACAATGGCAAACAGGTCCCTAGTGGACCAACACAATATGACTAGTGTTACACAAGATGTGGATTTAGAAAGAGAGAGAGAGAAGAGTGCACAAGAGAAAAGCACATTGGTAAACTATGTTTTGTTTAGCCCTAACACCTTGCCCCAAACTGCCACTCTTATGGGTCAGAATTATAATGAATGTATTTACTTGTTGAAAATCTCCGTTGGGTATCTCTTCGTGGAACGAGTTCCGCTTAGGAGGTTTAGCCAACGACCTTAGATGGCCTCGCTTCCTTCTTTACCGGGTGTAAGTCTGATTGTCCACACGATGTCAGTGTCCTTTCTCTTGGTAGTCTGTTCTCTTGCACCGTTCTGTGAGAGTGGACTTCTGAGGAGGATAATCAGCCATTTCAACGCTCCTAGCTTGGGGAGGAGGGCCGTGTAGACAACCGATGACTGAAAGAGAATAACCGGTTGGTTCTTCTTGAATTCACCTTCTTAGATACAGTAATCAACCGTAGCATTGATTGTTAAGAGGTTCCTTTGTCCTTATCCTCGTGTTGCGTTTGGAATCACGACTATCAGTAGACCTTGGCTGCAGCAGACGGGCAACTTAGTCTGGATATAAATTCTTAACTCACAAGTTTTATACCCTCAGGTTACAAAGGGGTATTTCTGTCTTCATGGCATGCTCTCTGGGTTCCCTGGGGAGTAGCTCGTTACAAAGGCAAGGTATCAAGATTTTACTGTAATCTAGTTTAGACAACTAAATTCACAGTTCATCTTTACAAAAACAGTCTCTTTGATCTGGATATTTTCTACACAACGAACATTATGTAAACATCATGTACATATTATGAAAACTCTTCAAGTTAATGTTTTCGTTATAAGGTCGTCATTTAACTTTTAATAACATAACAAAACCAACATTCATTTTCATATTCTGTCGATCATTGTTACCACCATTTTGGTTGATGAAATATATTCTAGTACCACAGTTGTGTACTTCACTCTATGAGGTCAACAGCTGCTGTCCTCTGCGAACACAGACACACACAAACACACTCACTGACCGGCCATCTCCTCTGACTAAACAGATGTTTCCCCCACTCCTCCAGCCTCTGACCATAAATACCTGTTAGAGACGGGGTGGCTTTATGGCTGACACACCCACAAACACACACACAGTCCTGTGTCACACTTCCTCATTCCTCACCACCATCCCTCAAGGTCAGCACACGGACAGAGCATAGAATTGTCACGCTAGAGCCTGACAGACATTCATCACACACACCTCACAAGTGTGTGTGTCTGTGTGCAAGTGAATGTGTGCATGCGTACATACATGTAAGTGTTTGTCTGTGTGCATGTGCACGTGTCCTTTCTTATGCTTTTGCGTTTACTTGTGTGCTATGTGTGAATAAATGGCAGTGAATTAATTTAAATGAGTTAATGTACATGTTAGTATGTGTATGTGGCTCTGTTTCTGTTCATAGTTGTGAACTAATGATTACGGAGGCCTATTTAATATGGGGAAGATATTCCTATTTGTTGGATATGCTCAGCCCTGATCAAACAACTATGTGACATCTTACTATCCTGTGTGTGCACAGAAATGTATTAATAATGCCTTACTAATTCCTTAGATTAATATGAATGAAGACTCATTATTCTTCTAAATATTCTGCGTAAAGATAAGCAATTTTACATCACACCAAAAGTTGTGTTTATAAATTGTATCATCGTTAATAAACATTCTGAAATTGTAGATAACTATTCTAATCAGCCACAGTTGCCATATTCAATGTGATGAAGTGGGACTGACAGTACATACTGTAGAAATCCTCTTATCACTTCAGAGTGCCAATGTTAAATGTGAACAGACTTTTTAGACAGTCATTGCCACACCAAGAACTCAGTGAACTAAGTCACAGACAGGGTGTGAACTGCACCAGATGGCAGGCAAATGCCATTTCAGCACCACACGCCTGGACAGATACTCTAACTCCTCCAGCTCACTGGAGAGCTCAGGGTCGTGTTCATTGGGGCACATAAAGTAAAAGGTTTAAAACTGCTTGTGATGAAAAACAAAAAATGATTTTTTATATTGGACAAGTTCAAGAAAGTACCTCTGTTTCGGACAATTTTCTTCTGTTTTGTGCCTACTGAACACGATCCAGCACTCTACCTGTATGAGTCAGGTGTAAGTCAGTATGACAGTACTTGAAGGCTTATGTTAGTTAGTTAGTTAGTCAGTCAGTCAGTCAGTCAGTCAGTCAGCCAGCCAGCCAGCCAGCCAGCCAGCCAGCCAGTCTGTACATCCATCCGTTTGTTTGTTCATTTGTTAGGTTGTCTGTTTGTTTGTTTGTTCGCTCGTTCATTTGTTTTTATGAGTCAGTTAGTCAGCTAGCTAGCTCATTCGATCATTCATTAAATTAACAGAATTAATGCCCTTCATCTACAAGCAACCAGGGTGTTGTGCATTCCAGAGGTTAGTATGTGAGGTGGGTCTTTAGGGGGGGAGGTAGGGCAAAGTAGATATGCATATTTAAATTTGCATAAGTATGAATAATTATAAGTATGTTAAGGTAATTTTCCCAGTGGTTTCAAACAGTGCCAAACAAGCACCAGAAATGTAACTGAAATGCTTTGTTTAGGTTAATATTTCTGATTCAACTGATTATGTTTTATATACGTACAAGCCTTACTCAATGATTACTCAATGTCCCATCTTGCAGCCCCTCCCCCCTCCTCCCCCCTTCCCACACACGCACACAAAAATGCACACTCACGCACAAACTCTCTCTCTCTCTGACACACACGCACACACAAACATAAGCACACACACAAGCACACAAACGGAGAGCAGCCCAGACCACAGACTGTTTCATATTTATCAGCTGCAGTGTTACTTATCATTATAAATATTTATTTTGATTTACTCTCTCCATCACACTCTTTCTCACCCTGGAGAGTTTAGACTCCGGCATCTCCTCATATCAGTAAAATTGCTCTTTGTTTTCTCTCCTCCTTGGGTTTGAGTGTGTTTGTATTCTTTCATTTCTTATTCATAGCCTCCAATCGTATTTTCAGTCTCTCACTTTCCTTTAGCCGTTGTAACACTAATGGATTTCGGGTTCTGTCAATGTGTGTGAGAAAAAGAGTGTGTGTGGTGGGTGCTTGGTAAATATTTATTCACAATGGCCATTTTCTTCTCACTCCTATTCTCCATTCCTTCAGTCTTTTACCCTTCCTTCTTTAGAAGTAGGAAAATCACTCTCACATTTGAAATCTTGTTGGATGTGTATGGGAAATATAAAATCTGACATGAAAATAACTTGAGCACTGCACTTGATAGTATCGCTTACCACTTACTTATTTAAGCATACTTATTGTCCTCACTATGAGGGTACAAGGCGAGACCCAGGCACAGACACGGGAGGCAGATGGTTTGAGTCTCTGATATTTATTATAATCCAAGAGGTAGGCAAAAGAATGGTCGTGGACAGGCAAAATATCAAAACCAGGTCAGAGTCCAGGAGGTACAGAGTGGCAGGCAGGCTCAAGGTCAGGGCAGGCAGAAAAGTCCGGCAGGCGGGTTCAGAGTCAGGGCAGGCAAGGGTCAAAACCGGGAGGACTAGCAAAAGAGAATAAGATAAGAAAAAGCAGGAGCACGGGAAAAACACGCTGGTTGACTTGTCAAGACGAACTGGCACATAGAGACAGGAAACACAGGGATAAATACACCGGGGAAAGTAAGCGACAGTAAGTGGAGGGGATGGAGACAATCACAAGGACAGGTGAAACAGAACAGGGTGTGACACTCAGCCTTTCATCAGAGCGTTTGTGATATTATAATTTTTCATCCTTTTGTGTATAGCTAATCTAGGATCAGCACACCTATTCTGATACGCTTTGTGAATACGGGCCCTGATTCTTTAACACTAGAAAGGCAGAAGAGCGTCATAATGACACAAAACAAATCCCGCTCATCCTTGACCTTTCCTAAATAAGTATATATAACACAGTGTCTTTGTTAGAATCTTAATATCACAAAAATAACTGAAGTTAAAATTGTTAAATTACAAGCCTAGTTGGTTTAGCCAAAGAAAAAGTCAGCAACCTTCCCTCTAGCCATGATTGGCTGAGATAATGAGTAGGCTGGACATCCCAAGAGATGAGTTGGTATTGGTCTACCATATCGCACACATGTCTATTTGTGGTATTATATTATATGGTGTACTAAAACTGCATGAGTGTTTAAAAACTTTTTGAGTTTGATAGCTAAGGACATGGAGAAAACACCTGTCTCCGGATTACATTTTCAAACTAAGGGTAACCATTGCATCCGACTATGAATGATGTCTATGGGTAAGATAGTCTAGCTAGCTACATTTTCAGATATTACATGTTTCTAATTTTGACAGTAAGAGCCATTTGCTTGGCTAGCTATAGCCTAATGTTATCTAGCTAACGTTGAACCTGGTTGGTTAGCAA
Source organism: Brachymystax lenok tsinlingensis (assembly GCA_030435695.1). Taxonomy (NCBI): domain Eukaryota; kingdom Metazoa; phylum Chordata; class Actinopteri; order Salmoniformes; family Salmonidae; genus Brachymystax; species Brachymystax lenok. The sequence continues at coordinate 26,846,697 of CM059805.1, forward strand.
CCTGCAGATTCATGCAGGGTAGTAACGTCATGAGTTGCTATTATGGTTCATTGTTTACGTAGCTAGCTAGCGTTAGCTGGCTGGCTCACTAGCTAACGTTACGTGTATGACCTTATTATTCATATCTCTGAGATATTTGCTTGGCTAGCTATAGCCTAATGTTAGCTAGCTAATATTGAACCTGATTAGTTAGCTACCTGCAGATTCATGCAGGGTAGTGTCATCATGAGTTGTGATTATGGTTCACTGTTTACCTAGCTAGCTAGCTAACATTACTTGTATGACATTATTATTCGTATCTCAGAGCCATTTGCTTAGCTAGCTAAAATTAAGCTATAGCTAACGTTGAACCTGGTTGGTTAGCTACTGTACCTGTAGATTCATGTAGGTTAGTAATGTCATGAGTTGGGATTATGGTTCATTGTTTGCCTAGCTATCTAGCTAGCTACATAGTAGCAAAAGTAGTTTCCACTATGCAAGTAACCATTTCGGTTGCATTCGTAAATTAAGTCTGGCCATCTACTCCGATTTCAGAGCACTCTTGTCTGAGTGTGCCAGAGAGCGCAGAATAACTGAGGAATTTGCGAATGCTCAACACCCGTTGAATTAGGCCGGTGTCAGTAAACGTCAGCAAAAAAGCGTAATTAAACTGTTACTAGCAGCACAGTTAGTCACCAACGCTCTGGAAAACATGAAAACAGCCTAACCAGCTCTGCTAGGGCGAGTAAAATGGTCAGAGTGGGGTGTTCTCTCAATATGTGTCTGGAAGTAGCTAGCAAGCTAGCAAATGTTAGCCAGTTAACTTGGGTGCTTGGCTACCGTTGTGAGGTCAAAACGTTTCAATCAACCCTAATCATCGCAAGAGCGTCCGGTTTGCGCTCTGAATTTACAAACGGACAATCTGACAGCACAGTTGCAGTCACCAATGCTCTGGATCACATAACAACCTAACCAGCTCTGCTAGGGCGAGTAATGTTCAGTGAGCTGTTCTCTCTCACTTAGATGTCTGGAATTAGCTATCAAGTTAGCTTTGGTGCTTGACTGCTGTTGTTAGTATATTCGGATCACCCTTAAAAATATGGGTGGGGCTAAAGCTTAAGAGTGTGTGAACAGTGCTGAATGGGTGTAGACAAAGGTCTCTCCAATAGTAGTACCAAAACATTGAAAGGTGATTTTATCAAAAGTGAGTTTACAAGTTTATCAACTTTCAAAGCATAATTACTTTCCCATTGTTACTCAAATGTAGTGTATGCTATACCGTTTTTGTAGCGCTCTACTTTTATCCAATGTAAAAAACACAATTTCAAATGTTGCTACATAAGACCAATTTGAGCCGGTCGGTCACATAATTGATATACCCAAATTTTCTCCAACACACCGGCCCCTAACACACACCAACCAACAATTACCCAAAACATACAGTGAGCGAAAAAAGTATTTGATCCCCTGCTGATTTTGTACATTTGCCCACTGACAAAGAAATGATCAGTCTATAATTTTAATGGTAGGTTTATTTGAACAGTGAAAGACAGAATAACAACAAAAAAATCCAGAAAAACACATGTGAAAAATGTTATAAATTGATTTGCATTTTAATGAGGGAAATAAGTATTTGACCCCCTCTCAATCAGAAAGATTTCTGGCTCCCAGGTGTCTTTTATACAGGTAACGAGCTGAGATAAGGAGCACACTCTTAAAGGGAGTGCTCCTAATCTCAGCTTGTTACCTTCATAAAAGACACCTGTCCACAGAAGCAATCAATCAATCAGATTCCAAACTCTCCACCATGGCCAAGACCAAAGAGCTCTCCAAGGATGTCAGGGACAAGATTGTAGACCTACACAAGGCTGGAATGGGCTACAAGACCATCGCCAAGCAGCTTGGTGAGAAGGTGACAACAGTTGGTGCGATTATTCGCAAATGGAAGAAACACAAAAGAACTGTCAATCTCCCTCGGCCTGGGGCTCCATGCAAGATCTCACCTCGTGGAGTTGCAAAGATCATGAGAACGGTGAGGAATCAGCCCAGAACTACACGGGAGGATCTTGTCAATGATCTCAAGGCAGCTGGGACCATAGTCACCAAGAAAACAATTGGTAACACACTACGCCGTGAAGGACTGAAATCCCGCAGCGCCCGCAAGGTCCCCCTGCTCAAGAAAAAACATATACATGCCCGTCTGAAGTTTGCCAATGAACATCTGAATGATTCAGAGGACAACTGGGTGAAAGTGTTGTGGTCAGATGAGACCAAAATGGAGCTTTTTAGCATCAACTCAACTCGCCATGTTTGGAGGAGGAGGAATGCTGCCTATGACCCCAAGAACACCATCCCCACTTTCAAACATGGAGGTGGAAACATTATGCTAAAGGGACAGGACAACATCACCGCATCAAAGGGACAATGGACGGGGCCATGTGCTGTCAAATCTTGGGTAAGAACCTCCTTCCCTCAGCCAGGGCATTGAAAATGGGTCGTGGATGGGTATTCCAGCATGACAATGACCCAAAACACACGGCCAAGGCAACAAAGGAGTGGCTCAAGAAGAAGCACATTACGGTCCTGGAGTGGCCTAGCCAGTCTCCAGACCTTAATCCCCTAGAAAATCTGTGGAGGGAGCTGAAGTTTCGAGTTGCCAAACAACAGCCTCGAAACCTTAATGACTTGGAGAAGATCTGCAAAGAGGAGTGGGACAAAATCCCTCCTGAGATGTGTGCAAACCTGGTGGCCAACTACAAGAAACGTCTGACCTCTGTGATTGCCAACAAGGGTTTTGCCACCAAGTACTAAGTCATTTTTTGCAGAGTGTTCAAATACCTATTTCCCTCATTAACCTCTTAGCGCGCCGATCCCTTTAGCGGGATCGTTTTCAGAGCAAACATAACGCGCCAAATTCAAAATACATATTCGTAATACATATTCGTAATATTTAACTTCGATATACAAGTGTTGCATAGTGTTGCATAGCCATCAAAAGCTCTGCTTCTTGGCAATATCACTGCGTTGTCAGATTTTAAAAAGGCTTTACGGCGAAAGCACTACATTTGATTGTTTGAGGCTAGTACCTCACATATTTTCCACATTAGCATAAATTCATATCCAGCTCGGTTCTCAAAATATCCATATCACAGCTAATATAAATCGCTTACCTTTCAAATAACTTCTTCTGAGGTCTTCCCAAGTGTCCAAACAAGATAATCCATGGTTCTTTTGTTAGAAAAAGTAAATAATTATATCCATAAATATCCGTTGTTTTTGGCACGTTACGTTCAGCTACTCCACCAAGCATTGTCAGTCTACTCGCCCGTTTTACAGTGAAGGGATCGCGTTCAAATTATACCTCTCATCTTTTCACAAACAAATCAAATATCATTAATAATGCATCCTTATGTATTCTTTTTATGAATAATAGCGATCATATTTTACAAGAACGGTAAGTGAAAGCGTTAAAAGACTAAAAGAAAGTTGGTCGCTGGCGCGTTCACGTTCTCGTGAGCGTGCACGTCTGTTTACCTATTTTCCCTACCCGTAGTAATTCTCTCTCTCTAAGGATCTGGTCAGAGCTTTTTCCTCCATACCCTTTCCAGAGACTGTTGACATCTAGTGGAAGCCATAAGTACTGCAACCTCGGTCCTTTTCCCCATAGAAAATATTACATGGGCTTCAAAATGAGAGGAGAGCCAAAGAAAAATAAATTCCGGACAGAAATTTCTCTGGTTTTTGCCTGCTAAATCTGTTCTGGAATAGCCACAGACTATATCTTAATGGTTTTATAAACTTCAGAGTGTTTCCTATCCAATAGTACTAAATATGTAAATATCCTAGTTTCTGGCCATGAGTGGTAGGCATTTAACTTTGGGCACGTCAGACAGGCGAAAATTCGGAAAATGGGACCCTAGCTGGAAGAGGTTAAAATGCAAATCAATTTATAACATTTTTCACGTGTTTTTCTGAATTTTTTTTTGTTGTTATTCTGTCTCTCTGTTCAAAAAAACTATTATTAAAATTATAGACTGATCATTTCTTTGTCAGTGGGCAAGCGTTCAAAATCAGCAGGGGATCAAATACTTTTTTCCCTCACTGTAACGAAAGGAGCCAATAAAGTAAATGGGAGTGTGAATCTTCTTCTGTGGGTCAGATTTCTTCACAAGTCCCTCTGTACCCTCGTGGAGTAGACAGATCTTTGTAACAGGTCTGTCCAGTTCTCCTGTTTTGGTTTTCAGTCTCACAGACCAGACGCTTCTTGTCAGGGTAGGTTTCCAATACCTTTCCCATCAGCCACAACCCTCTTGGAGCAGTAGGATCCATGATGATGACTAGGTCTCCCACGGAAAATCAAATCTTCCACTTCTGTCTTTCTTGTAACAATGGTAGATACTCCTTCACCCATTGTGTCTCCAGAATAGATTAGCAAAGTAATTAACTTCTCTCCACCTTCCCCTGGTGTAGAGATCACTTGAAACAGTCCAGAAACATTCATTCAGAATTGCCTCCGCTACACACAAAACGGTATGGAAGACCTCATCATCCACAGTTGGTTGTTGTAGAATAGAGTAGAGCACTTTTCTCACAAGACAAATAAGATGCTCCCACACCATGATGCAAACCAGAAGGAGGATTGAAGCACTCTGTATCAAGCTGTAGTCCAGAGTGTCCAATACTTCTCTGAGCTCTCGTTCAGCTCCAATGAAATTCGTGCCATTATCTGATCTTATGTGAGACACTTGACCTCGTCAACACATGAATCTTTGCACAACATTTATACAGGCATCAGTGTCGAATGAATAAGCCACTTCAAGGTGCATTTCTCTGCTTGCCATGCAAGTGAAAATAACACTATTTCTCTTGACCTTACTGTGTGTGCTCTCTCTTGACTTCAACAGGCCCAAAGCAGTCAACCCCCACATTTGTGAAAGGAGGTAGCTCACGAACAATCCTGTCTTGTGGCTAATCTGTCATTTTCAGTTATCCAACCTTCCCTTGGTGACGGTGACAGAGTTTTTCTTCTGAAGGCAGATTTGGCACTCATGATCCAATACATATTTAGAAGTGTAGATAACATGTGGTTCCTTCCAGCATGTCACAGCTACTTGTGAATATGCTGTAGGATGAGTTTTGATACATGTTGATCCTTTGACAGTATAACTGGGTGCTTCAATTCTTCAGGCATGGCAGCCTTACTGAGTCTGCATCCCACGCCATCTTCCAGCACAGGAGCCAGTTACACGATAGATATCTTGTTTCAATACAGATTTGCCTCATTGAGACAAATTTCCTTCACTAAGAAAGATTTCCCTCATTAAGATCCTCTCATTGTCTTACGTCAGATAGCGAGTCGATTCTGCCTGCACTGATCTGTCTCATATCTCGCAAAAAGTAAAGGGATAGCAAGCATTTCGCTACAGCGGCAATAACATCTGCTAAACACGTGTATGTGACCAATACAATTTAATTTGAATTGATTTAGCTTGAAAGTAGTCTGGCTTCAATGTGTTGTGACATCACTTAATGAACTCCATTTCATGCTCAAAACATGTTGAATTAATCTAAGCTAAAACAATATATCTGTAAATAATGTGTATGTTTTTTGGTGATGAAGTCTTGCACAATTTCACATCTAGCTAAAGAGTTGTGTGATTCAATTAACAGTTGTTCTTAAGTGTGAGAATGTGCACAAATTCTAGCTTAAATTTGTCCAACATACATTAGCTAGCTTGCTAGCTGAGCCAGTCACACTTCATATGTATCGATGTTGCTAACCAATCAGCTACCTACCTAGTGCTGCATACACAATGCTAAATGAAAGCTAGCTAGCTAACATTATTATGAGTTTGCATGAAGCAGCTGTTCTGTAGCAAGTCATTGCACATTATATTCCCAGGAGGTAGCCTGTGTTTTTATTTTCTCACAACTGTAAATTATTAAATCACTGTTATAATGTGTGTTGTGAGTTAGCTACCTAGCTATTATGCCTATTTCATAGAGATTTAATATAAGCTAAGAATCTTGGTAATCTCACAGTGTTGTCAGATTTCAAAAAGGCTTTACAGCGAAAGCATAGCATTTGATTGTCATAGGACAGCGCCCCACATACATATTCAATTAGCATAATAAAATAACCAGCACGGGTCCCACAAAACCCCAAAATAGCAATAAAATAAATCGCTTACCTTTGAAGATCTTCCTCTGATGACAATCCAATGGGTCCCAGCTACACAATAAATGCTCCTTTTGCTCGATAAAGTCCATCTTTATGTCCCAAAAGCTCAGTTTGGATGGCACGTTTTGTCCAGAAATCATAGAAAACGTAAAAGAGTTACCTATAAACTTTGTCCAAACAACTCAAACATTTCTAATCGATCCTCAAGTACCCTAGTATGTATATAAACAATAATATTTCACACGGATAATAACCTGGTCGATAGAAAAGGAAAAACGCACGCTTAACAGCAGAGCTCTCCTGAGTCCACTGACAAAAACAGCTCTTATCCTTGTTTTTTCAAAATAAAACCCTGAAACCTTGTCTAAAGACTGATGACATCTAGTGGAAGCCATAGGAACTGCAATCTGGGCGCTAGATCCCTCTGTGTTCAATAGACATTATTTTAACAGTTTTAGAAACTTCAGAGTGTTTTCTATCCAATACTACTATTATGTGCATATCCTAGTTTCTGGGCCTCAGTAACAGGCATTTAACTTTGGTCATGCCAGACTCTCTGAACCTCCGAACACTGCCCCCTAGCCAATGCAGGTTAAACACTGTTCCCCATGCTTGTTCAATGAACCATAAACAATTAATGAACATGCACCTGTGGAACGGTCGTTAAGACACTAACAGCTTACAGACGGTAGGCAATTAAGATCACAGTTATGAAAACTTAAGACATTAAAGAGGCCTTTCAACTGACTCTGAAAAACACCAAAAGAAAGATGCCCAGGGTCCCTGCTCATCTGCATGAACGTGCCTTAAGCATGCTGCAAGCAGGCATGAGGACTGCAGATGTGGCCAGGGCAATAAATTGCAATGTCCGTACTGTGAGACGCCTAAGACAGCGCTACAGGGAGACAGGACGGACAGCTGATCGTCCTCGCAATGGCAGACCATGTGTAACATCACCTGCACAGGATCGGTACATCCGAACCTCACACCTGCGGGACTGGATGGCAACAACAACTGCCCGAGTTACACCAGGAATGGTGTACTTTGATTTCTTTCATCACATTCCCAGTGGGTCAGAAGTTAACATACACTCAATTAATATTTGGTAGCATTGCTTTTAAATTGTTTAACTCAAATGTTTTGGGTAGCCTTCCACAAGCTTCCCACAATAAGTCGGGTGAATTTTGGCCCACTCCTCCTGACAAAACTGGTGTAACTGAGTCAGGTTTGTAGGCCTCCTTGCTCGCACTTGCTTTTTCAGTTCTGCCCACAAATTTTCTATAGGATTGAGGTCAGGGCTTTCTGATGGCCACTCCAATACCTTTACTTTGTTGTCCTTAGGCCATTTTGCAACAACTTTGGAAGTATTCTTGGGGTCATTGTCCATTTGGAAGACCCATTTGCGACCAAACTTTAACTTCTCAGGGATCACTGGGGCGCAAGCGGGCTGCTCCCGACACTACCAGGTAAAATGTAAGGCGCCAAATTCAAAATCCAAAAGTTGAATTATTAAACATCCACCAATATACAAGTGTTCCATACTCATCAAAAGCTCTGTTTCTTGGCAATATCACAGCGTTGTCAGATTTCAAAAAGGCTTTACAGCGAAAGCAGCACATTTGATTGTTTGAGAGTAGCACCTCACATATTTTTCCCATAGCCATGAATCGATTAGCCATCATGGCACACACATAACACATTTCACAGCGAAAACAAATCAATTACCTGTTGAAGAACTTCTTCTGAGGTCATCCTAAGTGTCCAACGAAGACAATCCATGGTTCTTTTGTTAGAAAAAGTAATGTATTTTATCCATAAATCCTTCATTTGGTTCGCGCGTTATAATCAGAAACGACAGCCTCCACTCCTCCATTGAAACGTGATGCGAACTCGTTCATCTTATACTTATAAACTTGTCCAAGAACAATCAAACATAGTTTTAAATGTATCCTTAGGAACACTTTTACGTATATTTACTATTATAAATCAACCGAATATAAACTGATCGAGCAATACGACGGTAAAAAAAAGACACTGCGTGACTTCTCGGGCGCGCGTTCCATTCTGTTTACATGAAAGAGTGACTTCCTTGTTTGCTCTTCTTCTCTGGTCTTTTTCATCCAAAATGAAAAAAATACACTGTCTCGAGACTGTTGACATCTAAAGGAAGCGATGGGTACTGCATTCATATGCCCTTATATGGTCATTTTCATGAGGGAGGGGTGTCCAAATGAGCAATGTGTCAAAATCACTTTTTCCAGGATAGAAATTCCTCGGGGTTTCGCCTGCTATATGCGTTCTGTTTTACTCACAGACAAATGGTTAACAGTTTTGGAGAATTCAGAGTGTTTCCTATACAATGGTACCAAATATCTGCATATCCTATTTTCTGGGCCTGAATGGGAGGCATTTTACTTTGGGCACGCCAGGCTCTCCAAAACCGACCCCTCAGCTGCCATTCCCTAACAAGTTAACTTCCTGACTGATGTCTTGAGGTGTTGTTTCAGTATATCCACATACGTTTCCTGCCTCATGATGCCATCTATTTTGTGAAGTGCACCAGTCCCTCCTGCAGCAAAGCACCCCCACAATATGATGCTGCCACCCCCGTGGGATGGTGTTCTTCGGCTTGCAAGCCTCCCCCTTTTTCTTTCAAACATAACGATGGTCATTATGGCCAAACAGTTCTATTTTTGTTTCTTCAGACGAGAGGATATTTCTCCAAAAAGAATGATCTTTGTCCCCATGTGCAGTTGCAAACCATCGTCTGGCTTTTTTATGGCGGTTTTGGAGCAGTGGCTTCTTCCTTGCTGAGCGGCCTTTCAGGTTATGTCGATATAGGACTCGTTTTACTGTGGATATAGATACTTTTGTACCGGTTTCCTCCAGCATCTTCACAAGGTCCTTTGCTGTTGTTCTGGGATTGATTTGCACTTTTCGCACCAAAGTGCTTTCATCTCTAGGCAGACAGAATGTGTCTCCTTCCTGAGCGGAATGACGGCTGCGTGGTCCCATGGTGTTTGTACTTGCGTACTATTGCTTGTACAGATGAACGTGGTACCTTCAGGCATTTGGAAATTGCTCTCAAGGATGAACCAGACTTGTGGAGGTCTACAATTTTTTTCTGAGGTCTTGGCTGATTTCTTTAGATTTTCCCATGATGTCAAAAAAAGAGGCACTAAGTTTGAAGGTAGGCCTTGAAATACATCCACAGGTACACCTCCAATTGACTCAAATGATGTCAATCAGCCTATCAGAAGCTTCTAAAGTCATGACATACTTTTCTGGAATTTTCCAAGCTGTTTAAAAGCACAGTTAACTTAGTGTATGTAAACTTCTGACCCACTGGAATTGTGATACAGTAAATTATAAGTGAAATAATCTGTCTGTAAACAATTGTTGGAAAAGTTACTTGTGTCATGAACAAAGTAGATGTCCTAACCGATTTGCCAAAACTATAGTTTGTTAACAAGACATTTGTGGAGTGTTTGAAAAACGAGTTTTAATGACTCCAACCTAATATATATATATATACATATATATATATACATATATATATATATATATACATATATATATATACATATATATATATATATATATATATATATATATATATATTACTAAATGTACTGAATTTTATATATGTTTAATATATATAAAAAAAATAACAACCAGGCAGGAAAGGTATGTTTAGATATGCAGAAAATAAAAAAGATATTTTTATGTCTCTAAATTGCAAGTAAAAGCTATTTAACCTCTTAGCGCGCCGATCCCTTTAGCGGGATCGTTTTCAGAGCAAACATAACGCGCCAAATTCAAAATACATATTCGTAATACATATTCGTAATATTTAACTTCGATATACAAGTGTTGCATAGTGTTGCATAGCCATCAAAAGCTCTGCTTCTTGGCAATATCACTGCGTTGTCAGATTTTAAAAAGGCTTTACGGCAGAAAGCACTACATTTGATTGTTTGAGGCTAGTACCTCACATATTTTCCACATTAGCATAAATTCATATCCAGCTCGGTTCTCAAAATATCCATATCACAGCTAATATAAATCGCTTACCTTTCAAATAACTTCTTCTGAGGTCTTCCCAAGTGTCCAAACAAGATAATCCATGGTTCTTTTGTTAGAAAAAGTAAATAATTATATCCATAAATATCCGTTGTTTTTGGCATACGTTCAGCTACTCCACCAAGCATTGTCAGTCTACTCGCCCGTTTTACAGTGAAGGGATCGCGTTCAAATTATACCTCTCATCTTTTCACAAACAAATCAAATATCATTAATAATGCATCCTTATGTATTCTTTTTATGAATAATAGCGATCATATTTTACAAGAACGGTAAGTGAAACGTTAAAAGACTAAAAGAAAGTTGGTCGCGCTGGCGCGTTCACGTTCTCGTGAACGTGCACGCGTCTGTTTACCTTTTTCCCTACCCGTAGTAATTCTCTCTCTAAGGATCTGGTCAGAGCTTTTTCCTCCATACCCTTTCCAGAGACTGTTGACATCTAGTGGAAGCCATAAGTACTGCAACCTCGGTCCTATTCCCCATAGAAAAATATTACATGGGCTTCAAAATGAGAGGAGAGCAACAAAAAAATAAATTCCGGACAGAAATCTCTCTGGTTTTTGCCTGCTAAATCTGTTCTGGAATAGCCACAGACTATATCTTAATGGTTTTATAAACTTCAGAGTGTTTCCTATCCAATAGTACTAAATATGTAAATATCCTAGTTTCTGGCCATGAGTGGTAGGCATTTAACTTTGGGCACGTCAGACAGGCGAAAATTTGGAAAATGGGACCCTAGCTGGAAGAGGTTATTAAGGTTGAAAAATGCTAAATCTTTCAACTTCAGGATTGGGGGCCAAGCAGTGTTCCCTCAGATTTTTGCGGTGCATGATGCCCCTGTATGTGTGTACAGTGTGTGTTTGTGTGTGTGTGCTCCCATGCATGCATATGTTTGTACTGGTGTGTTTGTGAAGCTATTGACACCATATTGCTGATTTGATGGTGTGTATATGTGTTTATGTGTGTTGCTGTGTGTGTGGAGGTGTTTAGCTGTGTTACGGAAGAAGGAGAGAGGGGGTTGTCTGTGTTTGGACTGAGGGTCGTGTCTGCTTGACAGCAGGCCTGACAGACCGTAATTGGTTTCCCTTTCCACGCCTCTCTTTCCACAGAGCCATGTCAGAAAAGCAATTTTAGGAGCCGGTCAATTTAAATTCTTAAGATACAAAAGCTTGGCGCTGCATCACCCCTCCTCTGACCTGAGATGGTATGGCCTTATAATCTGTGTTCCTATCTACCTCTCTGTCATCACTGAGTGGAAGCTTTCACTCCCAAACATTTGGAAACCTACCTACACAAAGGAAGGAGGATTTTATGCTCTGTCAATGGTTGGAGAGTGCTGACTTTAGAGTTAGAGGTGATTGGAGATTCTGTTGGTGGGTCTGGCTTAAGATGTTTGAATCTTTGAGGGGTGGATCAGCAGAGCACATAGGTGGATTTGTGTGGAGGAAAAGTGCAAACACAATCACTTAGATGTGTGCACCTCACACACACATGCACACACACACGTACACAAACACACACACACTCAACCCCACACACTCTTTGCATATATGCCTGTTTGCTGACTCTGATGGGAAGAAACACATAATTTAACCAGACTAGTCAACTGAGAACTAATTTCTCTTTTGTAGTTACTGCCTGAGGACTATGAGGCTCACAGAGTTTATATTGGCAATCAGGAGCTGCACAAGGCTCTCTGTGCAGCCACTCCTAAAGAGCTTAGTTTGGATTTGGTCAAGATGCTGTGTCGCTGATTTTAATACTATTAGATTAGGTCCCAAATGGCATCCTATTCCCTTCATAGTGCACTACTTTTGACCAGGGCCCATAGTGCTCTGGTCAAAAGTAGTCCACTATATAAGGAATAAGATGCCATTTGGGATGCAGCCTTACTTCCTTGCTCTAAGTGTTGGGGAGACTTTTACCGTTGTACTCAATCGGTCCTGTGTGTACCCACGCTCACATGGAGAGAGAGAGGTCTCCGTTTGCACTGTGTTCATATGGTTTTGTGGGTCTCTAGTTAGTGGTGTATGGATACAATATCTGTCTGTACATTGTCTTACGTCAGATAGAGCAACGTTGTGGGACTAGCATCATGTACAATATCTGGTTGTATGGACTTATGTCCCACATAATTTTTACTTTCCTCAAAATTCCCCTTACTTAAGCAAGAGTATGCTACATTATGCTATGCTATACGGCCTTTACACTACTCAAAAACACCAGCACAGCCTCCTATAATCTATAGTCAAACCCACCAGGCCACCTTCTGAGATGCTATCTCCTTCCCACCCCTTAACAAACTAATTTACCCCTCAATCGTCTTTGGGACTGTGTGTCTAAAATTAATAGTCTTTGGTGAGCTCTTGGCAAAGTAACTGCGCCTGCGCTTGTCAGGTGATTGTTTGGCATGGAGAGTGAGTTGACTGAGTGAATGATGAGAAGGTCAAGAAAAAAAGAGGGAGGCAGTGAAAAGAAAAAGTGTGGAAGTAGGGAGGGAGGGATGGAGGGAGGGAGGGAAGAATGGCTATTGATTTTTTCTCTCTGTCGTCACAGCGAGAGTAGGCCGCAGCGCCGAGCCTGCAGTATTAACTCTCTGGCAGAGTGCAGCCCCTGTCACCGCGGCGACGCCTGTCACTGCTAACACCCCCCATTGCTATCATTGGAATACTTATGGGCCTGTCACTCACCTCGGGAGAGAGGGAATGAGGAAAGGAGGGAAGGAGAGAGGGAAGACTTCAAGGGGAAAGAGTGTGCAGACAGAGATAAGGAAAGTGGGAAGGTGGGAAGAGATTGAGGGAGGGGCAGAGTTGTGATGGAAAGTGAGGAGAAGTTATGGAAGGAAGAAGAAGGGAGAGATAAAGAAGTAAGGAGGGAGGAGGAGGAATATGAAAAAGGAAGAGTGAGGGAGAGAGTGAGAGAGACGACAGCGTTTGAGTGACACCAACCGATAGGGTCAGAGAGATGGGACAGATGAAAGCTCACAGGTATGAGAACCTGACTGGTCCCCAAACACCTCTATCTATCGCTCTCACACACCCTTCCTTTCTCTCTCTCTCTCTCTCTCTCTCTCTCTCTCTCTCTCTCTCTCTCTCTCTCCTTCTTTCACTCCCTCTCTTCTTCCCCCCCTTTCTAAACATTTCTAAGTTGAAGTTTGATATGCTCTGAGCGTGCATGACAACAAAGAAAGGGTCATTTGGCATTATAGAGACACATTGATCCACTGTCCATGATGCTGATTTTTCAGAGTGATGGTGAAATTATAGGCCTTGGCTAAACAGCATGGTGTGATTTTGAAAAGTTGTTCTTTTTTAAGCATTGATAGCACCAGCCGTTGTGCCATCTGTGTGGAAATTAATAAAAGGAACACACGAATGCACACACAGGCGCACACACCTCACAAACACATGTCCAGGTTCCCTTCCCCACACAGCCAGGTCTCCATGATGAGGTCACCATTGGGGCATCATTGAATCACTGTGCCTGAGTCCCAATTGACACTCTATATCATGTATAGTGCACTACCTTTTGAACAGGGCCCATAGGGCTTTCGTCGTGCACCAAATAGGGAATAGGGTGCCATTTGGGACGCAGACGGTGGCTAACAGCAGGCTTGACAGAGCAGCCCTCTACACACTGGTATGGTCCTCCAAACAGACTATACAGCCACTCAACTGGAACTACATTACAAAAGCCTCTCCAGCCATGATCCATCAGTCCAACCAGGCCACAGTACTATGGACAAGGGAGAGATGATGAGAGAGATGCAGAGCGAGAGAGTTTAGAGTTTTTATAAAACGTAATTATTAACACAAACAATGACACACTGTGCCTTTTCAGAAATTAAATACAAATTTGACATTCCGAGAAAAAAAAAAAAACCCATATGTATACATTCAACTCATTTCATCAACAATTTATTTTCCCCTCCTCCACAAAACAAACCGCTCCTTCATAAGCCCAATTCTCCTCAAACAATGGGAGATCTTTTACAGCCAAGAAGAACTCAAAATCCACTTTTATTCTCGCTTTGACTTTAAAAACACATCTGTATCCCATGTCTATTTTATGTTTCCTACAAAAAAAATGACATCTTAGCTTGTCCCAAAATCTAATTTAACAGTTGACATTAACTGCAATGATGCCATGCAAAACCCTCCATTGCATGTGACCAGTGTCCTTTTTACCTTGTCACCAATGCCCAGTTTATATCCTCCAAGGAGTGTCTTTTCTATTCTTCAATTGATCTTTATTCAAAACATGCAAAAGCAGCAGCTACTCTTCCTGCGGTCCACACACAAAACATGAAACATAACACAGAACGACATAATACAGAACATCAAAAGACAAGAACAGCTCAAGGACAGAACTACATAAAAAAAATGTAAAGGCACATGTAGCCTACGTACCAACAAACTATCTAGGTCAAATAGGGGAGAGGCGTTGTGCCGTGAGGTGTTGCTTTATCTGTTTTTTGAAACCAGGTTTGCGGTTTATTTGAGCAATATGAGATGGAACGGAGTTTCATGCAATAATGGCTCTATATAATACTGTATGCTTTCTTGAATTTGTTCTGGATTTGGGGACTGTGAAAAAGACCCCTGGTGGCATGTCTGGTGGGATAAGTGTATGTGTCAGAGCTGTGGGATTTTCAACACATTGTTTCTTATAAAAAGAAGAAGCCAAGAGAGACTGGCATGCATAGTATTTATATCAGCCTTCTGACTACAATGAAGAGTAGAACGTTCCACTCTGTTCTGGGCCAGCTGCAGCTTAACTAGGTCATTCCTTGCAGCACTGGACCACACGACTGGACAATAATCAAGATTAGACCAAACTAGAGCTTGCTTTTTGGAGTGTGGTGTCAAAAAAGCAGAGCATCTCTTTATTACGGCCAGACCTCTCCTCATCTTTACAACCATTGAATCTATATGTTTTGACCATGACAGTCTACAATCTAAGGTAACGCCAAGTAATTTAGTCTCCTCAACTTGTTCAACAGCCACACCATTCATTACTAGATTCAGCTAAGGTCTAGCACTTTTAATTTACTCTTGTGTGTATAAGGTAGTTGTTGTGAATTTGTTAGATTACTTGTTAGATACTACTGCATGGTCGGAACTAGAAGCACAAGCATGTCGCTACACTCGCATTAACATCTGCTAACCATGTGTATGTGACAAATAAAATTTGATTTGATTTGATTTGATTAAGGAATGATTTGTACCAAATACAATGCTCTTAGTTTTAGAGATGTTCAGGATCAGTTTATTACGGGCCACCAATTCCAAAACGGACTGCAACTCTTTGTTAATAGGGATCGGATCCCGCTAGCGGGATGAATTTCGACAACATTCGGTGAAATTGCAGAGCGCCAAATTCAAATAAATAAATCGTCATATTAAACATGAATGAAAATACAAGTTTTATACATAATTCAGAATCTTGGTAATCGAACTGCGTTGTCCAATTTACAATAGGCTTTATGGCCAAAGCATAAAATTTGAGCCCCACTACAACATAGTTTTCATTCCAGCACAGGTGTCACAAAATGAAAAATAGTGATAAAATATATCACTTACCTTTGAAGATCTTCCTCTGTTTGCAATTCAAAGGGTCCCAGCTACACAAAGAATGGTTGTTTTGTTCGATAAAGTCCTTCTTTGTATCCCAAAAAGTATGTTTTGTTTGGCGCCATCGATTTCTGTAATCCACTCGTTCAACATGCAGACAAAGGAATCCAAAAGGTTACCGGTAAAGTTTGTCCAAACAAGTCAAACAACGTTTTGAATTAATCATCAGGTACTCTAATATCTAAATAAATGATAATATTTAAGACGGAGAATGTTCAATAGGGAAGAGAAATAACGAAGAGCACCTCATTCACGCGCGCCAAAACACCTTTGTCCTAATGAGGAACACCTTAGAAAAACTACAATTTCTAGTTGTTTTTCAAAAAACAAGCCTGCAACCTTGTATAAAGACTGTTGACATCTAGTGGAAGCCATAGGAACTGCAATCTGGGAGCTATTATCTTGTATAGTCAATAGGCACTCATTGGAAAGACCTGTGACCTCCAAAAAAAAAAAAGATTCCGGATGGATTGTCCTCGGGTTTTTGCCTGCCATATCAGTTCTGTTATACTCACAGAAATTATTTTAACAGTTTTAGAAACTTCAAAGTGTTTTCTATCAAATACAACTATATGCATATCCAAGCTTCTGGGCCTGAGTAACAGGCAGTTTACTTTAGGCATGCAGACAGGCAGAAATTCAGGATACTGCCCCCTAGCCCAAATAAGTTTTTAAGGAAGCTTAGATCTTTTAATGTCTGTGACAAAATGCTTCACATGTTCTACAGCAAATTAAATCAAATAAAATTGTACTTGTCACATGCTTTGTAAACAACAGGTGTAGTCTAACAGTGAAATGTTTACTTATAAGCCCTTCCCAACAATGCAGAGAGAGAAAAAAAGAAATAATAGAAAAATAATAACAAGAAGAATAAATACACAATGAGTAACGATATCTTGTTTACTTACACAGGGTACAAGTGCAGAGTTACGAGGTAATTGAGGTAGATACAGTTTAAGTTGGAAGTTTACATACACTTGGAGTCATTAAAACTCGTTTTTCAACCACGTCACACAAGTCGGTTAGGACATCTACTTTAAGAATGACAAGTCATTTTTCCAACAATTGTTTACAGACAGATTATTACACTTATAATTCACTGTATCACAATTCCAGTGGGTCAGAAGTTTACATACACTAAGTTGACTGTGCCTTTAACTTCTTAGGGAGCAGCTCCCGAGGTGACGGTTTTGGGGAGCCTGGCGTGCCCAAAGTAAAATGCCTCCCATTCAGGCCCAGAAAATAGGATATGCACATATTTAGTACCATTGGATAGGAAACACTCTGTGGGTTCTAAAAGTGTTACCATTTTGTCTGTGAGTATAACAGAACGGATATGGCAGGCAAAAACCCGAGGAATTTCTGTCCTGAAAAAAGTGATTTTGACACATTGCCTCATTTGGAACCCCTCCCTTATGAAAATGCCCATATAAGGGCATATGAATGCAGTACCTATTGCTTCCTCTGGATGTCAACAGTCTCGAGAACGTGTTTTGATTCTATTTAGCTGCTTTTAGATTGTAGAAGAAGACGAATTAGGAAGTGGCCACACAGATGTCAACAGTAGAGAACGCGCATTCCCTGCTGGCGCGCTCTGTGGTTTTTTCCTTTTTTTTACCCAGTTTATATTCCGGTTGAAATATTATACTATATATACATAAAAGTGTTCCTAAGGATACATTTACAATTTGATTGTTCTTGGACAAGTTTATAGGTATGAGTTGAACGAGTTCTCTTCACGTTTCAATGGACGAGTCGACGCTGTATTTTCTCATTATAACGCGCCAACCAAACTGAGATTTATGGATATAATACATTACTTTTTCTAACAAAAGAACCACGGATTGTCTTCGTTGGACACTTGGGAAGCCCTCAGCAGAAGTTCTTCAAAAGGTAATTGATTTGTTTTCGCTGTGAAATGTGTTTTCTGTGAACCGTGAAGGCTTATGAATTTATGGTAATGGGAAAAATATGTGAGGTGCTATGATATTGTGATATTGCTGTGATATTGCCAAGAAGCAGAGCTTTTGATGACTGTGAAACACTTGTATATTGATGAATGTTTAATAATTCAACTTTTGGATTTTGAATTTGGCGCCTTGCATTTCACCTGGTAGTGTCGGGAGTGGGGCGCTGGCGCACCACTGCTCCGTATAAAGTTAAACAGCTTGGAAAATTCCAGAAAATGATGTCATGGCTTTAGATATGCTGAGTGACATAATTTGAGACAACTGGAAGTGTACCTGTGGATGTATTTCAAGGCCTACCTTCAAACTTAGTGCCTCTTTGCTTGACATCATTGGAAATACTAAAGAAATCATCCAAGACCTCAGAAAAAAAATTGTAGACCTCCACAAGTCTGGTTCATCCTTGTGAGCAATTTCCAAACACCTGAAGGTACCACCTTCATCTTTACAAACAATAGTACGCAAGTATAAACACAATGGGACCACGCAGCCATCATACCGCTCAGGAAGGAGACGCGTTCTTTCTCCTAGAGATGAACGTATTTTGGTGCGAAAAGTGCAAATCAATCCCAGAACAAAAGCAAAAGACCTTGTGAAGATGCTGGAGGAAACAGGTGCAAAAGTATCTATATCCACAGTAAAACAAGTCCTATATTGACATAACCTGAAAGGCCGCTCAGCAAGGCACAAGACACTGCTCCAAAACCGCCATAAAAAAAGCCAGACTACGGTTTGCAACTGCACATGGGGACAAAGATTGTACTTTTTGGAGAAATGTCCTCTGGTCTGATGAAAAAAAATATATAACTGTTTGGCCATAATGACCATTGTTATGTTTGGAGGAAAAAGGGGGATGCTTGCAAGCCGAAGAACACCATCCCAACCATGAAGCACGGGGTGGCAGCATCATGTTGTCGGGGTGATTTGCTGCAGGAGGGACTGGTGCACTTCACAAAATAGATTGCATCATGAGGAATGAAAATTATGTGGATATATTGAAACAACATCTCAAGACATCAGTCAGGAAGTTAAAGCTTGTCGCAAATGGGTCTTCCAAATGGACAATGACCCGAAACATACTTCCAAAGTTGTGGCAAAATGGCTAAAGGACAACAAAGTCAAGGTATTGAAGTGGCCATCACAAAGCCCTGATCTCAATCCTATAGAAAAGCATACATTGGTTACTAACATGATACAAATAGAGAGACCCTAGTGGACGAAACCCTAGTGGATGAAACCGATATGACAGCTTGGTAGACAAAGGAAAGGGTTTGGGACAGTTCAAGAGCGGGAAACTCAGAGTACTACTGTCCTCATAACTACAGTCGTGTAAATACTCGTGTTAATACTTTGAACATGAACAGCTTCTCATTAGAAAATAAATAGCAATTTGCATATTCACGTGTGTATGCTTTTGTTGTCCCTATCTGATCGCCGGTCCGTCTGCTGGATAATAGTTTATCAGAGAGTCTCTTGTTGCGTTTCCCAGAAGTCCCAAGGTCTTTTGTGATTGTTGTTGTTATAATGGATACTTCAGAGTACCATTCGGAAATGTTCTTAGATCCATGACACCGATGCAAATGTCTGTACTCATGGGGTGTGGTCACTGACTAGTTAAAACTTTATATGAAAACCCATACTCTCATTTAGAAGGCTAATGTCACATTATCTTTTCAAAAGTATTCTTATAATTGAGAAGTGTATACAACCAAATGAACAGTAATGTGTGTCTCCTGTCCTTCCTGAGGTCACCAAATGAAACAAACTCATTCCTTAAGTGTCCACAGACCAACTGCTTGGAATACAGAAACACTGTTCAATTATTCAAACTTTTGATGTCCAAGTGTCTCTCTGTGTTCCACAGTTTACATTCCAATCTTAAACATTACAGAGCATAAATGCAGCGTATTTTACGACTGCCGTAAAGCGCCCCCCCCTCCCCCTTCCCCTCTCCCTCTGCGGGAGAGAGAGAGGGTGCTGTAGAGCGGACCCACTGCAACCTGATCCTTCAGATCTTCACAGGAGAGTTATGACACCGTTGGGCCATGTTGGGAGAGGATTGGCTAGCAGTAGTTAACGATAGTTTGACCGGAGGGTTACTACCGATAAGCTCACCCTACTGCCAAAAAAATGGTGACCCTAGGGAGGTGAAGAACTGGAGGCCAGTGGCTTTATTGTGCACTGATGATAAAGATCCTGTCCAAGGCTTTGTCCAACAGGCTGAGGGGGGTGATGGGGCAAATCATACGGATCAGTCCTACTGGGTTCCCGGCAGGCAGATAACGGGCTAACATTTCCCTGATTCTGGAGTTTTCTGACATCTCTAGGGCTATTGGGTTGGATGCTGGTCTAATTTCAATTGATCAGGAAAAGGCATTTGACAGAGTTGAACATCAATACTTGTGGAACACTTTTGAGGCGTTTGGTTTCAGCTATGGTTTTATTACCATGACCAGGGTGATATATGGTGACATTGAAAGTGTACTGAAAGTTAACAGTGGCTTGAGTGCTCCTTTTAAAGTGTGTAGAGGTTTTAGGAAGGGATGCTTTGTCAGGAATGTTATACGCCATCGCTATAGAGCAACTACTAAATAGCACTAGAAGTCGCATTGAAGGGGTTTACCTTTCAGAGAATATTCCTCCTATTTGTCTCTCAGCCTATGCTGACGATATAGTTATTTTAGTGAAAAATCAAGTAGAGGTGGACAGTTTGAGTCTAATGGTTGAGCGGTTTAGGGGAATATCCTCTGCAAAGGTAAATTGGGAAAGAAGTTGTGATTTACAGATTGTAAAATGGTATGGAGGGATCATGGCTTTGCCAGGGTGGCTGGAATGGTGTAAGGGAGGTTTTAAGTATCTTGGAGTGTACCTATGGGATGAGGGGACAATGGAAAAATTGTAATGGGGTGGTTGAAATGGTGGAAGGGGGGATGAGGAGATGGTGTTGTCATACAGGGGGCACATTATTATTGTTAACCTAGACCTTAGTGCTGCTTTTGATACCATCGATCTCACATTCTTTTGGAGAGATTGGAAGTTCAGGCCTGGTTTGGATCTTATCTGTCGGAAAGATATCAGTTTGTCTCTGTAGATGGTTTGTCCTCTGACAAATCAACTCAAGGCTCTGTTTTAGGACCACTATTGTTTTCACTATATATTTTACCTCTTGGTGATGTAACTTTCATTGCTATGCGGATGACCCACAGCTGTACATTTCGATGAAACATGGTAAAGCCCCAAAATTCCCCTCCCTGGAAGCTTTTGTTTCAGACATAAGGAAGTTGATGGCGGCAATTGTTTTAAACTCGGACAAAACAGAGATTGTAGTTCTATGTCACAAGAAACAAAGAGATCTTGTGTTGAACCTGACAATTCATCTTGATGGTTGTACAGTCGTCTCAAATAAAATTGTGAAGGACCTCAGCGTTACTCTGGACCCTGATCTTTCTTTTGACAAACATATCAAGACTGTTTCAAGGACAGCTTTTTTCCATCTACGTAACATTGCAAAAATCAGAAACTTTCTGTCCAAAATTGATGCAGAAAAATTTATCCATGCTTTTGTCACTTCTAGGTTAGACTACTGCAATGCTCTACTTTCCGACTACCTGGATAAAGCACTAAATAAACTTCAGTTAGTGCTAAACACGACTGCTAGAATCTTGACTAGAACCCCAAAATGTGATGATATTACTCCAGTGCTAGCCTCTCTACACTGGATTCCTGTTAAGGCTAGGGTTTTACTGCTAACCTACAAAGCATTACATGGGCTTGCTCCTACCTGTCTTTCTGATTTGGTCCTGCCGTACATACTTACACGTACGCTACGGTCACAAGACGCAGAGCCTCCTTACTGTCCCTAGAATTTCTAAGCAAACAGCTGGAGGCAGGGCTTTCTCCTATAGAGCTCCATTTTTGTTGAATGGTCTGCCTATCCATGTGAGAGACGCAGACTCGGTCTCGACCTTTAAGTCTTTATTGAAGACACATCTCTTCAGTGTGGAGCAATGAACCGCCCTTGCTGTGTCTGCCTGGCCGGTTCCCCTCTCTCCACTGGGATTCTCTGCCTCAAACCCTCGATTATAATCACAGTCGCATATATCCCCCCTCAAGATGACACATCGACGGCATTGAAAGAAATTCATTGGACTCTATGTAAACTGGAAACCACATATCCTGAGGCTGCATTTATTGTGGCTGGAGATTTTAACAAGGCTAATCTGAAAACAAAGCTCCCTATATTTTATCAGCATATCGAATGTGTGACCCGGGCTGGCAAAATCCTAGATCATTGTTATTCTAACTTCCGCGACACATACAAGGCCATTCTCCGCCCTCCTTTCTGCAAGTCTGACCATGACTCCATTTTGTTGCTCCCAGCCTACAGACAGAAACTAAAACAGGAAACTCAGCTCAGGTCTGTTCAATGCTGGTCCGACCAATCTGATTCAACGCTTCAAGATTGCTTCGAGCACGTGGACTGGGATATATTCCGGATAGCATCAGACAACAACATTGATGTGTACGCTGATTCGGTGAGCGAGTGTATTAGCAAGTGCATCGGTGATGTTGTACCCATGGCAACTATTAAAACCTTCCCCAACCAGAAACCGTGGATTGATGGCAGCATTCGTGCAAAACTGAAAGCGCGAACCACTGGTTTTATCCAAGGTAAGGCGACCGGAAACATGACTGTAGCTATTCCCTCCGCAAGGCAATCAAACAAGCTAAGCGTCAATATAGAGACAAAGTAGAGTCACAATTCAACGGCTCAGACACGAGAGGAATGTGGCAGGGTCTACAGTCAATCATGGACTACAAAAAGAAAACCAGCCCCACCGCGGACCACGATGTCCTGCTCCCAGACAAACTAAACAACTTCTTTGCTCGCTTTGAGGACAGTACAGTGCCAACGACACGGCCCGCTACCAAAACCAGCGGGCTCACCTTCACCGCAGCCAACGTGAGTAAAACATTTAAGCGTGTTAACCCTCGCAAGGCTGCCGGCCCAGATGGCATCCCTGGCCGTTTCCTCAGAGCATGCGCAGACCAGCTGACTGGTGTGTTTACGGACATATTTAATCAATCCTTATCCCAGTCTGCTGTTCCCACATGGTTCAAGAGGGCCACCATTGTTCCTGTTCCCAAGAAAGCTAAGGTAACTGAGCTAAATGACTATCGCCCGTAGCACTCACTTCCGTCATCATGAAGTGCTTTGAGAGACTAGTCAAGGATCATATCACCTCCATCCTACCAGACACCCTAGACCCACTCCAATTTGCTTACCGTCCCAATAGGTCCACAGATGACACAATCGCAATCACACTGCACACTGCCCTAACCCATCTGGAAAATAGGAATACCTATGTAAGAATGCTGTTCATCGACTACAGCTCAGCATTTAACACCATAGTACCCTCCAAACTCGTCATTAAGCTTGAGACCATAGGTCTCGACCCAGCCCTGTGCAACTGGGTCCTGGACTTCCCGATGGGCCGGCCCCAGGTGGTGAGAGTAAGAAACAACGCTCCACCCCGCTGATCCTCAACACTGGAGCCCCACAAGGGTGCGTTCTCAGCCCTCTCCTGTACTCCCTGTTCACCCATGACTGCGTGGCCAAGCACAGCTCCAACTCAATCATCAAGTTTGCTGATGACACTACAGTGGTAAGCTTGATTACCAAAAACAATGAGACGGCCTACAGGCTTGTCACCAAAAACACTCACAAACTTCTACAGATGCACAATCGAGAGCATCTTGTCGGGCTGTATCACCGCCTGGTATGGCAACTACTCCGCCCACAACCGTAAGGCTCTCCAGAGGGTAGTGAGGACTGCGCAACTTATCACCGGGGTAAACTACCTGCCCTCCAGGACACCTACACCACCCGATGTCACAGGAAGGCCAAAAATATCATCAAGGACAACAACCACCCGAGCAACTTCCTGTTCACCCCGCTATCATCCAGAAGGCGAGGTCAGTACAGGTGCATCAATGCTGGGACCGAGAGACTGAAAAACAACTTCTATCTCAAGGCCATCAGACGGTTAAACAGCCATCACTAACATTGAGTTGCTAGTGCCAACATACTGACTTAAATCACTAGCCACTTTAAACGATGCCACTTATATAATGTTTACATATCCTACATTACTTATCTCATACGTATATACTGTACTCTATACCATCTACTGCATCTTGCCTATGCCGGTCAGCCATCGCTCATCCATATATTTATATGTACATACTCATATTAATTCCTTTACACTTGTGTGTATAAGGTAGTTGTTGTGAAATTGTTAGATTACTTGTTAGATACTACTGCATGGTCGGAACTAGAAGCACAAGTATTTCGCTACAGTCACATTAACATCTGCTAACCATGTGTATGTGACAAATAAAAGTTGAATTGAATTGATTTGATTGCACTGGAGAAGTCAAAGAACATTGTTCTCACCACACAGCCGGCCTTTTGCCCTCAGAACAGCCTAAATTTGACAGGTTATGGACTCTACAAGGTGTCTAAAGCATTCCACAGGATGCTGGCCCATGTTGAATCCAATGCTTCCCACAGTTGTGTCAAGTTGGCTGGATGTCGTTTGGGAGGTGGACCCTTCTTGATACACATGGGAAACTGTTGAGTGTGGAAAACCCAGCATCATTGCAGTTATTGACAGACTCAAACCGGTGCGCCTGGCACCTACTACCATATCCCATTCAAAGGCACATTTATCTTTTGTCTTGCTCATTCACCCTCTGAATGGCACACATACACAATCCATTTCTCAACTGTATCAAGGCTTAAAAAAGGTTCTTTAACCTTTCTCCTCCCCTTCATCTACCCTGTTTCAATTGGATTTAACAAGTGACATCAATAAGGAATCGTAGCTTTCACACTTTCACCTGGATTCACCTGGTCAGTCTATGTCATAGACATGAAAGAGCAGGTGTTCCTAATATTTTGTACACTGATTGTACTCTGTGGAAGAAATAGAGCAGAATATCTTTGACACCAGTTTTTGGGGGGTAGGAAAATTGCAAATGATCCAGGTAGGCTGCCACCTCAATTCTTGATGAGGGTATTAAAACCCACTCAAAGGTTTTCATGACTTGTGAGGTCAAAGACACGGGTCTAAATTGAATGAGCTCACTACGATAGGGATAGTGCCTCGGCGGCCATGACAGTAGTTTGATAGGAAGACCTTTGGCAGCAATTTTAGCTGTGAATCATTTCGTTCTGGCATCTGGTAATCTGTGTTTTTTTCAATTCTTAAAGGCCCAGTGCAGTCAAAAGTATGTTTTTCCCATGTTTTATATCATATTGTACAACAGCTGATGAAACTAACACTGTGAAGGTGATTTTTTTAAATATGTTTTATTTATTGATTGATGCTCCTTGAAAGTACTATATACACAAGACCTTCTAATCAGCAGGTTTGCATGGGTGGGTTTAAATAAGGTAAATTGATTAATAGGCCAATAAAAATGAAAGTTCCAAACCTCTATGCTAGTTTTTAGTTTTCCCCTACCAACTCAGACCACTCCCAGACAGTCCTAGCAAGATTCATGCTTGAGAAATAGTTTTTTACGAAAGCTACTTTTGCCCATTTTTATGAAAATCTATTACAGTAAGATACTTAATAGATATCTAAAATGCAAGATGACGCCGACAGAATTGGTCGCCTCGCTTCGAGTTCTTAGGAGACTATGCAGTATTTTGTTTTTTTATGTATTATTTCTTACATTGTTACCCCAGGAAGTCTTATTACATACACCCAGGAAAAACTATTGGATGTAAGAGCAACGTCAACTTACCAACATTACAACCAGAAATACGGCTTTCCAGAAGCGGATCCTCTGTTCGGACCACCACCCAGGATCTATTCCCAGTAGCCGACCCAAAACAAGGGCGCCACTGAAGGGGCAGACAGAGCGGCATCCTGGTCAGGCTCCGTAGACGTGCACATCGCCCACCGTCAAATCCGACCACAACGCCATCTTGCTCCAACCGTTTTATAGGCAGAAACTTAAACAGGATGCACCAGTGACGAGAACCATTCAGCGCTGGTCTGACCAATCGGAAGCCACGCTTCAAGATTGTTTTGATCACGTGGATTGGAACATGTTCCGATCAGCCTCAGAGAACAACATCGACCTATACGCTGACTTGTTGAGGGAGTTTATAAAGAAGTGCGATGGAGATGTTGTACCCATTGTGAATATTAAAACCTACCCTAACCAGAAACCGTGGATTGCAACATTTGCGCTAAACTGACCACCACATTCAATGGGTATATATTAAAGGCCCAATGCAGCCACTATTATATCAATATCAAATAATTTTGGGTAACAAATCTAATCACATTTTATTGGTCACATACACATGGTTAGCAGATGTTAATGCGAGTATAGCGACAGTGCTAGTTCTGACAGTGCTGTAATATCTAACAAGTAATCTAACAATTCCCCAACAACTACCTAATACACACAAATCTAAAGGGGTGAATGAGAATATGTACATATAAGTATATGGATGAGCGATGCCGAGAGGCATAGGCAAGGTGCAAAAGATGGTATAAAATACAGTATATACATGTGAAATGAGTAATATAAGATATGTACCCATTATTAAAGTGACATTAAAGTGACTAGTGATCCATTTATTAATTATCCCCAATAGGTTAAAGTGGCCAGTGATTGGATCTCAATGTAGGCAGCAGCCTCTCTGAGTTAGTTATTGCTGTTTAGCAGTCTGATGGCCTTGAGATAGAACATCGGGTGCTGTAGGTGTTATGGAGGGAAGGTAGTTTGCCCCCGGTGATGCATTGTGCAGACCGCACGACCCTCTGGAGAGCCTTGCGGTTGAGGGCGGTGCAGTTGCCGTACCAGGCAGTGATACAGCCTGACAGCATGCTCTCGATTGTGCATCTGTAAAAGTTTGTCAGGTATGCAAACCACCACATTTAACCATGGAAAGAGGTCTAGTAATATGGCTGAATATAAACAGTGGAGTTATTCAATCCGCAAGGCAATCAAACAAGCAAAATGCCGGTACAGGGACAAGGTGGAGTCCTAATTCAACAGCTCAGAAATGAGACGTATGTGGCAGGGTCTACTGGAAATCATGAACTACAAAATGAAAACCAGCCACGTCACGGACACCGACATCACGCTTCCAGACAAACTAAACACCTTCTTTGCCCTCTTTGAGGATAATACAGTGCCATCGTAGCAGCCCGCTAACAAGGACTGCTCCCCCCCTTCCCCTCCTTCTCCATGGCCGACGTGAGTAAAGCATTTAAATGTGTTAACCCTCGGAAGGCTGCTGGCCCAGACAGCATTGCTAGCCACATCTTCAGAGGATGCGTAGACCAGCTGGCTGGTGTGTTTACGGACATATACAATCGCTCCTTATCCCAGTCTGTTGTCCCCACATGCTTCAAGATTATTATATGACATGTATTTATTTAACCTTTATTTAACTAGGCAAGTCAGATAAGAACACATTTTTATTTACATTGACAGCCTACCGGGGAACAGTGGGTTAACTGCCTTATTCAGGGGCAGAACAACATATTTTTACCTTGTCAGCTTGAGGATTCATTCCAGCAACCTTTCGGTTACTGGACCAACGCTCTAACCACTAGACGCCCCTGGCTACCATTGTTCCTGTACCCAAGAAGGCAAAGATAACTGAACTAAATGACTACCGCCCGGTAGCACTCACTTCTGTCATCATGAAGTGCTTTGAGAGGCTAGTCAAGGATCATATCACCTCCACCTTACCAGCCAAGCTAGACCCACTTCAGTTTGCACACCGCCCCAACAGATCCACAGACGACTCAATCGCCATGACACTGCCCACTGCCCTGTCCTATCTGGACAAAAGGAATACCTACAGTAGAAGTTGGAAGTTTACATTTACTAAGGTTGAAATCATTAAAACTCATTTTTCAACCACTCCACAAATGTCTTGTTAACAAACTATAGTTTTGGCAAGTCGGTTAGGACATGTACTTTATGCATGACACAAGTCATTTTTCCAACAATTGTTTACAGACAGATTATTTCACTTATAATTCACTGTATCACAATTCCAGTTGGTCATAAGTTTACATACACTAAGTTGACTGTGTCTTTAAACAGCTTGGAAAATTCCAGAAAACTATGTCATGGCTTTAGAAGCTTCTGATTGACATCATTTGAGTCAATTGGAGGTGTACCTGTGGATGTATTTCAATGCCTACCTTCAAACTTAGTGCCTCTTTTTTTGACATCATGGGAAAATCAAAAGAAATCAGTCAAGACCTCAGAAAAGAAATTGTAGACCTCCACAAGTCTGGTTCATCCTTGGGAGCAATTTCCAAATGCCTGAAAGTAGCAGGTTAATCTGTGCAAACAATAGTACGCAAGTATAAACACCATGGGACCACGCAGACGTTCAGGAAGGAGATGCGTTCTGTCTCCTAGAGATGAATGTACTTTGGTGTGAAAAGTGAAAAATCAATCCCAGAACAACAGCAAAGGACCTTGTGAAGATGCTGGAGGAAACAGGTACAAAAGTATCTATATCAACAGTAAAATGAGTCCTATAACCTGAAAAGCAGCTCAGCAAGGAAGAAGCCACTGCTCCAAAACCGCCATGAAAAAAGACAGACTACAGTTTGCAACTGCACATGGGGACAAAGATAGTACTTTTTGGAGAAATGTCCTCTGGTCTGAATTAACAAAAATAGAACGGACCATCGTTATGTTTCGAGGAAAAAGGGGGAGGCTTGCAAGCCGAAGAACACCATCCCAACCGTGAAGCATGGGGGTGGCAGCATCATGTTGTGGGGGTGCTTTGATGCAGAAGGGACTTGTGCACTTCACAAAATAGATAGCATCATGAGGCAGAAAAATTATGTGGATATATTGAAGCAACATCTCAAAACATCAGTCAGGAAGTTAAAGCTTGGGGCGGCATGTAGCCTAGTGGTAAGAGCGAAAGGTTGCAAGATCAAATCCCCGAGCTGACAAGGTAAAAATCTGTTGTTCTGCCCCTGAACAAGGCAGTTAACCCACTGTTCCTAGGCCGTCATTGAAAATAAGAATTTGTTCTTAACTGACTTGCATAGTTAAAGAAAGGTAAAATAAAAAAATTAAAAAAATGGGTCTTCCAAATGGACAATGACCCCAAGCAGACTTCCAAAGCTGTGGCAACAAAGTCAAGGTATTGGAGTGGCCATCACAAAGCCCTGACCTCAATTACATAGAACATTTGTGGGTGGAACTGAAAAAGCTTGTGTGAGCAAGGAGGCCTACAAACCTGACTCCGTTACACCAGCTCTGTCAGGAGGAATGGCCAAAATTCACCCAATTTATTTTGGGAAGCTTGTGGAATGCTACCTGAAACGTTTGAGTTAAACAATTTAAAGGCAATACTACCAAATACTAATTGAGTGTATGTAAACTTCTGACCCAATGGGAATGTGATGAAATAAATAAAAGCTGAAATAAATCATTCTCTCTACTATTATTCTGACATTTCACATTCTCAATATAAAGTGTTGATAACTGACCTAAGACAGGGAATTTTAACTAGGATTAAATGTCAGGAATAGTGAAAAACTGAGTTTAAATGTGTTTGGCTAAGGTGTATGTTAACTTCCGACATCAGCTGTACGTACGAATGCTGTTCATTGACTACAGCTCACCGTTCAACACCATAGTACGCTCCAAGCTCATCATCAAGGTGGAGGCCCTGGGTCTCAACCCTGCCCTGTGCAATTGGGTCCTGGACTCTGACGGGCCTCCCCCAGGTGGTGAAGGTAGGAAACAACATCTACACTTCGCTGACCCTCAACCCTGGGGCCCCACAAGGGTGCGTGCTCAGCCCCCTCCTGTACTCCCTGTTCAGCCATGACTGCGTGGCCACGCATGCCTCCAACTCAATCATTAAGTTTGCAGACAACACAACAGTAGTTGGCTTGATTACCAACAACGACGAGACAGCCTACAGGGAGGAGGTGAAGGCGCTCGGAGTGTGGTGTCAGGAAAACAACCTCTCCCTCTCACTCAACAAAACAAATGAGATGATGGTGGACTTCAGAAAACCCGCTATCCACATCGAAGGGACAGCAGTGGAGAAGGTGGAAAATGTTTATGTTCCTCAGCGTACACATCACAGACAAACTGAAATGGTCCACCCACACAGACAGTGGGGTGAAGAAGGTGCAACCGCGTCTCTTCAACGTCAGGAGGCTGAAGAAATTGGCTTGTCACCCAAAACCCTGACAAACTTTTACAGATGCACAATCGAGAGCATGCTGTCAGGCTGTATCACTGCCTGGTACGGCAACTGCACCGCCCTCAACCGCAAGGCTCTCCAGAGGGTCGTGCGGTCTGCACAATGCATCACCGGGGGCAAACTACCTTCCCTCCATGACACCTACAGCACCCGATGTTCTATCTCAAGGCCATCAGACTGCTAAACAGCAATAACTAACTCAGAGAGGCTGCTGCCTACATTGAGACCCAATCACTGGCCACTTTAACCTCTTGGGGATAATTAATAAATGGATCACTAGTCACTTTAATGTCACTTTAATAATGGGTACATATCTTATATTACTCATTTCACATGTATATACTGTATTTTATACCATCTTTTGCACCTTGCCTATGCCTCTCGGCCATCGCTCATCCATATACTTATATGTACATATTCTCATTCACCCCTTTAGATTTGTGTGTATTAGGTAGTTGTTGGGGAATTGTTAGATTACTTGTTAGATATTACAGCACTGTCAGAACTAGAACCACAAGCATTTCGCTATACTCGCATTAACATCTGCTAACCATGTGTATGTGACCAATAAAATGTGATTAGATTTGTTACCCAAAATTATTTGATATTGATATAATAGTGGCTGCATTGGGCCTTTAATATATACCCATTGAATCTTGAAGAATATAACTTATTAATGCCTCATGAGCTAAGCACACGTTTCTTACCCTATTGCCAACTCCATTGTTTACATGTTTACATTCTCCATTGTTTACATGTAAAGAAACAGTTTATAGCTTCCAAATGTGTTTAAAACTATCATGTGGATGTCATGGACTGTGGATGTCATAGTCCTTTCATCTAGAGCGTTGTCTATGAATTGGATAGAGGTTACATTTCTTAGCCCCATCCCTCAGCGA
Organism: Brachymystax lenok tsinlingensis; assembly: GCA_030435695.1. Lineage (NCBI taxonomy): Eukaryota > Metazoa > Chordata > Actinopteri > Salmoniformes > Salmonidae > Brachymystax > Brachymystax lenok. The sequence goes on from CM059805.1 coordinate 26,877,728, forward strand.
CAGTGCATTTGGAAAGTATTCAGACCCCTTGACTTTTTTCATATTTTATTACGTTACAGCCCTATTCTAAAATGTATTAAATCGTTTTTTCCCCTCATCAATCTACACACAATTTCAAAGCAAAAACAGGTTTTTAGACAGTTTTGCAAAAACATGAAACATCACATTTACATAAGTAATCAACCTTTTAATCAGTACTTTGTTGAAGCACCTTTGGCAGCGTTTACAGCTGATCTCAGCCAGGGAAGGATGACCAAACTAAACCATGCTGTTTTTTGTTCTGATGTTTTATGTATTTTATTGCATTCACAGCTGCTTCACGAGAATGTGATTTGCACTTTATTTATTGTTCTTCAACTTCAACTTCAACTTCTTCAAATAGCACCCTGTTCACTTTATAGTGCTCCACTTTGCCATATAGGGCTCTGGCCAAAAGTAGTGCACTATATAGGGAATAAGGTGCCATTTTGGATTCAGCCTAGGGTTTTTAAATGGTGTACTGTAGACATCCATTGAGGACCATCCATTGAATATCCAGTGGGGTGTTATGTTTAAATGCATTCCTCTGCCTATCATGTGTCCCTGTGTGTGTCACTGTCACCCAAAGACTGCTGGTGCCTTGCCCCTTTCCTCTCGCTACAATCTACATACGCACATACAAATATTAAATAATTACATTTTCTTCCCTCTCCTCAGGCTATAGACGGTGACTTTGGCACATTTGGGACCGTGCGGTACTACTTCAGTGACGAGCCTGACCAGTAAGACACACCTAAATACACTGACTAAGAGACCATATAAATTAACTGCCCCACCTTTTCTCAATAAATATGCATGATTAAAAAGTATTCTAATGAAATAAGTCTGTTGAATGATGGAGTTTCTTATTGTCCTGTCACATGCCCCTCACCCAGGTTTTTGTTGGACGCTGAGACGGGCTGGGTGCGTCTGAGGGGAAATCTGGACTACGAGCTGATGCGTCGGTTCACTTTGACCGTGCTGGCCCGGGATGGGGGTGGAGAGGAGACCACGGGCAGGCTGAGGGTCAACGTGCTGGATGTCAACGACAACACACCACTCTTTCAGAAGGAAGTCTACATGGGTTCGCTGAGAGAGAACGAACAGGCCACACAGCAGGTGGCCCGAGTCAGGGTAAGTGAGAACACACAGACATACAAACACACACACACACACACACACACACACACACACACACACACACACACACACACACACACACACACACACACACACACACACACACACACACACACACACACACACACACACACACACACACACATAGATAGATAGACAGACACAAATACATACACACACCAGGGCAGGAGGACGATGTGTGTGGACTATTTTAAGTCTCTGCCTCACCCTCTCTTCCATCCACCCTGTCTTCCTGTTGGAACTCCCATATACCTCCACCTCTCTACAGCCCCCTATTAGTCAGGTTTCCAGTTAGGTTAGAGGTCAGGGGGAGTAAAGTAACTAATGGCTCAGCATTTCCTCTTAACCCCCCCGGAGAGAAAGCTTGCTTCCCAAATTGCACCATATTCCCTATTTAATGTACTCTTGTCAAAAGGAGTGGACTATATAAGGGATAGAGTGCCATGTTGGATGCATCCAAAGCCAATTATTGGCCAAGTGATCCTGACTCGGGTCTACACAGCTTGGCATGTCACAGGGTCTCCTGCCATGCTTTATTTGCCGTGTGTGTGCGTGCTTGCGTGTGTCCGTGCGTGTGTGCGTGTGTGGGTGTGTGTGTTTGTGCGTATGTGTGTGAACGGGAACTGAACGCTCAACTTGCTGTGTTTGATTAGACAGAGCTAACCTTAAACACACTGGTTATTACAGTTTTTTACAGTCGCTAGGACACATTTCTCAATACTTAGGTCACTTTTTCAAAACTCTTCACACAGTGAGCACAACAGAAGTATATGTGGGCTAAACTGTGGATCATTTATCATTGCTTTGGCACAAAATGCATTCAATGACTACATCTTTCAAATTACATTAACTCTTTTCTCACTTCGACACAACAACCGCCAAAACTCTGTGTACCTACAGGCCAATTTGCACATGCTTATATACTGTTTTCAAAACTGTTAAACTTATGTTCAAAACAATAACATAATACAAAACTGAATAAGACAGCAATTTGCTACATTTCTACTGTAATATTTTAATGAAATATTTTTTAAATCTTAAAATTAAATGCTATAAAAACAATTGGACAATTGGACCAACCACAGCTGATTCTCATTGTAGATGAACATCTACACAGGTGTTACTCTTTCAATTTCATTACAAAAGGAGACAACTGCTGAATAGTTTTGTATTGTGATGTAAACATGGACCCAGCCAGAAATAGAGAAGTGGCTGAAAGAGGAAGAAGAGTGGCTGGGAGGGGGCGAGGAATACGTATGCGTGGTGGAAGAAGAATAAGAGGAAGATCAAGAGCTGTAGTCTCAGATGAGATCAGAGCTACTGTAATTGATCATGTAGTAAATCATGGTCTCTCAATGAGAGAAGCTGGTCAGAGAGTGCAGCCAAATTTGCAACGCTCAACAGTGGCATCTATTGTTAGAGTTTTCCGGAAAACCAACAGGTAACTTGTATTCTGCAAGGGCATATGACTGAGTTGCACATTACAGAAGTAAATATACTTGTGTGTAATTGCTTTTGCATTTCTGCTTAGGACTCAACGGTTACCTCACACAGGTGGGAGAGGAAGGATGCTCACTGATGTGCAGGAAACTACCACTGTTGATATGGTCATCAGAAACAATGGCATAAAACTCACTGAGATTCGAGACAGAGTCTTGGCAGACAACGTTACTTTTGCAAATATTCACAGTGTAAGCATAACAACTATTTCTAGAGTCCTGAAAAAACATCAGGTCAGGATGAAACAGTTGTACACTGTGCCTTTTGAGAGGAACTCTGAACATGTCAAGCAACTCAGGAACCAATATGTCCAGGTAAGATCACAATAAAATACAGAACTGTTTATAAACAAAACCAAACACACACAAAGACATATTTTTAGGTAATGTTTACTACTGTAACAGCTTATGTTGCCTTGTGGATTTATTTTAGAGAGTCATGGAGATTGAAGGCAGGCAAACACCCCACATTTTCATCTTTGTGGATGAGGCGGGTTTCAACTTGGCCAAAACACGGCGACGAGGGAGGAATGTGATTGGGAAGAGAGCCACAGTGGATGTCCCGGGCCAGAGGGGTGCCAACATCACAATGTGCACAGCAATATCCACTGATGGACTGCTGTTACACAAACCACTAATTGGGCCATACAACACTGAACGTCTCTCATGCGTTCCTGCATGATCTCTATGGAAGGGTTGTGCTAGGTGAGGAAAGGGATGCAGAGAGAAGAAATCAGCCAACATTTATAATTGTATGGGACAATGTGGCATTTCACCACTCCCGTGCAGTCACTGAGTGGTTTGCAGCCCATCCCAGAATGGTGTCACTTTTCCTCCCACCTTACTCTCCATTCCTCAACCCCATAGAGGAATTATTTTCCTCATGGAGGTGGAAGGTTTATGACCACCATCCACATGATCAAATGTCCCTCCTGGATGCAATGAATGCTGGATGCCTGGACATATCAGCAGAAGATTGCCAGGGATGGATCAGGCATGCCAGAAGATTCTTTCCTAGGTGTATTGCCCTAGATGACATAAGATGTGATGTGGATGAGAACCTGTGGCCAAATGGAGAAGACCGAGTAGATTAGCATTACTATTGTATCTGTATCAGTTGATGGTGTGTATACAACCTCTTGTATTTTGGAATTACTCACTGCAAAAAAATAAATAAAAGACATAAAATATATTGAAGCATTCTGCATCATGTCTGATTCATTCCAGTAACATATATTGCAGTGAATTATAAACAGAGATGTGTCCTTGTTTTACACAAGAAAACATTGTATAATGCTACATGTTGTTAGTGTTTTTTTAGGTCATTGTTTTGTGGGTGACAAAGTGTGTTTGTTGGCTGTCAACCTTTGCTAGTGTTGTGGAAGAATGTGTTGATTTGAGACATGTATGAAGTGATTTGGTAGTTTTAGTGCATTTTGAATGTGAAATGAACTGCTGTGCCGAGCTGAAAGTTGGTTAGGAGAACTGTGTGAAGAGTTTTGAAAAAGTGACTTAAGTATTGAGAAATGTGTCCTAGCGACTGTAAAAAACTGTAATAGGATGCCTAAGAGAAAAAAGGGAAGCCAGCAAGCATAAAGTGTGTCAGCATTTCTGGTTTTGCCAAGGACCGGACTCCCAAGCCTCTGAAAACAATGGAGCCAAATAGGGAAGGGAAGGAGGGAGGGAGAGAAGGAGGGAGGAAAGAAGAGCCTGAGAGAGAGAGAGAGAGAGAGAGAGAGAGAGAGAGAGAGAGAGAGAGAGAGAGAGAGAGAGGGTACTGTGCAGCCAAAAGAGGAAGGTAAAGTGGAGCGAAAGAGTGAGAGTTTCAAGTTTTATTGTCATGTGCACAAGTATAGCGAAATGCCTTTCTTGCTTGGTCTTTCTCAACAATGCAGTAATCAGTTTCAGTAGTACCATAAAAAAGTAAAGTAGAAAAAAATACACGATAAATAGAAATATGAAGGACACGAGAAAGTAAGTAAGCTAAAGCAATTTACAGGGTCAGTGCCAATACCATATTTACAATGTGCAGGGATGCTGGAGTGGTAGGGGTAGATATGAATAGGGGTACGGTGAGTAGTGATCAGGATGTGATAAACTGAGTAGCTGCAGCATATGATGATTGTATTTGAGTGTGCGTGCTTGTGTGTGTGTGTGTGTGTGTGTGTGTGTGTGTGTGTGTGTGTGTGTGTGTGTGTGTGTGTGTGTGTGTGTGTGTGTGTGTGTGTGTGTGTGTGTGTAGCGTCAGTATGAATATGTGTGTATGTTATGTGTGTGTGAGCAAATTAAGTGTGTGTGTGTATGTGAGTTTTTCAGGTTATCTGTACTTTACTTTACTATTTATGTTTTTTACCACCTTTACTTTTACTTCACTACATTCCTAAAGAAAATGATATACTTTTTACTCCATACATTTTCCCTGACACCCAAAAGTACTCGTTCATTTTGAATGCTTAGCAGGACAGCAAAATTGTCAAATTCACACACTTATCGAGAGAACATCCCTGGTCATCCTACTGCCTCTAATCTGGCTTACTCACTAAACACACGTGTTTCGTTTGTAAATTATGTCTGAGTGTTGGAGTGTGCCACTGGCTTTCCGTACATTAAAATAACAAGAAAATGGTGCCGTCTGGTTTGCTTAATATAAGGAATTTGAAATTATTTATACCTTTACTTTTGATACTAAGATATATTTTAGCAGTTACATTTACTTTTGATACTTAAGTATATTTAAAACCAAATACTTTTAGACTTTTACTCAAGTATTATTTTACTAGGTGACTTTCAATTTTACTTGAGTCATTTTCTATTATGGTATCTTTACTTTTACTTAAGTATAACAATTAGGTACTTTTTCCACCACTGTGTATGTGTGTGTGTGTGTGTGTGTGCGTGTGTTTGTGTGTGCGTGTGTGCGTGTTTGTGTGTGCGTGTAAGTGTATAGAGTGTTCAAATCAAATCAAATTTTATTTGTCACATACACATGGTTAGCAGATGTTAATGCGAGTGTAGCAAAATGATTGTGCTTCTAGTTCCGACCATGCAGTAGTATCTAACGGGTAATCGAACAATTTCACAACAACTACCTTATACACACAGTGTAAAGGATTGAATACGAGTATGTACATATGGATGAGCGATGGCTGACCGGCATAGGCAAGATGCAGTAGATGGTTTATAGTACAGTATAAACATGTGAGATGAGTAGTGTAGGATATGTAAACATTATATAAATGTGTTTAGAGTGAGTGTGTGAGTGTGCATAGAGTCAGTGGCTGGAGTCTTTTCAGGGCCTTCCTTTGACACCGCATATCCACACCACCCTCTGCAGCGCCATGTGATTGAGAGTGGTGCAGTTGCCATACCAAGCAGTGATGCAGCCAGTCAAGATGCTCTCAATAGTGCAGCTGTAGAACTTTTTGAGGATTTGAGGGCCCATGCCAAATCTTTTCAACCTACTGAAGGAAGAAGAGGTGCTGTCCCGCCTTCTTCACAGCTGTTTGCGTGTGTATGGACCATTTTAATTCCTTAGTGATCCGGACACCAAGGAAATTTCTCTCAACCCGCTCCACTGCAGCCCTGTTGATGTGGATTAGGGTGCCATAAAAAGAAGTTTACGAACAAATCACCCAAGGATGTGCTTTGTGTTCTTGGCTCATAAGGATTTTGGAGTCATTGAAAGGGTTGAAATTGATAATTGTCACAAAGCAGTATCAAAATAGGCGGTGCTCATTCTGCTCAGATTGATTTTCGAATATTCACAACTGCAACTTGAAAGTGTAGGCAATGCTCTTCAGGAAAGACTCCAGCTATTGAGTCGTGTACTTCTCAACCAGTGACTTCAGATCCTTCTGTTGCTTGCGGGTAGCGGGGTCTTTGCCATGGCGGTGGAATGCCAGCAAGTCACTCATGCATATATATATTTTCTTTAAATGGGAACAATGGGAGCGATGACAGGGGGAAATTATTTGAATGTGAGTGTCCAGCCAGGGCAGGGCTGCAGTTTACAACAATCCAATGGTATAGTCTGTTACATCTCTTATGCATATATCTTTTTTTTATGAAAACAATGGGAGAGATGGACAAATACTGATTTCAAAATAAAATGGACTACATTCTCGTTCATATTATCAAGACATGAGGTTAGTTTCAAAATTGTGGTATTCTGTTATTTTGAAATAGCCTACATTTTCTGTATTATAATGAGACTAAATAAAACGATATAGGCCAAATAAATGTTATGATGTCCTATATTAAATTGTCCTTATTCGCCTGTTAAAATATAGGTGAAAAGGCCGACATTTTATATAAACATTGGAATATTGTGGTCCAAAAGTCATCATTTTCATTTTCAGACTTTTTCCTACCAATGTGTTTCTCCTCACTTAGAAAGCCTGCCAAATACCAAAGCTGATAATTGTGACTTGATTGAATTGGAATGATGTGAATAATGATGACGACAGTGAGAGCCCAGTATAGCCTTTAATAATAGGCTAGTGTTACTTTGTGTCTATAAAATCACAATGTTTCCATTCCTATAGTCATGTGACATAGTCTGTTTTAACTGAAAGGTCCAAATGTCTGGCTTTTACCAGATACATTTTTTCTGTATTAAATGTTAACTTATTTTCATAACTTTTCATGTATGCTATAGCCTATAGATAATATTCTGCCCATATGAACACATTTATTTTAGGCCATATAAAGAAGAGCTATGCATGATTTAATGAAAAGCAACAGACACAAATTTGTTTCACATTCTCTAATAAAAGACTCATAAACAGAAACAGGCAAGAGGCTATACAGTTGGCTACACATTTGTCCAGCTAAATAGGCCTAAAATTAAAGCTGACGTATCTCAACGAAACGAATTGCACGAGGAGGTCTGCGTGCTGTGCAGTACCTTCCACAAAAAGTGTTGCTTGACTAAAAGACACAAAAGCGGAGATTACATAGTGGGCAAAGGAGAGTTTGAAAATGACCGTGAATATGCCTGCCAGCTGTTCTGCACATGCTCTTAAATTGAGAGAGACAAGAGTAGTGCTTTCTCAGTGAGAGAAGTTACCAATTAAATATTTACTTAATCATACAATCTTTGCATATGTTCCCAAGTCAGCATTTGACAACATGTCCAACCCATGTTGATTCCCTAGGAAGCTCCAATGACTCTCACTGCCTCAGGATTAAGGTTCTATCGATGCCAGATGTAGTTCTGTTATTGTTGTGTCGATTAACCTAGAATTGGACACACACACACACACACTCACACACTTCTGGCTGTTCCCTGTTTGCTGTGTTCACCCAATATTAACACTGGGCTTTTGTTCTAATCTGTCCAATAACACACTGACTGGCTGACAGCCTGATGTCTTATCCACAGGTTCCAACACTGTAACACTGTCTACTGTAGCATCTGTGCATTCACACTCATACACACTGTCTGTCTCATTCATGTAAAATCATATTATATCTGACTCACTCACTCACTTACTCGCTAAGTCAGTCACTCTCTCTCTCCCTTCCTCCCCAACCCCCCCCTCTCCCCTTCTCGCTCAGTCAAATTCATAAACAAATTGCTTTATTAGCATGATAAACATTAAGTAAATATTGCCAAAGCATCAATGTTGCAACTGCACTTGAGTGATACTCATTGTAATGAAATTAAAATAAAAAGTAATAACAAGTAATCACTCTCTTACTTTCTCAGGCTACAGATGAAGACTCTCCCCCTAACAACTTCCTGACCTACACCATCACATCAGCATCTGCTTTCCGTAATTACTTCAGAATTATCATGGTGGAGGGCTACGCAGGTCAGCATACACGCAAATAAACATACACACACTTGCACACACATATTGAAATTATGCTTGTTTTGAGTAACCTCAAAACCTTTGAGTAAGGCTTTACATGATACAAAGGAATTATTGTCTGAACATAATGTACATTCATTTTGGTATTTGGCTATTGACATTATTAGCCATTTTTACACTAAGTACTGTACATATTTTGTATGTAGGCCTAACTAGAATATAAAGTTGCTGTGTTATGTCATGCTGCTGCTGTAAACCCTGCTGTCTCTACAGTCCTTAGCGTCACACACATCCTCAGCACTGTTCTCTCGCCACGCTCTCCCTCTCTCGTCTCTCCTCCCCTCTCCTCTCCTCAGTGATCAGTGTGAACAGCCCTCTTGACTACGAGATGGTCCCTGAAGGAATGATATACCTGACTGTGATGGCCAAAGACGGGGGGAACCCAGCACTCAACAGCAGCGTTTCTGTCACCGTGGAGCTGTTTGTCAGTACATCACCCCCCTTTATGTATTCTAATAGTTTCATCCAAAACTCATGTACCAGGGTTGGGTTCAATTCGAATGGAAGTCAGTCAATTCAGGAAGTGACTTGAATTTACAATTTAAAATTGAGAAACTTTAGATATAAATAGTTTCTCAATTTTAACCTCTATGGGATGGGTGTCCCTAAACCAGGGCGGTTGTTGCTAACGTGCGCTAATGTGACTAGAATTACATTGTATACAACAGCCAATTTTCAGGGACATAGACATGTCTTATATGGGCAGAAAGCTTATATTCTTGTTAATCTAACTGCAGTGTCCAATCAACAGTCGCTATTGCAGTGGAAAAAAAACACCATGCTATTGTTTGAGGAGAGTGCACAACAACAACAAAAACTTATCACGGCAACTGGTTTGATATATTCACCTCTGAAGGTAAATAATGTACTTACATGCAGTAATCTCTACTCTGATTTGTCAACTTGAGGGTCCCAGAGATAAAATGTAGCACAGTTTTGTTTGATAAAATACATTTTTATGTTCAAATGTAGGAACTGGGGTCTATAGTTTGACCCCACTGCTGTCTCTGGCTCCACACCCACCCCGCACGGCCATGTGTGAAAGTTAATGGATAAGCTAATGATCCATCATGTATGACATCCCTGGGAGTGTAAAAAAAAATGTTTTACCATAGCATTTTTGTATGTTCTCTATAGTTATGTACTTGAAAATGTATCAATTGAACAATTCAGCACAATAGTGTGAACAGTAACCTGGGGAAGGTTTTCGGTAGTATTATAAATGTACAAGTTCTAAACGTCCTTAATAAGCACCATTTTTTTTGTAAAAGCCAAATTGAATTCATACCAAAACATCGCACGACTGATCATATTTACACCCTACACACCCTGAGAGATCAACATGTCCAGCAAAATATTACAAAAATATACTGACAAAGAAATGATTAGTCTATAATTTTAATGGTAGGTTTATTTGAACAGTGAGAGACAGAATAACAACAACAAAAATCCAGAAAAACGCATGTGAAAAATGTTATAAATTGATTAGCATTTTAATGAGGGAAATAAGTATTTGACCCCTCTGCAAAACATGACTTAGTACTTGGTGGCAAAACCCTTGTTGGCAATCACAGAGGTCAGACGTTTCTTGTAGTTGGCCACCAGGTTTGCACACATCTCAGGAAGGATTTTGTCCCACTCCTCTTTGCAGATCTTCTCCAAGTCATTAAGGTTTCAAGGCTGACGCAACTCGAACCTTCAGCTCCCTCCACAGATTTTCTAGGGGATTAAGGTCTGGAGACTGGCTAGGCCACTCCAGGACCTTAATGTGCTTCTTCTTGAGCCACTCCTTTGTTTCCTTGGCCGTGTGTTTTGGGTCATTGTCATGCTGGAATACCCATCCACGACCCATTTTCAATGGTTCTCACCCAAGATTTGACGGTACATGGCCCCGTCCATTGTCCCTTTGATGCGGTGAAGTTGTCCTGTCCCCTTAGCAGAAAAACAGCCCCAAAGCATATTGTTTCCACCTCCATGTTTGACGGTGGGGATGGTTTCCTTGGGGTCATAGGCAGCATTCCTCCTCCTCCAAATACGGCGAGTTGAGTTGATGCCAAAGAGCTCCATTTTGGTCTCATCTGACCACAACACTTTCACCCAGATGTCCTCTGAATCATTCAGATGTTCATTGGCTAACTTCAGACAGGCATGCATATGTGCTTTCTTGAGCAGGGGGACCTTGCGGGCGCTGCACTATTTCAGTCCTTCACGGCGTAGTGTGTTACCAATTGTTTTCTTGGTGACTATGGTCCCAGCTGCCTTGAGATCATTGACAAGATCCTCCCGTGTAGTTCTGGGCTGATTCCTCACCGTTCTCATGATCATTGCAACTCCACGAGGTGAAATATTGCATGGAGCCCCAGGCCGAGGCAGATTGACAGTTCTTTTGTGTTTCTTCCATTTCAGAATAATCACACCAACTGTTGTCACCTTCTCACCAAGCTGCTTGGCGATGGTCTTGTAGCCCATTCCAGCCTTGTGTAGGTCTACAATCTTGTCCCTGACATCCTTGGAGAGCTCTTTGGTCTTGGCCATGGTGGAGAGTTTGGAATCTGATTGATTGATTGCTTCTGTGGACAGGTGTCTTTTATACAGGTAACAAGCTGAGATTAGGAGCACTCCCTTTAAGTGTGTGCTCCTAATCTCAGCTCGTTGCCTATATAAAAGACACCTGGGAGCCAGAAATCTTTCTGATTGAGAGGGGGTCAAATACTTATTTCCCTCATTAAAATGCAATTCCATTTATAACATTTTTCACATGCTTTACTCTGGATTTGTTTGCTGTTATTCTGTCTCTCACTTTTCAAATAAACCTACCATTAAAATTATAGACTGATCATTTCTTTGTCAGTGGGCAAATGTACAAAATCAGCAGGGGATCAAATACTTTTTTCCCTCACTGTATGTCATAATTAAATCAATGTATACTGGCAATACGCGCACCATTTAAATTGGCAAGAAAACAACAGAATTCTTTAACCAGGGGCGGGGCCTTCGCCAGGGTTGCAATCTGAGCCCTGCACTCTTCAATATTTACATCAACGAATTGGACACTATTCTAGAAAAATTCTCAGCCCCTGGTGTTAGTGTCCACAATTCAGAGGTTAAATGCCTAATCTTCTCAGATGACCTATGCCTGCTGTCACCCACAGCACATGGCCTACAGCAGAGCCTGGATCTACTAGAGCAGTACTGCCAAACCTGGGCCCTGGCAGTAAACCCCAAAAAGGCAGTGAATGAGGCAGTGAATGAACTGAGAGAGAAAGCACGCAGGGCATTCTACGCCATTAAAAAACAAATTCAAATTGAAATACCTATTAAAATTTGGCTAAAACGAATTGAATGTGTCATTGAACCAATTGCACTTTATGGCAGTGAGGTGTGGGGTCCACTTGCAAAACAAGATTTCACCAAATAGGTGAAACCCATTGAAACCCTCCATGAAGAGTTCTGTAAGATTGTCCTACGTGTCCAGAGGAAAACTACAAACAATGCGTGCAGGGAAGAATTAGGCCAATATCCACTAATAATAAAAACTCAAAAAAGAGCAATTAAGTTTTGGAAACAGTGACCCCCTCTCATATCATTACCAAGCCCTGCAATGCCAAGAGATGAGCAAAGAAAAGAGTCACAATCAAAACAAAACTACATTTCTTATTGGGTTATACAAGCACAAGCACAAAGCAAAATGTAGTGCTATCTGGCCCTAAATCGACAGTACACCATGGCAAACTATTTGACCATGGTTACTGATCCAAACCTTAGAAAAACCTTGACAAAGTACAGGCTCAGTGAGCACAGCCTTGCTATTGAGAAGGGTAGACACATGAAAACCTGGCTCCCTGTAGAGGAAAGGCTGTGCAACCACTGCACAACAACAGAACCTGAGACAGAGCTGCATTTCCTGACAAAATGTAAAAAATATAAAACAATTTCCCCAAATTTGAAACCCTTATTCAAGGTTTCAAAGACCTCTCTGATGAGAATAGGCTACCGGTCCTGTTGGGGGAGGACGCAGAGAGCTGTGGGTTGGCAGCGCACTACATTGTTGCCTGCCATAAGATGAGGGACAGTGTCTGACAGACCAATCAACCTGCACATGTCCTCTACTGTATGCTTATTGTTATTGTTCAACGTATGGTTATTTTGACCCTTGGTTATTGTTGTTACTGTTGTCCCGTTGACAATTTTGATTATTGTTATTTTCATATTGTTAATATCAAAAGTAAGCTTTGGCAATATGGGAGAGAGAGAGAGAGAGAGAGAGAGAGAGAGAGAGAGAGAGAGAGAGAGAGAGAAGAACAGCTCAAGCTCACATCGTCTCTCTCTCTGTCGTCTACCACACTCCCACACGCTGAGGCTACAGCTGGGATTCGTAGCTCGTCTTGTATCAGAGACTTTCCAAATAAATGAGTACATAGTATACCTACACACTAACAAACACACACAGATACACACACTGTAAGCTGGATGTCTAAAACCCTGCTGGTACGATATGTTGGTAATCAGAGCCATAATAATGAAACAGACAGACACCAAAAACAGGGCTACAATATATCAACAACATTATACTACTACTAAGCAAGACTCCCCGCACAATACATTTACACACAAAGAAACAGGCTACATATCATAATGTGTTTATTTATTGTTTAAGTAAGGTCTATTTACTGTTCATGTGATTGTGAAGACTTACTCTATTTTCTTTGCTCGCCTTCTTCCATAGGATGAAAATGACAACCCGCCAAAGTTCAGCAAGCCGTCCTACATCGCCAAGATCCCTGAGAACATTATTGCAGGTGTGTTGGAGTCATAGAAATAGAAAAACTTTATTACATAAATAATTATATTTCTACAGTTGGAGTCATTTAGCGAAGACAGCTGGGTTGTGTCTAAAAACTTTACTAACTGTCAAAAACGCCTGCTTCCTCCATCCTCCAATGCACTTTGGGAGAAAGGCCAGGAGTGGAGGAAGCAAGGACAGAGGAAGCAAGGATTTGACAGCTAGTCATGTTTTCAGACACAGCCCTAGTGTTACAATGAGGTCAATGGCTGAGACTGGGTGTTTCTGTTCAATTCAAAAAGCTTTGACATAGATCATTACAATTGCCTTTTAATAATAACAATACAGTAATTCAATGGCCAAACCACACCCTATCACTTCTTACCCTTTACCTTGAGTTTCTTAAACATGAGCTTTTTCAATTATATTCCTTTTGTTTGCTTTGTGTGTTTTTTATTTGTCAAATTTTTATTTATTTTTATTTTTCTTAACTTGTCTTATCTTTTTGTGTAGTTTTGTACAGTATTTTTAAGTACTTAGCGAGCCAGTGCAGTTAAATGACTATCGCTATCCAGAGCAGAATAGCCGATTATGCTTATTCATTCTCATGAATGTATTCAGTGGACTCTTTCATCCCAGACAATAGATTTGTTTCCAATCGCTGGAGGAAATTAGATATTTGACTACCCCCTCGTCCGTCAAAGCTGCTGCGGAGCTTGGCAAATAGTTCAGACACACACACTCACTCACACACTGCCCCCACCGACACACACACACACACACACACACACACACACACACACACACACACACACTCACTCACACACTGCCCCCACCGACACACACACTCACTCACACACTGCCCCCACCGACACACACACACACACACACACACACACACACACACACACACACACACACACACACACACACACACTGGAGGGCTGATTTGAAAGCAAAGTGGGGCTGGTGGACTGTGAGGCTGGATCATGGAGCTAATTTAGCTAGCTAACACTAGGCCTCTGGACTCAGCCTCTCCCAGCCTCTCATCCCCTTCCCTGGGTATTATTGATCATGGCTCTGCCAGGCATGGACCACAATGCCAAACAAGCTGATAATCCACTAATCTATAAACCCACTCACTGCCACTATCCTTCAGTGGGAAGGGGGGATATAAGGTTCCGTTTTTAGAAAGATAGACGCAGACAGCTGTTTCTCTCTCCTCTGGCTGTCTCTGTTCTGTTCTTCTTTTTCTGTGTTTCTCTCTTTCTCACTACTCTGTCGCCCTCTCTCTCTTTCACTCTGAATAACCATCCCTTTCTCTCCCCCTTTCTCACTGAGATCCCCCATCCTTGCTCCCCCTTCTCTCTTTCTTCCCTCATGTCCCTTCATTTCTCTCCCCATCCCCCTTGATATCCCTTATTCTCTCTTTCCCTCACTTTTACTCACTCCTCCTCTCTCTCTCTTCCTCAGGGGCGACAGTTGTGTTTGTGAATGCCACTGATCTGGATGCCTCCCGAGAGTTTGGACAGGCCTCCCTCATTTACTCCCTACAGGGCTCCTCCCAGTTCCGCCTCAACACTCGCTCAGGTGTGTGTGCAGTGGCGGACTTAACATTAGGCAATTAAGGCAATTGCCTGGGGCCTCACATCATCAGAAGGCCTCGTGATTACATTTCTGGGGAAGTCGGGTGTCAACTTACTGTTGGGCAGTAGAATCGTAGAATACACAAGGTTGCAATTTAAAAATGTTGTGGTGCGTCAGCGGTTTTCCTGTTGTTATGTCAGCCATTGACAGTCACTCAATTAGTCATTTTATAGAGTGCTAGGTGAGTTAGTCTAGCCAGCTACCCTAAACCTTGTAGTAATCATGGCTGAAATGCCGTCCGGGTACGAATGGCACCTCCAGCGGACCCCCTCTAGCCGTTTGGAGTCCTGACCTCCAACCAAATCTTGCTTAGGGCCCCCAAAAGGCTCTGGGAGGGGGCCTCAGACTGGCCTCTGCCTGGGGCTTCCAAGTCACTAAGTTCACCCCTATGTGTGTGGTTGTGTGTGTGTGTGTGTGTGTGTTTGTGTGTGTGGACCTGCGTTTGTATGTGCATGCGTAAATGCAAGAAAGCGAGTGTGTTTTTGTACATGCTTGTGTAGTGTCAGATGTGTGTTTGACATATATATTACTGTGTGTGTGTTTCAGGAGAGATCACCACTACAGCCTTACTGGACAGAGAGCTGAAGTTGGAGTACATCCTTATTGTCAGAGCTGTGGATGGAGGAGTGGGGCCACTGCAAAAAACTGGGATTGCCACGGTAACACCTCTTCATGTGTCTTATATTTCTCAGAGCATTTAGATCAGGGCTGGGCAATTATTTTCCATGGAGGACCACGTTAGAATGTATTTTTGTCATCGCAGGCCACAATCATATTACAGGATTATGTGTATGACTGTGTTGACAGATATATCTACTGTAAATCCCATCCAGATATGCTACTTATTTTACTTTTTTAACATGCACAGAAATAAACCTGACATGTTCTCCTTTTGGTAGGCAGTTTCATTATTTAACAAGCAATGAACTACACGGAGGGGAAAGTACACTGTGCATTCAGCACCACGGACAGAAGTCTTGTTAACGGGTATGCACAAAAACACAAGGGACAGAGCTCAACATTACATTTAACTACTCAATCAGTGTGCGGAGTGAAGTCTCTGATGGGCATTGACTAGAGCAGTGCAGTCAAGTAGAGTTTCTGACGTCGCTATGCGCAGGACTGCTGAGAGGTGAGAGTCAATAAAATAAAATACAATTCTATTTGTCACATACACATGGTTAGCAGATGTTAATGCGAGTGTAGCAAAATGCTTGTGCTCCTAGTTCAATAAGAGATGATCTGTGCCTTGACTTGTTATATTTCATCACTGAAAATGTCTGTTCACAGACATAGGTTGACCCAAACAGTACAAACATCTTCTGAGCATGATTCCTAATCTTTGTAAAGTTCTGTTCATCGAGAAATTCATAGAACCTCGTCAGTGACATTCTTTTGAATAGTTCTCCAATCACTGCATCAGACTGAAGATCGATAAGCTCAAGCTGCAGGTCAGTGGGAGCCTTTCAAAGCACGCAGCAGCAATGAATACTTCTCCCGCTGGTCATCTGATAGGGACAGACTGGTAGTGTCGGAAGGTGGGTGAGATTGTTGGCTTCTACTTGGCGGGTCAGGAGGAGTAATTTTCTCTTGAAGGCTTTGACAAGGCTGTACATCTGATGTGCAAAATGGCCCTTCCCTTGTAGTTTGAAATTCTGTTCATTCATGAGGGCCATGATGTCCACGGTGAAGGCAAAACCAGCCAACCATTCTTTGTCTTGCAGTTGAGGGAAATCCACATATTTTCCTTTCATTTGCAAAAACTCAGCAATCTCCGACTTCAGGTCCCACACCCTTTTAAGCACCTTCCCCAAACTCAGCCATCTCACGTTTGTGTGGTAGGGGAGATCTGCATGACCTGACTCTGCCTCTTCCAACAGTGAGATAAACTGCCTGTGGTTTAAAGATTTTGCTCTTATGAAGTTTACCACTTTAGTGACTGTATCCACAACATGGCTCATTGTCATAACACACTTACAGAGCACCTCCTGATGAATAATGCAATGCAGAAGAATCCTTTTCTGATCTGGGTTCACCTCAGCTACTTGATCTTGTATCCTTTTCAAAAGGCCAACGTTTTTCCCTTTCAAGTTTGGGCACCCATCGGTGGTCACACTGGATAACTTTTCAAAACTCAGTCCCAGTATTGCCACACACTTATTAACCTCCTCCAATAAATATTTCCCTGTGGTTGTGCTCTTCATTGACTGCACTGAAGCAAGCTCCTCTGTAATTTCAAAGTCTGCGGTTATGCCTCGTAAGAATATCAACAACTGTGCCGTGTCACGTGCATCAGCTCTCATCCGGGGCCAAGGAGAAATAGGTGAAATCCTTTACCTTGTCTTTCAACTGTTGTTCCATATTCTCTGCGATGTCCTCCACACGCCGTGTCACTGTTCGTCTTGACAGGGAAACATTTTCAAACAGCTCTTTCTTGTCGGGGCAAAGTATTGCTGCAGAGTCAATTAAACATTATTTAATGAATTCACCCCCTGGCTTGCTATGTTTAGCAATTTTGTGGAACAGTACATAGCTAGCTCTCACAATTATGCCGTTTGCTGAATGCAGTTTTGTGAAAAGGCCTTGCATCTTTAGCAACTGAGAAATCAACTCTTCGCTGCACTTGCACTCTGCTTAGAAGACATATTCCTATATTTCTCTGCATGCTTCGTCTGGAAGTGTCGGGACAAGTAGTAGTCTTTCAAGACAGCGATGCTCTCTTTGCACGCTAAGCACACAGCTTTCCCTGATACCTCAATAAAGAAATATTTTGTTGTCCACTCTTGCTGGAACACCCTACATTCATTGTCTACTTTCCTTTTCATTTAAATTTTTGAAAAACTAATTTTTGCGCAATTTCTAGCTAGCTACTATTTGTAACTGTGACGTGTGTCAGCCTGTCAGTCACTGTCTGTCCTCGTGCAGTTGTTATTGATATGTGCCTTCAAAATAAATGTCCAACAAGCGGTGGGAGTTACATCATTACACAAAGGCGAGTATTCATTGGACTTTTATATTGAATAACAAATACGTTTTTTTCAAAACTATACTATTGCAAATTCTTCATGTGATCTGAGCATGATTCCGCGGGCCGTATTGAATCAGGTCACAGGCCCCATACATCCCCCGGGCCGGCCTTTGCCTAGACCTGATTTAGATGCTTCTTTTCACTTTCACTCTTTTCTCTCTCTCTTTCTCTCTTCTATCTCTAGGCCTTCAACTGAAATCAGAACAGTCATCAACCCTTTCTTCTCCTCCCTCCAGGTGAACATCACCATCCTGGACATCAACGACAATGCCCCTATGTGGCGAGATGAGCCCTACCATGCCAACGTGGTGGAGATGAGCCCCATGGACACTGACGTAATCTCTGTGAGTTCAGCTTTTTCTGACCTTACATGCCCTGACCCCCAAAGATAAGCTTTGTCTTGTAGGTAAGACAGACAGATCGCTGACTTTTTTGTGGGTATCATTTTTCCTGTTCCGACTTGCCTAGTTAAATAAAGGTTAAATAACATATACATTTAAACTAAACTGAAAGGGACTAGGAACTTTAAATGCATTCAAATGCTTCTCCCTTAGATCAGACATGACTGCGGGATATTTCTGTGAACTGTGCTGCACATTGTGTAGCCTGAGGAGACATGCTAAATGGATTACAGTTCAGGGATTTAGAGACACTTCTACAGGTAAGGCAGATTCTGCTGACAGACAAAGACTTGATTTCAGCATATATAGACCTAACCCACAGTACTCTGACAGAAAATATACAATACATTTCCCAAATCAACTCAGAGGGCTCTATTTTTACAAACCTGACACAATGATAAATCTTAGCACTGGCGGTAGCGGTATAGGTCTGAGGGTGTGTCAGAAATATTTATGCTATTTTCTCTGCAGGAATTATGAGCACAATAGCTGTCTGTGGCAAAGGGGCTGGGTTTTCAATCAACACGTTCCATAGCTTAATACTGCATGCGTTTGCCTCAAGTTCTGTAGGTTATTGATGGTCTTTGGCTGGGGGCACGGAATATTCTTGTGCTAGTCCATTGTTGATTGATACTACAGTTTATTAAATAGCATAGGCTGCAGTAATAAGTAGGGATGTAATAATTGACTGAAACTCATGGTCCCGGTTCAAATGTTTAAATGTCCCGCACAGTCATCCTATTTCCCAAATAAAAATGACCAAAACATCCCCCATAATATTTGTACGCTATTAACCTTTTCACACGTGCCCCAACACACGGGTGTGATCATTCTACAGTGGTCCCTGCAAGATCAAACCGGTGTGATTAGAAAGAACGTCCAGTTTCATTATGACGCAACAATCAGCATTTGAGCTGGCCACACTTTTTTCAGAAACATTTTGCACAAACACAGTCCTTACAGAGTTATGTCCAGAATGTGAGCAGTTTATTTTTGGAAGCAATGTTCAGACATTCACAGAAGCAGGTACAGTAAAAAAAAACAATCATCAAAACCCAAAAAATGTAGGCTACATTTGTCCTAGCGCTAACTGAGGAAAGATTGACATAACACAAGTGGTCATACTTTTATAGCTCTCGGCTGACAGAAACTACAATATGAATTAGCTAATAGCAATTGCTATTTATAATTAATCACATCACGGGTGAGCTGACCATTGATTGAAATAATTAAGTAAAACACTTTCGAAAGTAATCCGTCTGTTTATATTATGCATGTTGAAGGGGGTGTGTCGTCTACCATCGTTCACATCCCACCATTCACTTCGGGAAGTTCTCGAAAAATGTATGAACTTGTCACGATCTTCTAAAGAACTGGACCAAGGCGCAGCGTGGGTGTAGTTCCACATATTTAATCATAAATGTGAAAACATACAAAAACAATAACGATTCAACAGCTCGGCCATAACGTAGTGCACATACATTAACAGAAACAATAACCTACAACCCAGGTGGGGAAATTAACAACCTATATAGGATTCCCAATTAGAGGCAACGAACAACAGCTGCCTCTAGTTGGGAACCAACTCAAAACCAACATAGAAATCACTAGAAACCCGTAGTCACGCCCTGACCTAACACACCATAGAGAACCCAGAGGTTTCTCTATGGCCAGGGCGTGACAGAACTTTTACTTTTACTCACCTCATTTTGTTATAACATCTTTGGTCTGACAAACGATTATGTGAAACCCAGAATGAATTGTATGTCAACAAACATGGCTCCACACATAACTGGAATTAGCTTAGCTCATAATAATCAGTACAAACTTCAAAATAGAATTTTACACACATGATGTGTCCATTACAATCTATGCATGAATCGGGAATGCATGTTTTGTCACCAGTACTGAAAACATGTGAATAAAACAGTAAATATATAAATAATTACCACACAAAACATTTTCTGATAGTGATTTATTGATACAAGTTGCGCGTGCCAGCAGTCAATCACGTAACCTCTCACTCCCACTCTGAGCCATTCAGTGTTGTTGTTTATGTGTGTAGCTAGTGAGCTAAGCTGTAGCATTAGCAACTCACAAATGTGGAAATTCTGGAGATTAAAAAAAAATTCTGACAATGAGTCTGAGTATGAAAGTCAGGAATTGGATTCTGACAGTGACAGTGAGGAGCTTCCCCCCAACCTTGTAGCCATTGAGAACCCTGAATCTGAGGACCCCTTGTCCACTGATGAAGTCCCAGTTCCCTTTGAAGATGCTGGTGGGGATGGAGGCAGACCGACAGTGGATGAAGTACAGGAGTTCTGTGGTAGCTGGAAGGCTGCCAGCCATTTCACCCCTCCTGGCCCTGTTGTTTGCTTTGATGAGTCCCAGTCTGGAGTGCAAAGCCCCTTGCCGTTTCCATCTGAGGCAGAGTGCTTCAAGTTGATTCTGACAGAGGTGGTGGGAGACATGGTAGAAGAGACCAATCGCTATGCCTTGGAGTTACAGGAGAAGAGAGAGCCAGGAGTGAGGGGGAAACTCGCTAAATGTGTGACAACCACAATTAGTGAAATGTGTACCTTCCTGGTGACAGTCATCATGGGAATAGAAAATGAGAACTACCTAAGAGAATACTGGAGCACAGATCCTATGTTTCCAACTCTCTTCTTTGCCACCCTCTTTTCCCAAGACCGCTTCCTAGTTCTGCTGCGATGCCTGCATTTCATTAACAATGCTACTGCCAAACTAAATGACCCGTTATACAAAATAAGAAATGTTCTTACCAGCATGACATCAGCATTTGGTCGGGTCTTTGTGCCATACAAGGACCTATGCATTGATGAGTTCCTGATGTTATGGAAAGGTAGGCTGGCGTTCTGTCAATATATTCCCTCCAAATGGCACAGGTTTGGGATCAAGTTCTTTGTCATGTGAGGCATGAAGACAGGATTTGTCCAGGACATTATAGTTTAAACAGGGTCCACCACTGACATCCAACATTGAGGGGCTTGGGGTGTACGGGTCCGTGGCGATGACCATGCTGGCTCCTCATCTCAGCAAGGGACACACTTTGTATGTGGACAATTGGTACAGCAGTCCCACACTCTTCCAGCATCTGCTCTCGAACAGCACAGGGGCCTGTGGCACAGTCAGGTTGAACAGGAAGGGGATGCTGGCATTCGGAAGCAGGAAGATGCAGGGAGGTGGAGTTCAAGGAGAACGGTCAACAGCTGGCAGTAAAGTGGCATGACAAACGAGACGTCCATGTCCTCTCCACTTTCCATACAGCAACCAAGTCAGCCACAGGGGAAGGTGGACCACCTGACGGGAGAGAGAAAGTTCAAACCAGACCGTGTGCTTGACTATAACCTCAAAATGGGGGCAGTGGATAAGGCGGACATGATAAACAGCTTTGTGGAACGCACTCGAAAAACGACCAAGTGGTATAAGAAGACATTTTTCCATCTGATCGAGATGATTAAAGAGATGATTAATAACGACTCAAATACCAGTGGGTCGCTAGCGGGATCATCCCGACACTACTAGCGAAAACCTGTAGCGCCAGATTTAAAATCCGAAAATTGAATTATTAAACATCCAGCTATATACAAGTGTTCCATACTCATCAAAAGCTCTGTTTCTAGGCAATATCACAGCGTTGTCAGATTTCAAAAAGGCTTTACGGCGAAAGCAGCACATTCATTTGTTTGAGGGTAGCACCTCACATATTTTCCAATAGCCATGTATCGATTAGCAATCATGGCACACACATAACACATTTCACAGCGAAAACAAAGTAATTACCTGTTGAAGAACTTCTGCTGAGGTCTTCCTAAGTGTCCAACGAAGACAATCCATGGTTCTTTTGTTAGAAAAAGTAACGTCTTTTATCCATAAATCCTCCATTTGGTTCATGCGTTATAATCAGAAACGACAGCCTCCATTACTCCTTTGAAACTTCGGCGCCGACTCGTTAAAATTATACCTATAAACTTGTCCAAAAACAATCAAACATAGATTTAAATGTATCCTTAGGAACCCTTTTACGTATATGTACTATTATAAATCAGCGGAATATAAACTGAACGCTAAAAGCGATAAATAAGGCACAGCGCCTTCTCATGCACGCCAAGCACTCTGAAGAGTTTTCATAACGTGGTCTCTCGTTGCCATGCTGTTTTTCAATGGCCGAAATTCCTTCAAGATGGAGTAAAACACAGTCTCGTGGTTGATGACATCATAAGGAAGCGACGTGCACTGCGTTAACATGCCTATATATGGTCATTTTGGATAGGGAGGGGCTCAAAAATGAGCAATGTGTCAAAATGACTTTTTTCAGGACAGAGATTCCTCAGGGTTTTGCCTGCCAAATGCGTTCTGATTGACCCACAAATGGTTAACAGTTTTGGAAAATTCAGAGTGTTTCCTATCCAATGGTACTAAATATATGCATATCCCATTTTCTGGGCCTAAATGGGAGGCATTTTACTTTGGGCACGCCAGGCTCTCCAAAACAGTCAGTTTTTCTGCTGGAGCCGGTGAGTTTAATGAACAAGGTATTTTTTGTAATTGGACGTACAGTTCACATAAAATCACATACAGTTCCATTACGCAATTTAGTGACAATATTCTCACCCACCTACCCATTGCCTCATCATCCTCTCCTTTCCCTCATCCTCCCCACTCCCTTATAGGTAAAGTAATGCCCTAATAAAAGTACAGAGAAAACCTTAAGAGAGAGCTTCTGGAGGAGCACCACACCCCTCGGCGCCCATCCACTGGGGGCTGTCCTGCTGAAGACAATCAATCAAAACATTTATAAAAACGCACACATTTCCAAAGTTATTATTAGTAATGAAAACAAAAATGACTGCGATGCGGGCACCAGACAGAAAAAGTGAACACGTGTGTGCAGATCCTGTCCTTACGGGAGATGCGCAAATGTCTGCAGACTTGAACTGCACAAACAACTGGGAAGTGCTTGGGGAATCTTTGTCCAGGTTAGAAATTCCCCAAAAAATGAATTGTCCGCAAAAGTAAAAAGGCCTACACACCTTAGTTTAAACTGTTCTAAGAAAATAAAAACTTGTTAGGAAATCATTTGAAATTGTTAAGTTGAAACAGCCTATAAATAAAAACAGGCAGCCTGCCTTGGTTTGAGGGCAGCGCGGATTTAATGTTATTTTGCGTAACAATCACATTGGTGGTGAGTGCATTCTAACATCACATGCATAAAAAAACTCACGCTGGGGGCGACCGTTAGAGATATTTGGAACTCACGTACGAAAAGGTTAAAATACTCAGAATAAAAAAAAATTGACCTTTTCTCTCATCTCTAACTATCAGGAAGCCTGAAAGAACAGGCTGAGTGGGCGGGGAGCTTATATTCATGAGCTCGCCTTGACTGACAGCTCTTTGAAATTGCCTCATTGAGAGGTAACAAGGTAAACAATGGGCCACATGTTATTGATGACAATGTTAACAATGGGCCACATGACATTTTGAGCCTAAATAGTATTTTCTCCGCAAAATGATCAACAGAGCTAATCGTGGACTATCGGATATGAGACAAACAGGAGCAATGCACAATTGCGTTTCTATTGTTTTGTAACTAATTACAGAATGCAGTTCTCTGATACACTTCTTCACAAGAATTAGTAAAGCCTGATTCACCTTAGAAGCTTAGACATAACGGAATGTTCATGAAAACAGCATACAATAAGTGTACTGGACAATGTATTGGTGCCTCTGCATTGGCATGATGAATGACTATGTTCAGAATTGTATCTATTGATCAGACATTTATTTTACCAATTACAATAGGCCAGCATAGCCGAAATATTGATCAACATGAACACTCATGAGAAATAATGGTGAGACAACATTTTACATAAAAATAATAATTAGAGTCATAAGCCTAACAAAGGCACCTGGCTGCCCTACTGTGTGCAGGACCCATTGATTTGTACAATTTGTAACACTGCTCCCGTCCCCAAAAAAAGAAGAAGTAACCAAATGTGATATCATATCACGTAAAAGTGAATTACTTCGACTTTAGGAAATGCAACCAACTACAGAGGTGGGGGGCGGGAGAGGAGGGGGCACCATGTACCCTGCTTCAATCAAGCATGCTTCAGTCACACCCTTGGCTTCAGTCAACCCCAAGATTGAAGCAGGGGACAGATCCAGCTATGGCCTCCTCCTTGTCAGGCCTCTCACACTGGGCAGACAAGGGTCCTGGGATGGAGAGCTCGCACAGCTTCCCCATATACGGTGTCCTCGTTGAAGTGGAGATCGAGGAGACTGTCTGCGTAGCCTGTAACTGTTTGTTAAATGAGTAGTGAATTTAATTTCCTTTTATTTACTGTTCTGAGTTATGATTTTATAAATTCACTGATGTAGTAATCTACAATGTTTTTTGGGGTGTTTTTGAAGTACTCAATTTGAAATATGCAATATTTGGTCATGCACATTTTTCTACGCAAATCTTTTCAGTGTTTGTATATGGAATATTTGTGTTCCTGAAATGCTCAATTGATGCATGTTTGAAATTAATATCTATGACTTACAGTATTTTGGGTCTGTCTTCACAGGCTTCACAGCACATCCCCCCCCTTGCCTTTGGAAAGCTTTTTTTGTATCGCAGCATTCCTGTTACAGTGGATGCCTGGCTGCAGTTGGTGTTCTCATTGATATGTATGGCTGCCAGGTACAGCCTAAAATGATAAGGACTTGTTTAGGAAAAATGATTGCGCATTACAGATGATGAATTATTATTATTATTTTTACATAATATACCTGCACAGCATTTCAAAATAGGAAAAAAACACATTATTGGGCGTAAACCTAAGAACGAGGCTGTAGAAGCCTGTAGAAGCCTTCCTCTGGTAAAGGGGGGTTCAACTTGGCAACATCCTTCAGTAAACGCTTTCTTGTTGAGCAGCAACTTCTCCAGCTTGTACACTGGTTTGGTCATTAGAATAGAAGTGAGTAGTATTATAAAATCTGAAAAAGTCACAAAGATGTGATGATACTTTATTGTAATACAGTACATACCAGTCATTTGTTGGTGCTTCTAGAGGGAGCATGGAGGCACTTCTGGAAAATAGGATCGTCATGTGTGTTGACATTCGGCAAGTGACTGAAAAGCGATGTCCACCTTGCTACCCTCTGTTCACCACATGCTCCAGTACTCGTCGACCAGTAGAGGTGGTTGGTGATGCTCTGTCACCTATTTTATCAACATCAGACATTCCTTCTCTCTGGCTACTACCTCCACTTTCCTAGAAATACCTGATATTTATTTTACCTGTATTTAACTAGGCAAGTCAGTTAAGAACAAATTCTTATTTACAATGACTGCCTACGTGGTGTAGGCAGTCATTGTAAATAAGAATTTGTTCTTAACTGGGCCAATTGTGCGCCGCCCTATGGAATTCCCAATCACGGCCAGTTTTGATACATTCTGGATTCGAACCAGGGTGTCTGTAGTGACACCTCTGGCACTGAGATGCAGTGCCATAGAACGCTGCGCCACACAAAAGGAAATATTGATTTGATAAAAATAACTTAATATTTCATTTACATTGTTGGGGGTACGCTTGCTTTAGCTCGATGGGTGAGCGCATTTGGCACTTTTAGGATTATTGCCATTGTAGCAATCTAGCTAAATCAAGCATTTTAGCTAATTAGCATATTTTCAACTACTTACTACTTTTTTCTATTTTGCAACTACTTATCATGTTAATTCACAATCACAAAGACAGGTGAAACAGATCACGGTGTGACAGTATCATACAGTACTAAATGGAATGTCCCAGATTTATGTACAGAATAATATTAAATGCTCTGAGACCAAAACACTTTGACCAACCAAAAACCTACACCAGAGCATCCTTTACAGATTTTTCCTCTGCTTTTAACTCCCTATAACCACACCTTCTACTAGCCAAAATGAATGAACTGGACATTAACCCACACCTCATTCACTGGTATCACTAATTTCTCAGTGATCAGCATTCAAATTCTTGCAAAATGACTTGCGCAATATTAGGCTTTATTAGTTGAGTGACAACCAATGTAAATTGCTAGGTTATTCATATGAAATACACTGTTCAAAATTGTGTTTTACCAGAATAAAATAAACTACTGGAGGCACAACTCTCATGTGGCTATAACTTCTGATCGGGGCTTAGCCTACATTTGATTTTATTTTGATTGTTCGGGTTGACCTTCAGCAATATTTTTGGTAGTTTTGCTTTAAACAATAATGGTCATTTTTTTAAATACAGGGTAAAGTTGATCATTTCATAACGAGGATAGCGATCACTTTTGCGAACCGCACTGCATGGCCGAAGCAGGAGAAGAGAGGCTCACTCTGTAAAAACTTCCAAATGGTCAAAACCATTCGATTTTGAGACTGGATGAAATCCAAAGTTGTGCTATATATTCATTGGCTATATCGTAGATAATTTTTTAAGATAAATATTGACATTACTATTTCAAACACTTATTAAAAAATGACAAGTTACTTAGTAAATGATGGTGATTTCAGATAAAAAGTGGGGGGACAAAAAAAACATACATTGTCTAATCTGAGTGGGGTGGTACAGTGGTTCTTCCTTTAAAAGTTGGTCGTACTGCAGCTTGCGGGCTGCCGCAGAATTCTATGTCACGTTATTTAAGTGTCAGCCAATGTTCTTACAAAAAAGGTTTTAAATTCTCTAGCACAGCCAATGTTAAAAATAGTCAAATGCTTCTCAAAGATGCCCTCTGGTGGGCAAACTAGCACTAACTACCATTAATGGCAGCAATGGCTAACACTTAAATAACGTGCCATAGAATTTTGCGGCAGCCCGCAAGGTGTGCTGCAGTATGACGCAACTTTTAAAGGAAGAGCCACTTTATACACCTTTTTTATGGATAGGATCCTTGGCTGCAAGGTCAAGATAAAAACAAACACACCCAACGACGCACCACTGTTGAACCAGACTTTGTTATAGCAGGATAAGGGCTTGGTTTTTCATTGTGTGAAATAGAAATCAAGCAACAGTTACAGTAAAATAACTTAAATGTTTCTAAATACGTGGGTCAATGGTGTAATCTCATTTCGCGTTTCATGATGGGCACATGTACAAATGTATGGAGGGGGTTTTATGCACGTCCAAAATAACGTCAACTGGCTAAAATAATGTGCAATAGCCTACACAGATAAAAAGGGTGTCCGCTCACTGTTTGCTGCACCCAAACGTAATCTTTATTAAAGCTTTGGTGATTTAAGATATATGTCAAAGCAGTCTCACGAGCCAAAGCTTTTATTGATAGGCTTGGCTACTAGTACTTTGCGAATGCATTGGGCAGGACATACAAAAACTGCCTTCATTGAGGGTAGAGGAGGCTATGCTTCCTTTTTTATCAAATTAAACTTAATGGAAAATTTCTAAATACGAGGGTTACCGGCCTTAAAAGCAGTCCTCTCTTGTTCCATGAGCGTATGGTAAGGTGGGAAATCTGTCGTTCTGCCCCTGAACAAGGCAGTTAACCCACTGTTCCTAGGCCGTCATTGTAAATAAGAATTTGTTCTTAACTGACTTAGTTAAATAAAGGTTAAATTTAAAAATAAAAATAAATAATATGGTCACTGTGCGTCTCAGCTGGATAGGCTGCACATCCGCTCTCAAAATCCATACCATTACCAACCTCATTACTGTTAAGACCTGCTTTTCGTTGGTCTTAAATCTTACCATTTGCATGCATGAAATTGACATTTTTGCACTTGTTTATAAGGACACACCTAAAATATTCCCACCCCTCCCACCTCAGCGCAAGCAAGCTGATGTTAGACAGGAAAATTGGCAAACCTGGCGCAAGTGGTTGAAAACGCCACAGCTCTTGTTTACGTGGCGAAATTGCAAAATAACATGCGTTTGACACTTGCGCCCTCCTTAGCACCAGCCGAAAATAGATCTCAGAGACATACATGACGTTTAGAATAATATGTTCCGGGGGAGTGGTTAAATGCCATCGGGGGAACAGCTAGACCATCCCAGACCACCAGACCAAACTTTTATTAGAGGGCAATACACTCTACTACTACTGTAAGTCACACTGTAGGTCATATTAAGTAAACATTTTGACATTACTATGCCTCCCTCCCTCATTGGTGTCTTTGGCAACATGTTACTAATGAACCCTTGATTGTCCATTAATTAACAAGGCGCCGGTGAGTGCAATTAAGAGGGTCCAATCGCTAATTAAAATGTAGACTGCAGTCAAACGCATTGCAAATTACTCTGCTGCTGGGCTGAAGAAGAAGAAACGAGAGAGGAATGGAGAGAAGGAGAGAAAGGAAAGAAAGTGGTGGTTGGCACCAAAATGTTTTTGTCTTTCTGCTTTTCTCTCTCTCTTCTCTCCCTCCATGGTGGAACTGGAAAGGAATGGAGTGATGAGAACAACTGGTGGTGGGCACACTGAAATGTGTTTCTTTCTCTCATGATCTCCCTCTCTCCCTCCATGTGTATCTATCTTTGATTTGAGCACTTTAGCCATCATTAAGAAACGAGAGAGGAAGAGGAGAGAACAAGTGGTATTGGTTTCTGCGGTCACAATGATTTTTTTGTCTTTCTCCCTCTCTTCACTTCGTCCCTATATACTTTAATTTGCCACTTTTCCATTGCATTGGATGCACTTGAGAAGCATCAAGTGATGCAGTGAATACAGTTAGACACACACACAGACAGAGAGAGAGAAACAGTGACGTAGACATTCGTCGATGGAGACGGTGCTCCCCGTCTCTCTTTCCCCCCTCTGACCAAAGCTCAATAAGGCCTGGCAGGCGACCACCTCTCCTGTGCCATTCAGTCCCATAATTGGGTTCATGTGTGCCCCTGCCCGCTGTGTGTTACCATGGCAATGGGGTGACACCTGCAGAGCCCAGTGAGCCGGTGAATTTGTTTGCAGTGCCCTGGGCAAAGGTTAGAGCCTACAACCTAAACACACAAACACCACACTCCGTCCAGCCGGCTACCCAAGACACTAATTTACATTCAGCACACAGTCAGATGGTTTTCTAAACCACACACACAGGCAGACACACACACACACAGTAGGTATTATAATCTCTACTGAGTTTACTTACCTAATTCAAAAACAATATTCTCTTTCATACTGATATCTAAAATGGTTAGCAGTAGTCAAGCTGCTTATGCTGAAAAGCCTTGTAAGTGCACAGGCCTATTTTACTTTTTTTTGCTTCAGACAAAAGCTAATAATTCACTTAAAACATTTTATTTGTCTATTAATTTCCAGGGTGCAATTAACTACCAATTAGAACAGAAAGACAGCAGGCTTCGGACCTCGTAGGGTAAGAGTTGAAGATATCTTCACTAGACCAACTTTAAAAAGGTCTTACATTTACGTAACTTGTTTATGAACCTTATAATGATTTAAATGTGCATACATTTGCATAAAAGGAATACATTTACCACAGTACCTAACTTCCCCCATGATGGATTTTCTGAATAGTCACAGCAGTGGAAGCTGCTGAGGGGAGGACGGCTCATAATAATGGCTGGAACTGAGCGAATGGAACAAAGTCAAACACATGGAAACCATGTGTTTGCTGTATTTGATACCATTGCAACTTTTCCACTCCAGCCTTTACCCTAATTAAGGTTCCACCAACCTCCTGTGAGTCACAGATAAATGGCGTTGCTCAGCCCGACGTGATAGCGGAGGACCAGTCAACCCATTTACCTGTTTATTTGTTTATTTGGATCCCCATTAACTTCAGCAGAAGCAGCAGCTACTCTTCCTGGGGTCTGATACGCTGATAGACAAGGACAGTCACCTACATTTAAAATACAACGATATACAAACAATACAACAAAAATTATTTGTGCGTTGGTGTGTCCGTATGTGTATAATGGTCCTGTGTGTAGCTGTGTAGAGAGTCAGACGCAGGACAGCAGAATAGAGTAATCAACGTAATTTACTCAAAACACACAATAAATGCGGTAAACACACGAGCCCACAAAGACGGACTGAGTTACAACAAAACAATCAATCACAAAGACATGGGGGGGACAGAGGTTTAAATAAGGAACATGTAATTAGTTATTGGAAACCAGGTGTGTGTAATGAAGACAAAACTAACGGATCGGCAGTGGCTAGAAGACCGGTGACGTCGACCGCCGAACGCTGCCTGAGCAAGAAGAGGGACCGACTTCGTGACAATGTGCGTGTGTTTGTGTGTGTCCTCTCACAGTCGCAGCCTTTCAATGAGCTGTTGTTTAATCCTTTTTTAAAAGGTAATTGGTTTTCTAAACGCTGTTTAGACGAGCACTGTTCCAAGCCGTACTGTATTGGCCGTCACAAGTACACTATGCCTGCTAATAGTTCCATCACTGAGCCTTCATAAGAATATCATCATGTTTCTGTACAAATCACCTGTGACTGTATTCATGATACAGCACTGCCTCACTGTAAATGTAAGCTGAGCAAATCTGCAGTGTATAATAATATGGTTTTGGATGAATGGTGGTGCTGTTTCAAGGAAAACTAATCATGCAAGCAGAATGGCCTAGGGCCAATAAGGAATTAATCTGAAGGTGAAGTTGAGTTTTCATTGAGAAATGAATTCAAAATAATATGTATGCATTGGCGATTTTAGCATGTATATATATTATGTATATATATATATATTACATTATGCATGCCAGCAAAGCCACTACACATCACTAAACAATACATTAATTGCACTATAACGGTGACAAACGGTGCCCACAAACTGTTAGGCCTACATGAAGCTGTCCCTACAGCAGAGCTTTCTTCTCAGCACCATGGAGTGAATCCTTACCACTGCTACACCTGGCTATCAGCGTAGCCTTGTCTGGAACCGAAACAGATTATTCAGCCTAGTTTACTGCCTTTTTAAAAAACATAGCTGATTTGGCCAACTTGCTTAAACAAATGTGGTTTCTACTGACAGTTGTGATCTATAAACTATGGCTCTCTGGATTTATCTATAAACTCTGGATTTATGGTGCTTTCAAGACAACTGGGAACTCCGCACCGGAGTGGGGAGGCGCACTGGACTCAGAGTGCGTGGAGCCGGCGTAGGTCTCGCCGGACTGGTCTCACGCACCAGGCGTATGTGTTAGTTAGTGCCGGTGTGCGCTACACACAGTTTATGCCGATCGTTGTTCTTTCTTTGTTTGTTTTTTTGCAGTTGTAAGTTTCACTTCTTTTTATTAAACATGTGGAACTACACCCGGGCTGCATTTTGGTCCAATCCTTCCAGCGATCGTGACACTCTTACATGTGTAAACAACAGTAAAAGAAAATATATTTAGATACAGCTCAATAACTTAACTGTGTTAGGTTCTTATAAATAACTCACGGACACTAGAGAAGCTTTAACCAAGTTTAATTCTTCCCAAAGGTTCTGTACAGCTGTAATCAGACAACCCAACATTTGTCCCATCCAGATATTTATATCCCACTTAAGACCCTCCCTCTCTCCAATCCTTACATTTATGGCCCTACAGGAAATGAGTAAAAAGTGTAATACCAAACCTTTATTACTCCCTTAAGGGAACTGACCTCACCTCCTGACCTCAACCCCTCCTTCCTCTAGTCCACAGATGTCCATCTCTCTCCTGTATCAACACGGTGCTCTGCTCCCATCCCCCAACACATTCCACAGCTATCTGTCTTTCTACAGAGGCCCAGTCTCTTTCTCCTTTGATTCTATGCTTCATTTATTTAATATCTCAATGTTCCAAAATGTCGAACCCAATAACTGTAAACATTTACTCTGTAACCCATTAAAGTTACAACACAACATTTACGGGGGAGTTGGAAAGGAGAAGTCCATATTTTCCTATAGTAGGCCTATCTTAACACCGGGCTAAATCCTGACAAAATAGGCCTACACCATTTGAGTGGCCTGCTATTGTACCTTTCTGGACCTTCTAAACTGTCGAGAATAGATCCAAACTGATCCAAATGGGTGCATAATCAGGCCTACGCTGTTGGCCCCATCCCGTTACTGCATTTCACAGCCTATGGACAATAATTGCGTATTCACTTAACAATAATAAATTCCTCATTGCACTCTGTTGTAGCCAAGGTCTAAAAATATTATTGTCTAATTACATAGTGGAGCTTTGCATGCCCTGGTACCGTAGGCAGCCTGGAGGAACACACTACAGATCTGCCATTTCAAAATCTGTTAACTGTTTTAGTTGCATGCTGACAGGTAAATATTTAACCTATAGCTGTAATATTTAGCCAATGAATGGCCTAATATCTAGCTAATATTTAGCTTATTGCTTCAGCTACACGTCACTAGCATCTCTCTTCCAGCCGTGCGCAACAGGCTATATGCTATGCAAGCCTCTCCGAAATAGGCCATTCCTCTTTTCGTGAAATCCCAGGAAAAGCTACAGGCTACAAAAGCTATAGGACATTTATTTTTATAATTTTTTATACTAGCCCTAATAACTTATTCGGAGAAAGAAGCAGGCTTGCACTTGCTAATTGCTTAATGTAAAACAGGCCTCAGCAGCATAGAAAATGCATGTCGGGGAAAGTTGAGGAGAGAAAGTGCATTGGTGTGATCTCTTTTGTCTGGTTATGATAACATTGTTGCACTGATGCATTGCAAATAGTTGCACAGGACATACAGAGATGAGCACAGTGAAAACGAAGATTCAAAGGAATTGACAACCATTACAACAATGTAAATCACTTGCACATCTGCGTGATCACCAGTCTGCGTGATCCAAACTTTTTTTGAAGCATGGATTTTGATTGGTCAGACCAGCGTTGAACCATCCTTCCCACGGGTACTTCCTGTCTGAGTTTCTGCCTATTGGAAGGGAGGAGCAGAATAGAGGCGTGATCTGATTTGCCTAAGGGAGGGCGGGGGGAGGGCCTTGTAGCCATCCCGGAAGAGAGAGTATCAATGGTCGAGAGTTTTTGATCCGCGAGTAGCGCAGGCAATGTGTTGATAAAACTTTGGTAGTGTTTTCCTCAGATTTGCTTTATTAATGTCTCCAGCTATAATAAATGCAGCCTCCTGATATGCAGTTTCCAGTTTGCACAAAGTCCAGTGTAATTCCTTGAGAGCCCTTGTGAATGCTTGAGGGGGGATATACACTGCTGTGACAATGACCAAAGACAATTCTCTCAGGAGGTATGTGATTGAGTTAAGTTGGGTGAACAAAATGACTTGAGTTCTTGTATGTTACCACAATCACACCATGAGTAATTAATCATGAAACATGCACCTCTGCCTTTTTCCAAATCTGCATCGGATGCACTCATCAATGTGCTGCTACTCACAGAATGTTTCAGAGATCTCAAATTATGATGCTGCGTGCATTTCATCACACACTCGCAGTCAAACAATCAATAATAATTTTCAACCCTCTGTTTGGTCTGGGCTGTGTTCTCACCGGCAGCGAACTGCACCACGGTGAAACCACCGTTTTTGGGCGAACCCCGTGGTTTGTTTAGTGTGCTCCTGATATACAGTTGAAGTCGGAAGTTTACAGTCATTAAAACTTGTTTTTCAACCACTCCACAAATTTCTTGTTATCAAACTATAGTTTTGGCAAGTCGGTTAGGACATTTACTTCGTGCATGACACAAGTAATTTTTCCAACAATTGTTTATAGACAGATTATTTCACTGTATCACAATTCCAGTGGGTCAGAAGTTGACTATGCCTTTAAACAGCTTGGCAAATTCCAGAAAATGATGTAATGGCTTTAGAAGCTTCTGATAGGCTAATTGACATAATTTGAGTTAATTGGGGGTGTACCTGTGGATGTATTTCAAGTTCTACCTTCAAACGCAGTGCCTCTTTGCTTGACATCATGGGAAAATCAAAATAAATCAGGCAAGACCTCCAAAAACCTCTTTAAGTCTGGTTCATCCTTTGGAGCAATTTCCAAATGCCTGAAGGTACCACGTTCATCTGTACAAACAATAGTATTCGTAAGTATTAACACCATGGGACCACGCAGCCGCCATACCGCTCATCTCCTATAGATGAACGTACTTTTGTGCAAAAAGTGCAAATCAATCCCAGAACAACAGCAAAGGACCTTGTGAAGATTCTGGAGGAAAAAGGGCCAAAAGTATCTATATCCACAGTAAAACAAGTCCTATATCGACACAACCTGAAAGGCTGCTCAGCAAAGAAGAAGCCACTGCTCCAAAACCGCCATAAAAAAGCCAGACTACGGTTTGCAGCTAGACATGGGGACCAAGATCGTACTTTTTGGAGAAATGTCCTCTGGTCTGATAAAGCAAAAAAGGGGAAGGCTTACTTGCAAGCTGAAGAACACCATCCCAACCGTGAAGCACGGGGGTGGCAGCATCATGTTGTGGGGGTGCTTTGCTGCAGGAGGGACTTGGTGCACTTCACAAAATCTATGGCATCATGAGGAATGAAAATGATGTGGATATATTGAAGCAACATCTCAAGACATCAGTCAGGAAGTTAAAGCTTGTCGCAAATGGGTCTTCCAAATGGACCAATGACCCCAAGCATACTTCCAAAGTTGTAGCAAAATGGCTTAAGGAGCAAGGAGGCCTACAAACCTGACTCCGTTACACCAGCTCTGTCAGGAGGAATGGGCCAAAATTTACCCAACTTATTGTGGGAAGCTTGTAGGAGTCAACCCGAAAGGTTTGACCGAAGTTCAACAATTTATAGGCAATGCTACCAAATACTAATTGAGTGTATGTAAACTTCTGACCCACTGGAAATGTGATGAAAGAAATAAAAGCTGAAATAAATAATTCTCTCAACTATTATTCTGACATTTCACATTCTTAAAATAAGGTGGTGATCCTAACTGACCCAAGACAGGGAATTTTTACTAGGATTAAATGTCAGGAATTGTGAAACTGAGTTTAATTTATTTGGCTAAGGTGTATGTAAACGTCTGACTTCAACTGTATTTTTCACATCAGTCCAAACAAAATAAAGGGGTAAAGCGCAGTTCAGAAAAACCGTACCAAACCATTTTGGTGTGAAAGCCCCCTAAGACTCATTCCTCCTCTCTCCCCTAACTCCTTATTTCTTATTCTCTCTTCCTATCTCTTTTCACTCATTACCCCCTCCTCGCCCTGCCTCCTCCTTCCTCTCCTCTCCCCCCACTTCTCCTCCACTCCCTCCTCTCCCCACTTCCCCTTCCCCTCACCCCCCTCATAAATTCCCCCCAGGTGCTAGCGATAGACCCAGACGATGGGGACAATGGGACAGTGGTGTACAGCATCAGCCCAGAGAACCCCTTCTACACCATCAACAGCAGCACAGGGAAGATCAGGACCAGCGGGGTTGTGCTGGACAGAGAGAGCTCCAACCCCAAAGACACACTGCTCATGAGGACCATCATCGTGTCTGCTGTTGACAGTGAGTCCCAACCTAGGCCAGAACTCTGTCTGTTTGTTGGTCAATCGGTCGGTCGGTCGGTCTACGTGTCTATTTGTCTGTCTGTTTGGCTGAGACGTCGGCCTGTATATTCATGTATTTGTGTGTGTGTGTGTCTGTCTGGGGCTGAAGAGTGTGTAAATCTGTCAGCCTATAGTATCAGTATCTAAATTACAGTGGCAGTTTATATGTGAGTCTCAGCAATAACACTGTTTCAACAAAATGATTCTGCTACTTTAATATTGATGGTGATATTTTTATTGGGGTTTTGTGCTCTTGTAAATGCCGTGTTTGTTCCTCTGGCGCCTCCTCCAGTTGGCAGACCTCCACTGCGTTCCTCATTCAGCACGACGGTGTACGTCAACTTGTTGGACCTGAATGACAACGACCCCACCTTCCTTAACCTGCCCTTTGTGGCCGAGGTGCCAGAAGGCCTGCCTAGTGGATCCTCTGTGTTCAAGGTTAGCACACCATTACAAGATATCCTCAGATTTAGTCAGACAGGCCTCATTCCATGATATGTCATCAATACATGCCAATGTGGTGGATTAATCAGATGATATAACAGTGTGTGAAGGCTAATTTAAGATTTCCTTTGTTTCTGTATCTGTCTGTCATGTCCTCCTCTCACTTCTGCTCACCACACCACTTCTATCTCTCTCTCTCTCTATCTCCCCTTTGTTTCCTATCCACACACCTCCTCTTATTCTTCTCACCCTAACACCTCCCCTTTCCTCTCCTCTCCTCTCTTACTCTCCTCTTTCTCTCCTCCTATCCTCTCTCTCCCTGTCCTCTCCCTTCATCCTCTGTCTCTTTCTCTCTCTCTGTTCCTTTCCCTCAATCCCTCTCTCCTCTCCTCCTTCAGATCCAGGTGGATGACCCTGATGAGGAAGAGAATGGTATGGTTACCATGGCGCTACAGGTGGGCATGCCACGCCTTGACTTCTATCTCAACAGCACCACGGGGGTGCTGTACTCCACAGCAACGCTGGACCGTGAACAGATTGACCTGTACCACCTGAGGATTGTGGGATACGACCAAGGGCAGAACCCGAGCACCTCCACCAGCACCCTCACCGTCACAGGTGTGCAATAGTCAGGGCCCGTATTCATAAAGTGTCTCAGAGTAGGACTGCTGATCTAGGATCAGTTTTGCCTTTCAGAACATAATAACTAAGACAGTGGGGACATGATCCTAGAACACCACACCTACTTTCAGACGCTATGAAACTTTACACCATGTAAAGACTGATTCAAGTCTCTCAGAGATTTGCAGAGTTTAACCTTCTGGTCTGAAGCAGATCTTTTAGAAGCGCTGAGAGACTAATGAGAATCTATTAAATGTGTTGCTTGTCTTGTACGCCTACTGAGCGTGATTCATGAATATGAAAACATGATAACTCAGAGTCTCTTTGTCTTTCTGTCTGTCTGTATGGCTGTCTTGTCTCTCTATGTCCCTCAGTCCTAGATGCCAACGATGAGACCCCCACGTTCTTCCCCAAAGTGTACAATGTGTCCCTGCAGGAGAGCGTCCCCAGGGACCATGTGGTGGCTCACCTCAACTGCTTCGACAACGACGCCGGCCTCAACGCTGAGCTCAGCTACTTTATCACAGGTTAGAGGTCAAACTAAAGCCATGGCAGCCACAAATGTGTGTGTCTGCGAGTGGGTGTGTGTGTTTTTTGGTGTGTGAGTGGTTGGGCAACACGTGTGTGCTTCTAGAGTGGTTGGGCAAGACGTAGAGGTGTATTATGTGAATTTTCTACTCCTTGTGTATGTGTGTACACTACACTCTTAGAAAAAGGGTTCCCAAGGGGTTCTTTGCGGAGGGATATGGTTCTACTAAAAACTGTTTTAATCAGAATAACCCTTTTTGGAAGACAAGGGTTCTTTGTAAGGCAAAGGGTTCTATCTGTAACCTTAAACAGCCTAAGAATCTTTTTTGGAAGAAAGAGTTCTTTGATGGTTCTTTGGAAGGAAAGAATATTTTTTTTGGAAGGCAAGAAGGGTTTTACAAATAACCATATATAATCATTCCCAGCATGCTATATTGCAGTGATATTTTGAGAAGTTGATTGGTTGGATTGATTGGTTGATACATTTTATGCTACACAAAGATAAATAACATGCCATTTTCTAAACTATTCCAATCTGTTAGTAATTGGATTTACTGAGATGGTTGTTCCCATTTAGATGATAGAGGTAGTCTCAGTATTCAATCTTCCCTAGCCTAATAGTCGTTCTGAATGCAGGTTGCGGGTGATTAACAATTCTACTTGTTGGATAAATATCACATAGCAAGCCAGCTTAATGTGACTTGTAGGCCTGATGTGGCCTGTAAACCAGGAGATTCCTAACACACCTGTGTTAACATATAACTAGGCCCTCAAAGAAAGGCCTTATATATGTAATGTATTGTCATAAATCATACCATTTTAAAGGCTTATAAGGCTGGTGGAACTGTTTATAGAGGGTTCTAGGAAGAACCTTTAGATTATAAAATGGTTATTGATAGAACCCTTGATAGAGGGTTCTAGGTAGAACTATATACATAGGGTTCTTTGAAGAACCGTATGTAGAGGGTTCTAGAAAGAAACCTCTACAAAGGATTCTACCCAGCACCAAAAAGGGTTCCCCTATTGGGACAAACCGAAGAACCCTGCATGGTTTTACTACATTTACATGTAACGTTCCAACATCTATGTGTTGTGTTCTGCAGGTGGTAACCAGGATGGTAAATTCAGTGTTGGCTTCAGAAATGGTGTGGTCCGGACTGTGGTTGCCCTGGACAGAGAGACACTGGCTGCATACACACTGGTCATAGAGGCTATCGGTGAGTCCTAGCCCTATAAGAGTATTTTTCAGTCCTAGCCCTATAAAATTCTTCATCTTTCTTTTTACTCTGTGTATTTAGACCAATTGTATTTGTTCAATTTTGGGCTTGTTTCAGTGTACATGTTCTGTACGATTTTTCAAACTTCAAATAAATTGGTTCAAAGCTACAATACTTTTGTACATCTGTGAGATTGAGAAGTGAGAAGGGATGTGTGCAACTCTTCAGTGATATAAAGTGTTGTGCTATGGTCTCAGTTTATTTTCATCATTTTACCAAAGAGAGAACAATAAGGTCTGCATCCCAAATGCAACTCTATTCCTGCACTACTTTTCACCAGGGCCCATAGGGCTCTGATTCAAAGATCTGAACTTTGTAAGGAATCCATTTGGGATGCAAACAAGGTTTGAGGTTTCAAGGTTTGAGGCTTAAAAATCCTTCTTTAACCGATCTCGTCCACTTCATCTATGCTGATTTGAAGTGGATTTAACAAGTGATATCAATAAGGGATCATCATAGCTTTTACATTGTCAGTCTATATCATAGAAAGAGCAGGTGTTCTTAATGTTTTATATACTCATTTAGGCGTGGAGAGGGGAAGAGAGAGGGGGAGAGAAGAAGAGGGATTGAGAGAAGAGAGTACACATGTCATTACCTCAGAAGGGATTGAAGGGATTGGTTTCTATTGTATGGTTTTAATGATTAGATTATACAGTTGGTTTTATTTGCAAAGATCTTGACTTACTTTAGTTGAAATGCAACCAATGAATGCACTGAGTGTAAGTTTTGAAATTATTAAAATGTAATACAAATGTAGTTGTGTCATTAAACAGAAAAAAATGTTCACTGGCCCAGTTTCTCAGAAACTGACAGACACATACACAGTGTTGTAATGTGTGAATGTGTGTGTCCCTCAGACAATGGTCCATCAGGCAGCAGGAAGACAGGCACAGCAACAGTATTTGTAAAAGTACTGGATGTGAACGACAACAGACCCATCTTCCTCCAGAACAGCTACGAGACCAGCATACTAGAGAATGTCCCCATAGGAACCAGCATCCTGCAGGTACCCAGGCAGGCTGACACACGCACACACACACACACATACAGATGCATGATCTTAATTTGATCACCCTGTTGCAGGAGAACTTTCCTGCAATGCAATTTCATTTGAGGTTTAAAAAGGCTTCTGAAATTTGTAATGTACATTTTTTTAAATGTATCAACCAATACAAACATTTCCATGAATCATAATCTGCGTAATAATTCCCATTTCCTATTCTCCTGCTGTAGCAAACTGGCTCAGATGTGAATATCCTACATCTGTACACACAAACACACATACACATGCACACAGGTATGCACATAGAGTGGGTATAGATAGTCACCACCCCCTTTCAAAATGTTAACTTTTTGTTGCTTTACAGCCTGAAATGAAAACACATAAAATAAGACTTTTTCCGTCTTTATTTACACACATTAACCTACAATATTGAAGTGCACAAGTAATTAAGTAAAATACCCTACTTGGATAAGTGAACACCCCCCCTTAGAATTGCAATTGCAAATGCAAACTTGCTGAGGTATAACCAACCACCTTCCAGATCACAAATCAAGCTAATTGGCTTCCATCTGTGATCAATTGTAGTGACTTTGACTAGTTCAGAATAAAAGCAGTTGTTGATAGAGGCCTCCACTGCTTAGTAGTGCAATTCAATGCAAAGAATCCACTATGGGTGGAAGGTACTTTCAAAAGATCTCTGAGATAATGTTGTGGAAAGGCACAAGTCAGGGGATGGATATAAACAAAATTCAAAGGCTTTGTCTATCCCTTGGAGCACAGTTTAGACCATTATTAACAAGTGGAAGGCATATGGCAACACCCAGACCCTGCATAGATCAGGCCGTCCCTCCAAACTAGATGACCAGGCAAGGAGGAGACTGATCAGAGAGGCTACCAAGAAGCCAATGGTGACTGAAGTGAAGAGGTTTCTGGCCTTTATGGTAAAGACTAGTCAATGTGTGCATGTGACCACAATATCACAAGCGCTCCACAAATCTGTCCTCCATGGGAGGGTGGCAAGAAAAAAAAAAACACTCCTCAAAAAAAGCCACATTGTGTCTTGTTTGAGCTTTGCCAAAAAGTACATTGTAGATTCCAAGGCCAAGTGGCAAAATGTGCTGTGGTTAGATGAGACCAAAATTGAACTTTATGGCCTGAACGCAAAATGATATGTCTGGCGAAAACCCAATACATCTTTCCACCCATGCCTACAGTAAAGCACAGCAGTGGCAGCATCCTTTTGTGGGGGGGGTTTCTTCAACAGGGACTGGAGCACTTGTCAGGATAGAAGGGAAAATGGGCAGTGCAAAATACCAACTGATTTTGAGGAGAACCTGCAGCCCTCTGCCAGGAAGTTGAAAATGGGAAGATGGTTCATGTTTCAACATGACAATGACTCAAAGCACACCGCCAAAGCAACCGTACAGTGGCTGAAGTACAAGAAGGTGAATGTCCTTGAGTGGCCTAGTCAGAGCCCCACCTAAATCCTATTTGAGAATCTTTGGAATGACTTGAAGAGTGCAGTCCATGAGCAGTCACCATGCAATTTGACTGAGCTTGAACAATTCTGCAAGGAAGAATGGGCAAATATTGCACAGTCTAGGTGTGCAAGGTTAGTAGAGACATGTTCAAAGAGTGTAATGACTGTAATTCAAGCAAAAGGTGGTTCCGCCAAGTGTTAACTCAGGGGGGTGTTCACTTGTCCAAATAGGGTATTTTACTGTTTTAATTGTAATGAATGTTCAGAGTTCTTTCGATTTTTTTCCCCCCACTTGGATATTGTGGGTTACTGTGTGTAAATAAAGCCGGGAAAAAGACAGATTTTATGTGTCTTCATTTCTGGCTGTAAGGCATTTTGAAAGGGGGTGGTGACTTTCTATACCCACTGTACACGTGCATGCACACACACACACACACACACACACACACACACACACACACACACACACACACACACACACACACACACACACACACACACACACACACACACAGTGGTGTAATGTATTTAAGTACAAATACTTTAAAGTACGACTTAGCTTGTTTTTTTTACTATTTATATTTTTTACTACTTTTACTTCACTACATTCCTAAAGAAAATGATGTACTTTTTACTCCATACACCCAAAAGTACTCGTTACATGCTTAGCAGGACAGCAAAATGGTCCAATTCACACACTTATCAAGATAACATCTCTACTGCCTCTGATCTGGTGCACTCACGAAACACACATGCATCATTTGTAAAGTGTGCCCTTGGCTATCCATAAATAAAATGGTACCATCTGTTTTGCTTAATATAAGGAATTTGAAATGATTTGTACGTTTAATTTTACTTTGGTACTTAAGTATATTTTTGCAATTGCATTAACTTTAGACTTAAAACCAAATACTTTTGGGTACTTTTTCCACCACTGCACACACACACACACACACACATACATTACAATGCATTTAACCCAGGTATTTGAAAATACTTTAAAATAGTAGGCTGTTATAGGAATTTATCTGAACATACATACAAATACTTCCAATAGAAGTATTTGATTTGGGCCACATTATTTGAAAATACTCAAATACACAGAACATAAGTTTTTAAATAACAAATAATCAAATACACATGTATTTGAACCCAGGTCACACACACACAAAATGAGAAAAATAAATAAAAAATCTATAACAACCCAAAATGTTATACAACAAAATAATACCACAAAAGGTTCTAATACAAAAATCAAAACGTACAAAACAATTCACATCAACCACAGAGGCTGGTATCCCTTTTGGTAGAACCTTAGGCTTGCACCTGCTTCTCTGGTCTGTTACAACATGACCGATCAACAGATAGGGTCACGGTCAATAATGTTCCAAATAATTTTGTTAATTGTTAAGTTAGCAATACATCCATGGACAGGCAGGACTGTGCTCAAGTCTGAATGCTGTGGTCAAGTTATGGTTCATCCCATGGTCAGAGTGTGGTCATATCTCTGTAATGTAGTCAACAGGCAGGGCATGGTGAGCTGCTGTGGTCAGGTTGTGGTCTGGTTGGGAAGTAGTGGTTGCTGCGGTCCGGCCTGCGTTGGGGCGGTCGTCTGAAAGAGGAGGTGGAGGAGGCAAGGAGCCCAGTCTCTTCCACAGCTTGAGCTGGGGCTCCGAGGACCGAGAAGGCACAGCCAGCCAAGAGTAGGGACTGACCTAGATCCGTCATAATCGTCAGCAGAGCATCATGGGGCTCTGAGGGTAGTTTCAAGTTTTATTGTCATGTGCAGAAGTACAGTGAAATGCCTTTCTTGCAAGCTCTTTCCCAACAATGCAATAATCAATATCAGTAGTAAAAATATGACACTAT
Organism: Brachymystax lenok tsinlingensis; assembly: GCA_030435695.1. Lineage (NCBI taxonomy): Eukaryota > Metazoa > Chordata > Actinopteri > Salmoniformes > Salmonidae > Brachymystax > Brachymystax lenok. The sequence goes on from CM059805.1 coordinate 26,920,835, forward strand.
AAAGTAAAGTAGAACAAAAACACACGAGAAATAGAAATAAGAAGAACAGAAGAAAGTAAGTAAGCTATAAACAGGGTCAGTTCCAGGGTCAGTGCCAATACCATATTTACAGTGTGCATGGATACTGGAGTGGTAGAGGTAGATACCGAATGTATAGGGGTAAGGTGACTAGCTGTTAGGATTTGATAAACAGTGCAGCATATATGATGATAGTATGCGTGTGTGTGTAGAGTCCGTAGGAATGTGTGTGCATGTTATGTGTTTGTGAGCAAATTAAGTCTGTGTGTGTGTGTGTGTTGGAGTGTGAGTGTGTGTAGAGTGCTGTGAGTGTGCCTGAGTCAGTGCAAAAATAAAATGAAAGGGTCAATGCAGCTAGTCTGTCTAATCATTTGGTCTTATGGCTTGGGGATAGAAGCTGTTCAGGAGCCTGTTAGCGTCAGACTTGATGCACCGGTACAGCTTACCATGCGGAAGCAGAGAGAACAATTTATGGCTTGGGTGGCTTCCTTTCACACCGCCTGATATAGAGTTCCTGAATGGCAGGGAGTTCGGCCCCAGTGATGTACTGGACTGTTCGCACCACCCTCTGTAGTGCCATATGATCGAGGGTGGTGTATTTGCCATACAACGTAGTGATGCAGCCGGTCAAGATTCTCTCAATGGTGCAGCTGTAGGACTTTTTGAGGATTTGAGGGCCTCATGCCAAATAGTGTCCACTTGGCAAAATGTGTCCACCCCTGTGTCACAATGGGATTCGATTAGTTGTTAGCTTCCGTGTCTATAGCAAAGGAGTGATGAGCTAATGCTTTGAATTTTGGAGATCATTACAGCCAAAATTATGTTATTTTCATTACCACTATGTAAACAAAGCTAATTTCCGTGACAATTTCACTGCTAAAACGAGTTTTGTTAAACTAATAAGATGAATAGATTACTGTTGACTAACCCCATTCCGTGCAAATTTGCTCAACCGCGGCATTCAAACGAGGCTGCAATCAAATCTAATGGGACTGGGGGTGAACTACGTTTCTATGTTGATTGACATGGCAATGGCCCTGTGTCGTACAGCCTCTCTCCACAAGGTGTAGCGCTTCTCTCACAGTTTTAAAAATAAGAAAGGGACAGGGTAAGGGGGATACCTAGTCAAAAAAAAAAAATATTTAATACATTTTTTTATACCTAGTCAATTGTACAACTGAATGCATTCATTTTTTGCGTCATCACTGCAAGCCATCATGACTCTCAAAAGCCGCGACAGCTGCTGTTTACTTCTGAAGATAACTTTATTGCCGCCCTAAAAACTCGATTCAAATTCGACACAAACCATCAAATAGGTATGTAATGACACGTTATATAAACTCTTTATAGTGTTTTATTTATGTTTTAGAGGTGATAAATTGAAAAAAGCCTCTTCCCCACACGGTTTATCTCCCCCTTTCCCTATCACGCAGTAGGTTTCGCTTCTCTACCCGTCATTTTTAAAAAGACCAGACGGAGCTCATTGCCTTCTTCAATCATGCAGAGACGGGCAGCATGATGTCTCATCATTGACTTTGTTGGTGTCACGATTCTCTTCCTTCGGGACAGACCAAGACGCAGCGATGTAGCCAGAATACATATTTATTGACTGACGGGACAGAACAAAACAATAAACGAAGAACCAAGACGTGAGCCCTAACGCTAAATTCTAAACTCAACACAAAGATCTAAACCTAACCACGACTGGCGAAACCTAACCTAACCACGACTGGCGAAACCTAACTAAACACGAACGGAGAAACCTAACTAGACATGACTGGAGAAACCTAACTAGACACGAAAGACAAGAACCCGACTGAACATGATGAACGTAACATAAACAATAACCCACGAAACTAAAGTGCCACTCCCAAACATATATATGGTTCCCAATTAGAGACAACGAGACTCAGCTGCCTCTAATTGGGAACCATTATCCCAACATAGAAATAGACACCCTAGAAAACACAAACCCTACACCAAAACGAAACCAAAACGCTCCAGCCTGTCATCTCGGGCCTGGGCGTTACAGTACCCCCCCCCCCAAAGGCGCGGACTCCGGACGCGCCCAAAAGTCTGTGGGGGGGTCTTCGGGTGGGTCCCTTTGTCCCAGGTGGGGGCTCCGGTGCTGGCCGTGCTGGTCTGATGTCACGCACCGGAGGCCATGGACCCTTTCTTGGAACTCTGGTGCGTAGAGCAGAAGCTGGGCGTACTGGACTCATGATGCTCACGGTAACTCTGGTGCGTGGAGCAGGAACTGGTCGTACTGGACTCGTGATGCTCACTGGAACTCTGGTGCGTGGAGCAGGAACTGGCAGTACCGGACTCGTGATGCTCACTGGAACTCTGGTGCTTGGAGCAGGAACTGGTCGTACTGGACTCGTGATGCTCACTGGAACTCTGGTGCGGGGAGCAGGAACTGGCCGTACTGGACTCGTGATGCTCACTGGAACTCTGGTGCGTGGAGCAGGAACTGGTCGTACTGGACTCGTGATGCTCACTGGAACTCTGGTGCGTGGAGCAGGAACTGGCAGTACCGGACTCGTGATGCTCACTGGAACTCTGGTGCGTGGAGCAGGAACTGGCAGTACCGGACTCGTGATGCTCACTGGAACTCTGGTGCGTGGAGCAGGAACTGGTCGTACTGGACTCGTGATGCTCACTGGAACTCTGGTGCGGGAGCAGGAACTGGCCGTGCGGACTCGTGATGCTCACTGGAACTCTGGTGCGTGGAGCAGGAACTGGTCGTACTGGACTCGTGATGCTCACTGGAACTCTGGTGCGTGGAGCGGGAACTGGCAGTACTGGACTCGTGATGCTCACTGGAACTCTGGTGCGGGGAGCGGGAACAGGCCGAACTGGGCTCGGGACGCCGCACTCTGGTGCGGGAGCGGGAACAGGCCGAACTGGGCTCGTGACGCGCACTCTGGTGCGGGGAGCGGGAACAGGCCGAACTGGGCTCTCTAAGCGCACGGGGAGCTTGGTGCGCGGAACCGGACGTGCTGGACTCTCTAAGTGCACGGGGAGCTTGGTGCGCGGAGCCGGAACAGGACGTGCTGGACTCTCTAAGCGCACGGGGAGCTTGGTACGCCGGAGACGGAACAGGCCGTGCTGGACTCTCTGAGCGCCGGGGAGCTTGGTGCGCGGAGCCGGAACAGGACGTGCTGGACTCTCTGAGCGCACGGGAGCTTGCGCGCGGGCCGAACAGGACGTGCTGGACTCTCTAAGCGCACGGGGAGCTTGCGCGCGGAGCCAGGACAGGACGTGCTGGACTCTCTGAGCGCACGGGAGCTTGATGCGCGGAGCCGACAGGACGCGTGCTGGACTCTCTGAGCGCACGGGAGCTTGGTGCGCCGGGCCGGGACAGGACGTGCTGGACTCTCTGAGCGCACGGGAGCTTGGTGCGCGGAGCCGGAACAGGACGTGCTGGACTCTCTGAGCGCACGGGGAGATTGGTGCGCGGAGCCGGAACAGGACGTGCTGGACTCTCTGAGCGCACGGGGAGCTTGGTGCGCGGAGCCGGAACAGGCCGTACTGGACTCTGAAGATGCACTGGGGACCTGGCACGTGGAACAGGGACTGGACGTGTAGAAACCACCACACGGACTGGGGTCTTGGAACACGGAACAGGAACAGGACGTGTTGGAACCTCAACACGGACTGGGATCTCGGAACATGGAACAGGGATCTTGGAGCGTGGAACAGGGATCTCGGAGCGTGGAACAGGGATCTCGGAGCGTGGAACAGGGATCTCGGAGCGTGGAACAGGGATCTCGGAGCGTGGAACAGGAATCTGGGAGCATGGAACAGGACGTGTTGAAACCTCCACCCGGACCGGGGACCTGATACGGAGTGCCGACACCATACCTCCAGCTAGCTCACTAACCCTGGCCTCACGGGTGAGTGGAGCTGGAATCTCTCGGACTGGGCTGTGGATTCGCACCGGAGATTCTGCCCGTAGGACCACAGGATAACTTGGTCCCAAAAGGCGCACTGGAGACCTTGCGCGCAGAGCTGGCACCACTCTACCAGGTAGCACACTGACCTCGGCCCGACCAATGAGTGGCGCTGGGATCTCTCGCACTGGGCTGTGGACACGTACCGGAGACACCGCACGCAGAACCGGGGCAGGATATCCGGGTCCCAGGAGACGCACTGGAGACTTAGTGCGCAGAGCTGGCTCCACTCTTCCTGGCTGAACACTCAGTTTCGCCCGACTGATGAGTGGAGCGGGAATCTCTCGCACCGGCCTCTGACTCCGTATAGGGGAAACCGTGCGCAACACTGCATAGCACGGTGTCCCTTCGTGCGACGCTCTCTCAACGCTCTCTCCACAAGGCACGAGGAGTTGGCTCAGGAGTCCCTCCTGAACCGGCCAACCTCCTCGTGTGCCCCCCCCAAAAGTTTCTTGGGGCTGCCTTACGGGCTTCCTAGCCCGGCGAGGTCTGATAAACCTGCCTCTCACAGGATCCCATGCTCCCATCAGGTCCTCACACCTGCGCCGCTCCGCCGCCACTGCTTCCAATTCCTCTCTGGGCCGACGATACTCTCCAGGCTGGTCCCAAGCACTTCCATAGAATAGTTCCTCCTCCCAGGACCTAAGCTCCCGGGTCTCTCACTGCTTGGTCTTTTTGTGGTGGGTTGTTCTGTCACGATGCTCTTCCTTCGGGACAGACCAAGACGCAGCGATGTAGCCAGAATACATATTTATTGACGGACAGGACAGAACAAAACAATAAACAAAGAAATAAGACGTGAGCCCTAACGCTAAATTCTAAACTAAACACAAAGATCTAAACCTAACCACGACTGGCGAAACCTAACCTAACCACGACTGGCGAAACCTAACTAAACACGAACGGAGAAACCTAACTAGACATGACTGGAGAAACCTAACTAGACACGAAAGACAAGAACCCGACTGAACATGATGAACGTAACATAAACAATAACCCACCAAACTAAAGTGCCACTCCCAAACATATATATGGTTCCCAATTAGAGACAACGAGACTCAGCTGCCTCTAATTGGGAACCATTATCCCAACATAGAAATAGACACCCTAGAAAACACAAACCCTACACCAAAACGAAACCAAAACACTCCAGCCTGTCATCTCGGGCCTGGGCGTTACAGTTGGAAAGGGGAGAAACTGTGCTTTACAATGGTATTCATATTACAGTTGACCTGGAAGTATTACGTTTTTGGGGCACTAAAATAAGGTAAATTGTACGTTACAGCGCGATGTACAGAAGTGTGTTAGCTTACAGTACTTCAATCTACTTTTGACTACCTTGTTAACATTTCAACAACATTAAAATCCATGTCTAATACGTTTCTACGATTCGAAATAGCAAATAAAATGTGTAAACTGCACATTGACTTACCTTTCAGTTGGACCTCTTCAATGCAGTTATCGCTTCATTCATGTGCAAATAAATTCTAGTCATACACTGGCTAGTCTGGCTGGCATGTTTTTATTTTGAGCTTCCCTCCCCGGGTCTAAAATATTCTATTAGTCCTATTATGTTTATTTTTTCTTATCTCTCTTCCAAGTTTGAGAACAAGGCTACCTATATTCTAACAACATATCGACTGTAGCACCCGTGCTGGAGAAACACTGGACTACTGTTACTCTAACTTCCACGATGCATACAAGGTCCTCCCCCACCCTCCTTTCGGCAAATTTGACCACAACTCCATTTTGCTCCTCCCTTCCTATAGGCAGAAACTCAAACAAGAAGTACCCGTGCTATGGACTATTCAACGCTGGTCTGACCAATCGGAATCCACGCTTCGAGATTGTTTTGATCACGCGGACTGGGATAAGTTCCGGGTAGCCTCAGAGAATAATATCGACGTATACGCTGATTATAAGTGTATAGGAGATGTTGTACCCACTGTGACTATTAAAACCTACCCTAACCAGAAACCGTGGATAGATGGCGGCATTCGCGCAAAACTGAAAGCGCGAACAACTGCATTTAACCATGGAAAGGTGACTGGGAATATGGCAGAATACAAACAGTGTAGTTATTCCCTCCGCAAGGCAATTAAACAAGCAAAATGTCAGTATAGAGACAAAGTGGAGTCGCAATTCAACAGCTCAGACACGTGACGTACGTGGCAGGGTTTACAGACAATCACGGACTGCATAAGGAATACCAGCCACGTCACGGACACAGACGTCTTGCTTCCAGACAAACTAAACACCTTATTTTCCTGTTTTGAGGATAATACAGTGTCACCGACGCGGCCCGCTACCAAGGACTGTGGGCTCTCCTTCTCGATGGCCGACTTGAGTAAGACATTTAAACGTGTTAACCCTCGCAAGGCTGCCGGCCCAGACGGCATCCCTAGCCCGCGTCCTCAGAGCATGCGCAGACCAGCTGGCTGGTGTGTTTACGGACATATTCAATCTCTCCCCATCTCAGCCTGCTCTCCCTAAATGCAACACGGTGGCCGCCATTCTTCCTGTACCCAAGATTGCTAAGGTAACTGAACTAAATGACAACCGCCCTGTAGCACTCACTTCTGTCACCATGAAGTGCTTTTGAGAGACTAGTCAAGGATCATATCACCTCCACCTTACCTGTTACCCTAGACCCACTTCAAGTTGCTTAACGCCCAGTAGGTTCACAGACAATGCAATCGTCATCACACTACACACTGCCCTATCCCATCTAGACAAGAGGAATACCTATGTAAGAATGCTGTCCATTAACTATATCTCAAGGGTGCGTGCTCAGCGTTTTCCTGTACTCCCGTTCACCCATGACTGGTTGGCCATTTACGCCTCCAACTCGATCATCAAGTTTGTAGACGACACAACAGTAGTAGGCTTGATTGCCAACAACGGCGAGACAGCCTACATGGAGGAGGTGAGGGCTCTCGGAGTGTTGTGTCAGGAAAATAACCTCTCACTCAACGTCAGCAAAACAAAGGAGATGATCATGGACTTCAGGAAACAGCAGAGGGAGCACCCCACTATCCACATCGACGGAGCCGCAGTGGAGAAGATGGAAAGTTTTAAGTTCTTCTGCGCACACATTAAATGGTCCACCCACATAGAGTGTGGTGAAGAAGGAGCAACAGTGTCTCTTCAACCTCAGGAGGCTGAAGAAACCCTCACAAACTTTTACAGATGAACAATTGAGAGCATCCTGTTTGGCTGTATCACCGCCTGGAATGGGAACTGCATCGCCCACAGCTGCAGGGCCATCCATAGGGTGGTGCAGTCTGCACAATGCATCCCCGGGGTCAAACTACCTGCCCTCCAGGACACCTACAGCACCCAATGTCACAGGAAGGCCAAAAAGATAATCATGGACAACAACCACCCGAGCCATTGCCTGTTCACCTCGCTACCATTCAGAAGGCGAGGTCAGTACAGGTGCATCAAAGCTGGGACCGAGAGACTGAAAAACAGCTTCTATCTCAAGGCCATCAGACTGCTACTTATGGAGCACGGTGCGCTAGCGGGCCACTCCCGACACTACCCGGTGAAATGTAAGGCGCCAAATTCAAAATCTAAAAGTTGAATTATTAAACATTCATCAATATACAAGTGTTGCATAGTCATCAAAAGCTCTGCTTCTTGGCAATATCACAGCCTTGTCAGATTTCAAAAAGGATTTACGGCGAAAGCACAACATTTGATTGTTTGAGGATAGTACCTCCAATATTTATGCATTAGCATAAATTCATATCCAGCGCGGGTCACACAAAACCCATATAAGAGCTATAAGAACTTCTGCTGAGGGCTTCCCAAGTGTCCAACGAAGACATCCAATGGTTCTTTTGTTAGAAAAAGTAATTTATTATATCCATAAATCTCTGTTTGGTTGGCGCGTTATGATCATAAAATCCACCGTTGAGTCGCCCATTGAACCGTGAAGAGAACACATTCAATTTATACCTATAAACTTTATACAAACAAATCAAACAATTTTTAATGTATCCTTAGGTATCCTTTTATGTATATTTACTGTAATATTTCAACCGGACAATAACGTGAACAATAGAAAAGGAAAATAAACTGGGGGGCGCTCACAATCTTGCGCACGTCAAATGTTGTTGACAAAGGTGGTCCCCTGACTACTTCCTCTTCCTATCCATTCTGCTCACTGCTACAGCTTCCAGGCTTTGTATAAAGACTGTTGACATCTAGTGGAAGCCATAGGTACTGCAGTCTCAGTCCTAGGTAAAATACAAATGAATAGGCACCCTGGAGAAGGTCCTTTACAAAAAAAACTGCAAATCCGGATGGATTTTCCTCTGGTTTTCGCCTGCTATATCAGTTCTGTTATACTCACATAGGTTATTCTAACACTCTTAGAAACTTCAGAGTGTTTCCTAATTATGTGCATATCCTATTTTCTGGGCCTAGCATTTTACTTCGGGCACGCCAGACTCTCCAAAACCGTCACCTATGCTGCCGCTCCCTAAGAAGTTAAACAGCTATCACCAACACAGAGCGGCTCCTGCCTACATACAAACTTGAAATCATTGGTCACTTTAATAAATGGAACACTAGTCATTTTAATAATGGCAATTTAATAATGTTTACATATCTTGTATTACTCATCTCATATGTACAGTCATGGCCAAAAGTTTTGAGAATTACACAAATATTTATTTCCACAAAGTCTGCTGCTTCAGTGTCTTTAGATATTTTTGTCAGATGTTACTATGGAATACAGAAGTATAATTACAAGCATTTCATGAGTGTCAAAGGCTTTTATTGACAATTACATGAAGTTGATACAAAGAGTCAATATTTGCAGTGTTGACCCTTCTTTTTCATGACCTCTGCAATCCGCCCTGGCATGCTGTCATTTAACTTCTGGGCCACATCCTGAATGATGGCAGGCCATTCTTGCATAATCAATGCTTGGAGTTTGTCAGAATTTGTGGGTTGTTTGTTTGTCCACCCTCCTCTTTAGGATTGACAACAAGTTCTCAATGGGATTAAGGTCTGGGGAGTTTCCTGGCCATGGACCCAAAATATCGATATTTTGTTCCCTAAGCCACTTAGTTATCACTTTTGCCTTATGGCAAGGTGCTCCATCATGCTGGAAAAGGCATTGCTCATCACCAAACTGTTTCTGGATGGTTGGGAGAATTGCTCTCGGAGGATGTGTTGGTACCATTCTTTATTCATGGCTGTGTTCTTAGGCAAAATTGAGAGGAAACCCCACACATGAACGGTCTCAGGATGCTTTACTGTTGGCCTGACACAGGACTGATGGTAGTGCTCACCTTGTCTTCTCCGGACAAGCTTTTTTCCGGATGCCCCAAACAATCGGAAAGTGGATTCATCAGAGAAAATTACTTTACCCCCGTCCTCAGCAGTCCAATCCCTGTACCTTTTGCAGAATATCAGTCTGTCCCTGATGTTTTTCCTGGAGAGAAGTGGCTTCTTTGCTGCCCTTCTTGACACCAGGCCATCCTCCAAAAGTCTTCGCCTCACTGTGCGTGCAGATGCACTCACACCTGCCTGCTGCCATTCCTGAGCAAGCTCTGTACTGGTGGTGCCCGATCCCGCAGCTGAATCAACTTTAGGAGACGGAGCTTGCTGGACTTTCTTGGGTGCCCTGAAGCCTTCTTCACAACAACTGAACCGCTATCCTTGAAGATGATCCAATAAATGGTTGATTTAGGTGCAATCTTACTGGCAGCAATATCCTTGCCTGTGAAGCCCTTTTTGGGCAAAGCAATGATGACGGCATGTGTTTCCTTGCTGGTAACCATGATTGACAGAGGAAGAACAATGATTCCAAGCACCACCCTCCTTTTGAAGCTTCCAGTCTGTTATTTGAACTCAATCAGCATGACAGTGATCTCCAGCCTTGTCCTCGTCAACAATCACACCTGTGTTAACGAGAGAATCACTGACATGATGTCAGCTGATCCTTTTGTGGCAGGGCTGAAATGCAGTGGAAATGTTTTGGGGGGATTCTTTGCATGGCAAAGAGGGACTTTGCAATGAATTGCAATTCATCTGATCACTCTTCATGATATTCTGGAGTATATGCAAATTGCCATCATACAAACTGAGGCAGCAGACTTTGTGAAAAGTAATATTTGTGTCATCCTCAAAACTTTTTGCGATGATTCTATACTATCTATTTCATCTTAGCCTATGCCTCTCTGTCATTGCTCTTCCATATATTTATACACTGCTCAAAAAAATTAAGGGAACACTAAAATAACACATCATAGATCTTAATGAATGAAATAATTATATTAAATACTTTTTTCTTTACATAGTTGAATGTGCTGACAACAAAATCACACAAAAATTATCAATGGAAATCAAATTTATCAACCCATGGAGGTCTGGATTTGGAGTCACACTCAAAATTAAAGTGGAAAACCACACTACAGCCTGATCCAACTTTGATGTCCTTACAACAAGTCAAAATGAGGCTCAGTAGTGTGGTCTAGCATTGTCTTGCATTAGGAGGAACCCAGGGCCAACCGCACCAGCATATGGTCTCACAAGGGGTCTGAGGATCTCATCTCGGTACCTAATGGCAGTCAGGCTACCTCTGGCGAGCACATGGAGGGCTGTGCGGCCACCCAAAGAAATGCCACCCCACACCATGACTGACCCACCGCCAAACCGGTCATGCTGGAGGATGTTGCAGGCAGCAGAACGTTCTCCACTGCGTCTCCAGACTCTGTCACGTCTGTCACGTGCTCAGTGTGAACCTGCTTTCATCTGTGAAGAGCACAGGGCGCCAGTGGCGAATTTGCCAATCTTGGTGTTCTATGGCAAATGCCAAACATCCTGCACGGTGTTGGGCTGTAAGCACAACCCCCACCTGTGGACGTTGGGCCCTCATACCACCCTCATGGAGTCTGTTTCTGACCGTTTGAGCAGACACATGCACATTTGTGGCCTGCTGGAGGTCATTTTGCAGGGCTCTGGCAGTGCTCCTCCTTGCACAAAGGCGGAGGTAGTGGTCCTGCTGCTGGGTTGTTGCCCTCCTACGGCCTCCTCCACGTCTCCTGATGTACTGGCCTGTCTCCTGGTAGCGCCTCCATGCTCTGGACACCATGCTGACAGACACAGCAAACCTTCTTGCCACAGCTCGCATTGATGTGCCATCCTGGATGAGCTGCACTACCTGAGCCACTTGTGTGGGTTGTAGACTCCGTCTCATGCTACCACTAGAGTGAAAGCACCGCCAGCATTCAAAAGTGACCAAAACATCAGCCAGGAAGCATAGGAACTGAGAAGTGGTCTGTGGTCACCACCTTCAGAACCACTCCTTTATTGGGGGTGTCTTGCGAATTGCCTATAATTTCCACCTGTTGTCTATTCCATTTGCACAACAGCATGTGAAATTTATTGTCAATCAGTGTTGCTTCTTATTCTTATATTCTTATTCCATTTCTTTACTTAGATCTGTGTGTATTAGGTATTTGTTGTGGAATTGTTACATACAAGTTTCAGACAAAACTTATATACACTAACACAACATTGAACAAAACTATAGACACACATACAGTACAACCATTACATATGATGGCCTTGGAACCCACTGTTCCTAGGCCGTCATTGAAAATAAGAATTTGTTCTTAACTGACTTGCATGGTTAAATAAAGGTAAAATATATATCTTTTTTAAGAAACACAAAAAAGCTGTCCTAAAGACAATTACACTCTTCTGTGATATTTACATTGCCCAACTGTTTAAACTCCACCAACGTGACTAGATCATCAAATGTTCTAATTCTTGGTACTGTTAAAAGCAAATGAGAATGGGACCGTAATTTATATTTATTTACTGATCTGATTAAAAAAGAACAGAGAAAGTGGCATTTTACCTTATAAATCAGTGCATACCAGTGTTTAAGCCTACGCAAGGTCAATGACGACGAGCCAACGGTGCTGTAGAGATCACAAGGACGTGTTAGACGTTTTTTATTGGTAATGAACCTGAGGGCCGCACATACTGAATCACGTTTTCTCAGGGTAGTGGTTGAGGCCTGCATATATATAACATCACATAAATCTAAAGCCGCCAGTAATGAACATCGTACCAGCTCCTTCCTGGCTTCCAGAGAAAAATTAGCATTATGCCGGTAATAAAAACTTATTTTCAGCTTGAGCTTCCTCATTAACAGTGAAGTTCAGCTTGTCATCCACCCACACTCCCAAATATTTGTGCACGTTGACTTGCTCTATAGTATGTCCATCCAATGTAGCAATGACATGATTAGTAACATGCCTGGCCTTTGAAAATATAATGCTTTTTGTTTTACCTGAATTCAGAACCAGCTTCAAATCATACAGATTCTGTGTTAAATGCTCTTTGGGCATTTTCAAACGCTAAAGATAAACTACTACCACTTGAATAAAGAACAGTATCATCTGCATAAAAACGAACATCCGCTGTTTCAATATGATCCCAAATGTTGTTGATATACAAAATGAACAACAGTGGGCCCAAAATAGAATCTTGCGGACTCGATGGGGCTATGGGGGCTCTATGGACTGATTTACAACCATCCGCCATTACACATTGTGTACGATTTGATAGGTAATTTATAAACCAGTCTAGAGCATGACCAGTAATTCCACAACATTTTAACCTTTGCACCAACACAGCATGGTCCTCGGTGTCAAATGCCTTTGAAAAAATCAATAAAGACAGACACACAATGTAACTTCTTGTCAAGAGCACAGTTGATGTCATTTAAAACCTTCAATGTTGCCGAAACCAGACCTAAAACCTGATTGTATGGCATTTAAATTGTTGTTTTTTTTGGAGGTAGGCCTTCAGCTGCCTGCTAACTAAGGACTCCAGTACCTTAGACCGTACAAACATTTTTGATATGGGTCGATAGTTGCAAAGGATCTCCACCTTTCAGGAGAGGCAGTACAAAAGCAGATTTCCTTAACTTGGGGATTTCCTTAACGTCAAGCATGAGGTTAAAAATACATGTTAAGTGGGGAGCAATGATGTCTGCAGCTAGGTGTAGGCGGCCGGGGGGTCTAGATCATTATGTCCAGGGGATTGCTTTATCAATTTCTTTCAGGGCTTTACGCACTTCTGAAACAGAGAAGAATGAGTAAGAGAACCTGGTGAAGGAGTGCACAGGGGTGTCAGGTAAATTCAAAGGGGGCTCATTTAGACCTTTAACCTTTTCAAATAAACTGCATGCATCTAGAAAATGCTGATTTAAGGCTTTCAAAATAGAGGTTCTCTCAGTTACACATTTGTGTGTCTACCAACAATTGTTTGGGAAGTTGTGTATATTTTTTGCACTCCAAACCTTTCACTACTTGCCAAAATGTGGAGGGATTATTTAAATTATCTGAAGTAGATTTAAGGTAGTGGTCTGCTTTCAGTTTTCAGTTCATAGCCACACCCAGATTTCGAAGACATTTAAAAGCCATCCAGTCATCCGTCGAACTCGACCCTCTTGCTTTAACCCACATAACATTTCGTTCCCTTATGATTTTAGTAAGTTCATCCGTAAACCAAGGATTCTCTCTGCCCTTAATCCAGAATTTTTTGAAAGGGGCATGCCTATTGCATACATCCTGGAATGCTTTGTGGAAGTAAGAGAAGGTTAATTCAACATCAAGGATTAATTCAATTCCGTTCCATTCAATGCTAATGTCAGATCCGTGATACGAACCCAGAGTGTGTTGCTGGAAAACCCAAGGTTCTAACCACTGTCTTACGGGCAGTGTGGACCCAATTGGCAGGTAATCACACGAGGCAGGTTAGGAGGGAAAAACAGAGTCTTTACTTAATATTCCTCCTGAGCAAACACAAAAGATCCAGCATAAGTGCTGGGTTGAGCAATGCACAAATCCACACTGGATGATTGCAGGCAAAAGAGTCCAATAGCAAAATATACCAAAGAGGCTGGACAAAAAGTCTTTCAGGTTAGACCAACTGGGGGAAACCGCATAGGCTAGGCAGGAGAACTTCAAGACTGAGCAAAGATACAAGCAAATGAAAGTCCTTAAGTATCCACCAAAACCATAATGAGCAGTGAATTAGGAGGACGATGTGGAAGGTCTTGTGCTCTCAGTCTCCCTCTGCTGGACAGACCGTGGTGTGACAGCTAAATACATAATATCAAACTGCTTCCAGTTTCTTTTCGTAATGACACATGGAGATCGCTTAGGAATTTTACCATCTCTCACACAGGCAATAGCACAGTGATCACTTATGTTATTTGCAAAAATACCAGATGCATTAAAATGATGAGTATTGGTTAAGATCAAATCAATAGTGAACCTAGTTACACTGTTGACCATCTGAGTGAGATTATAGGTATTGCATAGAATTTTGAGTTGATCAGAGCAAGATGTTAACCAATCCTGATTCAGATCACCCATCAAGACAAACTCAGAGTTGACATGCTGTGATAACAATTCGAAAATACAATCCAGGGAGCGAACAGTAGCAGATGAAGGTCAATAACAAGATACAACAATATTTAAAGATGAGCCGAGAAATAGGTTCAAGGACAGATATTCAAATTGTTTAGGTCAGAACGACCGCTGAGAACTTGTATTTTATGCATACAGTAACACCACCCTTAAATGTACGATCTGTACGAAAACATTGAAACCATATATGCAAATATTTTTGTCTGCAATAGATTTTTTGAGCCAGGTTTCAAAAAGCATAAATACGTCAGGGTCGGCAGTTTTTATCCATATATTCAAAAAAATCAAGCTTTGGCAGAAGTCTTCTTACATTCATATACAGAAACTTCAGGCCACTGACTAAAAATGTCAGGACCTGGGATAGAATGTACATTTCCAGACAGTAGAAGCAGAAAGATAATGGGAAGTCTAAATTGGACATTTGGATTTACAGACAGCACTTGAACGACAATCCACAGTCACCAGTCTTTAACGGCACATATTTCAGGAGAGTCCAGAGACATGGTTAAGTACCAAGAGAACTGTCCTGATATGTAAGTGCAAGAGTCCAATTTCTCCCATGCTGTTTGGGGGGGATGTGCAGAGTTCTCGCAGGAGAAACAGTCATACATTTCCTCATTCACAGAGCAACGGGCTCTAAAAGTATCTCCAACATTGTAAAAGCCAAAGTAGACCTAGATTTGGCGCTCCTATACCGCTTGCTGTGCGGTAGCAGAGAAAACAGTCTATGACTGGAGTGGCTGGAGTCTTTGACAATTTATAGGGCCTTCCTCTGACACCGCCTGGTATAGAGGTCCTGGATGTCAGGAAGCTTGTGATGTACTGGGCCGTACGCACTACCCTCTGTAGTAACGAGACCGAGCAGTTGCCATAACAGGCAGTGATGCAACCAGTCAGGATGCTCTCGATGGTGCAGCTGTAGAACCTTTTGCGGATCTGAGGACCCATGCCAAATCTTTTTAGTTTCCTGGGGGGGAATAGATTTTGTTGTGCCCTCTTCACGACTGTCTTGGTGTGCTTGGACCATGTTAGTTTGTTGGTGATGTGGACACCAAGGAACTTGAAGCTCTCAACCTGCTCAACTACAGCCCTGTCGATGAGAATGCGGATGTGCTTGGTCCTCCTTTTCTTATAGTCCAGAATCATCTCCTTAGGGTGAATGTGTGGTTTCTCTAGGAGAGAGCAGAATAAAAATGCCATTAAGGATTAGCCCCTTCTTTTCAATTTTCGCCTAAAATATTCCTGCCTGTAGCTCAGGCCCTGAAGCAAGGATATACATATTCTTGGTACCATTTGAAAGGAAACACTTTGAAGTTTATGGAAATGTGAAAGGAATGTAGTAGAATATAACACAATAGATCTGGTAAAAGATCGGTATTTTGTATTTATTTTTTGTAGTACCATATTTGAAATGCAAAAGAAAGGCCATAATGTATTATTCCAGCCCAGGTGCAATTTAGATTTTGGCCATTAGATGGCATCAGTGTATGAACCATTGCATTTCTGTTCAAAATGTTGTATCAAGACTGTCCAAATGTGCCTAATTTGTTTATGAATAACTTCAAAACTTAAAAATAAATGTTCAAAATTGTGCACTCTCCTCAAACAATATCATGTTATTATTTCACTGTAATAGCTACTGTAAATTGGACAGTGCAGTTGATTAACAAGAATTTAAGCTTTCTGCCTATATCAGATATGTCTATGTCCTGGGAAATGTTCTTGTTACTTACAACCTCATGCTAATCGCATTAGCCTACGTTAGCTCAAACGTCCCGTGGAAGGGACTCCGAACCCAGAAGAAGTTATAACATACTGTACATAGACTTACAATGACATAATATGACACCACTTAGAATATAAACTACTGTATAAAGGAATCACTATAACCTTGTTACCACATACAGTGCCTTCAGAAAGTATTCAGACCCTTTGACTTTTTCCACATTTCTACACACAATCAGTGGCGACCCGTCATTCAGGGCAGGTGGGGCTCACCTGTTTTGAGCCCCACATTTTTTGCATACATTTTTTTTATAAATATATTTTTTTTGGGGGGGGGCTTGACTGTTTTCCATGTTATTTTGGCATTAATACGTGTCACATTTCAGTTTGCAAACAATGTAAAAAACATATATCATTGAGTTAATAAAGCTGCATACCCACAGGCAGCTCCAAATGCAGGTTTTCAGCCTAGCTCAGTGCTTTCTGTGGTGGTTGGGCAGACCAGCAGAAAATAGGAGCATTGCATCGTGATTGGCTCAGCATTGCACCGTGATTGGCTCAGTGTTCTGTCACTCATGGGGACACTACGTCACCTGGCTAAGGGTAGACATCAAGAATGTGAGCCCTTTGGGTCTTGCCATTGACTTAGATTAGAAGTGCTCAAGGTCATTGGCCATAAATAAAATGACATCAAATCACATTTTATCTACAGTAGCTTTGATTGGACTGATCATGTCAAGATCTTACTTTCAAAATCTTAGCTAGCAGTTGTCATCAAATCAAGTAGACAATCTACTGGCAAATCCTTTTTAATCCTTGTCATATGATGAGAAATAATGAAGATAAATTATCGATAAAACGTATCGGTGCTCATCGGCCATTGGACATCAACTGTCACGACTTCCGCCGAAGTCGGTCCCTCTTCTTGTTCGGGCGGTGTTCGGAGTTCGACGTCACCGGTTTTCTAACCATCACCGCTCCCCTTTTCATGTGTCTGTTGGTTTTGTCTTGAGTGTACACACCTGTTATTCATTTTCTCCCAATCACGCCCCTGTTTTATTCCTTCCTTTCCCCTCTTTCCCTTGTGCGTCATTGTGATAGTTGTACTCTGTGTTATCGTTATGTTCCCAGTCTGTGTACTGTGGGTATTTGATTTTTGGATCTCGGTACTCTGGGTGGCTTGTGTTGCACCCATTTATTTATATGTTCGTGTGGGTATTTTTGCCTTTGCCAGTGTGCATTGTGGTTTCGTCTGGCGACATTATTAAATACCTTTTCACACGCAACTTACCTCCTGCGCCTGACTCCTTCTACTGTTGAACCACAGACATTACATCAACATTACACAACAAATTAGAAATTGCAAATTCAACAATGAGTTGTTTGGAAGGAGTCGGTGACAGTGGCTAACTGCATGCATTGCAACTGGGATGTGGAGAATAAACCCACTCAGACTGGGAAAATACGTTTTGAACGGTCATCCAACTCAGAATTGTAAATTTCTCTTTCTTTGATTACAAAATTTGCCAACGAAGGACTGCATCATATATGCTGCTGCATAAATTATGTAATATGCCAGGGAGATATGTATACTGTAGCTAAGAAAGTAATACTAAGTGTATGTTGTGTAGTAAGTTGTTAGTAGCCTATGTGCCTCACCCTAATGATCTATTTTCACCTCTTAGTTTCGCCTAACGTTACTGTTCTGACTCGGTGGTGCACATATAACCTGTTTTTGAGAAATGTCATCTAATATTGTTAGAGCTTTCATTGTCTGCTTATAAACCCCCTTTATTTATTCATCCTATGGTTCTGGCTTGGTGTACAGGGAAAATAGTGTAAGAGCTGCCTATGTTCTGCATTCTGTTGCTGTACATTTTAAAAGTGCTGAACACATAGTTATATCAAAATTACGGAATGCCTCTTATCTGTTCATTGTTCCTTTATGCCATAGCTTGTACATCTCAATTGTCAGGAGAAACCACATTTGTTTAAGCAAGTCAGCCATATCAGCTATGTTTTTTAAAAAGGTAGTAAATGAGACTGAATTAACTATTTCGCTGCCAGGTGTAGCGGTGGTAAGGATTCACTCCATTGTGCTGGAAAGAAAGCTCTGCTGTAGGGACAGCTTTATGTAGACCCTAACAGTTTGTGGGCACCGCTTGTTGCCGTTATAGAGCCATTCATGTATTCTTTAGTGTTGTGTTGTGTAGTAGCTATGCTGGCATGCATCTAAAAAATGTTTGGGGAGTTTGCCCCACCAAGATTTACATGCTAAAATCGCCACTGCACACAATACCCCATAATGACAAAGCAAAAACAGGTTTATAGAAATGTTTGAAAATGTATTACAAATATTTACATAAGTATTCAGACACTTTACTCCGTACTTTATTGAAGCACCTTTGGCAGCGATTACAGCCTCGAGTCTTCTTGGGTATGACTCTACAAGCTTGGCACAGTTTCTCCCATACTTCTCTGCAGATCCTCTCAAGCTCTGTCAGGTTGGATGGGAAGTGTTGCACCCCTATTTTCAGGTTTCTCCAGAGATGTTCGATCGGGGTCAAGTCCGTTCTCTAGCTGGGCCACTCAAGGACATTCAGAGCCTCTCCTATGTTGTCTTGGCTGGCTGCTTACGGTCATTGTCCTGTTAGAAGGTGAACTTTCACTCTAGTCTGAGGTCCTGAGCCCTCTGGAGCAGGTTTTCATCAAGGATCTCTCCGTACTTTGCTCCGTTCATCTTTCCTTAGATCCTGACTAGTCTCACATTCCCTGCCGCTGAAAAACATCCCAACAGAATGATGCTGCCCCCACCATGCTTCACTGTAGGGATGGTGCCAGGTTTCCTCCAGACGTGACACTTGGCACTCAGGAAAAATAGTTAAATCTTGGTTTCACCAGACCAGAGAAACTTTCTCATGGTCTGAGGGTCTTTAAGTGCCTTTTGGAAAACTCCAATTGGGCTTTCATGTGCCTTTTACTGAGAAGTGGCTTCCATCTGGACACTACCATAAATGCCTGATTGGTGGAGTGCTGCCTAGATGGTTTTCCCTTCTCCACAGAGGAACTCTGGAGCTCTGTCAGAGTTACTATCGGGTTCTTGGTCACCACCCTGACCAAGGCCCTTCTCTCCTGATTGCTCAGTTTGGCTGGACGGCAAGCTCTAGGAAGAGTCTTGGTGGTTCCAAACTTCTTCCATTTAAGAATGATGGAGGCCACTGTGTTCTTGGGGACCTTCAATGCTACAGACATGTTTTGCTATCCTTCCCCAGATCTGTGCCTCGACACAATCCTGTCTCGGAGCTCTACGGACAATTCCTTCAACCTCATGGCTTGGTTTTTGCTCTTACATGCACTGTCAACAGTGGGACTATATATTGACAGGTGTGTGCCTTTCAAAATCATGTCCAATCAATTGAATTTACCACAGGTGGACTCCAGTCAAGTTGTAGAAACATCTCAAGGATGATCAATGGAAACAGGATGCACCTGAGCTCAATTTCGAGTCTCATAGCAAAGGATCTGAATACTTACGTAAATAAGGTATTTCTGTTTTTCAAAAAAACTGTTTTCACTTTGTCGTTATGGAGTATTGTGTGTATATTTAATACATTTTAGAATAAGGCTGCAATGTAACAAAATGTGCAAAAGTGAAGGAGTCTGAATTTAAACAGGCTTAAACTAAAGTACCACTAAGTGGCAGTAGTAACATATTAATGGCTAGGACAATACGAATGACTGAATGGATGGAATATGATTTGTTTTTATAAGGACACCGGAATCTTAGGCTTGACCAAATAATGATTACTAACTCTCTTAACAGGCCAAATACACTGAAAAAGCACTCTAACGTGCTATAATAACCAAATTGTATGCATTTGCATTCACAAATATAATCCACAGAGTGTATAAGAGCTCCCTTATAACCGAAATGACTGGTATGATCCCGACCCATTCTCCACTAATAAATGTACTGCATGTAATTGAGACATGACGCTAATAAAAAATTACATAATCCAATAATTAATTGTGTAATGTAAACATGGAAAATATCTGGTTGTCTTTCCTTCTGATGTGATTTTAGAAATTGCAGCTTGCTTTCTGTTGTTGCTGGGAGGAAGTAGTTTGACAGAGGCCAACACCATGGCAGCCTGGTATAGAACAAGAAAAACACTGGATAAACTACCTTCGAAGAATGTACTAATTCAGCAAGAAATCAGTTTATTTAAGCACATACATTGGAATTCAATAGGTACTGTTATTGCTACAGTAACCTCACTGCGACAGGTTTGCTATGATCTACTAATACAGGTCCTTTCCCTTATGCATTTCCCTGGTATAGGCCGCAGGATGTCCTATACTGCTAGATATAGTCTGAAACCAGCCTCTCTAATGGTGGACCAAGGTATAGTCAGGCAGTTAACCCACTGTTCCTAGGCCATCATTGAAAATAAGAATTTGTCCTTAACTGGCTTGCCTAGTTAAATAAAGGTAAACATTTTCATTATTTTTAATAGTCTGATCTTCATGACCAGAAGACTGATTAATGTTGTTCACCTTTTCCCCATAACATTTTACAGCTGATATAGCACTTGTCATAACAGTTGTCATTGGCTACTTAGCTATTTAAATCAACAGATTTTCTACAAACACAAATAATACAATACAAAACAAAGCTTAGCTTGTTAGCTAGCTAGCTAACTAAAGAGATTTGGAAAAGTGGTATTTCCTCGCAGTAGTGTTTGCTTCCATTGTTTGCAGCATCCATGCTTGCTTTTAGCATGCTTGTGCCAGCTAAATTAAGGTTTTGCAATTAAGTTTTGCAAGCAAGTAAACATCAGTGACCACACATGGATCATGGTTTGTAACTTATCCACCAATAATCAGTGAGATTTAAATCTATAACGTCTCGTAAATTGCATTAATAACATAACTTTGATCGCATTTTCCCATCTTTTGACTGCACGCGTCTCAGAACAATCAAAACATAAACTATATATACAAAAGTATGTGGACTCCCCTTCAAATCAATGGATTTGGCTATGTATAAAATCTAGCACACAGCCATGCAATGTCCATAGACATACATTGCCATTACTGTAGAATGGCCTTTCTGAAGAGCTCAGTGACTTTCAACGTGGCACCGTCATAGGATGCCACCTTGAACAAGTCAGTTCGTCAAATGTCTGACCTGCTAGAGCTGCCCGGTAAACTGTAAGTGTTGTTATTGTGAAGTGGAAACGTCTACAACAACAGCTGCAAAGTAGTAATCCACACAAGCTCACAGAACAGGACCGATGTGGCAGTCTGACGGACTAATCTGGGTTTGGTGGATGCCAGGAGAATGCTACCTGCCTCAATGCATAGTGCCAACTGTAAAGTTTGGTGGAGGATGAAGAATTGTCTGGGGCTGTTTTTCATGGTTCGGGCTAGGCCCCTTAGTTCCAGTGAAGGGAAATCTTAACACTACAGCATACAATGAAATTCTAGATGATTCTGTGCTTCCAACTTTGTGGCAACAGTTTGGGGAAGGCCATTACCTGTGAGTCTCTCTCTCTCTCTCTCTCTCTCTCTCTCTCTCTCTCTCTCTCTCTCTCTCTCTCTCTCTCTCTCTCTCTCTCTCTCTGAGGTCCATACAGAAATGGTTTGTCGAGATCGGTGTGGAAGAACTTGACTTGCCTGCACAGGCCTAATCACCCAACATCAGTGCCTGACCTCACTAATGCTCTTGTGGATAAATGGAAGCAGCAATGTTCCAACATCTAGAAGAGTGGAGGCTGCTATAGCAGGGGGGACCAACATCAAACATGAGATGTTTGATGATGTGGTTGGATGGTGTTGGATACTTTGGTCATGTAGTGTAGCAACCAGCATAGCAGCGAACGCTATAGTTTTTTTTCTTTCATTACGTAGCCTGGGCAGAATTTGGCAAGTTCTAGCCACGGCCTTAGCAATGGATGCTAACAGCTAATCGAATCCTATTGTGTCACAGGGGTGGACACATTTTTGCAAGTGGAGACTATTTGGCATGACAGGTCCATGCCAAATCTTTTCAACCTCCTGATGGGGAAGAGGCGCTGTTGCGCTTTTTTCATGACTGTGTGTGTGGACCATTTTTAAGTCCTTAGTAATTCAGACACTGAGGAACTTGAAGGTCTCGACCCGCTCCACTACAGCGAGCTCAGCCCCCTTTTCCTGTAGTCTACAATCAGCTCCTTGGTCTTACTGACATTGAGGGAAAGGTTGTTGTCCTGGCACCACACTGCCAGGTCACTGACCTCCTCCCTGTAGAATGTCTCATCATTGCCAGTGATAAGGCCTACCACCGTTGCATCATCAGCAAACTTGGTTGCCTACCCTCACCATCTGGGGCCAGCCTGTCAGGAAGTCCAGGATCCAGGTGCAGAGGGAGGTGTTCAGCCCCAGGGTCCCAAGCTTGATGATGAGCTTGGAGGGCACTACGGTGGTGAATGCTGATCTGTAGTCAATGAAAAGCATTCACACATAGGTATTCCTCTTATTTAGGTGGGTGAGGGCAGTGTGGACTGAGATTGTGTCATCTATGTATCTGTTGGAGTGGTGTGCAAATTGAAGTGGGTCTATGGTGTCTGGGATGATGGAGTTGATGTGTACCATAGCCAGCCTTTCAAAGCACTTCATGATTACAGATTTGAGTGCTACACGGCAGTACAGGGGAGGGGAAGAGGGAGATGGGGAGGCTGTAGAGGTTGAAATGTAGTGGTGGCTCTGTGAAGGAGGTGAAGTAGATGTTGACCGCTGGATCACTGTTGTGTTCATGGTCACCAAGTTCTGTAATGGAGAGGCATGAGAATGAGGTTAGCTGAGAAGTGTGTGGACATCTGTGTGTGTGTGTGCTCGGGCACACAGCATGTCTCTTGATATGAAATGTCTTGTCTTATTGGCCAAGCCAAACCAAGATGATTTAGGCCTATTTAGTTGGAGTTATTACCATCATACCCTGAAGGAGTTACAACACACATACACATGGTGTTGCCAAAGCTTCAGCTGTTTGGCTATTACAAGGTTTGCATGGTAAACAAATGTGCATCTACCACGCACACACACACACTTGGCATTTGCACCAATTGGGTAGCTATTAAATTAATGACTACACAACAGTCGCTGCTTGACAGGGTTTCTTCAATGTAATACAAATCGGGTTTATTAAAATGCCCCCAATTATACCCAACCCCACTCGCTATACCCCCCTCATTCCTTCTGCCCCCCTCCCTTGCACAATAACATTTGTAAGTGTCTTAGTCTTTCATTTGGTGAGAACAAAGCGTGCCTTATCGGTTTAAGGGGAAACACATTCGGACGTTAAATTATTTTTAAGACCAAATGACAGTGGAGCTGTGTGGAAAGATCACTGGAGCAGCCATTGTCTCGTTAGTCTTTACCTTCTCACTCTCACACACTCACATCCACCCATTTGGGCCACATCAGCAAACACACATATATTTGATAAACACATTTACACATTTTATATAATATACTCTTTAACTTCTTCAGTCACTTCCAGTATCAACTTTTTCTCCCTTACTCTGCTTCTTTGACAGAGTGTTAGGGAACGCACAGGAAAAAAGAGGGGACATAGAGCTGGGCGAGCCTAAAACAATGGTCAATGGACAACATCTAAGCTTACTAACACAGACTGGGAAGTTCTGCACAACTTTTATAACCAAAGGGTCCATCACTCACCAATCTGACCCCCCACTCTCTTTTCTCCTGTCTCCCCCCTCTCCTCCTCTTTCTCTCCTCCTCTCTCTGAGAGAGAGAGAGAGAGAGAGAGAGAGAGAGAGAGAGAGAGAGAGAGAGAGAGAGAGAGAGAGAGAGAGAGAGAGAGAGAGAGAGAGAGAGAGAGAGAGAGAGAGAGAGAGAGAGAGAGAGAGACTCTAGGTACATATGGATGTCAGCGTGTGTGTAAATGTTTATGTAGCTATGTAGGCCTATTCGTGTGGTTTCAAGTCGCTGTGGTTGTAAATTAGTATAATGGCTGCACATGGCTGTGCTATTAATATGTGTTAAGTTTTATTCTGTGTTTGTGTGTGCAGGTGCAGGCAACAGATGCAGACCAGGGGGAGAACGGCAGGGTTTTGTACAAAATCCTCTCTGGTGAGTAAAACTTTCCAGTCGCCAGGTGGAGATACTTTTCACAGTTTCTCTCAGCCCTCACCGCACAAAAACAAGTACACCCAAAAGAGTGTCAACAACAACCCTGCATGCTAAGCATACCCTGCATGCATAATCATAACGGCCTATTTGAAGTCATACTGTATTAGCCATTTGAAAGCTCAATGATACATTTACAAGATGCAGTATCAAATTACAATGTTGGTAATATTCTAGTATTAATATTTGAATGTATATCAATACCCTCATGGCCATCTTGCACGCGATCACTCTTAAGCCGCAGCTAACATCTCTCTCCCTCTCTCACACCACTATCTCTCTGTCTCTCTCCCCATCCCCTCTCCACCCCTCTCCCCCCACCCCACCCCCTCTTTCTGCCACTTTCTCCTCCCCGTCCTTCTCTCTCTCTCTGTGTGTGTGTCTCCCCCTATCTCTCTCTCTCTGTCTGCATGTGTAGGAAACAGTAAAAGTCTGTTTAGCATCAATGAGCTCTCGGGGCTTGTGACGCGGGGCCAGAGGGCTCTGGACAGAGAGAGCAGCAGCTCCCACGTGCTAGAGGTAGAGGCCTACAACAGAGACCAAGGCAGGATGAGGAGCTCCGTACGGGTAAGTAGAGAAGGAGAGGTGAGGAGGGAAGAGGGAGAGGGGGACAGGGTAGGAGGGGAGACAGGGTCGGGAGAGAGGACAGGACTGGAGGCCTACAACAGTGACCAGAACAGGATATAGAGCTCCGTATGAGTGAGGATGGGAGGAGGATACAGGGGAGGGTAGTGGAAGACTGGGTAGAGGAGGGAGGGGACTGGGCTGGAGGTGAGGAGCTCCATACGGGTGAGAATTGAAAAGGGAGGGGGAGGAGAGAGGACAGGGCTAGAGGTGGACACCTACAAAAAGTGACCAGGGCAGGATGAGAAGCTATGTATGGGTGAGTCAGGAGATAGGGGAGGAAGAGGGGATGGGGAAGGAGGGAAGAGGGGACATGGCAGAATATAGAAGAGGAGACTGTTGTGGCAGGATATGTGGCAGGATTTAGAAAATAACAAAGGAGAGAGAGGGTAGTGTATTGGAAGATGAGAGGGTAAGGGACAGGACATATTAGAGAATAGGGCTGGAGTAGAGTATGGGGCAAAAGGGAGAGGGGTGTGGGGGTATAACATAAAGGGCACCTGTAAACTTGTGAGTAGTTGTCCAGTTATACTTCTTTGACTCAAACTCTCTATCTTCCCCTTACAGGTGATAGTGTATGTGGAAGACGCCAACGACGAGCCACCAGTGTTCACCCAGCAGCAGTACAACCGTCTGGGCCTGAGGGAGACAGCTGGCATTGGCACCTCTGTCATCGTAGTCCGAGCCACAGACCCCGACACCGGTGGGTGTTGTAGTGTAACATAATGTGCTACAGTACCCATTGCCCTCTGTACAAGCTGGTATTATTGATAATAAATACAGTGTAATGTACATACATATACATACTACAATGTATTGATAAAGAGACAGGACAACATTATGTCAGCTTCAGAATATCTTTACTAAAATTTAACTGAATATTCTGTACAGAGCATTATGGGTACTGTAGTACATCATGCTACAGGGGTGTCCCTCAATAAGCCAATGAAGTGGGGTGTTAGAGGGCTCTCCCCGCCTCCATAGTTGGTGTTATATGACTCTCATACAGCTTTTATGCTGAGTTGTATTGCTCTGTCTGCCCCCGGTACTGAAACTAGCATTTAGCTGAGCGCCATTAATCTGAGTGTCATTTAACCCTCTACTTCTGCTATTCTGTGTGGGCTTCCTCTATTCACTTCCCGTCCTGTAATGTGTAGCACAAACACTGTGTGGAAGAACTGTTGCTGTGATGTTGACAGTCACCAAACACTGCAACTTTGGTCTACATCACCTCTGAGGACATAATGAGGTCATATCCTGCCCACATGTCATGGAAAGTTGGAAATGTCTCTTTGTTAGAGCAGAATATAGATTTTTGGTTATATTGTGGTTGGATAGGGATGTGTAGCAACAATGCATGGCTACGTACTTAGTTTTAGTGTAAGAGCTGTTTGAAAAGACCTCCTGAAATTTCAGCCTGGGAGGGATGGAGTTTTGGCCTGCCTGGTGACATCAGTAGTAGTTAATAAACCAATAAGAAATAGAGTTCCAAACCTCTCTGCCAATAACAGCTAGTATTCAGTTTTGCCCTCTCCACTCGGACCACTCCCAGACAGTCCTAGCAAAATTCTTGCTAGAGAAATTGTTCTTGCAAAGAAGCTATTTTCGTTTCTTTTTGAACATTTTAATTGAAAACAGTAAGTAATGTACTTAATTGTTACCCAGAAATGATTTCATATTGAGATAAAAAAAACAGCTGCATTGGGCCTTAAAGAAAAAAAACATTTTGTTTGTTCATTTCTCTCACTTGCTTTGCATCCCTTCTCCACACCTCCTTCCCTTTACACCTTGCCCTGCCACCCTATCTTCCCACCCTCCATCCAGGTGACGGCGGGGCGGTGGCCTATGCCCTCGTCTCCGGGTCCGACCGTAAGTTCGATGTGGACGTGAGCACGGGCCTGGTGACCACTGTAGACTACCTAGACTACGAGACCAAGACCAGTTACCTGATGAATGTGTCGGCTACTAACCAGGCACCGCCGTTCCACCGTGGCTTCTGCACGGTCTACGTGACCTTACTTAATGAGCTGGATGAGGCAGTGGCGTTCTTCTCGGCGGGCTACGAGGTGTCGCTCCAAGAGAACATCGCCACGGGAACGGAGGTGGTGCAGGTACAGGCGCAGTCGGCGGACAACCTCAACCAGCTGTCGTATCGCTTCGACCCGGACACATCGCCAGCCGCCCTCACTCTCTTCAAGATTGACAGTATCACAGTGAGTCGGTGGACAGGATGGGGTGGAACACCATATGATCATTTTTCACTCTTAGTGGACAGTAGGGTTAAGGTCAATTCCATTTAAATTCAGGAAGTAACTACAAATCCAATTCCAATTATTCCTGAATTGATTGAATTGAAATGGAATTGAACCCCAACCCTGCTGGATACTGTACTCTGCTCAGAATAGGATTACACTGTATATTTCAAACTAGGATAAATCAGGTTGTTTGTTCATGTGTTTTACTTCTTCTCTCCCTCTCTTTTTCCTTCTCTCTCGATCTTTCTGTCCATCCCCAGGGTCGTATCACAGTCACAGGGCTGCTGGACAGAGAGGAGGGGGACCTCTACACCCTGACTGTAGTGGCTGACGATGGGGGACCAAAAAAAGACTCCACTGTGGTACGGCAGTCACTTCTTTCTTTCTATCTATCCTTCTTTTTTTCTTAATTTCCTTCTTTCTTCTTGTTTTGACAGTAGATGCTTGTAAATTATTATTCCGTTGTCAGAGATGGGCAGTATTTCTGTTACATGTATTAGGAATAGGTATTTTTTTATTAAAATACTGCACTTTTCCATTCCATTTTCTTAAGCGTTTCACAATTTTCAAATCAAATTTTATTTGTCACATTTGCGAAAAACAACACTTTTGTTTACTGTGAAATGCTTACTTTACAAGCCATTAACCAACAATGCAGTTTTAAGAAAATAGATTGAAGAAAATATTTACTAAATAAACCAAAAGTAAAAAATTTAATAAAAAAGTTACACAAGAAAATAACAATTGAGTGGCCCCCTTTTACCCTGCAAGTCTGATGGCACTATGGTGTGATAAGTGTGTCTGGTAATTGACCAGAATGTTAATATAAAAATAAACACTTGCAAAGTGTCACGACTTCCACCGACGGTGGCTCCTCTGCCTGTTCGGGCGGCGTTCGGCGGTCGTCGTCACCAGCCTATTAGCTGCCACCGATCCTCGTTTCCTTTCTGTTGATTGTTCTATTGTTTGCACCTGTTTTTTGTTTTTATTCTAGGGCTATTTAAGCCGGTCAAGCCCGCCTCCTTTTGTGCGGGCTTGTTTATCTGTTTTGGTGGACGTTCGTGCATGTCGTCATTTTGTGCCCGTGTTTCTGTTTTGAGCGCCTGTTTGTTTGTGCGCCTGCTGTGTATTGGGCGTTGTATTCACACGCCAAATTATAGAGGAGCGTTTTTCCCTACACCGTGCTCTCTGCATTTGACTCCACACCCACCACTTCTCGCTGATCGTGACACAAAGCATGCTGGGCATTATTCTAAAGAGCTCTATCCACAAAACAAGGCCAATAATAATTTTTTACATAAACATTTACATTTAGCTAATTTAGCAGACATTCTGATGCAGAGCGACTTACAGTCAATGCATTCAACTAAAGTAGATAAACAACCACATATCACAGTCATAGCAAGTCAAACTTTTTTTTGTTACCTTTACTGAGAATGCTGTTGTAGTGAAGGCATGTACTTGCAAATGTATTTGTATTTTGAAAATACCAAAAAACTAAAATAATTATATTATGATTAATACAATACTTTGCAGAAGTATTTTGAATTGCATTTTGATACATTGGTCTTTAGAGTATTTTGTCATTTTAACAAGAAAGTTTCTTTGCCCATCTCTGCCAGTTGTCAGGTCTCACCTGTTTTCAATAATGAACCATGTAACAATTTGTTTAATCTATTCTGTTGTAGAAAATGTCAGTTAATGACAATCTTTGTTTTCACCTCGTTACTGCCATCTAATGGGGAAATTGCAGAAGGTATGTGTTGCTTTCCGTCTTCAATCTGGAGAACTGCCTTATTGTTTTAATGACAACCTTGATTAAGTTTGTGCGTGTGTGTACGTATGTGTCACAAATGTGCTTGAATTATTTTTAAACAGCGTACCGTGTTAATCATATTGAAATCAAAAGGTATGTAGCATTCCATCCTCCTTGTCAATGGCTATCTCTCATTGGCTGTGTCTATACATGTGGCAGGTGTCAATCACCATACTGGATGAGAATGACAATAGTCCCGAGTTTGATATCACATCTGATTCGTCGGTGGAGATTCCAGAGAACACGCCCATCGGGAAGAGAGTGGCTGTGGTGCTGGGGCGCGACAAAGATGCCGGGAATAATGCACTGGTTAGAGAGAGAGAGACTTTTGACTTTTTGTGCTGCATACTCACCTTTCCCTCTACCCCACGATACAACACAACATCACACATAACAATAACCAAAAACTCACCACTTCTACAACCCTATATCTAACCCATATTCCCCAGCTATATAGACGGCCTCCCCGACGCATCATATCTCCTTAAACATCGCCACATTTTTGATCATTTTATAGAACTCAAATTCCACCGTAAGGCACGCAGAGACCATCCCATTAAATCATTGTTAAGGGTCTGTTATCCCCCCACCTTTGACCCTGTTCCTCCAAATAGCCAACTTTGCCTGAGCGAACAGAAAATTCAACAACACATATTTGGCCTTTTCCTTATTCGAATACCTGTAGCCCGTTATAAACATACCAAAAGTAAACTCCGCCCCCAACCTCTCACACAGACATTCCAACTGAGACATTAATGGCATTAACCTGGCACACACAGAAAACACATGATGCACAGTTTCACTCATGACACAGAAAGGACTCCCCTGTCTGACTCCCGGGTCGACCCATGCCAACCAGCTATTAGTGGCCAGCGCTCCATGTAGAACCCTCCACTGGAGGTCCCCTGACCTCTTTGGTATTGGGAGTTTATAGAGCCCCCTAAAACCAACAATACCCCCTGCCACTGATGTGCCTTCACTCCTGTCAAGCTCCAAATAGCTGTTCCTCACCTTAATGCAGAGGTTGTGGAGGGCTTTACCTCCCACCCCCTTAAACTCCCCCAGGCTCGGAGTGTTAAAGTCCAACAAGTCCTCATACCCTTGCCAGTCCCCAGTCTCTGTCGTCACCTGCTGTGGTGGAAACATTGGTGGATCCTCCCCCTTTGGCCTCTCAAACACCCTCCTTACCGGTACAGACAGTGCCTCCTAGACTTCCCCCAGCAATCTCTAATCTCTAAGAGATGTTAGTCCTGTTTGTTGTGCCAGGACTTCTGGGGTTTTCCTCCCCTCCTCCCCCTGCAGCCGCAGGTCGGCAGCTCATCGGCAACTCTCCTACCCCAACGCATTCATGCAACACACAAAAGAAGTCCAGTCCAACTTCACTGGGAGTCCATCGACCCCCGGTGCACGGCTGGGGGACATCTGGGTTGCGGCCTCTGCCAGTACATGGGACAATAGGGGAATGTCAATTTCATCCCTCTGTGCCAGAAAGAGCTTAGGGAGTTATTCAAACAAAACCTGAGCACATATAGGATCTCACAGTTCTGCCCTATACAAGTGTTGCACACTGTTCAAAAGCTTAGAATCTTGGCAATCTCACAGCGTTGTCAGATTTGAAAAAGGCTTTACGGCGAAAGCAGAACATTTGATTGTCTGAGGACAGCGCCCCGCATATTTTCAGCATTAGCATAATAACGAAACCAGCACGGGTGTCACAAAACTCATAAAAAGCGATAAAATAAATTGCTTACCTTTGAAGATCTTCTTCTGATGGCATCCGAAGCGTCCAAGCAAGACAATCAATGTTCCTTTTGTTCGAAAAAGTCCCTCTTTATATCCATAAAGCTCCGTTTGGTTGGCACGTTTTGTTCAGAAAATCCACCGTCCACTCGTCCATTATACAAGACATGCAGAGCGTTAAAAATATACCTATTAACTTTGTCCAAACAAATCAAACAACGTTTTTATATATCCTTAGGTACACTAATATGTATATTAATGATAATATTTCAGATGGATAATATCCTGGGCGATAGAAAAGGAAAAAACCAAGGCACTCGCTCACAGTCCCGCGCGTAAAAGAGAAAAGTGACTTAGTCACTCCACTTGGATACACTTTTTCTACTCCCTTATTTTTCAAGGTAAACACATGAAACCTTGTCTAAAGACTGGTGACATCTAGTGGAAGCCATAGGTACTGCAACCTGGTAGCTGGAATCCAGCATTTCCTATAGCAACTCAATGGAAAATGAGCCAGCTCACAGAATCACATTTTCTCGGATGGATTTTCCTCTGGTTTTCGCCTGCCATATCAGTTCTGTTATACCCACAGACATTATTTTAACAGTTTTAGAAACTTCAGATTGTTTTCTATCCAATAATACTATGTGCATATCCTAGTTTCTGTGCCTGAGTACGAGGCATTTTACTTTGGACATGCCAGACTCTCCAAAACTCTCAACACTGCTGCCGCTCCCTAACAGGTTTTAATGATGTCCCTTAACACCCCCTCTGAGCCTGAATGAGGCTCCTCCCCATTTCTATCTTTTGTAAAATCCATCATACAGTTACAGTCCTCGCCTACCACCAGCGTCTCTTCAGGCGCTACCTATGACAGTTCCTGTGTAAGACACCAAAACAGACACCCCATCTCTCTCCCTGTGTTAGGCACATACACATTTATAAGGACCAAACCCCTGTTGTTAATTTATGCTTTTACTAAAGCAGTCTACTCATACATACCTCCTTTTGAGGAGCACATTTTAACAGCCAAACCCGGTGCAAAAAGGACTGCCAATAGCAAAGCTCAGAAATCCCCATGCCAGAAAAAAACTATTAATCTAAACAGCGTCTGAAGGTAGACCCTTATGCACGGTTGTGACCCACTTTCTCAACCCAAACTGTTTCCTGGGTGAGAGGACACCATGCCCCTAATTTTTCATAGCGTGTTGTACTGATCTGACAAACTTTCCCGGATCACAAAAAAAAGCTTAAAGATGAACCTTTTTCCCTTTAGTCTCATTCAGGAACTTTGACAGTTTCCTCACCATGTACTTTGACCTCTGCCTGACTGGTTGTCAGCTCTGGACTCGTTGAGGCGGAGTCTGAAAAGAAAGCTTCCTCATCGTCCTCAGACTCACCTTCCTCCTCCTTCTCATCTCCATCTCCCATCCTGACCACCTGCCCTTTCTATCTAGTCAGAGCCTCCCCCCAGAACCAGGTAAAGGTTCCTTAGTGCCTTTGGCCACACTTGCCTCTCCCCTCCCGCCTCCTTTATTCGTCCCCTTTTTCCTCTTCCGCTTGCCCCTCCCTACTATACTCTCCTCATCCACTAGCATAACCTGACTAGGCCCAGCCTCATCTACACCACCATCCATGACATGACTAGACCCAGCCTCATCTGCACCACATTCCATAGCATGACTAGACCTAGCCTCAGCTACACCACCACCACCTATACCCTGACTAGACCCAGCCTCATTTACACCACCATCTATAGCATGACTAGGCCCAGCCTCTGCTACCGTGGTCTCATGGCCCCCTGAATGTTTACCTCGATTTCCCTCACTGACGCTTGTACCCTCACCTTGTCTACGGCCTTTATGTGTGCACGCAATGCTCTTATGCCCCAAATCCCCACACTCAAAGCATAGTAGACTCTCGTTGCTGGCTAACCCCGCGTAGAGCCCCTCCCCATGCCTCACTTTAAAATGCACATTTAACTGTTTCTCATTGTTGTTCAGAAACATGAACACTTGCCTCCGGAACGATACAACATGCTTAACAGCATCTGCCTAAAAACCTGCCAACAGTACACAAAAAACGCTAGCAAACTTTGATCATCCGTAATAAACGGAGACAGGTTCGCAACTAGTCGAAGGAGTTGAAAGAGGAGAAATCGGCACCAACACATCCCTTACAAATATTCCACTAGCAATCAGCCTACCCACCAAATTCACTCTTTTCATGAACACAACCACAGCTTTGTTCATTATGGATGCAGAATGTATAAATTCAGCTCATACCTGTTCACAGACCATGAGCAGAACCTCTTCCACCTTAACGCCATTCTCAGGAACACACCTGAAACCATGCCGTAAAGACAGCGTCTCCACCGTGCTAGGCTGTGAAGCCATCGTGCACACTACACCGTTCAAACCCCGGGAGACTAAAACTCTGTCCTCTTCCTCCCTAACTTAAGTAAGTAAGGACAGAGCCCTTCACCCAGCGTCTCAACTACAAAACACTGCGCTGAGAGAGAAAGAGAAAGAGAGATCAAGCCTAGTTGAACTATTTTCTGCTCTTCACCTGCTCTTTCTCCTTTTCTGTGCTCTCACTACATCCCCTCCTCTTTGTCTCTCTCAGGTGAACTTCAGTCTGGTGGCAGGAAACATGCAGGATGTGTTTGAGATCCGGACAGTGAACCACACCAATGGAGAGATCTACGTCAACTCCCCTCTGGACAGAGAGTCTGTTGACCGCTACATGCTCAAGGTCACATCCATTTTCTTTATTTATTTATTTGATTTAACCTTTATTTAACTAGGCAAGTCAGTAAAGAACAAATTCTTATTTGCAATGACGGCCTACCAAAAGGCAAAAGGCCTCCTGCGTGTACGGGGATAAAAATATATACAGTTGAAGTCAGAAGTTTACATGCACCTTAGCCAAATACATTTAAACTCAGTTTTTCACAATTCCTGACATTTAATCCTAGTTACAATTCCCTGTCTTAGGTCAGTTAGGATCACCACTTTATTTTAAGAATGTGAAATGTCAGAATAATAGTAGAGAGAATGATTTATTTCAGCTTTAATTTCTTTCATCACATTCCCAGTGTGTCAGAAGTTTACATACACTCAATTAGTTTTTGGTAGCATTGCCTTTAAATTGTTTAACTTGGGTCAAACGTGTTGGGTAGCCTTCCACAAGCTTCCAACAATAAGTTGGGTGAATTTTGGCCCATTGCTCCTGACAGAGCTGATGTAACTGAGTCAGGTTTGTAGGCCTCCTTGCTCGCAGACGCTTTTTCAGTTCTGCCCACACATTTTCTATAGGATTGAGGTCAAGGCTTTGTGATGGCCACTCCAATAGCTTGACTTTGTTGTCCTTAAGCCAATTTGCCACATCTTTGGAAGTATGCTTGGGGTCATTGTCCATTTGGAAGACCCATTTGTAGATATCCACATAATTTTCCTGCCTCATGATGCCATCTATTTTGTGAAGTGTACCAGTCAAAGGGCAAGAAGGTAGAGACAACAATACATCACGCAAAGCAGCCACAACTGTCAGTATGAGTGTCCATGATTGAGTCTTTGAATGAAAATATTGAGTTAAAACTTTGAGTGTTTGTTGCAGCTCGTTCCAGTCGCTAGCTGCAGTGAACTGAAAAGAGGAGCGACCCAGGGATGTGTGTGCTTTGGGGACCTTTAACAAAATGTAACTGGCAGAACTGGTGTTGTATGTGGAGGATGAGGGCTGCAGTGGATATCTGAGGCCTAAGAGACCCATCTACCAGTGGGTCTTCGACGAATATACAGAGATTACCAGTTTACAGAGGAGTATAGAGTGCAGTGATGTGTCCAATAAGGAGCATTGGTGACAAATCTGATGGCCGAATGGAAAAGAACATCTAGCCTCTCGAGAGCGCGCATACTTGCCGATCTATAAATTATGTCTCTGTAATATAGCATGGGTAGGATGGTCATCTGTGTTCAGAACAATGTTAAGGGTAGAGAAAGCTTGTTGAACACTAAGCAAGCTTTGTGGTAGACCATTTAACACAAAATCCGGGGTGCAGGTGAGTATAAAACTGTATCATCTGCATATAAATGGATTAGAGACCATCCTACTGCCTGACTATGTTGTTGATGTAAATTGAGAAGAACGTTGGGCCTAGGATTGATCCTTGGGATACTCCCTTGGTGACAGGCAATGGCTGAGACAGCAGATTTTCAGCAGATGGGTCTTCCAAATGGATGGGTCTTCCAAATGGACAATGACCCCAGATCACACACGTCACGTATCGTTAGCTAACGAGCCAGCCAGCTAAAGTTAGGTAGTTAAACAACAATGAGCATTGTGCCAAATCATGTCGTTACTACCCTGCATGAAACTGCTGGGAGCTAACCAACCAGGTTCAATTTTAGCTAGCTAACATTAGGCTCTAATTAGCAAAGCAAACGGTTCTGGGATACAATTAACGTCATACACGTAACGTTAGTTAGGGAGCTATCTAGCTAACAGTACACTTTAACTTGAAATGAAACCACTTTTTGTACAAAATGAGAAACGTGTAATATCTGAAAATGTAGCTAGGTAGACTATCTTACCTGTATACATCATCATGCATGATGGATGTGTCTCCCTGTCATGGATGGCATGCCATGGTTCCCCTTAGTTTGAAGATGTAATCCGGAAACAGGTGTTTTCTCCATCTCTTTAGCTATCACAATCTTATTCCACTGATTTCAAAACTCGATCCTCCAGAAAGTGGAGAGCAACACTTATGAAGCTCCACTACACCATTTTGTTTTTAAACGTGTTCGACAGGATTACCAACACAGACTGACCAGCTCAAATAGACAAACTCCTCTCTCGGCATGTCCAGCCCACTCATTATCTCAGCCAATCATGGCTAGTGGAAAGATTGATGTCTTTTTCTGTGGTTTAACCAACAAGGCTCATAATTTAACAATTGTATATGTATTTATAGATGACATACAAGTTTGTTATTAAGGCACATGAAAGTTCACATGTTCCAGAAGGCATTTCTGCCAAAAAACACATTTTGATAAAAAAATAAAATAATGGTCTGGCATTTTTATGGTGCTTTTAGAGCAGTGGCTTCTTCCTTGCTGAGCAGCCTTTCAGGTTATGTCGATATAGGACTCATTTTACTGTGGATATAGATACTTTTGTACCTATTTCCTCCAGCATCTTGACAAGGTCCTTTGCTGTTGTTCTGGGATTGATTTGCACTTTTTGCACCAAAGTATGTTCATCTATAGGAGACAGAACGTGTCTCCTTCCTGAGGGGTATGACAGCTGCGTGGTCCCATTGTGTTTATACTTGCGTACTATTGTTTGTACAGATGAACGTGGTACCTTCAGGCATTTGGAAATTGCTCCCAAGGATGAACCAGACCTGTGGAGGTCTTGGCTGATTTCTTTACATTTTTTCCCATGATTTAAAGCAAAGAGGCACTGAGTTTGAAGGTAGGCCTTGAAATACATCCACAGGTACACCTCCAATTGACTCAAATTATGTCAATTAGCCTATCAGAAGCTTCTAAAGCCATGACATCATTTTCTGGAATTTTCCAAGCTGTTTAAAGGCACAGTCAATTTAGTGTATGTAAACTTCTGACCCACTGGAATTGTGGTACAGTGAATTATAAGTGAAATAATCTGTCTGTAAACAGTTGTTGGAAAAATGTCCTAACCGACTTGCCAAAACTATAGTTTGTTAATAAGACAGTTGTGGAGTGGTTGAAAAACGAGTTTTAGTGACTCCAACCTAAGTGTATGTAAACTTCCGATTTCAACTATATATACAACTATATATACAACTATATATATGTGGACACCCCTTCAAATTAGTGGATTTGGCTATTTCAGCCACTCACGTTGCTGACAGGTGTATAAAATCAAGCACACAGCTATGCAATCTCCATAGACAAACATTGGCACTGAAGAGCTCAGTGACTTTCAACGGGGAACCGTCATAGGATGCCACCTTTCCAACAAGTTGTTTGTCAAATTGGGGAGAAAAAAACAGGTTAGAAAATAATACAAATAATATTAATAATAGATCTGCCCTGTTAGAGCTTACCCGGTCAACAGTAAATGCTGTTATTGTGAAATTGAAACACGTAGCGCGTAAAAAATCATCTGTCTGCATTTGCAACACTCACTACTGAGTTCCAAGCTGCCTCTGGAAGCAACGTCAGCACAATAACTGTTTGTTGGGAGCTTCTTGAAATGGGTTTCCATGGCCGAGCAGCCGCACACAAGCCTAACATCACCATACGTAATGCCAAGCGTCGGCAGGAGCTGTGTGAAGCATTGGACTCTGGAGCAATGGAGTTCTGAATCACACTTCTCTGGAGTGATGAATCACACTTCACCATCTGGCAGTCTAGTGGACTAATCTGGGTTTGGCAGATACCAGGATAACGCTACCTACCCCAATGCACAGTGCCAACTGTAAAGTTTGGTGGAGGAGGAATAATTGCCTGGGGCTATTTTTCATGGTTCGGGCTGCGAACTAATGCTCTTGTGGCTGAATGGAAGCAAGTCCCCCCAGCGATGTTCCATCATCTAGTGGAAAGCCTTCCCAGAAGAGTGGAGGCTGTTATAGCAGCAATGAGGGGACCAACTCCATATTAATGACCATGATTTTGGAATGAGATGTTTGACGAACAGGTGTCCACATACTTTGGTCATGTGTGTGTTATGACAGGTGCGTGCCATGGACAGCGGTGTGCCTCCCCACTACAGCGACCTCTCTCTCACTGTCAACATCCTGGACGTCAACGACAACACACCCATCATTGAGAGCCAGGGGGGCTACAACGTCAGCATCAGTGAAGTGAGTCACACACACGTCAGTCAGTCTATACAATCATATGCACACACACGCAAACGTACACACACACAGTCACACACGTCAGTCAATTACATACAGAATAATATACAAACACCCAAACACACACACACGCATCTATCAATTAAACTTTTAAAGTGTCCTCTGTGTCGTAGATGCTTTAAAAAATATATGTTTGCCTGTGTTTAAAAAAAGTTATTAACTCCACTTCGGTCTGAATTTAGTGAAACTACCAACAAACTACTGCAAAATTTGGTTAAATTACTAGTTGAATTACATGTATTGGAACTACTCCCCAACACTGACCCAAAGATTGTGGGTTTGATACCCGCAACCGCCTTTCAAGCTTTCTGTCTCCTTACCCTGTCTCCCCATTTCATTCTGTACAGCCTGTATACAAGTCTCCCAAAAATATGAATGGAGGGTAGAATTTCACTCTGCTTTAAAAACCGTAAACAACAACAAAAAAAAACGATGAAACATATACAGTACACAGAAAATATAGTGTATTACGCACATGATTCTGAAAAAGTTATTGTCCATCTATCTGTGTGTGTTAGAATGTGGGGGGCGGTACGTCCGTCCTGCGCGTGGTGGCCACCGACCGTGACATCGGGACAAATGCCATGCTCTTCTACTACATCACCTCGGGTAACCAGGACCTCACCTTCCGTATGGACCGCATGACAGGTGAGATGACGACCCGACCGTGCCCACCCGACCGTGAGCGCCAGCAGGAGTACCGGCTGACCGTGATGGTGGAGGACGACGGCACGCCACCACTATCGGTGAGTCAGAGAGGGTCAGAGGTCAAGGGTGGGAGGGGGTGGGGGCTGACACACAGAGCTAAGGGAACAGGGATGATTTGAATTGGACAGGGTTTTGGTCACTGTTACCAGGGTCACGTTTAGTAGGCGAATGTTGCAGAACATAATGAATTGAGCCGTCTACATGTCAGAGAGGCAGGTTTGTTTTATCTGAACGTTACACAATATTGTGCCTTGTTAAACACTCCCCCTGGACAGTAGCAGTGTAACTTGTGACTTGGCTATAGGTTGTAGGACTGGCTTCAGTCAGAAGAGTCATATCAGGTTATCACAGTTAACCACAGAAAACATGTAGCCCTCTGTTGGTGTTTCTCAGTACTGCAAGCATTTCACCTTATGGATGAGCTAGGATTAGGCTGGTTTATTCCTGGTATTTTGAATGAGTCAATTCCTTTGAAGTGGTTTCAGTGACGAATATGATGAAACTGTATAAAGTAAGGAAAACGTTTTGAATAAGTCAATATTTGAAATAATACATCAAAGTAGTATTGGCAAATCATTTATTCAGGCCTCAGAACATGGAGAAAGACTTCAAAACACATTCTAACACATTTGAAGACAATGTTCACATGGCAATGCTCCCACATAAGGAGCTATAAAAATAAACCCTTTATATAGTATGGCATAAGCTTATAGATGATTTGTGAAGGATGTACATGTATGTAGTGCATATTAAGACTTCATGCATGCTATATATATGTTGTTGTTTATTTAAAGTGGCCCCATGATGAGTAGCAGGTTGATGGTTTATTCCCATGTGTTCTGCGTTGGCTGATCAGAGGTATAGGGACAAGAAGTACACTGTGATACACAGGAAGTGCACAACGATGTGCAATAACAGGAAATCCACGGCTGTGGTGCCATTTTACTGAAAGAGGAAGAAGAGACTTGTTACTTCCTGTTGAGAAACCTTGCAAGAGCTCTTCACATGTTTCTCACCACTGTGTGCATGCATGCATGCAAGCCTGCGTTCTCTCTTTTTGCGCAAATGTGGGACTTCTACGTCATGTGATCGGTCTTTGTGGTCGTCTATATGTGGCCTCCGTCTCACAGAGTCTATGATTGACACACTTGGTGGAAAAAGTACCCAATTGTCATACTTGAGTAAAACTAAAGATACCTTAATAGAAAATGACTCAAGGTAAAGTCACCCAGTAAATACTACCAAATAGATGTCAATGTTTGGGCTCTTGGAGAGTTGGAGCCCCCCCTGCTCTCCACTTCTTCCTAAAGTGTGCACTTGTCCACTATCTACATGGGGGTCCTCTGTAGCTCATTTGGTAGAGCATGGCACAAGCAAGTGCATGACAAGTAATTTTTACAACAATTGTTTACAGACAGATTATTTCACTTATAATTCACTGTATCACAATTCCAGTGGGTCAGAAGTTTACATACACTAAGTTGACTGTGCCTTTAAACAGATGGGAAAATACCAGAAAATGATGTCATGGCTTTAGAAGCTTCTGATAGGCTAATTGACATAATTTGAGTCAATTGGAGGTGTACCTGTGGATGTATTTCAAGGCCTACCTTCAAACTCAGTGCCTCTTTGCTTTAAATCATGGGAAAAAATGTAAAGAAATCAGCCAAGACCTCCACAGGTCTGGTTCATCCTTGGGAGCAATTTCCAAATGCCTGAAGGTACCACGTTCATCTGTACAAACAATAGTACGCAAGTATAAACACCATGGGACCACGCAGCCGTCAAACCGCTCAGAAAGGAGACGCGTTCTGTCTCCTAGAGAAGAACGTACTTTGGTGTGAAAGGTGCAGATCAATCCCAGAACAACAGCAAAGGACCTTGTGAAGATGCTAGAGGAAACCGGTACAAAAGTATCTATATCCACAGTAAAACAAGTCCTATATCGACATGACCTGAAAGGCCGCTCAACAAGGAAGAAGCCACTGCTCCAAAATCGCCATAAAAAGACCTGACTACGGTTTGCAACTGCACATAGGGACAAAGATCGTACTTTTTGGAGAAATGTCCTCTGGTCTGATGAAACAAAAATATAACTGGCCATAATGACCATCGTTATGTTTGGAGGAAAAAGGGGGAGGCTTGCAAGCTGAAGAACACCATCCCAACCGTGATGCACGGGGGTGGCAGCATCATGTTGTGGGGGTGCTTTGCTGCAGGAGGGACTGATGCACTTCACAAAATAGATGGCATCATGAGGAATGAAAATTATGTGGATATATTGAAGCAACATCTCAAGACATCAGACAGGAAGTTAAAGCTTGTCGCAAATGGGTCTTCCAAATGGACAATGACCCCAAGCATACTTGCAAAATGGCTTAACTTCTTAGGGAGCAGCGCACGAGGTGACCGTTTTGGAGACCCTGGCGTGCCCAAAGTAAAATGCCTCCCATTATATGAGGCATTTTCATAAGGGAGGGGTTCAAAATGAGGCAATGTGTCAAAAACACTTTTTCCAGGACAGAAATTCCTCGGGTTTTCGCCTGCTATATCCGTTCTGTTATAGTCATAGACATTATGTTAACACTTTTAGAAACTTCAGAGTGTTTCCTATCCAATAGTACTAATTATGTGCATATCCTATTTTCTGGGCCTGAGTGAGAGGCATTTTACTTTGGGCAGGCCAGACTCTCCAAAACCGTCACCTCGGGAGCCGCACCGTAAGAAGTTAAAGTGTCCCAGCTGTCAGGTTTACATCTAAATATTGTGAAACGTATGTGATAAAACATTAAACGATTTGTGAAAAGATGCAATGATATTAACCTTCTAAAGTTAACCAAATCAATGGCCATGCCCACTTGAGCATAGACATTATGTTGGCGCCATGGAACTGCCCTTTTCTACTCCAGAGTATAAAACCACCCGTGATTAAATTTAATATTTAATGCCAACGAGAGACCCACGGTAAACCGGACATCTTGAATGGTTAAGAAATCAGAGAATGACGGGACAGAGTCTGCACTTTGGAATAGCTACAATTCTATAGGCCATCTGAGACCAGAAAAAACGCATGTGAAAAATGTTAGAAATGGAATTGCATTTTAATGAGGGAAATAAGTATTTGACCCCCTCTCAATCAGAAAGATTTCTGGCTCCCAGGTCTCTTTTATACAGGTAACGAGCTGAGATTAGGAGCACACTCTTAAAGGGAGTGCTCCTAATCTTAGTTTGTTACCTGTACAAAAGACACCTGTCCACAGAAGCAATCAATCAATCAGATTCCAAACTCTCCACCATGGCCAAGACCAAAGAGCTCTCCAAGGATGTCAGGGACAAGATTGTAGACCTACACAAGGCTGGAATGGGCTACAAGACCATCGCCAAGCAGCTTGGTGAGAAGGTGACAACAGTTGGTGTGATTATTCTCAAATGGAAGAAACACAAAAGAACTGTCAATCTGCCTCGGCCTGGGGCTCCATGCAATATTTCACCTCGTGGAGTTGCAATGATCATGAGAACGGTGAGGAATCAGCCCAGAACTACACGGGAGGATCTTGTCAATGATCTCAAGGCAGCTGGGACCATAGTCACCAAGAAAACAATTGGTAACACACTACGCCGTGGAGGACTGAAATAGTGCAGCGCCCGCAAGGTCCCCCTGCTCAAGAAAGCACATATACAGGCCCGTCTGAAGTTTGCCAATGAACATCTTAACGATTCAGAGGACATCTGGGTGAAAGTGTTGTGGTCAGATGAGACCAAAATGGAGCTCTTTGGCATCAACTCAACTTGCCGTGTTTGGAGGAGGAGGAATGCTGCCTATGACCCCAAAGAACACCATGCCCACCGTCAAACATGGAGGTGGAAACATTATGCTTTGGGGCTGTTTTTCTGCTAAGGGGACAGGACAACTTCACCGCATCAAAGGGACAATGGACGGGGCCATGTACCGTCAAATCTTGGGTGAGAACCTCCTTCCCTCAGCCAGGGCATTGAAAATGGGTTGTGGATGGGTATTCCAGCATGACAATGACCCAAGACACACGGCCAAGGCAACAAAGGAGTGGCTCAAGAAGAAGCACATTAAGGTCCTGGAGTGGCCTAGCCAGTCTCCAGACCTTAATCCCATAGAAAATCTGTGGAGGGAGCTGAAGGTTCGAGTTGCCAAACGTCAGCCTCGAAACCTTGGAGACTTGGAGAAGATCTGCAAAGAGGACTGGGACAAAATCCCTTTTGAGATGTGTGCTAACCTGGTGGCCAACTGCAAGAAACGTCTGACCTCTGTGATTGCCAACAAGGGTTTTGCCACCAAGTACTAAGTCATGTTTTGCAGAGGGGTCAAATACTTGTTTCTCTCATTAAAATGCAATTCCATTCATAACGTTTTTCTGTATTTTTTTGTTATTCTGTCTCTCACTGTTCAAATAAACCTACCATTAAAATTATAGACTGACCATTTCTTTGTCAGTGAGAAAACGTACAAAATCAGCAGGGGATCAAATACTTTTTTCCCTCACTGTATACATTGCAATTATTCTCGAATGAGCGGTCGTTCATGTGCGAAGGATTAGCTTTTCAATGATTATAATTATCCACTGTGTGTAGTGAATCCATTCTGTCTTTCCTGCACTTTCTCAGTCCCCACCCCTTTCCTTTGTCTACCAAGCCATCATTTCGGCTTAGCCCACTAGGGACTTTTCTATCGTTGCTAGTAACCAATATCTACTGTTTGTTTGCTATGTAATTCTGTGTGATTATTTAGTTTGTTAGTGAATAAATAAATAAGCCAATTTGTATATCAGTGATTCATGATTTTGGCTAGAGTTCGTGCAAATATCCAAGGGCTTGTGACTTCCAGTAATGAAAACTGATGAGGCAATTAATAATTCATTAATAGAAGACTAATTGATAGTTATAGTCTGAAAATTATAACTTTGTAATCTCAACATATTCCGTGGTCCCTCGACTTCCTAGTTAATTCATGTTTACATGATTAGTTTAATCACGTAATAATTAAACCTAGAGAACTGAACTGAATTGATATAAGTAAGTCTTCACATTTAATGATAGTCCCAGACACGACACACCTTTTCTGTAAAATCACCCATATATAATAGGTCCCTCCTTAGCTTACTAGAACAACATGTCCTTGCAGCATTGGGAAACCTGCCAGTGAGTGTATATTATGCTCAGTGATATAAATGACTGAAGACACAAACAGAAAGGTGTAAGAGCGCCGATTTATTATAGAAAGAAATTACATCAGCATTTTATTTCATAAATGTTTTAGGAAAGGCTTTATTTCACATGGTGTTGCCAAAGCTGCAGCTGTTTGGCTATTACACACGCACGCACGCACACGCGCACACGCACACACACACACACACACACACGACTTACACATTACCCTGTCTCGCAGCAACATTACTAATTTAGGGGTGTTTTTTTGTGTGTATTTCCTTCGTTTACAGTTCACTGAACACCCCTCATCTAGTATCTACAGTAGTATTTGATAGCCGCCAGTGGCTATCACTACCGTAGACACAATCTAAACATCATGTCTGAAATGCCAGTTTAGTCGACTTCACACATGCTTCACTGTCCTTCTCTGTCTGATTGTTCTTTGGTCAACAACTTTTCAATTCACTTATGTATACATACAGATAGATAAACTTAAAGATAACAAATAATAAAGTATAAACAGAAAATATGACAAAAGATATCACAAAACAGTAAACACAACAACACCATGTAATAAGACACGTTGGTCATCTTGGCAGTGAAGGCATTGGGCTGGTTGAGTTTGGGTTACTAGATCCATCCACTACAGTAGAGCCAAAATTGACACCTCTCTACAAAAACAGACCATTCAACATAGCAACATATCTCTAATATTTATTTGACAGTTTCTAGTACTGGTTGAATATTTGGACATTGTTAAGTGCAGGGAATATGCGGATGAGGGGGGATGGGTATGGGAAGGAATGAGGGAGAGGAAAGGGAAGGGATGGAGGGGGGTTACAGAAATGAAGTAATTTAGGTAGTGAAATATATAAAAGGGGAAATAGGAACAACACAAACCTGGGAAGTTTAGAAAAATAAAAGTGGTCTTTGGTCTTGTTAGAACAGCTCAGAGAAACATATTTTTAGGAACAATTGTTTAAGGCTGGTTGGGAATGGCCTTAAAAGACTACTGTCAGCCCATGGGAACCTCTTACTACCCTGATCACTTTGGCATAAGCAAATGTGCTGAATATGCATATCAGAGCCATAAGGAAGAGGGGAAAATCATAGAAATAAATAGAACACTATGGGCCAATTTCCAGGACACAGATAAAGATAATGGTATTGGACTTAGAAGCACTTTTAATGGAGAATCTCCATTTAATTTTGTCCCTCTTTTTTAGATTTAGTCTAGTCTTAGTAATTTTGACAAAATATTGTCTTAGTAAAAAAAAAAAATTTGAATAATGATTTAGTCTAGTTATCAAAATGAAGAAAACAGTGGGTCATTTTAGTCAACTAAATGCCCTTTCATTTTAGTC
Source organism: Brachymystax lenok tsinlingensis (assembly GCA_030435695.1). Classification (NCBI taxonomy): domain Eukaryota; kingdom Metazoa; phylum Chordata; class Actinopteri; order Salmoniformes; family Salmonidae; genus Brachymystax; species Brachymystax lenok. The sequence goes on from CM059805.1 coordinate 26,965,794, forward strand.
ACATCATTTATATTGCCTCATTAACTTATAGTAAACATAAATCACTGACTTCCATGTGCATAAACATATATAGCCTTGTCCTACCAACATATTTTTATGCATACCATCCTATTCTCAACAGAAGAAATTACAAATGCGATATTACACACACACACACACACACACACACACACACACACACACACACACACACACACACACAGTGCTTGAGTCACTGGGTCCACATTAACTCAAAATAAGATATATTTACCCAGTCAGATATAGGTGTAGTGGCAAGAAGAATTTAGTCAATAAATTGTTTGCAATCCCTTTTCCTTTCTTTCTGTGCCACCAAATGTTGCATATACAGTAAGCTACTGGTATGCCAGGGCCACATTCAGTTGCAAAATGTTCTTGAATGTTGCAGATACAAATTCCATAAATAGAGCCAACTTTATTCTTTATTCAACATGTCAGAGGCATGTTTGTTCTCTGAGGAAAAGAGGGAGACTTGGCTACAGAACCTGTCTATGAAAGGCAGTGGGGAAGGTGGGAGGGTTGTGCGAGACTACAAATAAAAAAAACAGCCTACTTTTCTCTACTCAAGGAAGAGAAGAACATAGCTAGACTGGTTTTACTATTAAACTCAATGCTGCTATTGTTTTACATTTTGTAAAGTAGCTTGTGTTTCTTAACCAGGCAAAGGGTAGCTAACTAGAAGGCTAGTGGTGACTGGTTAGCTACGGGAAATCAAGAAGAGTTGCCTGCGCAATGTGTATAATCGGAGACAGAGCTGGTGCGAAGTCTGTCTGCCCACACCCGCTTGCTCCCAGCAGCTCACCAGCTGATGTAGGCTGTGTGTGCCGGGTGTGGTGCATCCTTCCCAATGCTGAAAAGAACTGCACTGTGCATCTGTCCTGCTAATATTAATTGTGCTTATCACTGAAAAGTGCTTGATTTGTCCTGTCCACTAAAGAGTCCGATTTTATTCACAGAGATAATGTTGTCATGTCTCATTTTAGTCAACTGAAATGAAAAAGTTTTTTCTAGGTCTATTTAGTCAGTCTCGTCAATTGCCACTGAAAAAGAGGTGTTTGACAAATATTGGGGGAAACGTTTTTTTTTAACAAAATGAACACTGTTTTTTGTCTAGATTGATGCTTAATCTGTGTCCGGGGAACGGGCCCTCTGTGTCCGGGGAACGGGAAATCTCTTTGGGGAAAATGGTGAGGGAAATGGTGAGGAGCATGTCAATCAAGAGTCCACTGGAGCTGCTTTGTATCCTCTACAGCCCACCCTGCACCCACGCTCCCCCCACCCTCCTCAGTACAGTCCTGGGACATCAGATCAGGAGCACATGCGGGTCCTTGAGCTGTCGTCAGTGGTCACAGACGGTGCGTCACATACTTAGCGGGCCCCCATTGCAGACGGTGCGTCACGTACTTAGCGGGCCCCCATTTGTTCTGGGCCCCCAGAACAAATGCCCCCCCCTTGGCCTCCTCCAGATGTTGTTGCAGTTGGAACATTTATTTTAGAAGAAACTGTCTCCTCCTTCCCTCTCCCATCCATCCATGATGCAGTACGCAGAGAGAGAGAGAGAGCTCTCCCAGCACAGAAGGTTGAGAGACAGGCTTTAGGATGACATGGCAGAGCGAAGATGAATAACTAACCACAAGAAGTTTCTGGGTTAGGGAGCCATTGACTGCTTCTCTCTACACTTGCAGGAAATCAGGAGACTCTAGGATGGGCTCTAGAAAACATACACGCATACAGTGAGTTCCAAAAGTATTGGGACAGTGACAAAATGTTTTGTTGTTTTGACTCTGTATTCCAGCACTTTGGATTTGAAATGACACATTGTCTGTGAGGTTAAAGTACAGACTGACCACTTTAGTTTGAGGATATTTACACCCATATTAGGTGAACCGTTTAGAAATTACAACACTTTTTGTACACCGTCCCACCATTTTTGGTGGACCAAATGTATTGGGACAAATTAACTTGTGTAAGTAGTCAAATGTTTAGTATTCCTATCACGCAGTGATTACATCTAGCCTGTGACTCTACAAAGTTTTTAGATGCATTTGGTGTTTGTTTTGGTTGAGTTTCAGATTATTTTGTGCCCAAAAAATAATGTAGTGTCATTTTGGAGTCACTTTTATTGTAAATAAGAATATAATATTTCTAAACATGTCTACATTAATGTGGATGCTACCATGATTGCGGATAGTCCTGAATGAATCGTGAATAATGATGAGTGAGTAAGTTACAGATGTACAAATATCATACCCCCAAGACATGCTAACCTCTGACCATTACAATAACATGGAAGGTTAGCATTTTTGGGTAGGGTATGATACATTACATGACCAAAGGTATGTGGACACCTGCTCGTCGAACATCTAATTCCAAAATCATGGGCATTAATATGGAGTTGGTCCCCACTTTGCTGCTATAACAGCCTCCACTCTTCTGGGAAGGCTTTCCACTAGAGGTTTGGAACATTGCTGCGGGGATTTGCTTCCATTCACCTACAAGAGCATTAGTGAGGTCGGGCACTGATGTTGGGCGACTAGGCTTGGCTTGATGTAATCCTTGCGTGCTAGGACTATGGCACCAAATACTAAACGTTTGACTACTTTAATAGACATAAGTGAATTTGTCCCAATACTTTTTGGTCCCTTAAAATGGGGGGACTATGTACAAAAAGTGCTGTAATTTCTATACAATTCACCCTATATGGATGAAAATACCCTCACATTAAATCTGACAGTCTGCACTTCAACCTCAGTCATTGTATCATTTCAAAATCAAAGTGCTGGAGTACAGAGCCAAAACAAAAAAGTAAAAAATAGTGTCACTGTCCCAATACTTTTGGAGCTCACTGTACACACACAGCAAGAGAGAGAAGTTAGTTACTGCATCAGATACTGTAAGTCTGTCTGTTGTAATATTGCTTTGCTTAGGGAACATGTGTAACTGATGAGGAAACATGAATGCACATTAATGTTTCAATTCTTTCTCAGTACTTTGCCAACACAGTCCCCCCAAAATAGATAAAGAATACTGCACATTCTGTACAAGACACAAGCAATTCTACAGACAGTCTGCATTTCATAGAATAAGACGAATAAGATGTGTCAGTCAAAAGCAGAACCAGAAAGAGGTTCTAGACCAGTGTTGTGAAATAGTGAAAAAGAAAGAGGAAACTATTGATGCTAAAATTTCACTGAGTTGAAGGTCAGTGTGGGCTTTTATTTTTAAGCAGAAAACATGAAGTGAGCCTGTGTGTGTGTGCGTTAGAGAATCATCTGTGAAACAAGCCTTTGTATCTAAGACAGGCTTAGTGGCCTAAGACAGGCCCTCTCTCCTCTCTCTGTGCCCCCAAGACTTGGCTACCAGGAAACCGGGTAATCCACCTCGGAATGCCGTGAATGTCTGTACAGGTTCCCCAGGAATAAAGAGAAAAACATATGTTGATCAAAGGAGGTCATGCTCTAGCCTATGAAGATGGAGAGTGGCTGTCTGAAATTGCACCCTATTTCCTATGTAGAAAGTACAATATTGCACAAGAGTTGACTGCTGTCATTGTAATTTCCACACAAACGCAACCAAAGTCTGATGTAATATAAGCTTACCATTGCTTTACACGCCTGTCACAGCACAGAGCATGAAACATGCAGCATATGGATGCAGTCTTGGCTAAAAAACACACACAGCTGGCTTTAGCGTGACGTGACTAGTATGGACTAATATAGTCAACTGGTATGCACCAGAATTCGAATCCAGTTTCACTCCCCAGTCCCCACTGAATAGATCATGACTGCACCACAACACTTACCTCCTCTGACTCCTCCCCCTCTCACCCCCATAATGTCCAGACCTGGGTTAAAATACTATTCAAAATCGTTCAAATATTTTAAGTGTTTGCTTTAGCCTACTTTGAGTCCCAGATGAGCAACATTCGCAGTTCTGCAGCTATTATTCACGTTCAATTGAGCCAGGCTAGTTCAATCATGCCCAGCTTAAGTACTTGAAATTACTTCTAATAGTATTTGAACCCAGGTCTGCTACTGTCATTTATCACTCCAATCAGCTTTACTTTCACACCTGACAGACAATAATTTGACCCCTCTGCCCTATCCTACCCCAACCATACACAGAAGCACAGCCCTAATCAATAGGTGCCTGTCTGCTTCTCTGTCAACATCTATATGTATGTTCTTGCATGCGTGTGGGAGGTGGCCATTTGAGTATTTTGGTACAATTTATGTTTACCACAAAGTATGTGGTAAACTCTTGTTTCAAAACTCTAAGCACAACACACAAAATCATACAGTCACTTTTTCACCAAAGTAAACAAGTGTTCCATCTATAAATACATGTTTCACATTGCAATATATCTTCATCTAAAGTAAATGCCTTTCACAAGGCAATGCTCACATTACTTTTGATATCATCCACAGGGATGCTGACTGATGTTGACGCCAATGCTTCACACAGTTGTGTCAAGATGGCTGGATGTCCTTTAGGTGGTGGACCATTGTTGATACACACAGGAAACTGTTGAGTGTGAAAACAACAGTGGTGTTGCAGTTCTTGACACAAACCGGTGCACCTGGCACCTACTACCATATCCTGTTCAAAGGCACTTCAATCTTTTGTCTTGCCAATTCACCCTCTGAATGGCACACAAACACAATCCATGTCTCCATTTTCTCAAGGCTTAAAAATATTGACAAGATCAGAGATGTACTGTATATAACAAATCAAAGATTTGTACACAGATTAGCAGATGTTACAGCAGGTGCAGAAAAATGCTATTGTTTCTAGCTCTTAAGAGTGCAGTAATACAATATCAATACAAACACGCAAATAATCCAGAGGGGGGAATGGGCCATTGGGCCATTGGCCAATACAGTAATATAGTAATATATTTTCCATTTAAGTAGCAGACAATTTTATCCAAAGTGACAACAGTCCACACATTTAAGTGTGTGACCCCAGTGGGAATCAAACCCACCACTCTGGTGTTGCTAGTGACACGCTCTTGTGAACTGAGCCACATACATGGCAACTACAATACATAAGTACAATACACAATTACAATACAGGAAGAAGATGTATGATTGCCATCCACATGAGTGTACCACCCTCCTTCAGGCCATGGATAAAGCATGCAATGATTTCAATACAGACCTACAGTACCAGTCAAAAGTTTGGACACCTATTCATTCCAGGGTTTTTCTAAATTTTTACTGTTTTCTACATTGTAGAATAATATAGTGAAGATATCAAAACTATGAAATAACACATGGAATCATGTAGTAACCAAAAAAGTATTAAACAAATCAAAATATATGTTATTTTTTAGATTCTTCAAAGTAACCACCCTTTGCCTTGTTGACAGCTTTGCACAGTCTTGGCATTATCTCAACCAGCTTCATGAGGTAGTCACCTGGAATGCATTTCAATGAACAGGTGTGCCTTGTTAATTTGTGGAATTTCTGAACTTGTTTGAGCCAATCAGTTGTGTTGTGACAAGGTAGGGGTGATTTACAGAAGATAGCCCTATTTGGTAAAAGATCAAGTCCATATTATGTGAAGAACAACTCAAGTAAGCAAAGATAAATGACAGTCCATCATTACTTTAAGACATGAAGGTCAGTCAATCGGTAATTTTGAAGAAATGTTCAAGTTTCTTCAAGTGCAGTCATAAAAATCATCAAGCACTATGATGAAACTGGCTCTCATGAGGACCATCACAGGAATGGAAGACCCAGAGTTACCTCTGCTGCTGAGGATAAGTTCATTAGAGTTAACTGCACCTCAGATTGCAGCCAAAATAAATGCTTCACAGAGCTCAAGTAACAGACACATCTCAACATCAACTGTTCAGAGGAGACTGTGTGAAATACGGCCTTCATGGTTGAATTGCTACAAAGAAACCACCACAAAAGGACACCAATAATAAGAAGAGAATTGCTTGGGCAAAGAAACACGAGCAATGGACATTAGACCGGTGGAAATCTGTCCTTTGGTCTGATGAGTCCAAATTTGAGATTTTTGGTTCAAACCGCTGTCTTTGTGAGATGTAGAGTAGGTGAACGGATGATCTCCGCATGTGTGGTGTCCACCATGAAGAATGGAGGAGGAGGTGTGATGGTGTGGGGTGCTTTTCTGTTGACACTGTCTGTGATTTATTTAGAATTCAAGGCATGCTTAACAAGCATCCCATCTGGTTTGCGCTTAGTGGAGCTATCATTTATTTTCCAACACGCCTCCAGATGACCTGGGCTCCTCAATCACCCGACCTCAACCCAATTGAGATGGTTTGGGATGAGTTAATTTTTATTTATTTTTACCTTTATTTAACTAGGCAATTCAGTTAAGAACAAATTATTATTTACAATGATGGCCAAACCCTAACCCGGATGACACTGGGCCAATTGTGCACTGCCCTGTGGGACTCCCAATCACAGCCGGTTGTGATACAGCCTGAAATCGAACCAGGGTCTGTAGTGACGCCTTTAGTACTGAGATGCAGTGCCTTGGACCGCTGCACCACTCAGAAGCCCAGAGTTGGACCGCAGAGTGAAGGAAAAGCAGCCAACAAGTGCTCAGCATAGGTGGGAATTCCATCAAGACCAATGGAAAAACATTCCAAGTGAAGCTGGTTGAGAGAATGCCAAGAGTTTGAAAAGCTGTCGTCAAGGCAAAAGGTGGCTACTTTAAAGGCTCTAATTTCTAAAATATAACTTGATTTGTTTAACACTTTTTTGGTTACTACATGATTCCATATGTGTTATTTCATAGTTTTGATGTCTTCACTATTATTCTACAATGTAGAAAATAGTACAAATGAAGAAAAATCGTTGATTGAGTAGGTGTGTCCAAACTTTTGACTGGTACTGTACGTCATGCTTGGATTCGTCATGCCAAAGGTTTTTCGCCAGGTGCATGAACAATGTGGATATTTACTGCGATTTCGATTAGAACATCGATGCAAACTAGTAGTGCCTGCTAAACATTATTTATTTCATTTGATTACATAGTGAAAGATGTCTTCAATGATGACCCATGGGATAGAAATTATGGAAATGTGATGTTCAGTCAAATTTGTGGGTAAAGCAAATGTATTGCCTAATTTGAAAACAGTGTAAACAGTGTAATTTACAGAACTGTAGCATACTAAATTCAAACGTCAATTTTGAAACATGAATCCTAATTTTTTTTGCTATTGGATTAATTTACTGTTAAAATAACAAAATTGAGAAGCTAACATTATGTTGTGTTTCAGTGATTAAACCAATTTACTAATTATATTTCCCAGTAATATTGTATTTTGGATCAAAGGCTATGTTGAAAGAAGTCTACAAAGAAAATGAATGTACAACAAAAGTTTTTGAATGCAAGACTGTCTGCGTTACAAGTGTTACTTGTGAAAATAGTACCAAAGCGATAATTTTTGGGGGATTTATGATGTATGTCTGTGCATGTGTGTGTGCATGAGCATTCGTGCGTGTATGTGTGTTATAGCATTTGTGTGTGCATGCATGTCTGTGTGTTATATCCTGTGTGTATGCGTCTTACCCTGTTCTGGGAAGAAGACGACTCCGTGTGCGGGAGGAGATAGGGGGGGTGCCAGGGTCGGACAAAAGCAGGTGTCGGCCTGTCTCTGAGGACTGCCTGGTCATGATCTGAGACACAGTCCTGGTCTTAGCCTGGCCCGGGGGTGAGCCCCCCAGAAACACTGGGTTCTCATGACCCGTAGCCTCACTGAGGAGAGACACACACAGGGGAGAGGAAAGAATTTACCAGAAAGATATACAGAAAACATATACAGTATTGTATAGTACACAACTGCCATCTGATACAGATAACTTCTTATACACATTGGATTAAGTGTAAACTCCTTCTGTGCAGTGCACTTCATCAGTCCCAATTCAAGTACATTCTTTTTACATTCCTCCAGTTGTATGTTTCGGTGAGTGCACATTTACAAGTTCTCAAGACATTGCATTGCATATCAAGAGTTGACTGTACATGAATACATACATACTGTACATGACAGTGTGATTACCACTTTTGTATCTGTGTTATCAACAGCGTTATGGAAGTGTGTCTGTGGTTAGTAATAGCCTAATGTCAGAGGGAAGCCATAGCTGGCGTCTGGGCTGTGGGAAACTCAACTCACCTGTCCATTCTCACCAGCTCGTGTGCACCTGGGAGGGGGGAAAGGGAAATGGCCCATTATCAGACAACAAAGCAGCATGCTAAATCTATGCATGATTATTCCCTAACGTCATACTTGCTAGTGTAGAGGAAATGAGTTTAAGTCAGTGTAGATCTGAAACTGTGTGTGTGTGTGTGTGTGTGTGTGTGTGTGTGTGTGTGTGTGTGTGTGTGTGTGTGTGTGTGTGTGTGTGTGTGTGTGTGTGTGTGTGTGTGTGTGTGTGTGTGTGTGTGTGTGTGTGTGTGTGTGTGTGTGTGTGTGTTGCACGAGTGCATGTATGTCTTTGTTACTCACGTCGGCTGGACTGGGCAGATTGCCTTTGCTTGTACACTAACACCAGGATGAGGGGCAGAGAGAGAATAGCCATGATGCATGCAGCTGTGGCCAGGCCTGCAGTCACTGACCCTGAGGATACCGTAAAGAGACCAGGGGCAAAATGAACCTCAAAGAGCATTTTACTTAGCCTGCTGGAACCAGCCTGATCGCTGTGTCCACCATTCTATTTATTTTCTATATCAGTCTAACCTTCCTCCTCATTGAAACAGTTTGAGCCTGTAATGAGGGGCATTATTTAAAACTAACTGGTCTGTGATTGGATCTCTTTCAACCAATCAGAGGATGGCCTAATTCAACGCACATATGGGATTTTTAAGAAGCAGAGACTAAAAAAGAACTGTGGAACAATATTACACCTTATAATGCATATATATATATTGTTCATCTGTAGTCTAGGAACCTATAAATGTAAGGGAAGAGGGGTCTTATAACTCTTCCCCTTCTATTAATACAGCATAAGCATAATCATTTATTATAATACATCAAACATTTGTTACAGCCCCTATCATGACCCCAAGGTGAACCCCATCAGTGTACTTGTACATGAAGCTGCCTCGCGCTACAGAAACAGGAGATGGGCTCCTGCCCTATGAGCCGTTCTGTCCCACACAAGCTACTTTAATTACTTATATATAGACACTATATAGTATTTTTTCGTGTGGGCAGGTGACTCCAATAATCAACTAATCATGACTTCAGTTAAGAATGCAATTAGTTGAATCAGCTATGTTTGCTAGGGATGGGTAAAAAGTGTGACACCACTGTGGCCCCCCAAGGACTGGAGTTGCCCATCCCTGTGCTATAGGCAGGTGCAATTGTCCATGTGAATAAAGTATACCTTCTGGTGGCTTGATGTCAAATACAGTGCATTTCGCCTCTCCTCTTTTCCCTACAGAGAGATGAGGAGACATACAAGACAGTTTATCCTTTTAAATGTCATGATAAGAATGGAAATTGACTTGTAGTTGCATCTTGCACACACACAAATATTCAACAATTGACAGACGTGTGAATTCAAACACACACAAAAACTCAAAACACAAATTTTCTCACTCTCTCTCACACACACACACACACACACACACACACACACACGGAGGTATGGCCTTACAAGGTGTGATAGTGAGAATGACGTTGCTATGTGTCTTCTGCACCACCTTGCCACTGTTTATTTCCAGGGAGAGGCAGCAGTAACGCCCTTGGTCAGATCTGTTGACAGACTGCAGTTGCACCCAGAAAGACTCCACGCTTGCCCCGTACTGTACCCCCCAAGGAAGCTTCGCACGGGAATGGTTGCCCTGGTGATTGTGGTCGCGGGGGTGCGCCTTGTAATGGCAATGCTCATCTGAGTGGGGGGTGAAGAGCCAAATTTGTTGCAGGCGGTCCAAGGGGTGCAGCTTGGCACCTCTCTGGGCACAGTGCAGGGTGACGTTGGCACCCTCCTCGCACGTGTAGGAAAGGTGGGGGGCGGTGGCAGTCAGAGGGGTGCGAGGATGAGCCACGTCTCCATTGGCTGCAGAGGAGACACAGATTGGACACTTGTTGGTGGGAGCACTTGTCAACTGACAGATCAGGCACTAGTTGGATAAGCAAAGAACTGGGGTGTATTCATTAGTGCAAAATTTAAAACATTTTGCAACTAAATGTTTTTCATTGGACTAATTCAGCTACGTCCCTCCCTGTTTCGTCCCATTTGGTAAGGGTAGTCACATCATCATAGAAGATGTTTCAGTGCCTTCAGAAAGTATTCAGACTCCATGACATGTTCCACATTTTGTTACATTATAGCTTTATTTCCTCAGCAATTTACACACAGATTTTTGCAACAAAAAAAAGAATAATTCAAACTGAAATACCTTATTTACATAAGTATTCAGACCCTTTGCTATGAGACTCGAAATTGAGCTCAGGTGCATCCTGTTTCCATTGGTCATCCTTGATATGTTTCTACATCTTGATTGGAGTCTACCTGTGGTAAATTCAATTGATTGGACATGGTTTGTAAAGGCACAGACCTGTCTATATAAGGTCTCACAGTTGACAGTGCATTTCAGAGCAAAAACCAAGACATGAGGTCGAAGGAATTGTCCGTAGAGCTCAGAGACAGGATTGTGTCGAGGCACAGATCTGGGGAAGGGTACCCAAACTGAATGTCCTTGAGTGGCCCAGCCAGAGCCCGGACTTGAACTTGATCGAACATTGCTAGAGAGACCTGAAAATAGCTTTGCAGCAACACCCCCCATCCAACCTGACAGAGCTTGAGATGAGCTGCAGTGAAGAATTGGAGAAACTCCCCAAACACAGGTGTGCCTAGCTTGTAGCATCATACCCAAGAAAACTCTAGGCTGTAATCACTGCCAAAGGTCCTTCAACAAAGGGGCTGAATACTTATGTAAATGTAATATTTCAGTAGTTATTTTTTAAATACATTTTTGCTTTGTCATTATGGGTATTGTGTTAAGATTTATGAGGAAAAATGTGGAAAAAGTCAAGGGATCTGAATACTTTCCAAATGCACTGTACAAAAAAAAACAATCCTTTAAACTGCACACAGGCTTGTTATGATACATTCTGCTTTTGCATATTATAGGTCAGCTTGTTTCATTTCCTCTATTCTGGGTATTCGTTTGCCGGTTAGAAAGTACAGACAGAGATTGTTCTAGTCTGTTGGCTATACAAATTTTGTAGTCAGACAGACAGAGAGAGAGAGAGAGAGAGAGAGAGAGAGAGAGAGAGAGAGAGAGAGAGAGAGAGAGAGAGAGAGAGAGAGAGAGAGAGAGAGAGAGAGAGAGAGAGAGAGAGAGAGAGAGAGAGAGAGAGAGAGAGCTTTTGCATATTTCAGTTGGACACAGTTCCAATGTACAGTACCTGTCCAAAGTTTGGACACACCTACTCATTCCATGTCTTTGTTTTTACTATTTTATACATTGAAGAATAATAGTGAAGACATCTAACCAAAAAAGTGAGATTTTTTTTTTCTCAATATATTTTTTATTTGAGATTCTTCAAAGTAGCCACCCTTTGCGTTGATGAAGCGGGCGGCAGGTAGCCTAGTGGTTAGAGCGTTGGACTTGTAACCGGAAGGTTGCAAGGTTGAATCCTCTGAGCTGACAAGGTAAAAATCTGTTGTTCTGCCCCTGAACAAGGCAGTTCCCAGGCTGTCATTGAAAATAAGAATTTGTTCTTAAAACTGACTTGCCTAGTTAAATAAAGGTAAAGTTTAGAAAAATGACAGCTTTGCAAACTCTTGGCATTCTCCAGATGGAAGCCATGCCTCAGTAAAATGCACATGACAGCCCACTTGGAGTTTGCCATATTATATTCTTATTTACAATAAAAGTGACTCCATAATGTCACAATACATACATATTTACCATTAACTTCTATTGGGCACAAAATAATCAAACATTTATAGGTTAAATAGCGTTATTTTGAACTATTTTCATAGTTCCTTACTCATGATAATTCATTTGTGTATAGCCCTTTCAGTGCGTCTTGCGAATCTGCGCTAAAAAAATATGTTTTTATAGCTCCGGTAAAATGAGACTCTAGTTATGAACGGTTTGTGCTAGAGAGGAGCGGTTTTCTGTATTGTAACGCTGCAGCCACAGACACAAAGCTCTGTTTGTTTCTATGGCAGAGGCTGTGGTAAAGCTAAGTAGGGTGATTACATTTAAAATACCCAAATGCGGGACAACAGGCGTGCACTGTTGAATTTTGTCCGCATTATTTCTTTTTACTACTATTCAGCTAAATGTCCTAAAATGAGATGGTGTTTTTGGTGTAACAGTATCGTTATACTATGCTATTATATTTGGTTACGTTATGTAGAGTACTAATTAATCATTGTGATCTTCCAAGACATTGATTCAGCTTTGATCTAACTTTAGCCTACTAAACGAGCACCATTGTGAGAAGTGGCGGATCAACGCTCAGTGTGCTCTGGACCCCTGCCATCTGCTGCACAGAATTGAAGCACACCTAGCCTACACTTTTTGCCTCACACAGTATTTGGTGATGCAGAAACAAGAGACCACATGTCGCTGTTTTATGAAAATCTGGCAAAATTTGGTCAAGGAAACATTTCTGGTTGGTCTCAGGGAATGTAAAACAGTTAGGGAGGGATACTTTTAAAAACGGAATTGAGTGAAGTATTCGAAAGTATGTTGAATGAGCAACTAATGAGCATGGAGAAACCAAAAAATTTCAGTCTATTTTACTTACTTATGTAGCTCTTCATCAGAGGCACACTTTTTGTAAGTAGTTAGGCCTACTGTCTTCTTCAAGTTTAGCTGGAATTTAGGCCAAAAGGATTTGAGAAATATGATTGATTGACAATAGGCCTAACATGCTGACCACACTGCCCGCGTTGCTTGCGAGCGTTGCAAAATAAATGTACTCGCACATGTTATTCAATAATTTCACACAAACTGCTCGCATGTTCCGCCTCTCCCATCTCCTCACTGTTTTTTTTGACCATATACTCACGTGGGTGATTGAAATATGAACTGAGGTCCACACTCCAGTCTAGTTGGTGGTGGTAATGCACCTTAAAGTTGGTTGCCAACCGCCATATTAATTCTACAGAAGAAGAAGACTGAAGGAGAGACTACCAGAAACTAACTAGGTTTACCCTTTTATATGTGGAATAATTGTTGTAGTAGAGAACACACAATTTTGTTTGACTCAAAATGGGTCAAAATTCTACAAAGATACAGAAATAAGGATGTTGTGCATTTCAGACAAATTAGCTAGCAACAGCGAGCTAGCTAGCTAAATGTCCATGAATGTTTCAGGTTAATATAGTTAGTTCAGAGTTCGTTTTGATACTTCAAGCTGTGTGTCCTGATCGCGTCTAGTGTGAATGGACAAAATCAACATGCGCGCGATGGCGTTTGCCAGGTCTAGTCAGCATGTAAGACATTGGCCTACATATCGTCTTGCGCTGCACAGAATATTAGATCTCAACAACGACTGGGGAAGTGTTTAAGATCACCAGTAGCCTTAGGATGCCACTTTTTATGATATACAGTGCATTTGGAAAGTATTCAGACCCCTTGTCTTTTTCCAGATTTTGTTACGTTACAGCCTTATTCTAAAATGGATTAACTTAAACAATTTCCTCAGCAATCTACACACAATACACCCTAATGGCAAAGTGAAATGTATTAAATACAAATGTATTAAATACAAAAAGCAGATACCTTATTTACATATGTTTTCAGACCCTTTTCTATGAGACTTGAAATTGAGCTCAGTTGCATACTGTTTCCAATGTTTATCCTTGAGATGTTTCTACAACTTGGTTGGAGTCCACCTGTGGTAAATTCAATTGATTGAACATGATTTGGAAAGGCACAGACCTGTCTATTTAAGGTCACACAGTTGACAGTCTATGTCAGAGCAAAAACCAAGACATGAGGTTGAAGGAATTGTCCGTTGAGCTCAGAGACAGGATTGTGTCCAGGCACAAATCTGGGGAAGGGTACCAAAACAATTCTGCAGCATTGATGGTCCCCCAAGAACGCATGTGGCCTGTATCATTCTTAAATGGAAGAAGTTTGGAACCACCAAGACTCTTCCTGGTGCTGGCCGTCCCGGACAAACTGAGCAAGGACCTCAGACTGGGGTGAAGGTTCATCTTCCAACAGGACAACGACTCTAAGCACACAGCCAAGACAACGCAGGAGTGTCTTTGAGTGGCCCAGACAAAGCCCAGACTTGAACTCGATTGAACATCTCTGGAGAGACCTGAAAATAGATGTGCAGCAATGCTCCCCATCCAACCTGACAGAGCTTGAGAGTATCTGCAGGGAAGAATGGGAGAAACTCCCCAAATACAGGTGTTCCAAGCTGCAAATCAAATCAAAATGTATTTGTCACGTGCGTTGAATACAACAGATGTAGACCTTACAGAGAAATGCTTATTTACAGGCCCTAACCAACTGCGCAATTTTTAAGTTAAAATAGTTATTTTTGTGAACAATAGATAAGTAAAGAAATATAAACAACAGTAAAAAGACAATGAAAAATTACAGTAGCGAGGCTATATACAGGCACCGGTTAGTCTGACTAATTGAGGTAGTATGTACGTAAATGTATAGTTAAAGTGACTATGCATATACAATAAACAGAGTGTAGCATCCGCGTAAAAGAGGGGTTGGGGGGGCAATGCAAATAGTCCGGATAGCCATTTCATTACTTATTCAGGAGTCTTATGGCTTGGTGGTAAAAACTGTTGAGAAGCCTTTTTGTCCTAGACTTGGCGCTCCGGTACCGCTTGCCATGCGGTAGTAGAGAGAACATTCGATGACAGGGGTGGATGGGGTCTTCGACAATTTTTAGGACCTTCCTCTTACACCGCCTGGTGTAGAGGTCCTGGATGGCAGGCAGCTTAGCCCCAGTGATATACTGGGCGTTCGCACTACTCTCTGTAGTGCCTTGCGGTCGGAGGCCGAGCAATTGCCGTACCAGGCAGTGATGCAACCAGTAAGGATGCTCTCGATGTTACAGCTGTAGAACCTTTTGAGGATCTGAAGACCCACGCCAAATATTTTTAGTTTCCTGATGAGGGATAGGTTGTTATTCTGGCACCACCCGGCCAGGTCTTTGACATCCTCCCTATAGGCTGTCTCGTCGTTGTCGGTGATCAGGCTTACCACTGTTGTGTCGTCTGCAAACTTAATGATGGTGTTGGAGTAGTGCCTGGCCACGCAGTCGTGAGTGAACAGGGAGTACAGGAGGGACCTGAGCACGCACTCCTGAGGCTCTCCAGTGTTGAGGATCAGTGTGGCAGATGTGTTGCTACCTACCCATGTGGTCTGCAGTTGGACATACTGCCAAATTCTCTAAAATTAGGTTAAGCTAGAGGAATTAACATTTAATTCTCTGGCAACAGCTCTGGTGGACATTCCTGCAGTCAGCATGCCACTTCCACACTCCCTCAAAATTTGTGACAAATGGCACATTTTAGAGTGGCCTTTTATTGTCCCCAGGACAAGGTGCATCTGTGTAATGATCATGCTGTTTAATCAAATTCTTAATATGCCACACCTGCCAGGTGAATGGATTATTTTAGCAAATGATAAATGCTCACTAACAGTGATGTAAACACATTTGTGCACAAAATGTCAGAGAAATAAGCTTTTGGTGCGTACTGGAACATTTCTGTGATCTTCTATTTCAGGTAATGAAACATGGGACCAACACTTTACATGATGCGTTCATATTTTTGTTCAGTATATTATCTGAGCGGCACTGGTGCTCCCAACTCAAAATTCTATGTGCATTCCACACACATCTCAGGTTTATAAGTGAGCGTTCCAAAACATCTAAAAGATTAGAAAAAGTTTTGCGGCACACTTGAGAGTTCCTCAATGCACACCAATATGCTGCAGCACACTAGTTGAAACCCACTGCAGTAGAGGGTTGTGGTCAAGGGAGTGGGTTGGGTTCTGTGTCCTTAGTTTACAGCCTTTGGCTCAGTCAGTTCAAGACAATGCTGTAGGCACAATACTGTAGGCTTTTAAACACCCGTTAAAACAGACTCTTAAAGCAGAAGTGTGAATGCTTCTTCGCTTCAGTGCTTCCTATTTCTGTGTGTGTCTGTGTGTGTGTGTGTGTGTGTGTGTGTGTGTGTGTGTGTGTGTGTGTGTGTGTGTGTGTGTGTGTGTGTGTGTGTGTGTGTGTGTGTGTGTGTGTGTGTGTGTGTGTGATCGGCAGGGTCACACAGCTTTAACATCTGCAGTTTTGGGGCGGCTACATATGCAAAGTGGAGACTGGAGAGCTTGCCTCAGTTGGCTTTACCAAAGGCTTTTATGTCTTATTAAATTGTGTATAATTAAGCAATAAGGCAATATACCATAGCCAAGGGCGGTTCATATGCACAATGCAACGCGGAGTGAATGGATATATCCCTTAGCCGTGTTATAATGGCAATATACCACAAACCTCCAAGGTGCCTTATTGCTATTATAAACTGGTTACCAACATAATTAGAGCAATAAAAATAAATGTTTTGTCATACGGTCTGACATACCATGGCTTTCAACCAATCAGCCTTCAGGGCTCGAACCACCCAGTTTATAATATCCCTTTGATTGGTTTATCACTTGAGTTTATCTAAAAGAGCAAATACCTGTGCCACCACAGGTCAAATCGGGGGCCTAAATCAGAGCCCTTATCCAATTGAAGTATCCAATTCATGCCTTGTCCAGGCGGACTGGGGAGTGGTGCAGGGGGTTAAAGAAACTCTTAAGGCAGTGCCAGATGTTGTGTCTCATGCCCCGTTTACATATTGACACATTTCATTACGCCGTACATCATGTACATCATATTCATGCAATCTCATTCATCTACTGGACAGAGAGCATAGGGTTTCACAACGCAAGACAAGTTGGAGGAGAGTGTAGTCTCTCATCAGAGACCACATTTATTTGGCGAAATTACAAAATATGACATTTTCATTCAAGATAGCTTACTTACTTTTTCCTTAACTTGTTTCGATAGCTTGACTTCCTAGAAAGTTATATTACAGAACTGCTAGCTATCTATAATGTAGCTAGCGACCTCCACCTAATAATTATCATAAAAAACAAACATCATTACAATCAAGGGGTTGAAACCAGTTCAGGGAACAGAACCAAAAACTGGAAAATAATGACATTTTTCAAGGAACAGAAACATAACTAAAGTCATCAATACTGTTCCGGAAGAGAACATGGGAAACGGTTCTTCTCCATTCCAGGCATTTTTCCCCTACAGAAAAATGCAAAAAAGCCCTCACTCTGTCCCGTTGGATTAATTAATGACAAAAATATGTGTTTTTATTTATTGTGCTGCTCTGCACACACAAACTTGTTAGCTAACTTTAGCTAGCTCAAGCTTGTTAGATAGCCAGCTCAAAGGACATTCAAAGTTCCTACATGGAAGCCGCTCCAACTAGGTATAATTCTGTGGACCTAATTCAGATAATGCATGTCATAACAAGATGCCCAGGACTTCAAGCCTCCTCCACAACCCTCTCTCCCCAGTCCCACCTGCAAAACACTTTTCTGTCCATCACGCATGTAAACAACTAGCTTTCCTGCTCTATCTGCACTGATTAGTGAAGTCATTTAATGAGCTAAATGTAATTCACAGGTTAAAAAGGAACAGAAAATAATGATATAAACCGGACCTTTTTTTGGTTCGAAGCGGTTCAGAACTTTATTTTGCTGGTCGGAAGAGTTGAACGGGACAAAAAATTATAGTGGTTCTGTTCAGAACGAAACGATAACGAAATTTGGGTCCAACCATGAGAATATACTTTAAACTTGAGGCAACAGTCATGAAGTTGAATTGTCTTAACAGCCAATGTGTATTTTTTAAACATACTATTAAAATATCACGCACTTATAGGAAGCGTCGCCCGGGTTAGGGAAGGGTGACTACTTGTGGCGAGCCAGGCGCCTGCAAGCTGACACCGGTCACCAGCAGGACAACGTTTCCTCCGACACATCGGTGCAGCTGGCTTCCGGGTTAAGCGAGTAGTACAAGTACTTTCAATTCAAAAAATAATTTCAATTGTTCCAAACTTTGGGTTGTCTTCAGTCCAGCTGGTGTCCTTCGAAGAACAGGAAGTGACCAAACCACTGAAGATGAAAATGTGTTTTTTGGGTGATGGCTTTATGGGAGAGCTAGCAACCTGTAAACAATTATCCATTCCAATAAGTACTATTTTAATAATAATGTTAAATAATACACATTGGCTGCTAAGCCAATTATATTATGACTGTGGCCTCCCATTTAAGTTTATTGTAAAGACATTTGTTTTTGATGAGAATGATTAGGTGAAGGTTGCTAGCTACAGTGGTATCTACAACCTAGCCTAGCTTCTGGCTAGCTGCTCTGCGAGTTAGCTTGTTTTGCTATAAAGTAACTAAACAAAACATGTTTTAGACTCTTTCTAGAGCTCCAACTGTCCGACCTGAAGATCACTGACATCATTATTTGACCTCCTTTTTTCCAAGTTCCCAGGGATCTTATTATGATATAATAAAATACATCATGATGTGTACGGGGCATGAGGCTTCAGAGTGGAACTCAAAACAACAAACGCGTTTGGTAGGCTAAAACGTTGTGTAATGTTTCCAACAGAACATGTATAACACGTTCTGTCAACAAAATCCCTTCCCAAAAGAACTTTGACATAGGCAAATCTTGATTTAGGCTACAGTAGACTAGGGTGATGGATTTTCTTTTGTGTCATTGCCACTCCCTGGAGGAAAACTGTTTATTTTGGTCAAAACTGGACTTTAACTAGGCAAGTCAGTTAAGAACAAATTCTTATTTACAATGACGGCCTAGGAACAGTGGCTGCCTTGTTCAGGGGCAGAACGACAGATTTGTACCTTGTCAGCTCGGGGATTCGATCTAGTAACCTTTCGGTTACTGGCCCAACGTTCTAATTACTAGGGTACCTGCCGCCACATTTAAACAGCAGATGCTTCGTATCAGATTGGAACTAGCATATTTTGTTAGGAGTGTTGCCATGTTTGCGGTTTTCCGGCAAAATTGGCTACTTTTAAAACGATGTCGCGGGTGAAAATGTATTTGTAGCGGTTTGCAGGTTTTTGGGCTAGATCTAAGTTGCACCACAGCCGCCATGATATTTCTCTTAAAAATATATTTCACTGTTGTCAGGCTTGTGTGCGTACTGGAGCGAAATCAGGTGCAGGAGAGCAGAGAGTAGTGAACATGCGCACGCTTTAATAGACCGGAGGAAAACAAACAGAAATAAATAACTACGTCCATAAAATATGTCCAAAGGTGCAAAAGTGTAAGCAATAAACCACTTTGAAAATAAACACGGAAAAACAGCACACTAGTCTAACGCGTCAAAATCTCAACTGACACGTAACACAAAACACTTCCACACAAAGACATGATGGGGAACAGAGGAATAAATACATGCAGTGATGCTTGGGAAATGACAACCAGGTGTGCGGGGAACAAGACAAAACAAATGTATCAATGAAAAATGGAGCTGCGATGGCAAGAAAGCCAGTGGCGTCGATCGCCGAACGCCGCCCGAACAAGGAGAAGAGCCGACTTCGGCTGAAGTCGTGACAACTGTGACCTGCTGCTGGCTGTTGCTGGGTGAGTTGTGGGTAGAGCCGGATGTGTGTGTTGAGAGAGCAGTACAGCTATTGGCTGTCATGTGAGCGAGAGGCGAGAGCACAACTCAAGCACTGACAACTTTTTTACCAGTTGTAGGTAGGTTATTGTCATTTTGGAGACACCTATTTCCAACCCATTTTTCATAAAACTTATTTATCCGCTAGAACTGATGCACATCAATAAATAATGGAGACAATGCACTAGTGGTGGTTTAAACTTGACTCATTAAGAATCCGGTATCAAGAAAAGTGCTTTATGCATGCTCAGTTCTTGTGTCTTGGGTGCTGCCCGAGTGGAAATTTGAAATGGATGTTATGGAACTCCCTTGCGTGGTTCTTTATATAAGGTTAATGTCCTCAATGAAACTGACATTAGGCATGTGAAGAATGATACATTTGCCTCTGTTGGCCATCAAGTAGCCTATAATGTATATGCCATTGTAGATTACCATTTGATACAATAAATATGTTGAAATCACCTCATAATCGCCTCGCTATTCATGTTGAATAAATTAGTCTGTTAATTTGAACTAAGCAGGTTGCTAAATCTACTAACTCGTTCCTATATTGTTATTTATTTTTTGCTCCTTTGCACCCCAGTATCTCTATTTGCACATTCATCTTGTGCACATCTATCACTCCAGTGTTTAATTGCTAAATTGTAATTATTTCGCCACTATGGCCTATTCATTACCTTACCTCCCTAATCTTACTTCATTTGCACACACTGTATATAGACTTTTCTATTGTGTTATTGACTGTATGTTTGTTTATCCCATGTGTAACTCTGTGTTGTTTGTGTCACACTGCTTTGCTTGACCAGATCGCAGTTGTAAATGAGAACATGTTCTCAACTGGCCTACCTGGTTAAATAAAGGTGAAATAAAATAAAAATATATACAAAAATGGTTCAATTTACATCTTGCCTACATCTTGTCTAGGCTACTGTAGACTATTTAACATTAACATGTAGGCCTATCAGGGGCTATAGGCTACCTGCCTTTATCTAAGCAAACCATGGCATAATTGAATTACAATCAAAATCCCAGATTTTAGTCTGTAGCCTATGCCTATTGAAATGAGTCAATTTTGCAAAAGATAGCCATTTGTAGTCTGAACATTTGGCACATAATAACAGCACAGTTGACAGAAATAAAGCCTAAGATTCGTTTTTTATGTTCATCCACGTTTTTCTTGTTCAGAGATTTCAAGATCCTCTGTCCAACTTTCAGCACTCAAACTCTCCTGCCAGATTTATCTGTAGTTATGCACATGCGCAAAGGGGATTTATTTACAAAACCTTGTAAAAGTTCAAGGAAGAGAGTAGGCTATTTTAGTTTCAACGACACAGAGTAGCAACAAGCTCACACACCCAGGGCGCACCGGACAGATTGGATTGCTTTGCTTACCTCCAACCACAGTCACCAGGTGAAAATAGTGCAGAAACCTCAGCAGCAAATGGATCCGTAAAGTTTCTCTGCTGTATGATTTCCACGTCATTATTGTCTTCTGTCGTCTATGTAGCCTACTTTTGAATAATGTTCTTCCTTCAAATGTATTTTTGTTGCCCTGCTGATACGTTAATTATTTTAACTGTGTTGGAATAACAATATTTGACATGTGACACTCTATGCTACAATGTCAATAGTAAAAGTAAGTTACAAGTAGGCCTACCTAATTTTTGTGACTTGATGTCTTGCAGGCGGATGTACTGTTGGCAAAATAATGCAATCCAACAAAAACCGCCCATGCACGCTCGCTCCTCCTCTCTCTGTCTCGCTCCTCCCCCTACCCACACTATTTTAGCTGTTGAATGTTCCTCCATTCCATAAACAACTGCAGAAGTGTATTTTGACACCTAATTGTAGTTACAGTAGATAGTTTGACTGATTTATTATATATATATGTGCATGTGTCTGTCTCTGTACCTTCAGTCCTGTGTGCACGCCCACAGCCACCACACATAGGCCTACAGTTTGTGCACAACAAAACTGAAACATTTAACCAAGGTGCAGGGGGGGTCAGCGGGTCCCCAGATCACATGTGATGAAAAGAATGTGTAGAATTGCAGTAAATCTTTAAAACTACAACATTTTCTCTCAACCTCATGGCAAAATGTGTAGAATAGCAGGAAATGTAGTGTTTGGAGTCTCCATTTTTTATTTTTGGATAGATAGAGAGGAGAGAGTTGCTGAAATAGCAGTAGGCTAGAAGGAGAGGAGACATGTTAAAAAGTATATTTTTAATTCTCGAGACAATTGAGACAGTACAAAAAAAAAAGTATCAAAATGTAGGCACTCACTACTGTAAGTCACTCTGTATAAGAGCGTCCGCTAAATGACAAAAACAAATGTACATTTTGTATGTGTGCTATTCAGAAGGTGAATGGGCAAGACAAACTATTTTCACACTCAACAGTTCTCTGTGTGTATCAAAACACCCAAAGGACATTGAGCCAACTTGACACAACCGTGGGAAGCATTGGAGTCAACATGGACCAGCATCCCTGTGGAACGCTTTCGACACCTTGTACAGTCCATTCCCGACGAATTGAGGCTGTTCTGAGGGCTAAAGGGGGGTGCAACTCAATAGTAGGAAGGTGTTCCTAATGTTTTGTAAACTCAGTGTATGTAGGCCCTACATTCAATAGAAAAATATATAACTCGCACATATCGTATTATCAGGTGCATATTACTCAAGGCCATCAGACTGTTAAATAACCATCACTAGGCGGCTTCCACTCAGTTACGTAACCCTGCACCTTAGAGGCTGCTGCCCCATATACATACACTTGAAATCACTGGCCACTTTACAGTTTTTTACAGTCGCTAGGACACATTTCTCAATACTTAAGTCACTTTTTCAAAACTCTTCACACAGTTCTCCTAACCAACTTTCAGCTCGGCACAGCAGTTCATTTCACATTCAAAATGCACTAAAACTACCAAATCACTTCATACATGTCTCAAATCAACACATTCTTCCACAACACTAGCAAAGGTTGACAGCCAACAAACACACTTTGTCACCCACAAAACAATGACCTAAAAAAACACTAACAACATGTAGCATTATACAATGTTTTCTTGTGTAAAACAAGGACACATCTCTGTTTATAATTCACTGCAATATATGTTACTGGAATGAATCAGACATGATGCAGAATGCTTCAATATATTTTATGTCTTTTATTTATTTTTTTGCAGTGAGTAATTCCAAAATACAAGAGGTTGTATACACACCATCAACTGATACAGATACAATAGTAATGCTAATCTACTCGGTCTTCTCCATTTGGCCACAGGTTCTCATCCACATCACATCTTATGTCATCTAGGGCAATACACCTAGGAAAGAATCTTCTGGCATGCCTGATCCATCCCTGGCAATCTTCTGCTGATATGTCCAGGCATCCAGCATTCATTGCATCCAGGAGGGACATTTGATCATGTGGATGGTGGTCATAAACCTTCCACCTCCATGAGGAAAATAATTCCTCTATGGGGTTGAGGAATGGAGAGTAAGGTGGGAGGAAAAGTGACACCATTCTGGGATGGGCTGCAAACCACTCAGTGACTGCACGGGAGTGGTGAAATGCCACATTGTCCCATACAATTATAAATGTTGGCTGATTTCTTCTCTCTGCATCCCTTTCCTCACCTAGCACAACCCTTCCATAGAGATCATGCAGGAACGCAAGGAGACGTTCAGTGTTGTATGGCCCAATTAGTGGTTTGTGTAACAGCAGTCCATCAGTGGATATTGCTGTGCACATTGTGATGTTGGCACCCCTCTGGCCCGGGACATCCACTGTGGCTCTCTTCCCAATCACATTCCTCCCTCGTCGCCGTGTTTTGGCCAAGTTGAAACCCGCCTCATCCACAAAGATGAAAATGTGGGGTGTTTGCCTGCCTTCAATCTCCATGACTCTCTAAAATAAATCCACAAGGCAACATAAGCTGTTACAGTAGTAAACATTACCTAAAAATATGTCTTTGTGTGTGTTTGGTTTTGTTTATAAACAGTTCTGTATTTTATTGTGATCTTACCTGGACATATTGGTTCCTGAGTTGCTTGACATGTTCAGAGTTCCTCTCAAAAGGCACAGTGTACAACTGTTTCATCCTGACCTGATGTTTTTTCAGGACTCTAGAAATAGTTGTTATGCTTACACTGTGAATATTTGCAAAAGTAACGTTGTCTGCCAAGACTCTGTCTCGAATCTCAGTGAGTTTTATGCCATTGTTTCTGATGACCATATCAACAGTGGTAGTTTCCTGCACATCAGTGAGCATCCTTCCTCTCCCACCTGTGTGAGGTAACCGTTGAGTCCTAAGCAGAAATGCAAAAGCAATTACACACAAGTATATTTACTTCTGTAATGTGCAACTCAGTCATATGCCCTTGCAGAATACAAGTTACCTGTTGGTTTTCCGGAAAACTCTAACAATAGATGCCACTGTTGAGCGTTGCAAATTTGGCTGCACTCTCTGACCAGCTTCTCTCATTGAGAGACCATGATTTACTACATGATCAATTACAGTAGCTCTGATCTCATCTGAGACTACAGCTCTTGATCTTCCTCTTATTCTTCTTCCACCACGCATACGTATTCCTCGCCCCTCCCAGCCACTCTTCTTCCTCTTTCAGCCACTTCTCTATTTCTGGCTGGGTCCATGTTTACATCACAATACAAAACTATTCAGCAGTTGTCTCCTTTTGTAATGAAATTGAAAGAGTAACACCTGTGTAGATGTTCATCTACAATGAGAATCAGCTGTGGTTGGTCCAATTGTCCAATTGTTTTTATAGCATTTAATTTTAAGATTTAAAAAATATTTCATTAAAATATTACAGTAGAAATGTAGCAAATTGCTGTCTTATTCAGTTTTGTATTATGTTATTGTTTTGAACATAAGTTTAACAGTTTTGAAAACAGTATATAAGCATGTGCAAATTGGCCTGTAGGTACACAGAGTTTTGGCGGTTGTTGTGTCGAAGTGAGAAAAGAGTTAATGTAATTTGAAAGATGTAGTCATTGAATGCATTTTGTGCCAAAGCAATGATAAATGATCCACAGTTTAGCCCACATATACTTCTGTTGTGCTCACTGTGTGAAGAGTTTTGAAAAAGTGACCTAAGTATTGAGAAATGTGTCCTAGCGACTGTAAAAAACTGTAATAATGGAACACTAGTCACTTTATTCATGTTTACATATTTTTGTTCTACTCATCTCATATGTAAATACTGTATTGTATGTATCTACTGTATTTTAGTCTATGCCACTGTGTGTAAAGCGTCTGTGTGATGCTGGTGTAGAGGAGTCAGGCGCAGGACAGCAGATATGAGTAATAATATCAATTTACTCAAAGAATAATCACAACACACAACAAAATATAGCCAAGCCCACAGTAACGGACCACAATACAATAAACAAACTCACAAACAAACATGGGGGAACAGAGGGTTAAATAATGAACAAGTAATTGTGGGATTGAAACCAGGTGTGTAAAACATAGACAAAGCCAATGTAAAATGAAAAGTGGATTGACGATGGCTAGAAAACCAGTAACGTTGACCGCCGAACGCCGCCCGAACAAGGAGAGGGACCGACTTCGTGACAGTATCCCCTCCGACGCCTCAAGTCCAAGATGGCTCGAACAGCATACGCCGAGGCCCCTCGATGTCCACCTCAGACTCCTGCAGTAGACCAGCCACCACCGGCCTGAGGAAAGACACATGGAACGAGGGATTAATAAAGTAATCTGGAGGAAGCTGTAACCTGTAGCAAACCTCGTTCAGTCTCCTCAGGACATTAAATGGCCCCACAAATCGCGGACCCAGCTTCCGGCAGGGCAGGCGGAGGGGCAGGTTTCGGTTCGAGAGCCAGACCAGGCGGTCGGGGCTCGCCATCTGCCGCCTCATGGCCCGTTGCAGGTACACATGGGCGGCGTCCCAGGTCTCCTCCAAGCGCTTAAACCATTCGTCCACCGCAGGAGCCTCGATCTGGCTCTGATGCCAAGGTGCCAGAACCGGCTGATACCCCAGTATGCACTGGAAAGGAGAGAGGTTAGTGGAGGAGTGGCGGAGTGAGTTTTGGGCCATCTCTGCCCATGGGATGAACGCCGCCCACTCCCCCGGCCGGTCCTGGCAATATGACCTCAGAAACCTACCCACATCCTGGTTTACTCTCTCCACCTGCCCGTTACTCTCTGGGTGAAAACCTGAGGTGAGGCTGACCGAGACCCCCAGATGTTCCATAAAAGCCCTCCAGAACCTGGACGTGAACTGGGGACCTCGATCAGAGACTATGTCCTCAGGTACCCCGTAGTGCCGGAAGACGTGTGTGAACAGGGCCTCCACAGTCTGTAGGGCCGTAGGGAGACCAGGCAAAGGGAGGAGATGGCAGGACTTAGAAAACCGATCCACAACGACCAGGATCATGGTGTTACCCTGTGAGGGAGGAAGATCAGTCAAGAAGTCCACTGACAGGTGCGAACACGGCCGTTGTGGAACGGGTAGGGGTTGTAACCGAGCAGGAGGAAACATAAACCCTCACGTCCTTGGCCAAGGTGGACCACCAGTACTTCCCACTAAGACAGTGCACTGTCTGACCGATGCCAGGATGACCAGAGGAGGGTGACGTGTGGGCCCAATAGATCAACCGGTCGCAGACAGCAGACGGAAGGTACAGACGCCAAGCTGTACACTGAGATGGAGTGGGCTCTGTACGTAACGCCCGCTCAATGTCCGTGTCCAGCTCCCACACTACCGGTGCCACCAGGCAAGAGGCCTGGGAGTAAAGGAGTGTGATCCATGGACCGCTCCTCTGTGTCATACATCTGGGACAGTGTGTCTGCCTTAGCGTTCTGGGAACCTGGTCGGTAGGACAGGGTGAAAACAAAACGGGTAAAGAACATGGCCCACCTTGCCTGGCGAGGGTTCAATCTCCTCGCCGCCCGGATGTACTCCAGATTGTGTTGGTCAGTCCAGATGAGAAAAGGGTGTTTAGCCCCCTCAAGCCAATGTCTCCACGCCTTCAGAGCCTTGACGACAGCCAACAGCTCCCGGTCCCCCACATCATAATTTTGCTTCGGTGGCGTCCACCTCCACTATAAACGCCAAAGAGGGATCCGGATGAGCCAGCACAAGAGCCAAGGTAAACAGAGCCTTCAGGTGACCAAAAGCCCTGTCCGCCTCAGCCGACCACTGCAGTCGCACCGGTCCCCCCTTCAGCAGTGAAGTAATGGGAGCCGCTACCTGACCAAAGCCCCAGATAAACCTCCGGTAGTAAATGGCAAACCCTAGGAACCGCTGCACTTCCTTTACCGTGGTGGGAGTCTGCCAATTACGCACGGCTGAAATGCGGTCTCTCTCCATCTCCACCCCTGACGTGGAAATGCGGTACCCTAGGAAGGAGACGGACTGTTGGAAGAACAGACATTTCTCAGCCTTGACGTACAGGTCATGCTCCAACAGTTGACCAAGCACCCTGCGCACCAGGGACACATGCTCGGCGTGTGTAGCAGGGTATATCAGAATGTCGTTGATATACACCACTACACCCTGCCCGTGCAGGTCCCGGAAAATCTCGTCTACAAAGGCCTGGAAGACTGATGGAGCATTCATCAACCCGTACGGCATGATGAGGTACTCATTGTGCCCGGAGGTGGTACTAAATGCCGTCTTCCACTCGTCCCTCTCCTGGATACGCACCAGGTTGTAAGCGTTCCTGTGATCCAATTTTGTGAAGAAGCGCACCCCGTGCATTGACTCGATCGCACTGGCTATGAGAGGCAGCAGGTAGCTGTACCTCACAGTGATCTGATTGATACCTCTATAGTCAATACATGGGCGTAGACCTCCATCCTTCTTCTTCACAAAAAATAAACTCGAGGAGGCAGGTGAAGTGGAAGGCCAAATGTATCCCTGCCCCAGGGATTCGGAGACATATGTTTCCATAGCCGCCGTCTCCTCCTGGGACAGAGGATACACGTGACTCCTAGGTAGTGCTGCGTCTACCAGGAGATTTATCGCACAATCCCTCCATTGATGGGGTGGTAATTTAGTCGCCCTCTTCTTACAGAAGGCAAGAGCCAAATCGGCATATTCTGAGGGGATGCGCACGGTGGAGACCTGGTCTGGACTTTCCACCGTAGTTGCACCGATGGAAACCCCTACACACCTCCTTGAGCACTTTCGTGGCCACCCCTTGAGAGCCCTCTGTTGCCACAAAATAGTGGCAACAGAGGGCTCTCAAGGGGTGGCACTACGAGAAACGCAGGAGAATCAATAAGGAAGAGACTGATTCTCTCCCTGTGACCCTCCTGCGTAACCATGCCTAGTGGAGCGGTGGCCTCCCTAATCAAGCCTGACCCTAATGGACGACTATCTAGGGCGTGCACAGGGAATGGCATATCCACCGGAACAATGGGGATCCCTAAACTATGGGCAAATGAACGGTCAATATAATTCTCACCTGCGCCTGAATCTACGAGCGCCTTATGCTGGGAATGCAGGGAAAACTCAGGAAATGTAATAAACACATACATGTGATCAACAGGGGCCTCTGGGTGAGCCTGGTGCCGACTCACCTGGGGTGACACGACAGTGCACTGCCTGCTGCCTCGACTCCCTGAGGAACCCCCCCAGCACCGACCAGCAGTGTGCCCTCTGCGGCCACAGATGCAGGGAATGGCCCCTCCTCCGGTCGCCCTAAGCGCAGCACCTCCCAGCTCCATGGGCGTCGGATTGGAAGTGCTGGGGGATGAAACTGACAGGCCCCGATCCGGACGTCCGCGGGTAGCAAGCAAGTTATCCAGCCGGATGGACAGGTCCACCAGCTGGTCCAACGTGAGGGTGGTGTCTAGGCAGGCCAACTCCCGACGGATGTCCTCGCGCAGACTGCACTGGCAGTGATCGATCAGGGCCGTGTCGTTCCATCCCGCGCTGGCTCCCGGGGTCCGGAAGTCCAAATTGAAATCCTGCGCGCTTCTCTTCCCCTGCCTCAGATGGAACAGACATTCACCCGCCGCTCGACCTTCAGGCGGGTGGTCGAAGACTGCCCAAAAGCGGCAGGTGAACTCTGCGTAATGGTCCAATGGTCCACTCCAGGGCTTTGCCTGAGAGGCAGGAGACGAGGGCGGACACGCTCTCACGTCCCGAAGGAGCCGGGTGGACGGTCGCCAGGTAGAGTTCCAGCTGGAGTAGGAACCCCTGGCATCTGGCAGCCGTCCCATTATACTCACTCGGGAGCGCGAGCCGAATCCCGCTGGGACCGGGTGAAGGAAGGGTGGACAGTGGGGCCTGCTGTAGTGGAGCTGGTGAAGGCACTGGAAGACCTCCTTCTCTCTCCCAACGATCCATCGTCTGCAGTACGCGATCCATGGCGGTGCCAAGATGTTGCAACCAGGTCACGTGCTGCTGGACGCGTTCCTCTATCGCTGCAGGGAGGGCGTCTGCTCTTGCTGACTCCATTCGTCAGGTGAGTGTTTCTGTAAAGCGTCAGGTGTCAGGCGCAGGACAGCAGTAATTGTGGGATTGAAACCAGGTGTGTAAAACATAGACAAAACCAATGGAAAATGAAAAGTGGATCGACGATGGCTAGAAAACCTGTGACGTTGTCCGCCGAACGCCACCCGAACAAGGAGAGGGACCGACTTCAGCGGAAGTCGTAACACTGTGACATTGCCCATCCAAATATTTATATATTCCTTAATTTCATTATTTTACTTTTAGGTTGTGTGTATTGTGTGTATTGTTGTGAATTGTTAGATATTACTGTGCACTGTTGGAGCTAGAAACACAAGCATTTTTCTACACCCACAATAACATCTGCTAAACGTGTATGTGACAAATAACATTTGATTTGATGGAGAAAAACTGTATATATATATTTTTTTTAAGCCCTCAATGAAGATCTATTGAGACCAAAACATTGTTATACAGATTATGTTATGGTAAATGTGTAAAAGGGAATTCTATACATTTCCCGTGACCATATAGCTCTATCAAACATGTGGAGTGTTAAGATCACTAGTGAGCTGGAGTTTATTTTGAACTAAATAATGTACGTGCCCTCAACATGCTTTTTCTACATCCATTTTTGTTTCCCCACCAGTCATCGACCACCATCTACGTGCGTATAGTGGATGAAAATGACAACGCGCCAGAGTTTCCAGAGGAAGAGTATGTGACGGTGCTGAGCGAGGGCCCCGACACCTTGGGGGCCACCATTGCCACAGTAACCGCCATTGACCCAGACGAGGGCCTCAACGGTACACTCCAATACACCATCGACCACGGCAACCTGGCCATCACCTTCTGCATCAATCAAACTACCGTAAGAATATGGACAGATATTTTACACTATGGGTGCGCAACTTTAACACCCCACATTCTGAAATTGCATTTTTGTCCACCCCAGTTTTATCATTGGAATGTGATACAAAGCAAGGCAACAGTGTGCTCTAGAACCATGCCTCCTCAGAGCGTTCGGTTAGGCTGTTTGAAGGGTTTATCCGACTGGATTTAGGACCACCCAGACACCATAGAACGGACTGAAAGCTGTGTGAGGGCAAAGCTTCTGGAAGGCTGGCTGGACCAGCATGGGAGAGTTGATCATAGTTAAGTGTACACGTTACACTCTTTCACAGAGTTGTAAAAGGAACAGAAACTGGCTACTCTTTAGTTGACTGATGTAGCTGGCACAGAAAAAAATTGCAGTGCTGAGCTAGTATTGTAACTGACATGTAAAGTTAGCTGATGTTTCATCCCCTCTCGACTGAGGTGAATGAATAAGCTATGCTAGTGAGTAGCTACCACAGCCAGGTCAGCTCTAGCCTCTAGTTATATGTTAGATAGTGATATGAGGTGTCTATTATTACTATCTAACAGCAGTTGTTTGTTTGGACATGTTTTGTAGCCTTTGTTTTGTCACGTTTCAGAAGTAAATGAACTTGGCAAGCTTTCACCAGTTGATGTGCCGTTAGAAAGAGAACCAACAAAAAGTTGGCTTACATTAGCTGTTATTTTCGCCTCAATCAAACTAGACCTGAATCAAACAATGAAATCATTGGCCAAACGATTGAAGAGTGAGATTCTAATGTTTCTTCAGTGCCATGTGAGTTGTATTAGTCAGTATGTCAATGTAACATTATTGATTTGTCAGTTTCCCGAGCTAATTCCCTACTTTTCACACTGACACTGTAATAAACAGCTAGCGTTACATGGTTCACTGTCATGGTGCACAGTAGAGGTCTGTACGGGACGGATTTCTTCATCAAATTAGATCAAATTTATTTATAAAGCCCTTCTTACATCAGCTGATGTCACAGAGTGCTGTACAGAAACCAAGCCTAAAACCCCAAAAAGCAAGCAATGCAGGTGTAGAAGCACCATGGCTAGGAAAAACTCCATAGAAAGGCCAGAACCTAGGAAGAAACCTAGAGAGGAACCAGGCTATGAGGGGTGGCCAGTCCTCTTCTGGCTGTGATGGGTGGAGGTTATAACAGAACATGGCCAAGATGTTAAAATAGATGACCCCGCACCCGCTCTCATCCAGCACCCGCTCCCACCCGCTACCGCAAGAACTGGTCCCAAACTTAATTGCAGTCTAGGGAAATGTTATTTTAGGCGTATGTGACGTAGCTCACTTGCCAGCCATGGTCCCAGCAATTTTGCGCCCTATAGACAATATCAAACGTGCAAAAATAACTTCAGAAATAGGTTAAATTACCAGAGAATCTCAGCTTGTGCGCTGCGCCCCAGATATGTAAACATTATTACATTCCTTAAAGTGGCCAGTGATTTCTAGTCTATACCTATAGGCAGCAGCCTCTAATGTGCTAGTGATGGCTGTTTAACAGTCTGATAGCCTTGAAATAGAATATGTTTTTCTGTCTCTCGGTCCCAGCTTTGATGCACCTGTACTGACCTTGCCTTATGGATAAGAGCGGGGTGAACAGGCAGTGGCTCGGGTGGTTGATGTCCTTGATGATCTTTTAGGCCTTCCTGTGACATCAGGTGCTGCAGGTGACCTGGAGGGCAAGTAGTTTGCCCCTGCTAATGCATTGGGCAGATCACACCACCCTCTGGAGAGCCTTGCAGTTGCAGGCGGTACAGTTGCCGTACCAGGCGGTGATACAGCCCGACAGGATGCTTTCAATTGTGCATCTGTAAAAGTTTGTGTGGGTTTTAGGAGACAAGCAAAATTTCTTTAGCCTCCTGAGGTTGAAGAGGCTCTTTTGCGCCTTCTTCAACACACTGTCTGTGTGGGTGGTCCATTTCAGTTTCTCAGTGATGTGTATGCCAAGGAACTTGAAGCTTTCCACCTTCTCCACTGCGGTCCCGTCGATGTAGACAGGGGGTTGCACCCTTTGCTGTTTCCGATCATCACCTTTGTTTTGTTGACGTTGAGTGAGAGGTTGTTTTCTAGGCACCACACTCCCAGAGCCCTCACCTCCTCCCTGTAGGCTGTCTCATCATCATTGGTAATCAAGCTTACTACTGTTGTGTCATCCTCAAACTTGATGATTGATTTGGAGGCGTGCTTGGCAACGCAGTCATGGGTGAATAGGGAATACAGCAGGGGGCTGAGCACGCACCCTTGTGGGGCCCCAATGTTGAGGATCAGCGGAGTGGAGGTGATGTTTCCTACCTTCACCACCTGGGCGCGACCCGTCAGGAAGTCCAGTACCCAGGTACACAGGGCGGGGTTCAGACCAGGGCCTCAAGCTTAATGATGAGTTTGGAGGGTACTATGGTG
Organism: Brachymystax lenok tsinlingensis; assembly: GCA_030435695.1. Taxonomy (NCBI): domain Eukaryota; kingdom Metazoa; phylum Chordata; class Actinopteri; order Salmoniformes; family Salmonidae; genus Brachymystax; species Brachymystax lenok. The sequence continues at coordinate 26,998,270 of CM059805.1, forward strand.
TTGAATGCTGAGTTATATTGAATAAACATCATTCTTACATGGGTATTCCTCTTGTCCAAATGGGATAGGGCAGTGATGGTGATTGACTATGATCCTTGAATAGTCTCTCAAAGCACTTCATGATGACAGAGGTGAGTGCTACGGGGCGACAGTCATTATCGGTTACCTTTGCCTTCTTGGGTACAGAAACAATGGCTGCCATCTTGAAGCATTTGGGGAAAGCAGACTGAGATAATGAGAGATTGAATATGTCCGTAAACACACCAGCCAGCTGGTCTGCGTATGCTCTGAGGACACGGCTAGGGATGCCGTCTGGGCCAGCAGCCTTGCGAGGGTTAACACGTTTAAATGTTTTACTCACGTCGGTCACGGAGAAGGAGTGCCCACAGTCCTTGGTAGCGGGCCGCGTCGGTGGCACTGTGTTATCCTCAAAGCGTTATCCACCATGGTTAAATGCGGTGGTTCACTCTTTCAGTTTTGTGTTAATGATACCATCTATCCACGGTTTCTGGTTAGGGTAGGTTTTGATAGTCACGGTGGGTACTACATCTCCTGTACACTTCCTTATAAACTCAGTCACCGTATCCGTGTATGCGTCTAGCTTATTTTCGCAAGCTACCCAGAACATATTCCAGTCCACTTGATCAAAACCATCCTGAAGTGTGGATTCCGATTGGTCAGACCAGCGTTGAATAGTTCTTAGTACGGGTACTTCATGTTTGAGTTGCTGCCTATAGGAAGGGAGGAGCAAGATGGAGTTGGGGTCAGATTTGCCAAAAGGAGGGCGGGGGAGGGCCTTGTAAGCATTCTGGAAGTTTGAATAGCAATGGTCGAGAGTTAGCAGCGCGAGTAGTACAGTCAACCAAAATGTGTCCTCAAATTTGCTTTGTCAAAATCCCCAGCTACAATAAATGCAGCCTCAGGATATGTGGTTTCCAGTTTGCATATAGAGGATGACCTTAAAGACAATCAAAGGTTGTATTTGTAAGAGTTGTATATTTGTCAAAGGTTGTATATTTGTAAGAGTTGTTCATTTGTTAGACTATTTGTTAACTTCTTAAGGAGCAGCAAGGTGCGCTGGGGCGCTAGCACCCCACTCCCGACACTACCAGGTGAAATGCAAGGCACCAAATTCAAAATCCAAAAGTTGAATTATTCAACATGCATCAATATACAAGTGTTTCATAGTCATCAAAAGCTCTGCTTCTTGGCAATATCACAGCGTTGTAAGATTTCAAAAAGGCTTTACGGCGAAACCACCACATTTGATTGTTTGAGGATACCACCCCACATATTTTTCCATTACCATAAATTCATAAACCATGCGGTTCACACAAAACACATTTCACAGCGAAAACAAATCAATTACCTTTTGAAGAACTTCTGCTGAGGGCTTCCCAAGTGTCCAACGAAGACAATCCATGGTTCTTTTGTTAGAAAAAGTAATGTATTATATCCATAAATCTCTGTTTGGTTTGCGCGTTATAATGAGAAAATTATACCTATAAACTTGTCCAAGAACAATCAAACATAATTTTAAATGTATCCTTAGGAACACTTTTATGTATAAATTGTATAATATTTCAACCGGAATATAAACTGGGCGATAAGAAAGGAAAAAAACTAAGAACGCGCCAGCCGGGAGCGCGCATTTACTTGTATTGACATCTGTGTGGACACTTCCTTATTCGTCTTCTTCTCTGCTCTAAAAGCATCTAAAAAGAATCAGAACACTTTCTCGAGACTGTTGACATCCAGGGGAAGCGATAGGTACTGCATTCATATGCCCTTATATGGGCATTTTCATAAGGGAGGGGTTCTAAATGAGGCACTCTCAAAACGGTCACCTCATGCGCTGCTCCCTAAGAAGTTAAAGGTCCAACACAATATTGATGATTGAATGATCATGTCTTATCAAACACTGGCCGAAGAGTTCAATCTTGGTTTCATCAGACCAAATAATCTTGTTTCTCATGGTCCGAGAGTCCTGTATGTGCCAAGCGGTCTGTCATGTGTCTTTTACTGAGGAGTGGCTTCTGTCTGGCCACTCTAACATAAATGCCTGATTGGTGGAGTGCCGCAGAGATGTTTGTCCTTCTTAAAGGTTCTCCCATCTACACAGAGGTACTCTGGAGCTCTGTCACAGTGACCATCTGGTTCTTGGTCACCTCTCTGACCAAGGCCCTTCTCCCCCGATTGCTCAGTTTGACCGGGCGGCCAGCTCTAGGAAGAGTCTGGGTGGTTCCAGACTTCTTCCATTTAAGAATGATGGAGGTCACTATGTTGTTGGGGACCTTCATTGCTGCAGACATTTTTTGGTACCCTTCCCCAGATCTGTGCCTGGAGACAATCCTGTCTCAGAGCTCTACAAAATATTCCTTTGACCTCATGGCTTGTGTTTTGCTTTGACATGTATGATTTGTCATTATGGGTTACTGTGTGTAGATTGATGAGTAAAAATATGTATTTAATACATTTTAGAATAGGGCTGTTACGTAACAAAATGTGGAAAAGGGGGGTCTGAATACTTTCCAAATGCTCTGTACTTAATAATCTCTTACCTATTTTGATGACAGTTGGCATTTTGGCTTACTTTTTGTTGTTGGGCCATGGGTCATATTAAATTGTGTAGAAATGCAGGAAATGTGCTTTGCTTTAGATGCCACAAAAATGGAGGGCCCTCCAAGCAAAGACTAAAAGTATTTAAACGATTTCAGTAAGTATTTGAACCAAGGTCTGGTACTGTGTGTAGTTTGTGAACACACTGACTGTACAGTATTTTGAATAGCGTTGAGTGTTAAAGTAGTTGTATTTTTGTGCATGGTGTGTGTCCAGGGAAAGATTGTTGCAGTGAAGGAGCTGGACTTTGAGATCAGCAATGGACACTACGCACTTGTCGTCACAGCAACAGACCAGTGTCCCATCCATGCCCTCCGCCTGACATCGAGCACCACGGTGATGACAATGACAGAACACAGACACACATACACACACACTTACACACTACATGAGAATCACTCTTTATACACATCATGTTCGTCAAGGCATTGTTTTTAATGTATTTTGTGCAAACATCATATTGAAGTTGCAATCTGTGACATCTGTGAGTTTTTGTTCATTAAAACATATTTTTTCTCAAAAAAGTGAACTATCCCTTTAATCACATCATAAACATACATATAGACCATACAGATCTCTTAACAGGTTGTTTCCACTGGTCTTTTCCAGGTGTTGGTGAATGTCTTGGATGTGAACGATGTGACCCCCACCTTCCCCAAGGTCTATGAGGGGCCCTTTAAGATAACAGAGGGCCAGCCGGGGCCCCGGGTCTGGACCCTCAAAGCCACCGACCAAGACTCTGGACTCAACGGCAAAGTGGAGTACAGCATCACTGCCGGAGACCCCCAGAGTGAGTAGGGTGTGTGTGGGTTGGGATTAGGGCTGTTACGGTGACGTATCACCGCCACACCAGCAGTCACAGTCAAATTCCATGTGACCGTTGAGTCATGGACACTAGACTTCTCCAAAACTGCGCTCCTATGCCCCTGATGGTCATTAGTAACCTACCAAACTTGCCAACGGCCTGGTACTCAGCACTCAATTTAAGCAATAAGGCACGAGGTTGTCTTGTAAATGGCCAATATACCAGGGATAATGGCTGTTCTTAGGCACAACGCAACGCGGAGTGCCTGGATTCAGCCCTTAGCTATTGTATATTGACCATATACCACTAAACCAGAGGTGCCTTATTGGTAATATAAACTGGTTACCAACATAATTAGAACAGTAAAAAGTCATTTTTGTTCATACCCGTGGTGTACGGTCTGATCGGAATAGGATTACCTGTTGCGCAGCGAGAGACAGCTCCTCATAGCTGGTTGATGCATGGAATTAAATATGTGTTCCTATAAACCCATGTTGCGCAACATTTCAATAGGTTATGCTATGCAATTGTGTGAGAAAACATAATTTTGATGGCCTCTTTTAAAAATAGGAGGATCGCGTCAGTTTTCTATAGGCTAGGCCAGGCATAGTCATTGAGCGGATCGCGTTGATTAGCGGCTCGCGGTACAGACTACCAAATACAGCAAAAGGTCCAATAGGTTCCGAGCATTCAAATTACACAAACACAAACTGCACTATTTCACTCACCCAATATGTGGCATTATATAAGATGTTGAGCTGCTGCATCAACATGTGCAGTCGAGTAAACTGTTGCTTCGCTTTAAACTAGGCTAGCGATGGAGGCGAGAGTTGGAGGGCCGAGAGAAGCAGCAGTTTAGTCCACTAAACTCTACTGCACGTTTTTTGGGCCACATCAAAGCTAATATATTCCGCATATTCAGCATTGATTTGTAGTAGTCAAGCACAAGCAAAAACATAATAATGAGCAACCTGCCACTACATATAAGGAGGATGAGGATGAGGAAGCTAGTAGTAGAGCCGAGCACATAAATGAGGGACAAGCTATCAAAAAGAGAAAGGTACGGCTGTTGAAAGATAAATCGCATGTTTCAAGAAAAATGGACAACAGAATTGTTCTGTGTACTTCATGGCACAAACCCACTTTGTTTAATTGGCAAGCAGACGTGTGCAGGTTTTAAAAGTGGTCATTTAGAATGCCATTTCAATATCACACATACAAAGAGAAATATCCACCTGGCAGTGACCTACGAAAAAATTATATTTAACAACTTACTGCTTCGCTGAAAGGACAGCAACCGCTGATGGATAGAACAACCTCTTCTGCAGAGAAATTGACAGAGGCAGCATATGAGATTGCATGGATCTTGGCTAGGCATAAGAAGGCCTTTATCAATGCAGACACAGTGAAAAAAAGTGTTTTTTGTCTTCAGCAGAAATAATGTATGCTGACTTCAGTAACGAAGATGATATTCTAAAGCAAATAAAAGGACTACAACTATCAGATAACCATAATAAGAAGGGTTGAAGAAATAGGAAAGGGCATTGGTAAGCAGATTAACAAGGATATATCAGCGGCTCATTGTTTCAGACACTTTCATTCAGTCTGCATGGTCAATGCAGCACATGCAACGATGTTGATGACAGCGATATTGTTTCCACTTTGATCTTAATATAAATCCACAAGCGTTAATTAATAATAATAATAATTACAATGTTATTTTGTGTTTCTTACATCTGCAAACAGCTAGTTTGTATTTTTTTAGCAAGTTAAGCTAAATTGTGTTAGCCACTAATGCTAATCACTAGTTAGCTGGCTAGCCCACTATTATTTATATTCTAACTAAACATAAACATGATTCCAAAAGTTCACCCAAGTCACCCATAGCCGACGCCTTACCGCATTAAGCGCAAATTAAAAGTAGTTTATCTGCTAATTTACTATTTATAATAAAAATACACTCCAAATACAGCACATAAAACAAATAGCCATTTATAAACACCCCTATTGAAGAGCAAACCTGATAACCTGATGAGTGGAAGTGTACCAGCTGCTCCTTGACTCTTCACATGAATAAATAGGCCTAGACATGTGTTATAAACACTGCTATGTAAGAGAAACATATATAATAGTTTGATGAGCAGACTTGTGCCTGCAGCTCCTGGACTCTCCTCATGCAATACTTGTACTTTGTCATGGCAATCCTAGTAATGAAGTCCAGATGTGCATTGGTCAGTCTGTTCCTGTCTGTTTTCTCTTCACAAAGTAAACAGTGTGGTGATTTTGTTTTGGAATGCTATGACGACATGCAGCATGTTACTACCTGCAGGGATTTAATTTCACTCCCCCTCCCAATTTTACCCCTGGTGACTCCGGGATGCTGGCCTTCTAGGCAGAGTTGCAAAGAAAAAGCCATATCTCAGACTGGCCAATAAAAAGAAAAGATTAAGATGGGCAAAAGAACACAGACACTGGACAGAGGAACTCTGCCTAGGAGGCCAGCATCCCGGAGTCGCCTCTTCACTGTTGACGTTGAGACTGGTGTTTGCGGGTACTATTTAATGAAGCTGCCAGGACTTGTGAGGCGTCTGTTTCTCAAACTATACACTCTAATGTACTTGTCCTCTTGCTCAGTTGTGCACCGGGGCCTCCCACTCCTCTTTCTCTCTGGTTAGAGCCAGTTTGCGCTGTTCTGTGAAGGGAGTATGACACCGCGTTGTACGAGATCTTCAGTTTCTTGGCAAATTCTCCAATGGAAAGCCTTCATTTCTGAGAACAAGAATAGACTGACAAGTTTCAGAAGAAAGTTCTTTGTTTTGAGCCTGTAATCAAACCCACAAGTGCTGATGCTCCAGATACTCAACTAGTCTAAAGAAGGCCAGTTTTATTGCTTCTTTAATCAGAACAACAGTGAGGGGCTGAGCGGGGATATCCAGCTCGGAAGCCAGGGTAGCGTCCATAAAGCTCTCAACGACCCCAGAGTCGATGAGGACGCGGAGAGATTTCGACTGGTTCCCCCACAGCAACATGGCATGAAAAGAAATGCGAGGAAAGGGAGAGGAAAAATTCTCCGTATGGCTCACCAGAGTACTTGCTCCTACCGGTGAGCCTGGTCTTTTAGTGGACAGTTGGAGACAAAATTACCTGTAGTCCCGCAATACAGGCAGCCTGTATAGCATTCAGCTGGAGACAGCCTAGCTCTTCCTAGTTGCCTGGGCTCGGGAAGAGGTGAATCGGCAGCCTTCAGAGACTCTCGGGGGAACTCAGATATCCTCGGATTCTCTCGGCAACGGAGCCGTCAGGGACTTCCGGGATACCTCGGAGGCGAGGTGGAATCCTTGGACGGGCGAGTGAAATAGAATCTCCTCTCCTTCTTCCATTCACGTAGTCGATCTGAATGGTCAAGGCGATGAGCGAGCGGAAATCCACTGTGTAGTCTGCCACACTGCGGGAGCCTTGCCGAAGCTGGACTAACTTCCGGGCAGGCTCTCTCCCGGACAATGGAGCATCGAAAACCTTCTTTACCTCTGCCACGAACTCCTCCAGACTGGAGCATACCGGCCAACTGTTGTTCCCATACTGCCGTAGACCAGGTGAGAGCCCTCCCGGACATCAGCGTGATGAGGTACGCTATCGGTCAGCGGGGAAGGAGGAGGACTGCAGCTCGATGATGAGTGAACACTGAGCGAGAAACGCCTGACAGGTGCCCGACTCTCCATTGAAGCGCTCCGAGGGAGGTAAGCGGGGTTCCCGGGGTGACGGCACTGCTAACAGCCGGGTTACTGAAGGGGCTGGGAGGTTTCCGTCGTTGTAGGCTGCATAGTAGCCAACCCACGGAATTGCTCCAGAAATGTGTTCAATGCTAGGTCATGACATTCGGCCAAGGTCTGGAACCCTTCCATAACACCACGAAACAACTCCTCGTGCCTTCCAATGGTGGCTCCTTGGGAGGACAGGGCATTGTGGAGCTGGTCCGAGTCTGCTGGGTCAGTCATGGCCAGTTCGTACTATCACGTTTCAGGTATGACCCAGATGCAGACAGTGTCAAAGAAACAAAAGTGTATTTCTAATACAGTGGCAGGCAAATGACAGGTCAAAGGCAGGCAGGGGTCAATAATCCAGAGAGGGTGCAAAGTGTCCAGAACGGCAGGCAGTCTCAGGGTCAGGGCAGGCAGGGGTCAATAATCCAGTAAGGTGGGGTAAGGTACATAACGGCAGGCTCAGGGTCAGGGCAGGCAGAACGGCAAAACCGGGAAGGACTAGAAAACATGTGCAAGAAACAGTCAGGAGCAGGGGAACAAACGCTGGTAGGTTTCACGAACAAAATGAACTGGCAACAGACAAATAGAGAACACAGGTATAAATACACAGGGGATAATGGGGAACATGGGTGACACCTGGAGGGGGTGGCGACAAGCACAAAGACAGGGGAAACGGATCAGAGTGTGACACACAAATCTCTTAACTGAGCCTCCACCACCATTCCGTACAGTCCATTTTGCCACCAGTGCAGCATGAGATAAGTTTGAGGGCTGATATAAATGCTATGCACGCCAATATCTCTTGGCTAAGAGGTGAGGAGAGACCGACTGCATCAATTCTTCTTTTTATAAGAAACGTTTTGTTGAAAATCTCAAATTGTTTCCATAGTTAACTTGCACACAACTCTGACACACACACTTACCCCACCAGACATGCCACCAGGGGTCTTTTAAGATGGTGAAGAAAGCACTTTTAAAGAATAACCAGGCATCCTCTACTGGCGGAATGAGGTCAATATCCTTCCAGGATACCCGGCCAGGTCGATTAGAAAGGCCTGCTCGCAGAAGTGTTTTAGGGGAGCGTTTGACAGTCATGAGGGGTGGTCGTTTGACCGCAGACCCATTACGGACGCAGGCAATGAGGCAGTGATACAACCCCAAAGTTGCAGGTGTACATGGGCGGCGTCCCAGGTCTCCTCCGAGCGCTTAAACTATTCGTCCACCGCAGCAGCCTTGATCTGGCTCTTATGCCAAGGTGACAGAACAGGCTGATACCCCAATACACACTGGAAGGTAGAGAGGTTAGTGGAGGAGTGGCGGAGTGAGTTTTGGGCCATCTCTGCCCATGGGATGAACGCTGCCCACTCCCCCGGCCGGTCCTGGCAATATGACTGCAGAAACCTACCCACATCCTTGTTTACTCTCTCCACCTGCCCGTTACTCTCGGGAGAAAACCTGAGGTGAGGCTGACCGAGACCCCCAGGAGCTCCATAAAAGCCCTCCAGACCCTGGACGTGAACTGGGGACCCCGATCAGAGACTATATCCTCAGGCAACCGGGAGTGCTGGAAGATGTGTGTGAACAGGGCCTCTGCAGTCTGTAGGTCCGTAGGGAGACGGCAAAGGGAGGAGACGGCAGGACTTAGAAAACCGATCCACAACGACCAGGATCGTGGTGTTGCCATGTGAGGGAGGAAGATCAGTCAGGAAGTCCACTGACAGGTGCGACCACGGCCGTTGTGGAACGGGTAGGGGTTGTCACTTCCCTCTGGGCAGGTGCCAAGGAGCCTTGCACTGGGTGCACACTGAGCAGGAGGAAACATAAACCCTCACATCCTTGGCCAAGGTGGACCACCAGTACTTCCCAATAAGACAGCGCACTGTCTGACCGATGCCAGGATGACCAGAGGAGGGTGACGTGTGGGCCCAATAGATCAACCGGTCGCGGACAGCAGACGGAACGTACAGACGCCCAGCTGGACACTGAGAGGGAGTGGGCTCTGTACGTAACGCCCGCTCGATGTCCGCGTCCAGCTCCCACACTACCTGTGCCACCAGGCAAGAGGCCGGGAGTATTGGAGTGTGATCCATGGACCGCTCCTCTGTGTCATACATCCGGGACAGTGCGTCTGCCTTGGCGTTCTGGGAACCTGGTCGGTAGGACAGGGTGAAGACAAAACGGGTAAAAAACATGGCCCACGTTGCCGGATGTACTCTAGATTGCGGTGGATAGTCCAGATGAGAAAAGGGTGTTTCGCCCCCTCAAGCCAAATTCTTCACGCCTTCAGTGCCTTGATAACAGCCAACAGCTCCCGGTCCCCCACATCATATTTTCGCTCCGCCGGGCTGAGCTTCTTCGAAAAGAAGGCACAGGGGCGGAGCTTCAGTGGCGTACCCGAGCGCTGAGAGAGCACGGCTCCTATCCCAACCTCGGACGCGTCCACCTCCACTATGAACGCCAAAGAGGGATCCGGATGAGCCAATACAGGAGCCGAGGTAAACAGAGCCTTCAGGTGACCAAAAGCCCTGTCCGCCTCAGCCGACCACCGCAGTCGCACCGGTCCCCCCTTCAGCAGTGAGGTAATTAAAGCCGCTACCTGACCAAAGCCCCGGATAAACCTCTGGTAGTAGGCAAACCCTAGAAACTGCTGCACTTCCTTTACCGTGGTGGGAGTCGGCCAATTACGCACGGCTGAAATGCGGTCACTCTCCATCTCCACCCCTGACGTGGAAATGCGTTACCCTAGGAATGAGACGGACTGTTGGAAGAACAGACATTTCTCAGCCTTGACAAACAGGTCATGCTCCAACAGTCGACCAAGCACCCTGCTCACCAGGGACACATGCTCGGCGCGTGTAGCGGAGTATATCAAAAGGTCGTCGATATACACCACTACACCCTGCCCGTGCAGGTCCCGGAAAATCTCGTCAACAAAGGCCTGGAAGACTGATGGAGCATTCATCAACCCGCACGGCATGACGAGGTTCTCATAGTGCCCGGAGGTGGTACTAAATACCGTTTTCCACTCGTCCTCCTCCCGGATACGCACCAGGTTATAAGCGCTCCTGAGATCCAAATTTGTGAAGAAGCGTTTCCCGTGTATTGACACTATCGCACTGGCTATAATAGGCAGCGGGTAGCTGTACCTCACAGTGATCTGATTGATACCCCGATAGTCAATACACGGGCGCAGACCTCCATCCTTCTTCTTCACAAAAAAGAAACTCGAGGAGGCAGGTGAAGTGGAGGGCCGAATGTATCCCTGCCTCAAGGATTCGGAGACATATGTTTCCATAGCTGCCGTCTCCTCCTGTGACAGAGGATACACGTGACTCCTGGGACCGACTTCGGCGGAAGTCGTGACAGTGGGTTATTGTGTGTGTGCGTGCATGCATGCTGGTGAGCTACCGTCCGTGTGTGTATGTGTGTGCAGTAGATAAGGCTAGTAACCAACTAATCATGCCCTCCTTCTCTCTCTCTCTCTTTCTTTTTTTTCACTCTCTCTCTCTCTCTTACTCTCTCAGATGAGTTTGTGATATCTCCAGTGGAGGGAGAGCTGCGTGTGAGGAGAGATGTGGAGCTGGACAGAGAGACCACACCTTTCTACAACATCACTGTCATGGCCAAAGACCTGGGCAAACCACCACGCAGCAGCATGGTGTGTTCGCACAGACATGCACTGATCTTGTGGTGCTTCCTGCTAACATGCTCAGACACTTCAATGAACACAACATGCGCACGCACGCACACACACACACACACTAAGACTAAGTGCCACCCTGTCTTGTGTCTCCTCCATCTCCCAGGTGGTGGTGGGTGTCCATGTTCTGGACATCAATGACAACGACCCAGTGCTGCTCAACCTGCCCCACAACACCAGTGTGAGCGAGGGGGCGTCCGTCTATACCTCGGTGGCCAGGGTCAGAGCGCAAGATGTAGACAGTGGACGCAACGCCCTGCTCACCTACAACATCACCGCTGGAAATCGCGATGGTGCCTTCTACATCAACGACACTGTGAGAGGGAGGGAAAGGAGGGGGAGGGAAGGGGACAGAAGGTTTGAGGGAAGAAAAGGTGAGGGAGAGATGGTAAGAAGGTTTGGAAAGGGATAGAGTGAAAAAGGAAAATGTGGATAAAGGAAGAATGGCTATGGAGAGGGAGTAAAGGGGTAGAACAGATAGAGGAGAAGTAGAAAAATGTAGACAGAGAAATAGATAGAAAGTCATTGAAAAGGTAAGGGAAGACCCCCATGAAATGGACAAAAATGAATGGCAACATATTGCCATTGGAACAAACATACACACGATGGAAAAAGAGTGCCCAAATGTCACAGCCATTTACGTGTATTTCTTATGGCAAACGGCATACGGCAAATGCCAAGTGTAATAACTCAAAATTACTATAGGTGGCGAGCGCGTTCCAACGGGGCAAAACATATTGCAAATGTACATGAAGACAAGACCCAAGGGTCAAATTTTGACATTTCCAAAAAAAATATCAAAATCACTATACCTCCTAAAAAAGTGCTTTCTTGGCCGTTTTTCGCGATTCTAACGACTTTTCGTTATAATCTCACGCATAGAAGATGTGTATAAACATATCCTTGTCTAATTTTAATAAAGTTAATTTTTATTAACTTTTTATTAATCCATTTGCAATATGTTTTGTCCATTTGCAATATGTTACCATAGGAAGTCAAAAGTCATGATGTTATGTCCATTTACATATATCGTCATAGGAAGTCGGCTTCCGAACCCAAAAGTCAGTGAGCAATGTCCAAATGGCATTTAAACTGACAAAATGATATATATCACTATGTTAAGCCCTCAATCATCCTATAGGGTCTATTTTTTGAAAAACGTCCAAAATGACCAGGGGTGCCTACATTGGGATCGTGATCTTAAAAGCCCATTGAAACATATTGCAAATGTACAGTGAAACATATTGCAAATGTACAGTACATTTACCAGGTCCATATTTTCAAAAGTGTTTTAAATGACTTTAGCGGGCTGCTCCTGGTCCAGGATCTTTGTAGGAGCATCCACACTATGGCCCTAAGTCAGTGGGAGAAGCCCTGCTCATTTATGGAGTTCTTTCAATTTTAAAAACGTTGAAAGGCTGAGTGAATCATCTCCTGAGATGATGTTAATGCCACCTTCCTGAAAGCTTATTTAGTCAAAAATGCATTTAGGGTGCAGTGCCTCCAGGATCCGTGTATGGGAGCATCCCACTATGGCCCCTAAAGTCAGTGGGAAGCCCTTGCTGATTTATGGAGGTTTTCAAAAAAGTCCACACTCTCTTCCATTGCTTTGTACAGTACATTTGCAATATGTTTCACTGTACATTTGCAATATGTTTCAATGGGCTTTAACATCACGAATATGACAAGCTCTAAAATCCTGCAGGAATGGCCAATTGACTGCCCGTTGATCTCAGGATGGCCAGGATTGATAGTAGTACCTGTCCATAGCTCGTTGGTGTTGATTTCAACATGTCAAAAAAGCCCATTGAAACATATTGCAAATGTACAGTGAAACATATTACAAATGTACAGCATTTGCAATATGTTTCAATGGGCTGTTAACATCACGAATATGACAAGCTCTAAAATACTTCAGGAATGGTCAATTGACTGCCCGTTGATCTCAGGATGGCCAGGCTTGATAGCGGTACCTGTCCATAGCTCGTTGGTGTTGATTTCAACATGTCAAAAAAAAGCCCATTGAAACATATTGCAAATGTACAGTGAAACATATTGCAAATGTACAGTACATTTGCAATATGTTTCAATGGGCTGTTAACATCACGAATATGACAAGCTCTAAAATACTTCAGGAATGGTCAATTGACTGCCCGTTGATCTCGGGATGGCCAGGATTGATAGTGGTACCTGGCCATAGCTCGTTGGTGTTGATTTCAACATGTCAAAAAAAAGCCCATTGAAACATATTGCAAATGTACAGTGAAACATATTGCAAATGTACAGTACATTTGCAATATGTTTCAATGGGCTTTTAACATCACGAATATGACAAGCTCTAAAATCCTGCAGGAATGGCCAATTGACTGCCCGTTGATCTCAGGATGGCCAGGCTTGATAGCGGTACCTGTCCATAGCTCGTTGGTGTTGATTTCAACATGTCAAAAAAGCCCATTGAAACATATTGCAAATGTACAGTGAAACATATTGCAAATGTACAGTACATTTGCAATATGTTTCAATGACTTCTTTAACATCACGAATATGACAAGCTCTAAAATCCTGCAGGAATGGCCAATTGACTGCCCGTTGATCTCAGGATGGCCAGGCTTGATAGCGGTACCTGTCCATAGCTCGTTGGTGTTGATTTCAACATGTCAAAAAAAAGCCCATTGAAACATATTGCAAATGTACAGTGAAACATATTGCAAATGTACAGTACATTTGCAATATGTTTCAATGGGCTTTTAACATCACGAATATGACAAGCTCTAAAATCCTGCAGGAATGGCCAATTGACTGCCCGTTGATCTCAGGATGGCCAGGCTTGATGGCGGTACCTGTCCATAGCTCGTTGGTGTTGATTTCAACATGTCAAAAAAAAGCCCATTGAAACATATTGCAAATGTACAGTGAAACATATTGCAAATGTACAGTACATTTGCAATATGTTTCAATGGGCTTTTAACATCACGAATATGACAAGCTCTAAAATCCTGCAGGAATGGCCAATTGACTGCCCGTTGATCTCAGGATGGCCAGGCTTGATAGCGGTACCTGTCCATAGCTCGTTGGTGTTGATTTCAACATGTCAAAAAAAAGCCCATTGAAACATATTGCAAATGTACAGTGAAACATATTGCAAATGTACAGTACATTTGCAATATGTTTCAATGAGCTTTAACATCGAATATGACAAGCTCTAAAATACTGCAGGAAAGCCCAATTGACTGCCCGTTGATCTCAGGATGGCGGGCTTGACGGTTTTAACTTATTGCAAATGGACAAAAGTCTGCCATAAAGTCACTATAATGAAAACGTAAAACACCTGAATTACGTTCTGAAGTGCGGGTCCAGTTCCGGCGTTATGTGTGTCGGCCTATCTGGCGACCCCAAATCCCGAGTTTCGCTCGATAGGTCATTTGGAGTCCGAGCAGCGACCTTAATTGGTGCTGAAAATCCCACGCATTTTCGGCGTTGCTACGGGGTCCTTGAATGAGCTATCGGACAGAAACGTTAGGGTCCGTCTCTATGGGCCGAGGCGGTTCTAACGCACCTAGCCTTGTGTCTCTGGGACTTTTAGAAATTTTGTCATTTTCGTGATGTAAAAATGAATTGAAAATATTGCAAATGTACAAGGCTGTTTCTCGGCCTGTGAACCTTCTAGAGCCCCATAACTCACGTGCACTATCGACATAAGCTCTAGAAAAGGGTTCTAAAGTTTCAGAGCTCTAGGTCTGACGGTTCTTTAATAGTTCGAGCGAAAGTAACTATTGCAGGCAGTGTGTGTCTGTAAGCCCCACACTATGTCACTCCCCATGGACTGTGTGCATGTGTGAGTTTTTCAAGGGATTCTGATGGGAGAAATGACTGATTTACAGTTCATTGGGGTTGCCTAATCACACATGTGAAGTTTTGGAAAATGGTGACCTTTTTAACCCTTTGAAACAGACACTGTGACCCCAATTTAAGGCACTTCCGGTTGTCACAGGAAGCTGTAGGTAGACACATATCCTCATTGGGGTATGCTTTAACAGAATCCAGAGTTTTAAGTCTGTAAGTTAAGAACTGACTGATTCACACAGGTTTGAAAGTCTGTTTTTCACCAACAGCAGGTTGGGTACTGTAAAAACACCTTTAGGGTGATTTTAACCACTTCCGGTTGCTCCAGGAAGCTTAGAATCAACACAGGTAGACCTCATAGTGGCCTGATGGATTGCCATAAAAGACATGTTCATAAGGCATTCATAACCCACATAGGCACCAGGTTGAATTTAGGCGAGCAGGCAATGTATTCCTATGGGGAGAGATGTCATAGCAAAGCGGTTTGATGTAAATACCCTGTTTTCACTGTTATGGTTAATGCCACACAGTCACGATTAGGCTTGCACAGATCGGGAGGTCCTAGAACGCTCCTGAAGTCGGAACTGCTTCTAACCCAAAGCGGTTCTGCCGCTGTCACCCAAAAGCAGCTGAAATTGAGGCCAGGCTTCAGTTTGGGCCCTGCTTTAGCACAGTTGCTGCGGTCAGACCGAGTGAGCTACGGTCAAGCGTGGCGTCTCGTTGAACTCGGCAAGGCCTAGAGACTTTGGTTATGCCATTGCAGGCCCTTTGTGTCTTTAAGACCCACACTGTGTCACTCCATCCCAGCTATGTGTTTGTGTGTGTGTGTGGGAGTTGTCTTGTAAATCTGATGGGAGAAATGACTCATTTACAGTTCATGAGGGTTGCCTAATCACACATATGAAGTTTTGTAAAGATCTGACCTTTTAACCCTTCTGAAACAGCACCTATGACCCTATTTAAAGCACTTCCGGTTGGCACAGGAAGCTGTAGGTAGACACATATCCTCATTGGGGTATGCTTTAACAGAATCCTGAGTTTTAAGTCTTTAGGTTAAGAACTGACTGATTTACACAGGGTTGAAAGTCTGTTTTTCACAAAGTGCAGGTTGGGTCTATCAAAACACCTTTTGGGTGATTTTTACCACTTCAGTTGCTCCAGGAAGCTTAGAATCAACACAGGTAGACCTCATAGTGGTCTGATGGATTGCTATGAAGACAGGTTCATAAGACATTCATAACCCATATAGGCACCAGGTTGAATTTAGGGGAGCAGGCAATGTATTCCTATGGGGAGAGATGTCATAGCAAACGGTTTGATGTAAATACCCTGTTTTCACTATTAAGGGTTAATGCCACAGGTCCACGGTTAGGCTTGCACAGATCGGCAGGTCCTAAGGAACGTTCCAGAAGTCGAATCGTGCTTCTAACCCAAACGGTTCTGCCGCTGTCACCCAAAAGCAGCTGAAATTGAGGGCCAGGCTTCAGTTTGGGCCTACTTTTGGAATGGTTGCTGCGGTCAGACCGAGTGAGCTCACGGTCAAGCGGGGCATCTTGTTGAACTCAGGAAGGCCTAGAGACTATGGTGATGCCATTGCAGGCTCTGTGTGTCTTCAAGCCCCACACTGTGTCACTCCATCCCATATCTGTGTTTGTGTGTCTGTGAGGGTTTTCTTGTAAATCTGATGGGAGAAATGACCCATTTACAGTTCATGAGGGTTGCCTAATCACACAGATGAAGTTTTGGAAAGATGTGACCTTTTAACCCTTCGAAACAGCACCTATGACCCTATTTAAAGCACTTCCGGTTGTCACAGGAAGCTGTAGTTAGACACATATCCTCATTGGGGTATGCTTTAACAGAATCCTGAGTTATAAGTCTTTAGGTTAAGAACTGACTGATTTACACAGGGTTGAATTGTCTGTTTTCACAAAGTGCAGGTTGGGTCTATCAAAACACCTTTTGGGTGATTTTTACCACTTCCGGTTGCTCCAGGAAGCTTAGAATCAACACAGGTAGACCTCATAGTGGTCTGATGGATTGCTATCGAGACAGGTTCATAAGACATTCATAACCCACATAGGCACCAGGTTGAATTTAGGGAGCAGGCAATGTATTCCTATGGGAGAGATTTCATAGCAAGCGGTTTGATGTAAATACCCTGTTTTCACTGTTAAAGGTTAATGCCACACAGTCACGGTTAGGCTTGCTCTGATCGGGAGGACCTTAGGAACATTCCTGAAGTTGAATTGTGCTTCTAACCCAAAACGGGTCTGCGCTGTCACCCAAAATCAGCTGACATTTAGGGCCAGGCTTCATTTTCGCCTACTTTTTTGCACGGTCTATGAGGTCAGAAGCGAGCTACAGTCAAGTGGGGCGTCTCGTTGAAACTCGGCACGCCTAGAGACTATGGTGATGCCCTTTGTGTTGATTTCAGTCTGTCATTTTGGTGATGTTTCAGCCCTATTCAAACATATTGCAAATGTACAAAAGTCAACGAGCAAGTCAGCGTCAATCAATCAATTAGATATCATTCTGACACCAAACTGATAAAAACTGACACCAAACCCACTTTTCCCATCTCATTTAGAAGCCAACAATCACATATATCAGGGCAGGCTCAAAATTCTGTTTAAATCATAGTAAAAATGTAAAACACCTAGTTACGTTCTAGCTGCGGGTCCAGTTCCGACATTATGTGTTGGCCTAGCTGAGGCGACCCGAATCTCAAGTTTGCTCGATAGGTCATTTGGAGTCGAGCAGCGACCTTAATTGGTGCTGAAAATCCACGTTTTCCGGGCGTTGCTACGGGTCCTGAATGAGCTATCGGACAGAAACGTTAGGGTCCGTCTCTATGGGCCGAGGCGGTTCTAATGCACCTAGCCTTGTGTCTCTGGGACTTTTAGAACTTTTGTCATTTTCGTGATGTAAAAATGAATTGAAAATATTGCAAATGTCACGAGGCTGTTTCTCGCCTGAAAACCTTCTAGAGCCCGTAGCTCACCGTGCCGATCGACTAAAGGTCTAGAATGGGTTTCTAAAGTTTCAGAGCTCTAAGGTCTGGACGGTTCTTTAATAGTTCGAACAAAAGTAACTATTGCAGGCAGTGTCTGTCTGTAAGCCCCTCACTGTGTCATTCCCCATTGACTGTGCATGTGTGCTTTTTCAGAAAATCACAGAAAATCACAGAAATCACGTAGAGCTCGAACCCACTTTAACGGATCCGTCTGAACACGCAGCAACTGGATCCATAACTTTTGGGGAAAAAAATATTTTCTCAACATTACTTAATTGGACGTTTGCCAATTAATCGAAAATTAAAAGAGATAAATGTCTGGTTCTTTTTCCTTACACCATAGGTTCATGTACTTTGGCGTAAAGCTGTCAAATTAGTGCTCTATTTCCATTTTTCACCTTTAATCCCAGAAAATGGGCCTTATCTCAAAAACCGTGAGTCCCTGACGCCATTCTGTTTCCAGGGCCAACTGCCCATATGGCCAAACCCATGCCCACCAAGTTTCGTCTTCAAAGAGTTTTCGGTTTAGGAGAAAAAGCCAGGTCAATTAGGTGTATGTTTTGTACATTTGCAATATGAAGGCATTCGCCATCTGGTGGGATTAACATGAAGGGCGGAAAAATGAAAAAATGAATTTATTTTATTAAACGGACATCGAAAGTCCGAGAAAGTTGGTTGATGACTTCCTGGAAGATTAGGCCCTAGGGCACGACCCGGCAGTAAAGGCCGGCTTATTTAGAAACAATTTCGGACGTCTAGTAAGGAGCGTACATTTGCAATATGCAGTTTCTCATCAAACATACAGCAAATGCCATCCGCGTCCCTTATGTAGGGAAGGGTATACTGGCGTAATTGATGAGATCTCTCTCTCTCTCTCTCTCTCTCTCTCTCTCTCTCAGACAGGGGTGGTGCAGGTGAACAGGCCTCTAGACAGAGAGAGGGTGGCGGAGTACAGACTGGCCATAACCGTCAAAGACAACCCTGAGAACCCCCGCATCGCTCGCCGGGTACTGCCACACATATAACCCTCTGTCAAGCACATACGCTATTTACTGGCAAAGTCAAGCTGCAAGCTACCAAAACTCTGAAAAATCGTACACTGATCTTATCATTGATTATCTACAATGCCTAGTGAAAGTCTACACACCTCTTGCACAGTCTTCATAATTAAATAAAAACAGATTAAATTCTATTTTCTTTCCTACAGATCTACGTAACCTATTCTACATTTAAAATGTCTTGATTGCGTATGTCTTTAACCCCAGAGTAAGTACTTGGTGGTAGCACCTTTGGCTGAATCATTTCGAATAAGATTCTATCAAATTGCAACTCTTATGGCAACATACATATATCCATTGTTTTTGTAAAAATTGCTCAAGTTCACAAAATTTGGTTAGGAGTCATTGATGGATATGGTCATTGATATTCAAACCCTGTCTCAGATTTTCAAGCAAAATATACAGTGCATTTTGAAAGTATTCAGACCCCTTCACTTTTTCCACTTTTTGTTACGTTACAGCCTTATTCTAAAATGAATTAAATATTTTTTCCCCTCATCAATCTACACACAATACCCCATAATGACAAAGCGAAAACAGTTTTTATTTTTTTGTAAATGTATTAAAATAAAAAATCCTGCATCCTGAATTGATCAACCTTGAGATATTTCTTCAACATGGACTCATTTGATTTGACATGATTTGGAAAGGCACACACCTGTCTGTATAATGTCCCACAGCTGACAGTGCATGTCAGAGCAAAATAGAAGCCATGAGGTCGAAGGAATTGTCCGTAGAGCTTGTGTCGAGGCACAGATCTGGGGAAGAGCACCAAAAACGTTTTGCAGCATTGAAGGTCCCCAACAACACAGTGGCCTCCATCATTCTTAAATGGAAGAAGTTTGGAACCACCAAGACTCTTCCTAGAGCTGGCCGCACGGCCAAACTGAGCAATCGGGAGAGAATGGCCTTTGTCAGGGAGGTGACCAAGAACCCGATGGTCACTCTGACAGAGCTCCAGAGTTCCTCTGTGGAGATGGGAGAACCTTCCAGAAGGACAACCATCTCTGCAGCACTCCACCAATCAGGCGTTATGGTAGAGTGGCCAGACGGAAGCCACTCCTCAGTAAAAGGCACATGACAGCCTTCTTGGAGTTTGCCAAAAGGCACCTAAAGGACAGACCATAAGAAACAAGATTCTCTGGTCTGATGAAACCAAGATTGAACTCTTTGGCCTGAATGCCAAGCGTCACGTCTGGATGGAAACCAGGCACCGCTCATCACCTGGCCAATACCATCCCTACGGTGAAGCATGGTGGTGCAAGCATGATGCTGTGGGGATGATTTTCAGGGACTGGGAGGCTAGTCAGGATTGAGGGAAAGATGAACAGAGCAAATTACAGAGAGATCCTTGATGAAAACTTGCTCCAGAGCACTCAGGACTTCTGGGGCAAAGGTTCACCTTCCAACAGGACAACGACCCTAAGCTCCTCAAATACAGGTGTGTCATACCCAAGAAGACTCGAGGCTGTAATCATGCCAAAGGTGCTTCAACAAAGTACTGAGTAAAGGGTTTTAATACTCATGTAGATTTTTTAATTTGTATACATTTGTAAAAATGTCTAAAAAACTGTTTTTGCTTTGTCATTATGGGCTATTGTGTGTAGATTGATGTTTTTTTGTTCCCTCATCAATTTAAGAATAAGGCTGTAACATAAAACATTTTGGAAAAAGTTAAGGGGTCTGAATACTTCCCGAATGCACTGTAAAGTCAGGACTGAGACTGGACCACTCAGGAACCACTCAATACATATTGAAAAGCCATTTTGGTGTGTCTTTGGCATTAACATTTTTGTAAATGTCCCACTGAAAAATAAAACTCCATCCCAGGGATTTCCTATAATTCTTTACCTATGCTTTGGTCCTTTCATATTTAATTTGATCCTAACAAACTCCCCAGTCCCTGCTGTTGATAAGCATACCCATAACATGATGCTGCCACCACAATACTTGAAAATACAGCGGGTTTCACTCTGTGTTGTGATGTATTGGATTTGACCCATACCAGTAGTTTTTAGATTAGGCCAATAAGGGAATTTCTTTGCTGTGTTGTCCAGCAGTATTACTAAGTGGTCTTGTTGCTAACAATGTGGAGTGAATGCAATGTATTGCCCAGCTCTACATAGACGGCATTATTCAATGACACTCAACCTTCAAATATTGTATGAAATTACAGCTATTTGCTTTATTACTGAGAACATTTCTCACCTTCTTCTTTGCCCCTCCCCTCCATCCCTTCCCCTTCCATCCAATCCCTCCCTCCCCAATCTGTCACCATCTCCCTCAATCCATCCCTCTCTCCAGGACTCAAAACTGCTCGTGATCACAGTTTTGGATGAGAATGACAACAGGCCCATATTCACACAGACCAGCTACCGGGCTGAGATCACTGAGAACTCCCCCACAGGTAACAACCTCACTGTTGTGTTTTTATGTCTGTCTGTGTGTCTGTTTGTTTCAATTGATAATGTATAATTCCTCTGCTACCTCTGTCCCTACCTTGGCACCCACTACCTATCTCTGCTTTCCTCTGTTTCCATCACTCATTTATCTCTCTCTTCCCACTCTCTCCCCAATCTCAATCTTTCCCTCTTTCATCAATCTTTCTTGCTTTTCCCTCTTAAACTCTTGTTTTTAACTGTCCTCTCCCCTTCTGCCATCACACACATCTTCCTTTCTCCATCTCTCCCTCTCTTAGGCAGTGCTGTGTCAGTGTTGAACGGACCAGTGTTGGCTGAGGACAAAGACATTGGGCCCAACGCTGTGGTCAGGTACCATCTGCTGGGAACAAGACAGGACCTCTTCACTGTGGACTCTGATACAGGTCACACACACAGACACAGACATAATGATCAATCAATCACACATCTCTAATGCATGCACACTCAAACACATACACATACACATACACACACTCTCACTCACAACAATACACACATGCAATTAATTAGAACAACGTTGATGTCATCACCAATGAAGCCACTGCCTTTACCTCTCCTTTGTCGTCGTCCCCGCAGGTGTAGTGCGTGTGCGACAGGTGGCACTGTTGGACCGCGAGATGTTTGTGGAGCCTCGGGTGGAGCTGTTCCTGGTGGGGGAGGATGTGTGGGGGCTCAACAGCAGTGTACCCCTCACTGTGACCATCCTGGACCAGAACGACAACCCTCCTGTCTTCAACCCCCCCAGCCTAACTGTGCACCTTCCTGAGAACAGCCCCACTGGTGAGTGTGTTGGTGTGGATGAGTGTGTCTGTGTCTTATGTCTGTGTGACTCAATTCATGCATTCAAGCCACAAATACATGCACACATATATCCATTGCTAGATCATTTTTTTTAATTAAATGATATACAGTTGAAGTCTGAAGTTTACATACACTTTAGGTTGGAATCATCAAAACTCGTTTTTCAACCACTCCACAAATGTCTGGTTAACAAACTATAGTTTTGACAAGTCGGTTAGGACATCTACTTTGTGCATGACACAAGTCATTTTTCCAACAATTGTTTATAGACAGATTATTTCACTTATAATTCACTGGAACACAATTCCAGTGGGTCAGAAGTTTACATACACTAAGTTGACTGTGCATTTGAACAGCTTGGAAAATTCCAGAAAATAATGTCATGGCTTTAGAAGCTTCTGATAGGCTAATTGACTTCATTTGAGTCAATTGCAGGTGTACCTGTGGATGTATTTCAAGGCCTACCTTCAAACTCAGTGCCTCTTTGCTTGACATCATGGGAAAATGAAAAGATATCAGCCAAGACCTCAGAAAAGATATTGTAGACCTCCACAACACTGGTTCATCCTTGAGAGCAATTTCCAAACGGCTGAAGGTACCACGTTCATCTGCACAAACAATAGTACACAAGTATAAACACCATGGGACCACGCAGCCTTCATACCGCTCAGGAAGGAGACGTGTTCTTTCTCCTAGAGATGAACGTACTTTGGTGTGAAAAGTGCAAATCAATCTCAGAACAACAGCAAAGGACCTTGTGAAGATGCTGGAGGAAACAGGTACAAAAGTATCTATATCAACAGTAAAACGAGTCCTATATCAAAATAACCTGAAAGGCAGCTCAGCAAGGAAGAAGCCACTGCTCCAAAACCGCCATAAAAAAGCCAGACTATGGTTTGCAACTGCATATGGGACAAAGATCATATTTTTTGGAGAAATTTCCTCTGGTCTGATGAAACAAAAAATATAACGGACCATCGTTATGTTTGGAGGTTAAAGGGGGAGGCTTGCAAGCCCAAGAACACCATCCCAACCGTGAATCACGGGGGTGGCAGCATCATGTTGTGGGGGTACTTTGCTGAAAGAGGGACTGGTCCACTTCATAAAAAGATGGCACCATGAGGAAGGAAAAGTATGTGGATATATTGAAGCAACATCTCAAGACATCAGTCTTGAAGTAAAGCTTGGTCACAAATGGGTCTTCCAAATGGACAATGACCCCAAGCATACTTCCAAAGTTGTGGCAAAAAGGCTTAAGGACAACAAAGTCAAGGTATTGGAGTTGCCAACACAAAGCCCTGACCTCAATTCCATAGAAGATTTGTGGGCAGAACTGAAAAAGCATATGCGAGCAAGGAGGCCTACAAATCTGACTCCGTTACACCAGCTCTGTCAGGAGGAATGGGCCAAACTTGACCCAACTTATTGTGGGAAGCTTGTAGAAGGCTACCTGAAACGTTAGACCCAAGTTAAACAATTTAAAGGCAATGCTACCAAATACTAATTTAGTTTGTGTAAACTTCTGACCCACTGGGAATGTCATGAAAGGAATAAAATCTGAAATCTCTCTACTATTATTCTGACATTTCACATTCTTAGAATAAAGTGGTTATCCTATCTGACCTAAGACAGGGCATTTTTACTGGGATTAAATGTCAGGAATTGTAAAAAACTGAGTTTAAATGTTTTTGGCTAAGGTATATATGTAAACTTCCGAGTTCAAATAACTTAAAATTCATCAGGCTTTGTTCAAATGTCGTACCCCATAAGAACCCCAAATCTAAGCTTGTTTTACTTGATTGTTTGGAAACAATGTAAATGTAAACAAACACTGTAAAGCCATGAACTATAATTGTTATATCACGAATGGTCAGTCTTTGTATCCATAGCTCTGTCTATGAATTTGAGAATGGTTGCATTTCTCCAGCCCTATTCCTCAGCTGTGTACCAAAACAGTGGCGGAGTGACAGCTTTTTTATTGTTTGAATGGCAAATTGCCCCTTTAAGCCTAGTCCTGGACAAAAAAATCTATTTCAATTTTTTTGTCCAGGACTAGGCTTAATCTATGTCTGGGAAACCTGCCTCTTGTGTTCTATCCTTACCCCTGTGTCCTCTTTCCTCTCTTTCTGTTTTAGGTGTGGTGGTGACCCAGCTGTCTGCCAGTGACGCTGATTCGGGCTCTAACGCCTGGCTGCTCTACCGGCTGGAGAGTGGCGCCCAGGACCGCTTCATAGTCGACTCCCTGTCCGGCGCCGTTCTGGTAGGCAACGACATCCTCGACCGTGAGGAGCTCAACTCTTACCGCCTGGTCATCTTGGCTACAGACCGCGGCACGCCCTCGTTGTCGGGCACTGCCACCCTGTCGGTCATCCTGGATGATGTCAACGACTCGCGACCGCGTTTCATTGAACCCGTGATGACTATCAACGTAAACGAGTCTACGCCGCCAGGTGTGGTGGTGGCTACGCTCGCCGCTGAGGATCAAGACCTACGACCCCGGCTGGAATATTACATAATCTCTGTGGAGGCAAAGGATGATGGGAATAACCCTGTAGATGGGCTGCAAGAGTCGTTCGGCATCGATTTCCACACAGGTTAGTAGTCAACAAACACAGTAGATAATGTTTAGTATTGTATCTTTACTGAGTTGCCTGTCAGATTCTGTGGATATTGTGTAAAATGTGTATGCAGTAAAAGTAAGTGTGTGTGTGTATGTGCGTGCGTGCGTCTGTGTGTCTCTGTGTGTCTGTCTGTGCGTGTGTGTGTACATGTGCATGTGCGTACGTGTGTTAAATGTGTGTATATGTGACATGTGTGTATGTATATATATATGTGTGTGTGTGTGTTCCTACAGGTGCTGTGTTTGTGCATAACCCACTCAACAGAGAGCTGGTGGCCACATTTGAGATCCTTGTGACGGTGCATGACAACGCGAGTGATGTCATCGACATGTCAGTCAGCGTACCTAATGGTGAGGCTTCATCTAAAATCACCCTTCTTTTTGTTTGTTATTTTATCCCAGTTTTGTGGCCCTATATGTCCCTCAAGATTCAGCACTTTGTTAAACCAACAGAAGTTGATAGGAAATGACTTTGTGCAGCTCTTGCTAAAAACAAGCATACACACAAACCACAATCACTACAATACACTCAAAATAGTTTGAAAGTCCACAGATTGCGAAATGAAGATAAATACTTTTACTAAGAGTATTAGTATAATAGTAATTGACTGACCCGGTCTCTCCAGATCTCACAACAATGCTATTTTTAGGGATAATTAAAATGCCATTCCTGAACCTGAGACCAGAAACAGGCTACCTGAGGGAAATACCAAAATAAATGGTCAATTGATTCTGTATCCTCAAAACAAAATCTGCAGAGCTGCAATGATTGTATGCCACAAATATTCTACATTTAGTTGGTGGCAAGAATTCTGTACAATAACAACAAGCTGTATGGCACAGCTGTCAACCTCCTGATCCTTAATTGAAACTGGTATAGTTTCCTATTTATGCTATTTTTTTTCCTCCACCAGTTTTGATCCTTTATTTTGGGCAGACAGACCAGTTCCCTACCTCCTCCCGCTGCCACCTGCCTCCTCCATTTTTGGGGTAATGCTGTAATCAATTGGTTGTAATCTTGGATTGAGCAGACCTTCCCATACAATTTTGATTACTCCATGAAAGACAACTCTACCATTCCAAAATCATTTAAATACGAAATACCCTTTTCAAACATCTTTTCCATAAATACAGGTATTTTATCAACCACCACAATTGAATTCAGCCATAATATTTGTTCTATCTTTTCAGGGGTTGAAATTTGAAATTGTAGCCAGCTCTGCAATGCTTGCTTTGAAAAGAGAGATACTTCGAAAAAGGTTCATTTTCAATTAATTGAAAATGAGACATGGCAATCTGCACAAAGGAAAAAAGGCCATTTTTAAACAAACAGCTTTACTTAGTAATCTACTTGAGAACCATTTAGGGTTCAAGTAAAACTTTGGGATAAGTGAAGTTTTTAGAGAGAAGTTTAGTGTTTTTATATTTAATCATCTCAACCGACCCAGTTATTATTCATTATAAAGATAGGCACGCTTTATCTTGTCTGGTTTAGCATCCCAGATAAAGCAAAAGATTTTTTGCTCATATGATTTGAAAAACAAATCATCAGGTGTAGGCAACGCCATAAGTAAGTGAGTAAACTGAGATATGACTTACGAGTTAATCAGGGCAATTGTTACATAAATATTTAGGTATTTACCTCTCCATGGTTGCAGGGTCTTGTCTATTTTTACACGTTTTCTATTGAAATTCATTGTGGAGAGCTCATTTATATATTTTGTGATATGAATACCACGTATGTCTGCTTAATTACTTAGGGAGCAACACTACCCGGTGAAATGTGAGGCGCCAAATTCAAAATCCAAAAGTTGAATTATTAAACATTCATCAATATACAAGTGTTGCATAGTCATCAAAAGCTCTGCTTCTTGGCAATATCACAGCGTTGTCAGATTTCAAAAAGGCTTTACGCGAAAGCACAACATTGGATTGTTTGAGGGTAGCACCTCTAATATTTATGCATTAGCATAAATCCATAACCCAACACGGGTCTCACAAAACACATAAAATCGCTAATATAAAATCGCTTACTTTTGATTAACTTGTTAGGGAGTGGCAGCTGAGGGGTCGGTTTTGGAGAGCCTGGCGTGCCCAAAGTAAAATGCCTCCCATTCAGGCCCAGAAAATAGGATATGCATATATAGTACCATTGGATAGGAAACACTCTGAATTTTCCAAAAGTGTTAACCATTTGTCTGTGAGCGAAACAGAACGCATATGGCAGGCGAAACCCCGAGGAATTTCTGTCCTGGAAAAAGTGATTTTGACACATTGCTCATTTGGAACCCCTCCCTCATGAAAATGACCATATAAGGGCATATGAATGCAGTACCCATCGCTTCCTTTAGATGTCAACAGTCTCGAGACAGTGTAAATTTTCATTTTGGATGAATTAGACCAGAGAAGAAGAGCAAACCAGGAAGTGTACTTTTTATGTCAACAGTACCCAGTGCGCGCGTTCCCGACAAGGCGCGCAGTGTCTTTTTTACCGTCTTTATCGATCAGTTTATATTCCGGTTGATTTATAATAGTAAATATACGTAAAAGTGTTCCTAAGGATACATTTAAAACGATGTTTGATTGTTCTTGGACAAGTTTATAGGTATAAGATGAACGAGTTTGCGTCACGTTTCAATGGAGGAGTGGAAGCTGTCGTTTCTGATTATAACGCGCGAACCAAATGGAGATTTATGGATAAAATACATTACTTTTTCTAACAAAAGAACCATGGATTGTCTTTGTTGGACACTTAGGATGACCTCAGCAGAAGTTCTTCAACAGGTAATTGATTTGTTTTCGCTGTGAAATGTGTTATGTGTGTGCCGTGATGGCTAATCGATTCATGGCTATGGGAAAAATATGTGAGGTGCTACCCTCAAACAATCAAATGTGCTGCTTTCGCTGTAAAGCCTTTTTGAAATCTGACAACGCTGTGATATTGCCAAGAAACAGAGCTTTTGATGAGTATGGAACACTTGTATATTGGTGGATGTTTAATAATTCAACTTTTGGATTTTGAATTTGGCGCCTTACATTTCACCTGGTAGTGTCGGGATTGGGGCGCTAGCGCCCCAGCAATCCCTGAGAGGTTAACTTCTGCTGAGGGCTTCCCAAGTGTCCAACGAAGACAATCCATGCTTCTTTAGTTAGAAAAAGTATTTTATTATATCCATGAATCTCCGTTTGGTTGGCTCGTTATGATCAGAAAATCCACCGTTGAGTCGCCCATTGAACTGTGAAGAGAACACGTTCAAATTATACCTATACACTTTCTACAAACAAATCAAACATCATTTTTAATGTATCCTTAGGTATCCTTTTGGGTATATTTGCTGTAATATTTCAACCGGACGATAACGTGAACGATAGGAAAAGAAAATAAAGTGGTGCGCGTTCACAATCTTGCGCGTGTCAAACCTTGTTTACAAAAGTGATCGCCTGATAATTTCCTCTCCCTATCTGTTCTGGTCACTGCTAGAATTCCCAGTCTTTGACTGTCGACTGTTGACATCTAGTGGAAGCCATAGGTACTGCAGTCTCAGTCCTACATAAAGTTGTATGCAATAGGCACAATGGAGAAGATGCTCATTTCCCCAAAAAAATGCAAATCCGGATGGATTTTCCTCGGGTTTTCGCCTGCAATATCACTTCTGTAATACTCACATACATTATTTTAACACTCTTAGAAACTTCAGAGTGTTTCCTATCCAATAGTACTGTGCATATCCTATTTTCTGGGCCTGAGTGGCATGCATTTCACTTTGGGCACGCCAGACTCTCCAAAACCGTCACCTCGGGAGCCGCTCACTAAGAAGTTAACCTTCAGACCATTTTATAGGTAAACTGCAGGGTCATGTAAAAGTTTTATTTTTTAAAGATCCAATATGTCATATTGTACATTTTTAGTCCAGAAAAGTTATCTTCAATGAGACATTGCAGGGTTCTAGCTTGCAGACTTATAATAAAACTTGAGTCATCGGCATACATGGACACCTTTGTTTTTAAGCCTTGAATTTCTAATCCTCTAATCTTGTTATTTGATCTGATTTTAATAGCTAGAATTTTGATGGCCATAACAAATAGATATGGTGACAGTGGACACCCTTGTTTAACTCCTCTTGACAATTCAAAACTCTCTGCGAAGTAACCGCTATTTACTATTTTACAGCTGGAGTTGCTTTAGACATTTTATAAGAGAATCACCAAAATTGAAAGAAACGTATTAATAAAATCCAGTCTTACTTTATAAAAAGCCTTTTCAAAATCCGGTATAAATACCAGGCCTGGCTTCTTAGATGTTTTAGGTTGTTTTATTATTTCTAGTAGTTGTCGTATATTATCTCCAATGTATAGTCCATGTAAAAAACCTGTCTGATCAGGATGAACATAATCTGGTAAAACCTTTTTAATTCTGAGTGCTATGCATTTCACCAGTATTTGTTTGAAGTGTAAGAGGCCTCCAGTTTTTTTAGATAGACTGGATCTTTATATTTGCCATCTTGGTCATGTTTTAATAATAGTGAAATCAGACCTTCCTGCTGAGTACCTGACAGACTACCATTTCTATAGGAGTAGTTAAAACGAGATAACAATGGAGCTTTGAGTATATATAGTGGCAAGAAAAAGTATATGAACCCTTGGGAATTACCTGGATTTCTGCATACATTGGTCATAAAATTTGACCTGATCTTCATCAAGTCACAACAAACGACAAACACAGTTTGCTTAAACTAATAACACAAAAAAAATGATATGTTTTCATGTCTTTATTGAACACACCGTGTAACCATTCACAGTGCAGGTGGGAAAAGTATGTGAACCTTTGGATTTGACCCTCCTTTGGCAGCAATAACCTCCACCAAAGGTTTTCTGTAGTTGCGTATCAGACCTGCACAACTGTCAGGGTGAATTTTGGACCATTCCTCTTTACAAAGCTGTTTCAGTTCAGCAATATAATGGGGATGTCTGGTGTTAACCGCTCTCAAGGTCATGCCACAGCATATCAATCGGGTTGAGGTCAGGACTCTGACTGGGCCACTCCAGAGGCTTATTTTCATCTGTTGAAGCCATTCTGTTGTTTTACTTCTGTGTTTTGGGTCATTGTCCTGTTGCATCATCCAACTTCTGTTGCGCTTCAATTGGCGGACAGATAGCTTTACATTCTCCTTCAAAATGTCTTGATAAACATGGGAATACATTTTTTCCATCAATGATAGCAAGCTGTCCAGGCCCTGAGGCAGCAAATCAAATCAAATCAAATCAAATCAAATCAAATTTTATTTGTCACATACACATGGTTAGCAGATGTTAATGCGAGTGTAGCGAAATGCTTGTGCTTCTAGTTCCGACCATGCAGTAGTATCTAACAAGTAATCTAACAAATTCACAACAACTACCTTATACACACAAGAGTAAAGGAATGAATACGAGTATGTACATATAAATATATGGATGAGCGATGGCTGACCGGCATAGGCAAGATGCAGTAGATGGTATGGAGTACAGTATATACACATATATATGAGATGAGTAATGTAGGATATGTAAACATTATATAAATGGCATTGTTTAAAGTGGCTAGTGATACATTATTTCATCCAATTCTAATTATTAAAGTGGCTAGAGATTTGGGTCGATGACCGAACGGCATAGGCAAGATACAGTAGATGGTTTAGAGTACAGTGTATACATTTGATATGAGTATGTCGGATACGTAAACATTATATACAAAATTGTTTAAAGTGGCTAGTGATACATTTGTTACATCCAATTCCTATGTATAAAGTGAATTGCCCCAAACCATGATGCTCCTTCCACCATATTTACAATTGGGATGAGGTTTTGATGTTGGTGTGCTGTGCCTTTTTTTCTCCATGTATAGTGTTGTGTGTTCCTTCCAAACAACTCAACTTTAGTTTAATCTGTCCACAGAATATTTTGGTGCTCTTTTGCGAACTTCAGGCGTGCAGCAATGTTTCTTTTGACAGCAGTGGCTTCTTCCGTGGTGTACTCCATGAACACCATTCTTGTTAAGTGTTTTACGTGTCGTAGACTCGTCAACAGAGATGTTAGCATGTTCCAGAGATTTCTGTAAGTCTTGAGCTGACACTCTAGGATTCTTCTTAACCTCATTGAGCATTCTGCGCTATGCTCTTGCAGTCATCTTTGCAAGACGGCTACTCCTAGGGAGAGTAGCAACAGTGCTGAACTTTCTCAATTTGTCTTACCATGGTCTGATGAACATCAAGGCTTTTAGAGATTCTTTTGTAACCCTTTCAAGCTTTATGCAAGTCAACTATTCTTAATCTTAGTTCTTCTGAGATCTCTTTTCTACGAGGCACTGTTCACATCAGGCAACGCTTCATGTGTCCAAGATGGTGTAGCAGCAAGACGTGTTTGTTTTTGTCCCGTTTTTGTCCCGTGTAAATATTCCGCTTTTTTCTGTATATATCACAATCTCTTTTTCCATTTTCGATTTATATATACCTTCTAGACGACCAGTTCCTCTGGTGATGTAGAGGTTAACGACTCAAATACCAGTGGGTCGCTAGCGGGATCATCCCGACACTACTAGCAAAAAAATGTAGCGCCAGATTTAAAATCCGAAAATTGAATTATTAAACATCCAGCTATATACAAGTGTTCCATACTCATCAAAAGCTCTGTTTCTAGGCAATATCACAGCGTTGTCAGATTTCAAAAAGGCTTTACGGCGAAAGCAGCACATTCATTTGTTTGAGGGTAGCACCTCACATATTTTCCAATAGCCATGTATCGATTAGCAATCATGGCACACACATAACACATTTCACAGCGAAAACAAAGTAATTACCTGTTGAAGAACTTCTGCTGAGGTCTTCCTAAGTGTCCAACGAAGACAATCCATGGTTCTTTTGTTAGAAAAAGTAACGTCTTTTATCCATAAATCCTCCATTTGGTTCATGCGTTATAATCAGAAACGACAGCCTCCATTACTCCTTTGAAACTCGGCCGACTCGTTAAAATTATACCTATAAACTTGTCCAAAAACAATCAAACATAGTTTTAAATGTATCCTTAGGAACCCTTTTACGTATATGTACTATTATAAATCAGCCGGAATATAAACTGAACGCTAAAACGATAAATAAGGCACAGCGCTTCTCATGCACGCCAAGACTCTGAAGAGTTTTCATAACGTGGTCTCTCGTTCCATGCTGTTTTTCAATGGCGAAATTCCCCAAGATGGAGTAAAACACCGTCTCGTGGTTGATGACATCATAAGGAAGCGACGTGCACTGAGTTCACATGCCTATATATGGTCATTTTGGATAGGGAGGGGCTAAAAAATGAGCAATGTGTCAAAATGACTTTTTTCAGGACAGAGATTCCTCAGGGTTTTGCCTGCCAAATGCATTCTGATTGACCCACAGACAAATGGTTAACAGTTTTGGAAAATTCAGAGTGTTTCCTATCCAATGGTACAAAATATATGCATATCCCATTTTCTGGGCCTAAATGGGAGGCATTTTACTTTGGGCACGCCAGGCTCTCCAAAACAGTCAGTTTTGCTGCTGGAGCCGGTGAAGTTAACCCAGGCCCTGTGTGTCCCCAGGCGCTTTCATTTGTTGACTTCTGTAACTGGAAAAGCCTTGGGTTCATGCATGTTAACATCAGAAACCTCCTCCCTAAGTTTGCTTTATTCATTGCTTTAACACACTCCACCAACGCTGATGTCCTAGCCATGTCTGAATCCTGGCTTAGGAAGGCCACCAACATTTTTGACATTTCCATCCCCAATTACAACATTTTCCCTCAAGATAGAACTGCTAAACGGGGCGCAGTTGCAATCTACTGTAGAGATAGCCTGCAGAGTTCTGTTCTACTATCCAGGTCTATGCCCAAAGAGTTCGAGCTACTACTTTTAAAACTTAATCTCTCCATAAATTAGTCCCTCACTCTTGCCGCTTGTTATAGACCCCCCTCAGCTCCCAGCTGTGCCCTGGACACCATATATGAATTGATTGCCCCCCATCTATCGTCAGAGTTCGTACTGTTAGGTGACCTAAACTGGGATATACTTAACACCCCGGCCGCCCTACAATCCAAGCTAGATGCCCTCAATCTCACACAAATTATCAATATCAAATCTGTAAACATGGGCACCCTCATAGATATCATCCTGACCAACTTGCCCTCTAAATCTTGTTTTCAACCAGGATCTCAGCGATCACTGCCTCATTGCCTGCGTCCTTTATGGGTCCGCGGTCAAACGACCACCTCTCATCACTGTCAAATGCTCCCTAAAACACTTCTGCGAGCAGGCCTTTCTAATCGACCTGGCTCGGGTATCTTGGAAGGATGTTGACCTCATCCCATCAGTAGAGGATGCCTGGTTGTTCTTCAAAAGTCCCATCCTTCTTCAAACAGAAATGTGCATCCTGCAGCACTAATTGCAAAAGGTTTTGGGACACTGTAGAATCCATGGAGAATTAGAGCACCTCCTCTCAGCTGCCCACTGCACTAAGGCTAGGAAACACTGTCACCACCGATAAATCCACGATAATCGAGAATTTCAGTAAGCATTTTTCTACGGCTGGCCACGCTTTCCACCTGGCTACCCCAACCCCGGCCAACAGCTCTGCACCCCTCGCAGCACCTGGCCCAAGCCCCACTTCTCCTTCACCCAAATCCAGGCAGCTGATGTCCTGAAAGAGCTGCAGAATCTGGATCCCTACAAATCAAATGGGCTAGACAATCTGGACCCTCTCTTCCTAAAATTGTCCGCTGCCATTGTCGCAACCCCTATTACTAGTCTGTTCAACCTCTCTTTCGTATCGTCTGAGATTCCTAAAGATTAGAAAGTGG
Organism: Brachymystax lenok tsinlingensis; assembly: GCA_030435695.1. Lineage (NCBI taxonomy): Eukaryota > Metazoa > Chordata > Actinopteri > Salmoniformes > Salmonidae > Brachymystax > Brachymystax lenok. The sequence goes on from CM059805.1 coordinate 27,031,784, forward strand.
CCGCGGTCATCCCCCTCATCAAAGGGGGAAACACTCTAGACCCAAACTGTTACAGACCTATATCCATCCTGCCCAGCCTTTCTAAATTCTTCGAAAGCCAAGTGAACAAACAGATCACCGATCATCTCGAATCCCATCGTATGCAATCCACTATGCAATCTGGTTTCCGAGCTGGTCATGGGTGCACCTCAGCCACGCTCAAGGTCCTAAACGATATCATCACCGCTATCGATAAACCTGTTACGGATCCAATCCCGTGAACGGGATTGATTTTGTCAACATCCGGTGAAATGCAGAGCGCCAAATTCTAATTACAAAAATACTAATTTCAAATATTAATGAAAATACAAATGCTGCACACCCTTCAAAAGCTTAGACTCTTGTTAATCTAACAGCATTGTCAGATTACAAAATGGCTTTACTGCGAAAGCAGAACATTTGATTGTCTGAGGACAGCACTCCCACTCAAAAACTCAGTTAGCATAATAACATAACCAGCAGAGTTGTCACAAGACTCAAAAATAGCATAAAATAAATCGCTTACCTTTGATGATCTTCCTCTGATGGCATATCAAAGCGTCCAGGTGACACAATAAAAGGTTCTTTTGTTCGATAAAGTTCCTCTTTATATCCATATAGCTCCGTTTGGTTGGCACGTTTTGTTCAGTAATCCACCTGCCCAAAGGCTTTTATCCATGCAGACAAACGATATCCCAAAGTACCTGTAAAGTCAAACAGAATTTGTAATCAATACTCAGATACCCTAAAATGAATATACACTATAATATTTCAGATGGAATATAACCTGCTGAATAGAAGAGAAAAAGAACTGAGTGCGCATTCCCTGTTACCCGCAAAATTCAAAACAGTACACATGGCGTGAACTCAGGAACAAGTGGTCTTACTCCCTTGATTTTCATGATTGAAGATTCCAACCTTTTTCTAAAGACTGTTGACATCTAGTGGAAGCCATAGGAACTGCAATCTGGGAGCTAAAATACCCTGCATTGAATAGCATGCCAATTGAAAACAGTGTGACATGACTGATTCAGACATCCCGGATGGATTTTGCTCTGGTTTTTGCCTGACATATCAGTTCTGTTATACTCACAGACATTATTTTAACAGTTTTAGAAACTTCAGAGTGTTTTCTATCCAAAGCTACTAAATATATGCATATCCTAGCTTCTGGGCCTGAGTAACAGGCAGTTTACTTTGGGCAACTTAAAAATACTGCCCCCTAGCCTTAAGAAGTTAACCTCTCAGGGATTCCTGGGGGCGCTAGCGCCCCAATCCCGACACTACCAGGTGAAATGTAAGGCGCCAAATTCAAAATCCCAAAGTTGAATTATTAAACATCCACCAATATACAAGTGTTCCATACTCATCAAAAGCTCTGTTTCTTGGCAATATCACAGCGTTGTCAGATTTCAAAAAGGCTTTACGGCGAAAGCAGCACATTTGATTGTTTGAGGGTAGCACCTCACATATTTTTCCCATAGCCATGAATCGATTAGCCATCACGGCACACACATAACACATTTCACAGCGAAAACAAATTAATTACCTGTTGAAGAACTTCTGCTGAGGTCATCCTAAGTGTCCAACGAAGACAATCCATGGTTCTTTTGTTAGAAAAAGTTATGTTTTTTATCCATAAATCTCCATTTGGTTCGAGTGTTATAATCAGAAACGACAGCTTCCACTCCTCCATTGAAACGTGACGCAAACTCGTTCATCTTATACCTATAAACTTGTCCAAGAACAATCAAACATCGTTTTAAATGTATCCTTAGGAACACTTTTACGTATATTTACTATTATAAATCAACCGGAATATAAACTGATCGATAAAGACGGTAAAAAAGACACTGCGCACCTTGTCGGGAACGCGCACTGGGTACTGTTGACATAAAAAGTACACTTCCTGGTTTGCTCTTCTTCTCTGGTCTAATTCATCCAAAATGAAAATTTACACTGTCTCGAGACTGTTGACATCTAAAGGAAGCGATGGGTACTGCATTCATATGCCCTTATATGGTCATTTTCATGAGGGAGGGGTTCCAAATGAGCAATGTGTCAAAATCACTTTTTCCAGGATAGAAATTCCTCGGGGTTTCGTCTGCCATATGCGTTCTGTTTCGCTCACAGACAAATGGTTAACACTTTTTTTCCTATCCAATGGTACTAAATATGTGCATATCCTATTTTCTGGGCCTGAATGGGAGGCATTTTACTTTGGGCACGCCAGGCTCTCCAAAACCGACCCCTCAGCTGCCACTCCCTAACAAGTTAAAAACTGTACAGTGTAGCCGTCTTCATTGACCTGGCCAAGGCTTTCGACTCTGTCAATCACCACATTCTTATCGGCAGACTCAACAGCTTTGGTTTCTCTAATGACTACCTCACCTGTTTCACCAACTACTTCTCCGATAGAGTTCAGTGTGTCAAATCGGAGGGCCTGCTGTCCGGAACTCTGGCAAGCTCTATGGGGGTGCCACAGAGTTCAATTCTCGGGCCGACTCTTTTCTCTGTATATATCAATGATTTCGCTCTTGCTGTGGGTGATTCTTTGATCCACCTCTACACAGACGACACCATTCTGTATACATCTGGCCCTTCTTTGGACACTGTGCTAACTAACCTCCAAACAAGCTTCAATGCCATACAACACTCCTTCTGTGGCCTCCAACTGCTCTTAAACGCTAGTAAAACTAAATGCACGCTCTTCAACCGATTGCTGCCCGCAACCGCCCGCCCGTCTAGCATCGCTACTCTGGACGGTTTTGACTTAGAACATGTGGACAACTATAGATACCTAGGTGTCTGGCTAGACTAAACTGTACTTCCAGACTCATATTAAGCATCTCCAATCCAAAATCAAATCTAGAATCGGCTTCCTATTTCGCAACAAGCATCCTTCACTCATGCTGCCAAACATACCCTCGTAAAACTGACTATCCTACCGATTCTTGACTTCGGCGATGTCATTTTCAAAGTAGCCTCCAACACTCTACTCAGAAAATTGGATGCAATCTGTCACAGTGCCATCTGTTTTGTCACCAAAGCCCCATATACTACCCACCATTGCAACCTGTATGCTCTTTTTATTTATTTTGTTACATTTATTTAACTAGGCAAGTCAATTCAATGACAGCCGAGGAACAGTGGGTTAACTGCTTTGTTCGGGGGGCAGAACGACAGATTTTTACCTTGTCAGCTCAGGGACGCTCTAACCACTAGGCTACCTGCTCTCTTTGGCAGGTCTCTTTGGCAGGTCTGCTCTCTTTGGCAGGTCCTCGCTACATATTCGTCGCCAAACCCACTGGCTCCAGGTAATCTATAAGTCTTTGCTAGGTAAAGCTCAGCCTTATCTGAGCTCACTGGTCACCAATAGCAGCACCCACCCGTAGCACGTGCACCAGCAGGTATGTTTCACTAGTCATCCCCAAAGCCAACATCTCTTTTGGCCGCCTTTCCTTCCAGTTCTCTGCTACCAATGAATGGAACGAATTGCTAAAATCTCTGAAGTTGGAGACCGATCTCCCTCACTAACTTCAAGCATTGGCTGTCAGAGCAGCTTACCGATCGCTGCAGCTGTACACAGCCCATCTGTAAATAGCCCATCCAACCAACTACCTACCTTATCCCCATATTTAAAAAAAAGGAAAAATTCTCTGCTCTTTTGCGCACCAGTATTTCTACTTGCACATCCTCATCTGCACATCTATCACTCCAGTGTTGGTGCTAAGTTGTAATTACTTCGTCACTATGGCCTATTTATTGCCTTACCTCCTTACTTCATTTGCACATACTGTATACAGATATTCTATTGTGTTATTGACTGTACGTTTGTTTATCCCATCTGTAACTCTGTGTTGTTTTTTGTCGCACTACTTTGCTTTATCTTGGCCAGGTTGCAGTTGTAAATGAGAACTTGTTCTCAACTGGCCTACCTGGTTAAAAAAAATTGAAAAGCAAACTCAGAGTGTTTTTTATATTGCAGGGCAGCTCTAACCAACATCTCCAATCTCGTTTCATTGATTAGCTGAGTCCTGACTCCAATTAGCTTTTGGAGAAGTCATTAGTCTAGGGGTTCATACTTTTTCCAACCTACACTGTGAATGTTTAAATTATGTACTCATATAGATAAGAAAATGCAATAATTTGTGTGTTATTTGTTTAAGCACACTATGTTTGTCTATTGTTGCGACTTAGAGGAAGATCAGATCAAATGTATGTAGACGTCCAGGTAATTCCAAAGGGTTCACATACATTTTCTTGCAACTGTACTTCTACCGGTATGCCATCAAGCCATGTTTTTTTCCAGACTGAAAAGATTTAATAGCCTCAAAGTTATTCCTCTGTAAAACTGGCCTTCGCACTGATGTTTTTGTACATTTGTTAATTTTAAATTTGTTGTATTATTTGGAAAGAATTCCTTACAGTAAAAGTCATTCAGAGAGTGAGGAGAAAAGATGGCGCCAGAAAACAAGGCTGACGTTTTACGTATTCCTAACCAATTGTGTTTTTTTGTTTGTTTCTTTGCGTTGTTTGTAACTTATTCTTTTACTTATTTTGTACTGCTGCTCTTCAATTACTTGTTACTTTTATTTGTTATTCTTATTCATATTTTTTTTTACTGCATCGTTGGTAAGGGGCTAGTAAGTAAGCATTTCACTGTAAGCTCTACGTGCACCTGTTGTATTCGGCGCATAATAAACATTTATTTGAAGATGAGACGGAAAAGAGACATCTGCTTAAAATATTTAGCTACCACTTTTAAAATATCATTCGGAGGATCACAGATGATTCCTTTAGTAACAAGTTTCTGCAAAAATCTTTTTGGTAGTGTTCCTGTGTTGGGAGATTCAGGAAGAATTTGGTGCATTTTTCTTCATATTCCATCCAGTTTGCTTTTATTGTAATAGATTACATTAGATCGTTATTGAATAAGTTCCTCCAGTTCCTTTTGTTTTTCCTCTAAATAATTTTGTATCACTGTAGTATCGTTTTTATTGCTATCTACCTGTACATAGATACCTGGCATTAATCAGAGAGGCAACAAAGAGACTAAAGATAACCCTGAAGGAGCTGCAAAGCTCCACAGCAGAGATTGGAGTATCTGTCCATAGGACCACTTTAAGCCGTACACTCCACGGAGCTGGCCTTTACGGAAGAGTGGCCAGAAAAAAAGCCATGCTTAAAGAAAAAATAAGCAAACACAATTGGTGTGAGCCAAAAGGCATGTGGGAGCCTCCCCAAACACATGGAAGGAGGTATTCTGGTCAGATGAGACTAAAATGTTGCTTTTTGGCCATAAAGGAAAATGTTATGTCTGGCGCAAACCCAACACCTCTCGTCACCCCGAAAACACTATCCCCAAAGTGAAGCATGGTGGTGGCAGCTTCATGCTGTGGGGATGTTTTTCAATCGGGCAGTGACTGGGAAACTGAAGAAATGATGGATGCCGCTATATACAGGGAAATTCTTGAGGGAAACCTGTTTCAGTCTTCCAGAGATTTGAGACTAGGACAGAGGTTCACCTTCCAGCAAGACAATGACCCTAAGCATACTGCTAAAGCAACACTCGAGTGGTTTAAGGGGAAACATTGAAATGTCTTGGAATGGCCTAGTCAAAGCCCAGATCTCAATCCAATTGAGAATATGTGGTATGACTTAGAGATTGCTGTACATCAGCGGAACCCATCCAACTTGAAGTAGCTGGAGCAGTTTCGTCTTGAAGAATGTGTAAAAATCCCATTGGCTCGACGTGCTAATCGTATAGAGACATACCCCAAGCGACTTGCAGCAGTAATTGCAGCAAACGGTGGCTCTACAAAGTATTTACTTTGGGGGGGTGAATAGGTATGCAAGTTCAGATTTTTTGTCTTATTTATTGTTTGTTTAACAATAAAAAATATTTTGCATCTTCAAAGTGGTAGGCATGTTGTGTAAATCAAATGATACTACAAACCCCCCAAAAATCTAATCAAACACTTCATGAGAGCCCATGAGCTCATTTTGCGCAACATTTCTATAGGCTATGCAATTTCTATAGGCTATGCAATTGCGTGAGAAAACAGAGTGATGGCCTCTATTAAAAAAAGGAGGATCCCATCAGCTTTCTATAGGCTAGACCTACTATATTTATTTCTCAACTTTTCTAATATTAAGCACATTGCTTATCTTTACAACAGAAGTATAGCCTACCTGGCTAGCATGAAAATGCACCACAGGAAAATTGTCCTCCATTTGCTATTTAAGTGCATATATGACATGTATTTTTTTACCCGTGCCCCTGTTTCGAGACAGGTGCATGATAATGATCCATTCTAAATCAAAACAAATTTCACACATATTATTTGGTATATGTAAAGACAAGATTAAGTCGAGAATAGTCTGATGGGTGACACTTTTAGCCTATCACTTGTGAATGATATATTATCACTTGTGAATGATGTCCAGCATAAGGCAAGAAACAATGCATTTTTTGTAACTTTTTTCGAATCATAGTCACACACCTCATGTAGCCTAGCCCATAGGCCTATATGTTTTGATAAGTTTGGTATCACAACTGAATTGGCCAATTAACTTCTTAAAATTAAGCTCTTTTATCCACTTTACAAGGAGGGTAGAGCCTAACTGGCATACATAAGCAGCGGCTGCGTTTCAAGTTTGGGGAAGACCATTTTCACCATAAAAATGCACCTTTATAATAAAAGCATTACATGCATAATCACATTTGCGGTCACTTTTGATAATGGAGTTTTCCCGTGAATGGAACATTTGAGCTTAAAGCCTAATGCCTTGTGCGCATTGCTGTGCTTATAATGGGAAGAAATAGCCTAATAGTTTATCAACATTTGAAGCTAAACGTTCTAATTTGTTGCGTCACCCACATTGCATAAAACATTTATTTTGGGTGCATGAAGCCCACACAAAGGGGATGGTGCCATGAAATTCAAGGCATTATCAAGTGCTTGTCAAATTGTGAATGAGAGACTGATAAAGTGTGTACAGCCTGCGAAAAACAAAAACAAAGCAGAGCTCATATTAATTGGCCAATTCAGTTGTGATACCAAACGTATCAAAACATTACTGTGATAGTTCTCCGTGATGCCAGTAAGGCAGAGTCAGGTGCAGGACAACAAAAATGAATGTTCATAAACTTTTACTCTAAATATACCAAACGAGTGGTAGAACCATAACTCGAACACAGAAACAAAATACAACAAAAAATCACGCACAAAAACATGGGGGAAACAGAGGGTTAAATAAGGAACATGTAATCATGGAAATGTAAACCACGTGTGTGAAAATAGAAGACAAAACCAACGGAAAATGAATAATGGATCGGTGGCGGCTAGGAGAGGGACCAACTTCGGCTGAAGTCGTGACACTTACAATGTATTATAAAAACATGTAGCCCAATGTTTGTAGAACAACTAAAGTTACATTAATAACACTAAGCATATAGGAGTACTTATTTATTTGTTATCCACTCAACACAGAATAGCCGCATTTGCACACTCACTCATCGTTTGGAGAAAATATATTTTACATTTTATTCAGCTTTGTTCGATTGTATTATTCATACTATAAAATAATGGTATGGAATTCTAAGCAAATCTTCTCTGCTAAATGAACTAGTGTAAGGGTCTTTTATACAGCTGAAACTTGTTTTAAATGCAAAAAAAAACACATTTTATGATTTTTAATAGGTTTAAAAAGTTGGTTGAAAATATACTTGCACTTATGAGATTAGATGGTTCTCAAATTAATCAGATCTCTGCATATAAATACTTAGGGATATGGTTGGATGATAAACTGTCTTTTAAAATGCATATTGATTAACTTTGTAAACGGCTAAGAATCAAGCTAGGCTTCCTCTATAGAAACAGGACATGTTTGTCCTCTACAAATAGAAGACACATTGTGCAAGCTACTTTAATGTCTGTTAAAGATTATGGGGATATTATCTACATGCATGCTACGGAATCAACACTTAAATCGCTGGATGCTACTTATCATTGCGCACTTGTGCAGCTACAGAACTATCCACTGTGTTTTATATCAAAATGTGGGTTGGACTTCACTGTCCATGAGACGAGAACAGCATGCTCTCGTGTTTGTCTATAAAGCACTTCTGAATAAACTACCTTGTTATTTATCATCACTCATCAACATTAGAATTAGAATTCCTAAAACCAGGTCCCAAGCATGGATTACACTTGGGGCCCCTGCGATCTCCACAGAGTTGGGTACGGCTGCCTTTTCCTGTTACGCTCCTTGCCTATGGAATAGCCTGCAGACTAAACTTAAACTTGAGACTCTTGTCCCCCTTGCCCATTTTAAACATTTATTGGAGGATGTGTATTGTTGTATTGCTTGTAACTGCTTTGGGTAAAGCAAGTTCTTGTGCTGTTAGGGGAATAACCCATGTGTAAATGTAATAATCTGCTGCTATATTTTTTGTGTTATCTGTGATTGTTTGTGTTTGTCTTGTGTAGCTTCTTAATCATTGTACCTAAACTGTCTTGTGTAGTTTCTTAATCATTGTACCTAAACTGTATATGTAACATGTATACGCAGGGCCCAGCTGTAAAAGAGACTTAAGTCTCAGTCTGTGTTCCTTGTTGAAATAATAACCCACAGACATTTGGCATAGCCAGATCAGGACCTAACATAAGGACAACTCAGAGTATGCTATTTTGTTCTTTTGAAATAGACTAAATTTTCTTTATATCATGTTTCTTTAGAGCTGTCTAAAATAAACATGTATTTATTGTGAAGGTGTTGGTTATATTACATGGAGTTATTAGACGTTTTAAAACATAAATGCTATGATATGTCCTCTCACTATCAACTGCGTTTATTTTCAGCAAACTTGACATGTAAATATTTGTATGAACATAACAAGATTCAACAACTGAGACTTAAACTGAACAAGTTCCACCGCCATGTGACTAACAGAAATAGAATAATGTGTCCCTGAACAATGTGGGGGTCCAAAAAAAAAGTAACAGTATCTGGTGTGGCCACCAGCTGCATTAAGTACTGCAGAGCATCTCCTCCTCATGGACTGCACCAGATTTGCCAGTTCTTGCTGTGAGATGTTACCCCACTCTTCCACCAAGGCACCTGAAAGTTCCCAGACATTTCTGGGGGGAATGGCCCTAGCCCTCACCCTCCGATCCAACAGGTCTCAGACGTGCTCAATGTGATTGAGATCCGGATTCTTCGCTGGCCATGGCAGAACACTGACATTCCTGTCTTGCAGGAAATCACACACAGAACGAGCAGTATGGCTGGTGGCATTGTCATGCTGGTGGGTCATGTCAGGATGAGCCTGCAGGAAGGGTACCACATGAGAGAGGAGGATGTCTCCCCTGTAACTCACAGCATTGAGATTGCCTGCTATGATAACATGCTCAGTCCGATGATGCTGTGACACACCGCCCCAGACCATGACGGACACACCACCTCCAAATCGATTCCCGCTCTATAGTACAGGCCTCGGTGTAATTCTCATTCTTTCGACGATAAACGCGAATCCGACCATCACCCCTGGTGATACAAAACCGCGACTCGTCAGTGAAGAGCACTTTTTGCTAGTCCTGTCTGGTCCAGCGACGGTGGGTTTGTGCCAGTGATGTCTGGTGATGACCTGCCTTACAACAGGCCTACAAGCCTTCAGCCTATTTGGGATTTTCTGAGCACTGATAGAGGGATTGTGCATTCCTGGTGTAACTCGGGCAGTTGTTGTTATCATCCTGTACCGATCCTGTGCAGGGGTTGTTACACGTGGTCTGCCACTGCGAGGACGATCAGCTGTCCTTCCTGTCTCCATGTAGCGCTATCTTAGGCGTCTCACAGTACGGACATTGCAATTTATTACCCTGGCCACATCTGCTGTCCTCATGCCTCCTTGCAGCATGCCTATGACACGTTCACGCAGATGAGCAGGGACCTTGGGCATCTTTCTTTTGGTGTTTTTTAGAGTCAGTAGAAAGGCCTCTTTGGTGTCCTAAATTTTCATAACTGTGACCCTTAATTGCCTACCGTCTGTAAGCTGTTAGTGTCTTAACGATCATTCCACAGATGCATGTTCATTAATTGTTTATGGTTCATTGAACAAGCATGGGAAACAGTGTTTAAACTCTTTTACACTGAAGATCTGTGAAGTTATTTGGATTTTTATGAATTATCTTTGAAAGACAGGGTCCTGAAATATGGACTTTTATTTTTTGCTGAGTTACTACGTTCCAAAGTAACTCAGCAAAAAAAACAGGGTGGATGTTATTACTATGTGGTTGTTATGAAACTAACCCTAACCCTAACCCTAGGAGATGCTAAATGTGTTTATGTCAATTAACGGTCAATTACCGTGAGACCGACAGTTATTTGCTTGACATTCACCGGCTGACAACATATTGTCGAATTTAACTTCTTAGGGAGCGGCAGCTGAGGTGTCGGTTTTGGAGAGTCTGGCATGCCCAAAGTAAAAGGCCTGCCACTCAGGCCCAGAAACTAGGAAATGCATAAAACTCTTGGCAGGTTTGTTGTGGTGCCATATTCTTTCCATTTTTTAATAATTGATTTAATGGTGCTCTGTGGGATGTTCAAAGTTTGTACTTCTCCACAACTTTGTCCCTGACCTGTTTGGAGCGCTCCTTGGTCTTCATGGTGCCCCTTGCATAGTGGTGTTGCAGACTCTGGGGCCTTTCAGAATAGGTGTATATATACTGAGATCATGTCGCACTTACATAAAGTCCACCTGTATGCAATCTGACTTATTATGTGACTTCTGAAGGTAATTGGTTGCACCATATCTTTTTTAGGGGCTTCATAGCAAAGGGGGTGAATACATATGCACGCACCACTTTTCTTTTTTTTTTTCTTTTTTTTTTTTTTGAAAAAAGTACCTTTTTTTCATTTCACTTCACCAATTTTGACTATTTATTGTATGTCCATTACATGACATCCAAATAAACATCTATTTCAATTACAGGTTGTAATGCAACAAAAAAAAACAAAGGGGATGAATACTTTTTGCAAGGCACTGTACAGTACATAAACATATGCATGCGCCATATACTTATGTGGTGGACACTTGATACGGTTACGTCACAAAATCATGTTACAGCCACACATATCAGTATTCATTTTATATATCAATAAGTGGATGGTCTCTACAGAAGGTGTAAACGGTACAGCCAAATGGTTACTTTCATAGCAGCAATATCAGAAATAGTGTCAATATAAATAAAATAATATACAGTATGTAGAAGAACAATATCAATAATGACATCAGTGATAGACAAGGTAGTTATATGCATACAATCAGTGGTAAAGTGGCTGAGCAGCAGGATAAAAAAAAATAGTAGCAACAACGTATGGCGTGTGTGTTAGGAGAGAGTCATGTGAATAGAGGCACTGCAGATAGTGCTGATGACTGCTCCGTCCAACCACACATGAACAAGGGATTCCATATTCGGAGAGCCTGTTTCTGTCCAGCCCTTAACTTTGGTGCAGGGCATGTGATGTCCATAGCCTCTTCGTCACAAAACTCCCTGATTTTGTAAAAAATATAGTTTGTCAAGTACAGGTAATGCTTTTACAGGCAGACCATCTATGGGAGGAAGGATGTCAGCGTTGCGCAGCAGCTGTAACCTGGTCCAGACAGTCTGAACACTCCTTGGTGACAACACCAGAGCATCGAAGCTGTAAAACAGGGAATAACAACAAAAAATCTGAAGACATTACAACCCTGCACAACATCAATTCACCTCCCAAGTTTATATAAGAATAACCTCATACAATTAAAATTATATGTTTTACCTGAAGTGCTGTTACTGCTTGATCTGTGGCAGCGGCCTGAAGTACGAAGTCAGGTGTTGTTGCCAAGCCATAGCTTTCCACCAGCACCGTACCATCCTTCAATCCAACCAGCTGTGGGATGTTGACCCCTGTCACAGTGCTGTCCTTCACAACACCAGCAATCTCAGACAAAGTGTTCACTCTGGTCTTTCTGAAGCGTTGCTTGATGAGGGGCAAACTTGGTGTGGCCTGTAATCAGGAAGTGAAGGTCCAGGTCCAGGCACAATACCAGAGCACAAACTTGTTCTTGTTTCGGCCACTGCAGTTATCACAATTCAGGTCCAGGTGTTTTCCCAACTCCGTAGTTGGTGAAGAAATGGTGCATGTAGTTGATGACTGCGCTGCTGCCTTTGCTTGCTTGGGCCAGCTCTGTTTTTGATGACTGTATGACTGGTGGATTAGAGTCAGGCGTATTCTACTGATTGATGCTGAAAGACTTATTCCAGATACAAATATTTTATCATTATTATACAATATATGCGAAATGGCATTCTGCACACAGTTCATACAGGTAATGTTAGCTACTGCAGCTAGCCAGCCATGTAACGTCAAGCTTTAACTAGCAATACAAACCGATTGTCATAGCTAGTTAAAGTTAACCAATAGGTTCAATGTTAGCTAGTTAGCTAGCTAACATTAGGCTATAACTAGCAATGCAAAATGGCATTCTGAGAAAACATCACTAACGTTCACAAGCCAGCCACCTAACCTCAGCTAACGTTAGCTAGCGAACAGCAAGCTTAAACTTTGGGTCTTTTGTTTAAACATGTCACGTTAACGTTAGCTATAATCCCAATCCATAGAGTAACGTTACTAGCAATACAAACCGATTGTCATAGCAAGCTAAAGTTAACCAAATAACATTAGGTTCAATGTTAGTCAGCAAGCCAGCCATCAAACTCCAGCTGGCTAGCTAACAGCAAGCTTTAGCTTGCAATGAAAACAACTTTCTGTTGTGTTCCACTGATTTCAAAATGTGTTTTTTTTTCAGAGTGAGAGAGAGTAAGCATTGCATGGCACGATCGTCATCCAGAAAGTAGTCCAATCGCAACTTTTTCCCACTGACTTTTGTTGATAAATTCAGGGCAGCAATGTTATTGATAGCAGTAGAAACATATTTGCAGTTCTCCATGGGTAACGTTATATCTTTAAAAGAAACTGCAGTAGAAAGGATGATCATTTTATAGACACAAGATGCAACAGCGCAGACCAATTCAAACTCATCTCTCCGCATGTCCAGCCCACTCCTTATCTCAGCCAATCATGGCTAGTGGGAAGGTTGCTGCCTTTCTCTGTGGCTAAACCAACTAGGCTCATAATTTAACAATTCTATTCGTATTTACAGATGACATACAAGTTTGATATTAAGGCACATGAAAGTTCACATGTTCGAGAAGGCATTTATGCCAAAAAACACATTTTGATCAAAAATAAAAATATGTTCAAAAGGCTCTCCTGTGAAGTCGTGACTTTTAACATACGCCTAGTTTCCTGAATCGGGTCACATATACTGTACTTCCATTAATCTTTTAAACTGGTACCAGGTTACCTTCAGACGAGTCTTGTGAGGCCTGTTAGAATCGTAGAGCAAACAACCGACATGTACTGTACGTGTTCGTGAGAGTCTCACCTTTCATATTAGTGTGTAGCCCAAACCATTCGGACGTTACTGACAGAAGTTGGACGTTACTGACAGAAGTTCAGTCATAGAGCAAAACAGAGAACACCATTGTGAGTCATCTTTCCATAGACGGTTAATATTAGTTTGTTTGTCAAACCGTTCGGACACCACAGACGTTTCTGTGACAAGACCAATTTTTGGGATGTCTCCTGGTCTGAAAAAAGCCGCTGAGATGCAGCCCATGCAAAGAAAATCTAATCTCTAGCTTAAACAGACAGATTTTTATGTTTTTTTTATTAGTAACATGCTAATTAGATTTCTACGGGGGTTCGGACATCAACTCTAACCTCTTCTCTGTCTCTTCCCAATACTAACCCTCTCAATTGCCTCTCAATCATTGACAGCGAGACTGACAGTGAACGTGCTGGATGTGAATGACAACGCCCCGCGGTTCAGACCCTTTGGAGTGGCCAACTTCTCAGAGAAGATTCTGGAAGGGGCTCAGCCAGGCACCACTCTGCTGTCGGTGTCAGCCGTGGACCCAGACAAAGGCCCTAATGGACAGGTCATCTACCAGCTGCTACACCTGCCCCGAGGGGACTACCTCAGACTGGAGGACCCCTCTACTGGTACAACACACACACACATACACATACACACATACACATACACACATTGTGTAGTCTTCAACAGTTTACTGTATATTCGAACTAAACTCACACTAAACTTGCATACACAGATGCGAGCACCTATAAACACACACACACACACACACAAACCAGACCTGGGTTCAAATACATGCATACAGTATTTAAGTACTTGTTATTTAAATACTTATTTTCTGTGTTTTTGAAAGTATTTTCAAATAACTTCTTATAAGTAGCACACTGTTAGGTTCTATTTCTCAGAGTAAAAAACTCAACGGACACTATGAAAGCTTAAACAAGTTTAATTATTCTCAGAGGATCAATACAGCTGCATTAGACAACGACATTTCACACAAGCACTGATATTTAACCCTTCCTCCTGAGGCTCCTCCTACACATCTGAACAGCCAATGCATCTCTGTGTCTAGACAGAACCTTAGTGATATCTGTTCTTCCTCACTTCATCTGACCTGACCTCCACCCCAAAGTGCTCACTGCTCCCCAACTCACGGCTGTCATAGTGCCTGGTACCAGACTGTGTCTCTTCTCCTCCCAGAGGATTCCTCCCATAGGATCCATGATGGCTAACAATAACATATCCTGGCATAATGTAAATGTTATATTACCCTCTCTCCCTCAGTGACATGACAAGTATATTTCATATTCTCAGAACTCAACAACACACTCAAATTTCACTCAAAAAATGCAGATAAAAATTTCCTTTCTTTCAAATATTATTTATTTTTGTGGAATAAAATAGACAATAGCATACACTTATCAAAAGTATTATACCTACCAATTAGCAAATTTGCTTAATCTATTCTTATCGTACTACTACTTCTACAATATACAGTACATCAGATATTCACTGGAAGCCAATCTCTGCAGCCAATTCAAACCCCCGGAATTGCTTCCAGTTTCTCCATCTCGTCATCAGAAAAGAGTCCCTGCTCGCCAGAGCTCACACACTGCTCCTAAAACTCTGTCTTGTAAAACTCCACCGTGACCATATTAACTAGGCTTCTCCAGAACTGTGCTCTGATGCAGTCATTTGTAGCCTACCAAACTTGCTAACTGCCTGGTACTCAGCGCTCTATTGTCCCCCTAATCACTGACATAAATGCAAATGCAGGTGAAGAAGGCACAGTGATGCCAAAACGTTGGTAAATACCGAATAAATTACTTGGAGTTAATATATGGAGTGTGCGACTCTCTTTATTTTTATAGTTTATTAGCCGTTAGTCAGCAATTCCACACAAACACATTTTTCTGGGTGTGCGCCAGCTCATGTTTTTTATTCTACTATAAAATAATATAAAACAATGCCACGAAAATTGCAAATCTTGTCTGCTAAATGAGCTAGTGTAGCCCACAGCCATATGGCACAGCCAGATCAGGGCCTAACATAAGGACAACTCAGAATATGCTATTCTATGCTTCTGAAATAGGTTACATTTTCTTCATATAATGTTTTGGGGGGGAAATGTATTAAAAATAAAAAACATACGTTTGCAGACCCTTTACTCAGTACTTTCTTGAAGCACCTTTGACAGTGATTACAGCCTTGAGTCTTCTTGGGTATGACACTACAAGCTTGACACAACTGTATTTGGGGAGTTTCTCCCATTCCTCTTTGCAGATCCTCTCAAGCTCTGTCAGGTTGGATGGGGAGAGTCGCTGCACAGCTATTTTCACTTCTCTCCAAAGATGTTGGATCGGGTTCAAGTCCAGGCTCTGGGTGGGCCTCTGAAGGACATAGAGACTTGTCCTGAGGCCACTCCTGCGTTGTCTTGGCTGTGTACTTAAGGTTGTTGTCCTGTTGGAAGGTGAACCTTCACCCCAGTCTGAGGTCCTGAGTTCTCTGGAGCAGGTTTATATCAAGGATTTCTCTGTACTTTGCTCCATTCATCTTTCCCTCGATCCTGACTAAACTCTCAGTCCCTGTTGCTGAAAAACATCCCCACAGCATGCTCATACATGCTTCACCGTAGAGATAGTGCCAGGTTTCCTCCAGACGTGACGCTTGGCATTCAGGCCAAAGAGTTCAATCTTGGTTTCATCAGAACAGAGAATCTTGTTTCTCATGGTCTGAGAGTCCTTTAGGTGCCTTTTGGCAAACTCCAAGCGGGCTGTCATGTGCCTTTTTATTGAGGAGTGGCTTCCGTCTAGCCACTCTACCATAAAAGGCCTGATTGTTGGAGTGCTGCAGAGATAGTTGTCCTTCTGGAAGGTTCTCCCATCTCCACAGAGGACTTCTGGAGATCTGTCTTGGGCTCTTGGTTACCTCCCTGACCAAGCCCTTCTCCCCCGATTGCTCAGATTGGCCGGGCAGACAATTTTAAGAAGAGTCTTGGTTGTTCCAAACTTCTTCCATTTAAGAATGGAATGGAGGCCATTGTTTTCTTGGGGACCTTCAATGCTGCAGAAATGTTTTGGTACCTTTCCCCAGATCTGTGCCTCGACACAATCCTGTCTCGGAGCTTCACGGACATGGCTTGGTCTTTGCTCTGACATGCACTGTCAACTGTGGGACCTTAAATACTTATGTAAAATACTGAATACTTATGTAAATATTTTATTTTTTAATACATTTAATACATTTGGTCATTATGGGGTATTATGTAGATTTATTGTATTTGTATTTTATTTGATACATTTTAGAATAAGGTTGTAGCGCAACAAAAGTCAAGGGTCTGATTACTTTGCGAATGCACTGTAACTCTAAGACTTTTTGATTTTTTTCAATTTGTTGTATTTCATTTTATTAATTTAAATGTGTTTCTTGTATGTGTCACTGCAATCCTGCTTTTAGCTGCCATGGTGCACATGAAACAAAATTAAATAAGCCATTATCATTTTGAGTACATTATTTGATTCTTACCATTGATGATGATATTTGATGGTATTGCAGAAAAATACTGATATCCCTGTACCATCCATGGTATGGACGGACTGGTGAAATTTCTGTGTGTAGAAGCTCATTAAATGTTTTTTATTGGGGTTGTTGCCACCAAAACTGAGTTCCAAATCCACATTGGTACCTATTAACCAAACATTCTAAATGCTACTAAAGTTGCTTTTTCAAATTTTGATATCAACACTGTTGCTCCATTTAACCAGATATTCTAAATTCAAACATTCCACCAACTTTGGTTTGGTTGATTTTTGTATTTGTATGATTCAGAATTGCCATGACAATGAAAAAGGGTAAAATTAACCCTAAAAGTGTCAACAGGGGTCAATTTTGAACCCAAGAGTTTAAAATGTTTTACATTTCTAAACCCTTTTTATGATCCATCAGAAATTGTAGGACTTTGCAGCTACTTTGCAGCTACTTTGCAGATACTTACCGACAAAAAATCACAACAATTTACTATTATTTCTGTGTTATTACGGAGAAATGCAATATAATTGCTTTTTTTATATGCTAGTGGTGAAGTATAATCTGTAAACTGAAAATGTTGACTCAACAAAATTTGGTACAGAGATAGATGTACAGTGGTTTGCGAAAGTATTCACCCCCCTTGGCATTGTTCCTATTTTGTTGCCTTACAACCTGGAATTAAAATTGATTTGGGGGGTTTGAATCATTTGATTTTCACAACATGCCTACCACTTTGAAGATGCCCCCCAAAGTCAATACATTCTTCAAGGACAAATGGCTCCAGCTCCTTCAAATTGGATGGGTTCCGCTGGTGTACAGCAATCTTTAAGTCATACCACATATTCTCAATTGGATTGAGGTCTGGGCTTTGACTAGGCCATTCCAAGACATTTAAATGTTTTCTCTTAAACCACTCGAGTGTTTCTTTAGCAGTATGCTTAGGGTCATTGTCCTGCTGGAAGGTGAACCTCCGTCCCAGTCTCAAATCTCTGGAAGACTGAAACAGGTTTCCCTCAAGAATTTCCTTGTATTTAGCGCCATCCATCATTCCTTCAATTGTGAGCAGTTTCCCAGTCCCTGCTGCCACCACCATGCTTCACTGTGGGGATGGTGTTCTTGGGGTAATGGGTTTGCGCCAGACATAGCGTTTTCCTTGATGGCCAAAAAGCTACATTTTAGTCTCATCTGACCAGAGTACCTTCTTCCGTCTTCTTGTGGAGACTCCCACATGCCTTTTGACGAACACCAAATGTGTTTGCTTATTCTTTTCTATAAGCAATGGCTTTTTTTCGGGACACTCTTCCGTAAAGCCCAGCTCTGTGGAGTGTATGGCTTAAAGTGGTCCTATGGGCAGATACTCCAATTTCCGCTGTGAAGCTTGGCAGCTCCTTCAGGGTTATCTTTGGTCTCTTTGTTGCCTCTCTGATTAATGCCCTCCTTGTCTGGTCAGCCCTCTCTTGGCAGGTTTGTTGTGGTGCCATAGTCTTTCCACCTTTTTATAATGGATTTAAAGGTGCTCCATGGGATGTTCAAAGTTTCTGATATTTTTTTATAACCCAACCCTGATCTGTACTTCTCCACAACTTTGTCCCTGACCTATTTGGAGAGCTCCTTGGTCTTCATGGTGCCGCTTGCTTGGTGGTGCAACTTGCTTATTGGTGTTGCAGACTCTGGGGCCTTTCAGAACAGGTGTATATATACTGAGATCATGTGACAGATCGTCACTTAGATTGCACACAAGTGGACTTATTTAACTAATTACGTGACTTCTGAAGGTAATTGGTTGCACCAGATCTTATTTAGGGGCTTCATAGCAAAGGGGGTGAATACATACGCACGCACCACTTTTCTGTTTTTTATTTTTTATTAAAAAAAAATGAAACAAGTAGTTATTCTTTTATTTTTATTTTTTTTCATTACATGAAATCCAAATAAAAATCTATTTAAGTTACAGGTTGTAATGCAACAAAATAGATAAAACGACAAGGGGGATGAATACTTTTGCAAGGCACTGTTTGTGCCCTGAAAATATATAGATATGGTGCCACCGCTTATTTGGGGTTGACAGCCTCTATAACTAAACAATAACTAACATATTTGAATACATATTTAGCTTCCAGTCAATGTTGAGAGTCTCATCTTTGGTCGTACTGGTATGTCAGATTAGCTAATTCGCCAATTTCTCAGTATCACAGAAACACTTTAAATAAATAACAGAAACATTTTCATGACAAGTTGCCAGGGATGAAATGTATCACAATAACTGTTCAAAACATGAAAAACATGCACAAACTTGTATTTGACTATAAATGTGTGAGAATGTTCAAATATATGCGTATTTGGGGGAATTAAAACAATGTACTTCAATGGTTATAACTATGTTAGCGCTTTTAGGGTTAGTGGATATAGTTTAGACAGTTACACCAACTTTTAGAATTAAGAATATAGTTCTAATTGTAGACATTCAGTTACATAGGATTGTTCAAATATTCCCCATGTAATGTTAATGTGGTGCTAACATTGCTGCCATATCATTTTGTAGTGTCATGTAAATGCATCATAATGCAGAAACCTCAATGTCCCAAGTCTCTAAATACATGGCTCTAGATGTAGCCATAGATAGAGAATCCTGTCACAGTACACTTTACAGAAAAAGGAACATATGGTCTATAGATGTAGCTACTGTGTACCATGTAAAATCAGGTTTACATAGAAAATTATCAACTTGGATTAGCTAACACAACGTGCCATTGGAACACAGGAGTGATGGTTGCTGATAATGTGCCTCTGTACGCCTATGTAGATATTCCCTAAAAAAGATGCCGCTTCCAGCTACAATAGTAATTTACAACATTAAAAATGTCTACACTGTATTTCTGATCAATTTGATGTTATTTTAATGGACAAAAAATGTGCTTTTCTTTCAAAAACAAGGACATTTCTAAGTGACCCCAAACTTTTGAACAGTAGTGTAGTAATGGCGTCACTAGCCGAATTCTAATTGAACTGGCACCAGTTGTGAAAATGGGCTGCGCTGGCCCAAGTTTACCCTGACCGGGCTCGAATTTGCGAATTAGATTAGAGCCAGCTGGAATTTGGCCCTAATTTTAAGTGCTGGTGGAAACAGTGCTGGTGGAAACAGCAAATGTGACAACCATCCCTAAACACCCCCCAATGCTAATTAAGATGCTAGTTACCACATGACTTGATCTATTGGAAAAAAATACACATTTAAAATGCTCTTCCTTTCCTCTTTTCAATAAAAGTAATTGTTTATGGATACTCCCATCATATAGCTATTTATTAAAGAAATAACAAGCATATGAATATTTACTTTCACCCTTGAAAAATGCCAATATTCCTCTCACCTCAATATTATGTGATCCTGACCTGAATTGACCACATGGATGAACTCTCCTATAGAGGACACACATTTTCTATCTTGAAATTAAATTATTACACAGCCCCTTCTGGATTTTGAGTAATAAGCACTGTGACAACCAACCCATGAGACAACCAACCCCGGTCTCACCTATAATTAGTATATGTATGATGAGGAGTGTGCTGGTAACCATTGTGTTGTTGTGCAGGTAAGATCGTAGCCAACCGGACAGTGGACTTTGAGCAGGTGCAGTGGCTGAACTTCACAGTGAGAGCTCAGGACCACGGCAGTCCACCCAGAGTGGCTGAGCTTCCTGTCTACCTGCGTATAGTAGACATCAATGATAACAAGCCCATCTTTACACAACCCTCTTACCAGGTACCAAAAAAACAAGTTCATAACATACACTGCAAAGTGCGTCACCCTTAAGGCGTCAGAATACTTCGGTTCAGCTGGCAACTAGCCAAACTCGGCTAAGCGAACTGAACAAGTGTTCTCACATACTACCTTAAAAGACATTCACTTTGAAAAAAAATATAACTCAAGAAATCTGTCATAAATGTCAACGTTTTTGCCAAGGAGATCTTAGTCACGCAATTTTACATCTAAGATGTTTGGTGCCGTATTTGTCAAAAAAAAATGTTGCATGAAAACGATTTGTTTCTTGTTGAATGACACTTCATTGAAGAATCCCTACTGTTGACCAATCACCAACAAAGGGGCATAGACTTTGGCTAGAAAATTGTGTGTGCACAAACAGCCGAAAAAACACTTGACAAGACCAAAATGAACAAAAACTTCAAAAAAATCTGTCATTATATGTCCACAAACTATTTGGGATGGGATGCATGCGGACACCTTTAGTAGTACTCACTTGATATCATTTCTATTGTGATGGAGTTTGTGCTTGTCTGTGTGTATGCTGATGTTGTTGTGTCATGCTGTCCCTTTGCAGAAGCCAGTGTTTGAGGATGTTGACTTGGGCACGGTCATAGTGACAGTCAGTGCCACAGACGCAGATTCGGGCCTCTTCTCTGTCATCGAGTACAGCCTGGTAGACGGAGAGGGCAAGTTTGGCATCACTCCCTCCACTGTGAGTTCTGTAACAGGTTTTAACACGTGAAGAAACACACACACACACACTTTGCAGTGCTTGAAGTGGACTTCTTTTTACTTCACGTATCACTGCACTTCACAAATTGGTGCAGGCACTCATTTTTGGGTGCTGGTACTGTTTATATTTAGCTGGAACTTTTTAGACAATATTCTGTAGGGGTTGACGATCCTCGAGCAGTAGAAAATTCAATGTGAAAAAGAACAGACTCATCTACATTGAATGTACAAAACATTAGGAACAAACACCTTCCTAATATTGAGTTGTACCCCCTTTTTCCCTTAGAACAGCGTCAATTCATTGGGGCATGGACTCTACAAGGTGTCGAAAGTGTTCCACAGGAATGCTGGCCCATGTTGACTCCAATGCTTCCCACAGCTGTGTCAAGTTGGCTGGATGTCCTTTGGATGGTGAACCGTTCTTGATACACACGGGTAACTGTTGAAACCCAGCAGCGTTGCAGTTTTTGACACACTCAAACTGGTGCGCCTGGCACCTACTACCATACCCTGTTCAAAAACACTTACATCTTTTGTCTTGCCCATTCACCCTCTGAATGGCACATACACAATCGCATGTCTCAATTGTCTTGAGGCTTACAAATCCTTCTTTAACCTGTCTCCTCCACTTCATCTACACTGGTTGAAGTGGTCTTAACAGGTGACATCAATAAGGGATCATAGCTGTCACCTGAATTCACCTGGTCAGTCTATGTCATGGAAGGAGCAGGCGTTCCTAATGTTTGTACACTCAGTGTATGTTGACTGATCATTGAAATTGCACTTAAATGTGGAATATGGGACCTGGAATGATACATCATACTAGCCTAAGAAGAAAGACATTTTCAGATACAGGGTGACTTTGTAGAGGTCAAGGAGGAGACTCGAGTCCAAGGTTGTGGTCGGAATAATAGCTTTAAAGGTCTTTTGGTGTGTTGTTCATTAGTCCACTGTTAATACAATCCCCCAAAATTGTCAGGTTTTTTAAGATGGAGCACTCTCAGCACAGAGCAAAAATTGTGATTATGATGCTGCCTTTTACATCAAATAAGTGAACTATCCCTTTAACGCAGAGCTCCTTGGGTACAAGCTAGTGAAAAATGAAATGTCCTTAATCTAGAGGTTTTATATGTATGCATTGATCACTTCAGTGTGACAATTATGTATAAAGCAGACATTACATTCTTGTAAAGGGATTAACTTTTGTCAGAGTTAGTTTTCTGCCTAAATGTTCTATCTCTGCTGCTTTGACTCCTGTCAGTCTTCTGCATTTCATTGGAGCCTGGTGTAGTTGACCTTAGACACTGATCTTGTGCAGTTTTGCATTTCCACTAATGGTAGGTATTATAAATGTAACCACATGTAAAATATGGTTTTGCATTAGTATACGCAACAAAAGTCCCAATGCAAAGTTACACCTCACTTTTCTATTTTTAGAGTTATTACATACAGTGTTGTGAAAAAGTATTTGCCCCATTCCTGATTTCTTATTGTTTTGCACATTTGTCACACTTGTCACATTTGTCACACATATGTTTCAGATCAACAAACACATTTTAATAGAAAGCAGAATTCATGGTTCCATCAATCACAGCAAGTTGTCCAGGTCCTGAAGCAGCAAAGCATCCCCAGACCATCACACTACCACCACCATATTTGACTGTTGGTATGATGTTATTTTTCTGAAATGCTGTGTTACTTTTGCGCCAGATGCACACCTTCCAAAAAGTTAAACTTTTGTCTTGTCAGTCCACAGAATATTTTCCCAAAAGTCTTGGGGATCATCAAGATGTGTTTTGCCAAAAGTGAGACGAGCCTTTATGTTCTTTTTGGTCAGCAGTGGTTTTCGCCTTGGAACTCTGCCATGGATGTCATTTTTGCCCAGTCTCTTTCTTATGGTTGAGTCATGAACACTGACTTTAACTGAGGCAAGTGAGGCCTGCAGTTCTTTAGATGTTGTTGTGGGTTCTTTTGTGACCTCTTGGATGAGTCGTCGCTGCGCTCTTGGGGTGATTTTGGTAGGCCGGTCACTCCTGGGAAGGTTCACCACTGTTCCAAATATTCTCCATTTGTGGATAATGGCTCTCACCGTGGTTCGCTGGAGTCCCAAAAGCTTTAGAAATGGCTTTGTAACCCTTTCCAGACTGATAGGTGTCAATTACTTTGTTTCTCATCTGTTCCTGAATTTCTTTGGATCGCGGCATGTTGTCTTGCTTTTTGAGAACTTTTGGCCTACTTTACTTTGTCAGACAGGTTCTATTTAAGTGATTTTTTTATTTAACAGGTCTGGCAGTAATCAGGCCTGGGTGTGGCTAGTGAAATTGAACTCAACTTTTCAAAAAATGTGTTTAACCACAGTTAAATTCATGATTTAACAAGGGGGGGCAATTACTTTGTCACATAGGGCCATGAAGGTTCGGATAGCTTTTTTCCGTTAATTAATACAATTATCACTTAAAAACTGCATTTTGTGTTTACTTGGGTTATCTTTGTGTAATATTACAATTTGTTTGTTGATCTGAAACATTTAATGTGCAGAAAAATAAGAAATCATGAAGGGGGCAAATACTTTTTCACAGCACTGTACAACCGGTCAGAATTTATTTTTGCAGGGTGTGACATTATATGGAGGACCCGGCAAGCCAGCCTATTCCCTATAATGTAAACTCCAAATCCAAATCATTATGTTGTCATCCAGAGTCACATTTATTTATTTCCTAACCTATAGCACATAATATTTTACATACAGCAGGTTTTTAAAGGACCAAATAGTTTGGTCTGCCTCCTGTTTTCATTTTTGCAATACTGGTATCGTACTAGCCCTAGTGGTGAGCTTTCTGGCGCCTAGAGCTGCTTAGGCACCCAAGTGGGTGCTACTCAGAGTGGAATTGGAGAAGTCCAGTGGCTATAAGTCAGGCTGGTTCTTAGACTTGCCATATACAAGATCATCAGCAGACTCCATCACCATCATCTACCATAGTCTGTCCAGCTCTCTCAGCTCAAGCCATTAACTGTCCCTTTACATCTTCGGAGGATGCAGCATTCAAATACTTGGCCTCTATTGGTTGGCCTGTCATGATACATTGCTTGTTTATTTTTTGCTTTTGAAATGCTTTGAGATTCTATGAAAAGCACTATAGAAATGTAATAAATTATTATGATGATTATTATTACATTAAATATATAACACCATCTAACCATCAAATAATGTTACCAGTATATGCAGGTATCTTAGCCAGAAAACCAGCCAGCTAAAGTTAGTTACAGTGCCCTCCATATTTATTTGAAAAGTGAATAATTTTTTCTTCTTTCGGCTCTATACTCTTCGAGAGTCAGCTAATCCAATAGCGATATAGTAGGTTAAATCCAAAGTAGCTCATTTCCGGAGGCAATAATCCAGAGGCGGCATTGGGCAAAGGAGAAGAGGGGAAGAGTCAACAATAAGACAGCGATTGGAGGAAGGCTCCAGGCAAATGGAAATGATCACAACAGCACTGTCAGTCAGCTACTGTAGCTCGCTAGTACTAAGGCAAGGTTGAAAAACTCTGTAGCCTACTTCACAGAGATCATGCGGACCCCTTGTGTGAGGAATATGATTGGTTGTTTACATCACACCTCCTCGTGATTGGTGGATTGTAGCTCACCATTGCCAACACTTGATCTGCATGGCTAGTGGCTAACTAACCTGAGCTAGCTAAAGCATAGTAGATTATCCATATGATGTCGAGAAATAATGCATTGTGGGTAGTTTAGAAGATATCTAGAAATAGGATAATAAATATGTAAAAAGCCCAAAATATAACTATGTTTGCAGTTATAGGTAACCAGATCGTGACTACAACTAAGTTACTAAGTCTTTGACCACACTGTGTTGTTCCTTTGGTGAGTAAAACCTCATGCTTCCTACCCTTTAAGGTTATGACTGGAGGAGGGGAGGCTGATCCTACAATGGTTCTTCTTGTAAAAGTTGCGTCATACTGCAGCACACCTTGTGGGCTGTCGCAGAATTCTATGGCACTTTATTTAAGTGTCAGCCATTAATGCTAGTTTGTGCTAGGTTGACCACCAGAGGGCATCTTTGAGAAGCATTTGACAGTCTTTAATATTGGCTGTACTAGAGAATTTAAAACCTTTTTTTTGTAAGAACAAAGTATATGAGATTTATTTTGAGAAATGTAGCTTAATTAATTGTATTAATATTATGGTGTTACTATTCCAAGAAAATCAAAAAACAAAACCCTCAGGGAAAATATAGAGCTGTAGAACGTGACTGGTCAGGAGTAGGCTACAGTACTAAGAGCAAAATAAAATTTCCACACCCTAATTGTAGTCTAACCAATACCCAAACAGAGATTCAGTGAAAATAAAAATCTTATTGATTTATCAAGACCAGTCCCCATGATTGTCTCAGAGCAGCGCGAAACAGTGCTGAAATAGTTGACCACACGTGGGTAGGCTATTGCTTCAAATCCGATTGGTTCTATTTTCAATATGCTCTAAATGCCACAATGTCACAAATAATTCAACACACACAATTCTTAAAACTCTGAGAAGGGTAATAGAAGGTGATCTGCACTGCATATTAAACTGACATTCTTATTGCTATATTCCACGTGTTACTGTGCATTTTTCGATCCTTTCTCGCTCTCTCTCGCACACGCACTTGCTGTTTTGTCCTCTAAATGCTTGGCTATGAAAAGCCAACTGGCATTTACTCCTAAGGTGCTGACCGGTTGCACCCTCTATAAACACTGTTTATAGTATTTGACCCTGCTGGTGATTATCTAGCCTTCATGGCCATGTACTCTTTTTTAATCTCCAACCAGTTTGGATATAAGTATAACTTTTGTATGACTGACGCTTTTAGTGAGAGGTCTAATGCTTTAATATTTAATAATTTCTGCCCTTCATATTCATTATATAAATAGGTCCATGTGCACCTTGACATTGGGGGTGTGCCAATGCCGGACGTGCCTAACAAGGAAAGGGGGTGCGCCACGCGGCCGTGCCTAACGGGGAAAGGGGGGTGGAACTGGTCGGGTGTAACCCAGGCGACATGGAGATGCAGGGATCCGAGCTCGGGCGGGAGCCGAGCCACCCAGAACCCCATGCCGAGGGAAGAGAGAAGCGGAGAGTCATAGATACCCCCGCCGTTTACTCGTTCTGTTTCGCTTGATGGCCCTCCGATCTGCACTTGTTAGATGGCCCTCTGACCTGCAACCGTTTTCTACGGTTATATATGTGTTCCCCTACTCTTCCTGTGGTCCACCAAAATTAAGGCAGTTATAAAACATTTTAAACATTACAATACATTCACAGTGTTCCCTCAGGCCTTTACTCCACCACTACCACATATATACAGTACAAAATCCATGTGTACATGTGTGTATAGTGCGTATGCTATCGTGTGTGTGTATGCATGTGTCTGTGCCTATGTTTGTGTTGCTTCACAGTCCCCGCTGTTTCATAATGTGTTTTTTTATCTGTTTTTAAAATCAAATTCTACTGCCTGCATGAGTTACTTGACGTGGAATAGAGTTCCATGTAGTCATGGCTCTATTTTGTACTGTGCGCCTTCCATGGTTTGTTCTGGACTTGGGGACTGTGAAGAGACCTCTTGTGGCATGTCTTGTGCATTCAACATGTCAATACCTCTCGTAAATACAAGCAGTGATGAAGTCAATCTCTCCTCCACTTTGAGCCAAGAGAGATTGACAATGCACATTATTAAAATTAGCTTTCTGTGCACATCCAAAGATCAGCCGTGATTAGATCTTTTTGATCTAACCACTAGGTAGTAGTTGGTAGTTGATTAGTTGGTTTGGTGACAAAACAGATAGCACTGTGATATACTGCATCCAATTTGCTGAGTAGAGTGTTGGAGGCTATTTTGTAAATGACATCGCCGAAGTCAAGGATCGGTAGTATAGTCAGTTTTACGAGGGTATGTTTGGCAGCATGAGTGAAGGAGGCTTTGTTGCGAAATAGGAAGCCAATTATAGATTTGATTTTGGATTGGAGATGCTTAATATGAGTCTGAAAGAAGAGTTTACAGTCTAGCCAGACACCTAGGTATTTATATTTATGTTGTCCACATATTCTAAGTCAGAACCGTCCAGAGTAGTGATGCTGGTCCGGGCGGGTGGGTGAGGGCAGCGATCGATTGAAGGGCTTGCATTAAGTTTTACTAGCATTTAAGAGCAGTTGGAGGCCACGGAAGGAGTGTTGTATGGCATTGAAGCTCGTTTGGAGGTTTGTTGGCACAGTGTCCAAAGAAGGGCCAGATGTACACAGAATGGTGTCGTCTGCGTAGAGGTACGTTAGATCAAAGAATCACCCGCAGCAAGAACAACATCATTGATATATACAGAGAAAATAGTCGGCCCAAGAATTGAACCCTGTGGCACCCCCATAGAGACTCCCAGATGTCCGGACAACAGGCCCTCCAATTTGACACACTGAACTCTATCTGAGAAGTAGTTAGTGAACCAGGCAAGGCAGTCATTAGTGAAACCAAGGCTGATGAGTCTGCTGATAAGAATATGGTGATTGACGGAGTCGAAAGCCTTTGCCAGGTTGATGAAGACGGCTGCACAGTACTGTCTTTTACTGTACTGTCTTTTATCGATGGCGGTTATGATATCGTTTAGGACCTTGAGCGTGACCAGCTCGGAAACCAGATTGCTTGGCGGAGAAGGTACAGTGGGATTCGAAATGGTTGGTGATCTGTTTGTTCACTTGGCTTTCGAAGAATTTAGAAAGGCTGGGCAGGATGGATATAGGTCTGTAACAGTTTGGGTCTAGAGTGTCTCCCATTTGAAGAGGGGGATGACCTCGGCCGCTTTCCAATTTTTAGGAATCTCAGAAGATACGAAAGAGAGGTTGAACAGACTAGTAATATGGCGGCAGATAATTTTAGGAAGAGAGGGTCTAGATTGTCTAGCCCAGCTGATTTGTATGAATCCAGATTTTTCAGCTCTATCAGAACATCAGCTGTCTGGATATAGGTGAAGAAGAAGTGGGGGGCTTGGGCCAGTTGCTGAGGGGGGTGCAGAGCTGTTGGCCGGGGTTGGGGTAGCCAGGTGGAAAGCATGGCCAGCCGTAGAGAAATGCTTTTTGAAATTCTCGATTTTCATGGATTTATCGATGGTGACAGTGTTTTCTATCCTCAGTGCATTGGGCAGCTGGGAGGAAGTGTTCTTATTCTCCATGGACTTTAGTGTCCCAAAACATTTTGAATTAGTGCGGCAGGATGCAAATTTCTATTTGAAAAAGCTAACATTGCTTTCCTAACTGCCTGTTTGTATTGGTTCCTGACTTCCCTGAAAAGTTGCACATCACGGGGACCATTGAATGCTAGTGCAGAATGCCACAGGATGTTTTTGTGCTGGTCAAGGGCAGTCAAGTCTGGAGTGAACCAAGGGCTGTATCTGTTCTTAGTTAAAAACAATTTATCCTCTACTCTACGACCTCTACTGACGAGATGAGGTCAATATCCTTCCAGGATACCCGGGCCAGGTCGATTAGAAAGGCCTGCTCGCAGAAGTGTTAGAAAGGCCTGCTTGCAGGGAGCGTTTGACAGTGATGAGGGTTGGTCGTTTTAACGCGGACCCATAATGGACGCAGGCAATGAGGCAGTGATCACTGAGATCCTGGTTGTAAACAGGATTTAGAGGGCAAGTTGGTCAGGATGATATCTATGAGGGTGCCCATGTTTACGGATTTGGGGTTGTACCTGATAGGTTCCTTTATAATTTGTGTGAGATTGAGTGCATCTAGCTTAGATTGTAGGACGGCCGGGGTGTTAAGTATATCCCAGTTTAGGTCACCTAACAGTACGAACTCTGACGATAGACGGAGGGCAATCAATTCACATATAGTGTCCAGGGCACCGCTGGGAGCTGAGGGGGGTCTATAACAAGCGGCAACAGTGAGGGACTTTTTTCTGGAGAGATGGAGTTTTAAATGTAGAAGCTCAAACTGTTTGGGCATAGACCTGGATAGTATGACAGAACTCTGCCGGCTATCTCTACCATAGATTAAAACTCTGCCTCCTTTAGCAGTTCTATCTTGACAGAAATTGTTGTAATCGGGGATGGAAATTTCGGTCTTCGCATGTGTGGGGGGTGGGGCAAAGGAGCTACCTGAGGCATGTTGAGCGGAACTAGGGGCTCCGCAGTAAAATAAAACAATGAGAGCCACACTAAACAACAGTATACAAGGCATATTGACATTAGAGAGAGACATAAAGCAATCACAGGTGTTGATTGGGAGAGCTAAGACAACAACGGGTAAACATCTAAGACAACAACAACGGGTAAATTGCAGAGAGGGTCAGTTAGCTACACACAGGGCCTGAGTTTGAGGCTGGGGCCGACAGATAAACAAAATGAAGAACCGTGTCAACGAGCAGTCCACCAGGCATCAGCTGTGTAGCCAAGTGATCATAGGGTCCAATGAGCAGTAATAGATGAAACAGGGAATCGTTCTGTAGTCGGTACTACGCTAGGCCAGTGGGAGACACAGCGTTCAGGAAGCTGGGCTAGCAGAAGGGTCTTCACCGACATCCACGTCGCAGAGGCCGGTTGAGAGCACATCGGCCGAATTACATCAGCAGACCAGTTGTGATGGATTGGCGGGGCTTCGTGTCGACAAAGGGTGGCTGGTCCCACAGGTGAAGAAGCCGGGTGTTGAGGTCCTGGGCTGGGGTGGTTACACGTGGTCTGCGGTTGTGAGGCCGGTTGGAGGTACTGCCAAATTCTCTAAAATGACGTTGGTAGAGAAATTAACATAAAATTATCTGGAAACTGCTCTGTTGGACATTCCTGCAGTCAGCATGCCAATTACATGCTCCCTCAAAACTTGAGACGTCTGTGGCATTGTGTTGTGTGACAAAACTGCACATTTTAGTGACCTTTTATTGTTTTATCACTTCTTGATAAGTCACACCTGTCAGGTGGATGGACTATTTTGGCAAAGGAGAAAAGCTCACTAAAATAAAACATGTAAACAAATGTGTGCACAACATTTGAGAGAAATAAAGCTTTTTGTGCTTTTGGAAAAATTCTGGGATCTTTTATTTCAGCTCATGAAACATGTGACCAAGACTTTACATGTTGCATTTATATTTGTGTTCAGTGTAATTTAAAGCTACACTTGGTAATGTATTGGACATTATAAAGGCTATTCAATAATGCAATAGCTATCTAACATTTGTTGTAGTTGCTAGCATGTTGAATTATACAGGAAAGAGAGACTTTCTGACAGCAAGTAGCCACTGGTCGGGTCTGAGTTGAGTCACAGCGTGCACAAGGTTCATCCCCGTCCTGGGATGGGGAAGGACATGTGAGGATGGCCGTGTGATGGCTGCCTGGTGGTGCTGGAGGATCTGTTCTGTCTCTGTGTGGCAAGGTACGTGTGGGTAAGGCCATGTGATGGCTGTACGATGGAAGTGGGAGGCTCTATTCCGTCCCAACGTGACAAAAGATTTTGGGGAAGGCCATGTGATGTCCATACGGTGGAAGCGGGAGGCTTTGTCCTGTCTCGGCATGGCGAGTTGCATGTGAGGAAGGCCATGTGATGGCTGTGCGGTGGAAGCAGGAAATTCGGTTCCATCTGGGCCTGTGTAGCAGACTGCGAGAAGGGAACCGGAGGTGTGGAGCGTAGGGTGGAAGTTCAGGAGGTCGAAGGTTGTGTCCAGGCAAGGTGTCAGAGCTCCAGTAGGGTGCGAAGTTGGACTGGCCAAGTTGCACTTCGGTAAATGAGCCGAGTCATACTGCTTGATGTTTTGCTTGTAGACATGTACTACAGTGGAGCACATCGAGTGGCAGGTGGTGCGTTTAGCATTGAGGAGGCGAAAATAGCATATAAGGGAGTAGAAGGGACAAGAATATAGTATAAGGAAGGCCAAACCCTCAGTCTTGGACCAAGGTTGTGCTGAACCCCCCCTTCGTGGTAGGGTCATCCCTCAGTTGTTAACGGGGGTTGTGCCGGACTACCCAGTGCAGGGAAAGGCCCTGGTAATGGACCAAGGTTGTGCTGGACTGGCCAGAGCAGGGAAAAGTAAAAGGGAGAGGGTGGTATGGTAGTTCTTCTCTTATGGTAGTTTTTCCAGGAGCCGGTTGTCCTTTGGAGCTAGCGCTGTCATGGCCATCTTTAGCATGATCTTGCTCTCAGGTTGCCTTCATAACTGTGGGTTAATTTCCCCAGTTTGGTGCATCTTTTGATGGATTACCATGTTAGTTGAATTAGTGTTACGACTCGCACAAAGGTTTAAAAAGTTAAAGTTGGTTGCCCCCAAAATGATCAAGGCAGACAAAGGATACAGGTCATGGCTGCCCGGAATGGTTCATGTGGAGGAGCCAGAAACTGCCAGAAGTTGAGAGGGGACGCAGGGAAGACAGGAGGTGCACTGTTGAGACAGGGGGCGCTGTGGAGGCGGCAGGTGCACCGGGGAGGCGGGAGGTGTACCGTGGAGAACACATTTTAAACATTACTTTCATTTTCACTCAGTGACAGATGATCCACCGCCTCAGAACGTTTGGAGAGCTTGAGGAGGAAATTGAACAGGACGAGAGTGAGGATGGATTAACTGTGGTGGCAGGTGCAGTGATGAATGCTGAGAAGTTGAGTGAAGAGGGATGCAGTGTGGTGAGGAAGGTTCACATCAAGTGCAAAAAGAGGGATACGTGCTCCAATAGTTCAGAGATTAAACCTTGCGTGAGTAAGGATGAAGTACCTGCGGTGAGGACTGCCGAGTTCGGGCCTCGCCCCGAGGATGATTCTGGCCCAGTGGGAATGAGATTTGTAGAGAGAATGGATATTTGCATTCTGGCTGATCCATATGTGGTGTCAGGTTGGGTGGAGAAGAGGTTGGGGAATTTTGAGTCGGTGAAGGTAACTCGGAGTGGACTTGTGATGTTTTATTGTGTTTCCTCCACCCAGAGGGAGCGGGCGCTCCGGATTATGCGATTAGGGACAAGTTTTGTGACTTGCTTTGCTCTCCGGAGAAGGATGCAATTGAAAGGAGTGATAATGGAGGTGTCATTCAGTGTTGAGGAGGAGCAGTTCAAATAGAAGATTCCTGGTGTCTGTGACGGCCGCCGTTTGGTGAGACATAGATCAGGTGTAGAGTGTGGGGAAACAGAGAAGACATTGTCTGTCATGCTGAGTCTTTGCCAGATAAGGTCAAGGTAGGAAGTGTCAGTTATCCCGTGGGGGCTTTTGTTCCGAAAATACTACAGTGTTTTGGGTGTCAAGTTTATGGGCATGTTGCAGCAGTGAGTAAGAGGGAGATGCCTAGATGTGAGAAGTGTGCAGGAGGGCACGAGACAAAGGAATGTGTGGTATCGTTGGAGAAAGTTCTGTGTGTTAATTGTGGGGGTGCCAATTGGGCTGGAGATCGGAGGTGTCCAGAGAGAAAGGCTTGCTAGGGTTAGAGTAGTACAGAAAGTGCCATATGCCAAAGCAGTGAAGAGAGTGGTAGAGGAAGGCAGGTACAGAGTGAGAGATCCTGAGAGGATGCCTGCGAGTAGGCAGAGCACGAGAGTGATGGGAAGAAAATGTACTTCAGGTTTTTCTTTATTTGTACTATTTTTTGTAGAATAATATAGTGAAGACATAAAAACTATGAAATAACACATATGGAATCATGTAGTAACCAAAAATATTTTAAACAAATCAAAAGATATCTTATATTTGAGAGTCTTCAAAGTAGCCACCCTTTGCCATGATTGACAGCTTTGCACACTCTTGGCATTCTCTTAACCAGCTTCATGAGGTAGTCACCTGGAATGCATTTCAATTAACAGGTGTGCCTTTTTAGAAGTTAAATAGTGTAATTTCTTTCCTTCTTAATGCATTTGAATCAATCAGTTGTGTTGTGACAAGTTAGCGATGATAGATAGCCCTATTTGGTAAAAGACCAATTCAATATTATGGCAAGAACACCTCAAATAAGTAAAGAGAAACAAAAGTCCATCATTATTTTAAGACATGAAGGTCAGTCAATCTGGATAATTTCAAGAACTTTAAAAGTTTCTTCAAGTGCAGTCGCAAAAACAATCAATCGCTATGATGAAACTAGCTCTCATGAGGACCACCACAGGAAAGGAAGACCCAGAATTACCTCTGCTGCAGGGGATACATTCATTAGAGTTACCAGCCTCAGAAACTGCTCAAGTTCAACATCAATCAATCAAATTCAGTCAAATGTATTCATAAAGCTCTACTTACATCAGCTGATGTCACAAAGTGGTACAGAAACCCAGCCCAAAACCCCAAACAGCAAGCAATGCAGATGTAGAAGCACGGTGGCTAGGAAAAACCCCCTAGAAAGGCCGGAACCTAGGAAGAAACCTAGAGAGGAACCACGCTATGAGGGGTGGCCAGTCCTCTTCTGGCTGTGCCGGGTGGAGATTATAACAGAACATGGCCAAGATGTTCAAATGTTCATAGATGACCAGCAGGGTCAAATAATAATAATCACAGTGGTTGTAGAGGGTGCAACAGGTCAGCACCTCAGGAGTAAATGTCAGTTGGCTTTTCATAGCCGATCATTCGGAGTATCTCTACCGCACCTGCTGTCTCTAGAGAGTTGAAAACAGCAGGTCTGGGACAAGGTAGCACTTCCAGTGAACAGGTCAGGGTTCCATAGCTGCAGAACAGTTGAAACTGGAGCAGCAGCACGACCAGATGGACTGCGGACAGAAAGGATTCATCAGGCCAGGTAGTCCTGAGGCATGGTCCTAGGGCTCGGGTCCTCCGAGAGAGAGAGAGAAGAGAGAAAAAGAGAAAGAGGGAATTAGAGAGAGCATACTTAAATTCACACAGGACACCGGATAAGACAGGAGAAATACTCTAGATATAACCGACTGACCCTAGCCCCCCCACACATAAACTATTGCAGCATAAATACTGGAGGTTGAGAAAAGAGGGTTCGGGAGACGCTGTGGCCCTGTCCGACGATACCCCCGGACAGAGCTAAACAGGTAGGATATAGCCCCACCCACGTTGACAAAGCACAGCCCCACACCACTAGAGGGATATCTTCAACCACTAGAGGGATATCTTCAACCACCAACTTACTATCCTGAGACAAGGCCGAGTATAGCCCACGAAGATCTCCCCCACAGCACGAACCCCGAGAGGGGGCGCCAACCCGGACAGGAAGATCACGTCAGTGACTCAACCCACTCAAGTGACGCACCCCTTCTAGGGACGGCATGGAAGAGAACCAGTAAGCCAGTGACTCAGCCCCTGTAATAGGGTATGAGGCTGAGAATCTCAGTGGAGAGAGGGGAACCGGCCAGGCAGAGATAGCAAGGGTGGTTCATTGCTCCAGTGCCTTTTCGTTCACCTTCACACTCCAGGGCCAGATTACACTCAATCATAGGACCTACTGAAGAGATGAGACTTCAATAAAGACTTAACTCCCGACACTACCCGATGAAATGTAAGGCGCCAAATTCAAAATCCAAAAGTTGAATTATTAAACATGCATAAATATACAAGTGTTTCATAGTCATCAAAAGCTCTGTTACTTGGCAATATCACAGCGTTGTCAGATTTCAAAAAGGCTTTACGGCGAAAGCACCACATTTGATTGTTTGAGGGGAGCACCTTCAATATTTTTCCTTTACCATGAATTCATAAGCCATCACGGTTTACACAAAACACATTTCACAGCGAAAACAAATCAATTACCTACATAATGGCATTTGCTGTATGTTTGATGAGAAACTGCATATTGCAAAAATCGCCTCCCTTACTAGACGTCCAAATTGTTTCTAAAATAGGCCGACGCGCCGGGCCGTGCTCTAGGGCCAAATCTTCCAGGAAGTCATCAACGAACTTTCTCGGACTTTCGATGTCCGTTTAATAAAATAAATTAATTTTTGTCATTTTTCCGCCCTTCATGTTAATCCCACAGGATGGCGAATGCCTTCTATTGCAAATGTACAAAACATACACTAATTGACCTGGCTTTTTCTCCTAAACCGAAAAGACTTGGTGGGCATGGGTTTGGCCAAATGGGCAGTTGGCGAAACAAAATGGCGTCAGGGACTCACGGTTTTTGAGATAAGGCCCATTTTCTGGGATTAAAGGTGAAAATGGAAATAGAGCACTAATTTGACAGCTTTACGTCAAAGTACATGAACCTACGGTGTAAGGAAAAAAGAACCAGACATTTATCTGTTTTCATTTTCGAGCAAATTGTCAAATGTCCAATTCGTAATGTTGTAAAAATATTTTTTCCCCAAAAAGGTTATGGATCCAGTTGGGCGTGGTTCAGACTAATCCGTTAAAGTGGGTTTGAGTTTCACGTGATTTCTGTGATTTTCTGTGATTTTCTGAAATCACACACACGCACAGTCAATGGGGAATGACACAGTGAGGGCTTACAGACAGACACTGCCTGCAATAGTTACTTTTGTTCAAACTATTAAAGAACCGTCAGACCTAGAGCTCTGAAACTTTAGAAACCATTCTAGACCTTTAGTCGATCGTGCACGGTGAGTTACGGGGCTCTAGAAGGTTCTCAGGCGAGAAACAGCCTCTGCATATTTGCAATATTTTCAATTCATTTTTACATCACGAAAATGACAAAATTCTAAAAGTCCCAGAGTCACAAGGCTAGGTGCATTAGAACCGCCTTGGCCCATAGAGAGCGGACCCTAACGTTTCTGTCCGATAGCTCATTCAAGGACCCCCGTAGCAACGCTTCGGAAAACGTGGAATTTCAGCACCAATTAAGGTCGCTGCTCGACTCCAAATGACCTGCTATCGAGCGACTCGAGATTCGGTCGAAGGGTTAAAAAGGTCACATCTTTCCAAAACTTCATATGTGTGATTAGGCAACCCTCATGAACTGTAAATGAGTCATTTCTCCCATCAGATTTACAAGAAAACCCTCAAACACACACACAAACACAGATATGGGATGGAGTGACACAGTGGGGGGCTTAAAGACACACAGAGCCTGCAATGACATCACCATAGTCTCTAGGCCTTGCCGAGTTCAACGAGATGCCCCGCTTGACCGTAGCTCACTCGGTCTGACCGCAGCAACCGTGCCAAAAAGTAGGCCCAAAATGAAGCCTGGCCCTAAATTTCAGCTGCTTTTGGGTGACAGCGGCAGAACCGTTTGGGTTAGAAGCACGATTCGACTTCTGGAACGTTCCTCAGGACCTCCCGATCTGTGCAAAGCTAACTGCGTGACCGTGTGGCATTAACCCTTAACAGTGAAAAACAGGGTATTTACATCAAACCGTTTGCTATGACATCTCTCCCCATAGGAATACATTGCCAGCTCGCCTAAATTCAACCTGGTGCCTATGTGGGTTATGAATGCCTTATGAACCTGTCTTTGATGGCAATCCATCAGGCCACTATGAGGTCTACCTGTGTTGATTCTAAGCTTCCTGGAGCAACCGGAAGTGTTTATATTCACCCTAAAGATGTTTTACAGTACCCAACCTGCAGTTGGTGAAAAACAGACTTTCAAACCTGTGTTAATCAGTCAGTTCTTAACTTACAGACTTAAAACTCAGGATTCTGTAAAAGCCTACCCCAATGATGATATCTGTTCACGTACAGCTTCCTGTGCCAACCGGAAGTGCCTTAAATTGGGGTCACAGGGTCTGTTTCGAAGGGTTAAAAAGGTCACATCTTTCCAAAACTTCACATGTGTGATTAGGCAACCCCAATGAACTGTAAATCAGTCATTTCTCCCATCAGAATCCCTTGAAAACTCACACATGCACACAGTCCATGGGGAGTGACATAGTGTGGGGCTTACAGACATGCACTGCCTGCAATAGTTACTGCTTCAACTATTAAAGAACCGTCAGACCTAGAGCTCTGAAACTTTAGAACCCTTTTTCTAGAGCTTATGTCGATAGTGCACGGTGAGTTACGGGGCTCTAGAAGGTTCTCAGGCCGAGAAACAGCCTTGTACATTTGCAATATTTTCAATTCATTTTACATCACGAAAATGACAACATTTCTAAAAGTCCCAGAGACACAAGGTTAGGTGCATTAGAACGCCTTGGCCCATAGCGACGGACCCTAACGTTTCTGTCCGATAGCTCATTCAAGGACCCATAGCAACGCCTCGGGAAAACGTGGATTTTCAGCACCAATTAAGGTGGCTGCTCGGGCTCAATGACCTATTGAGCCGAGCTTCGGGATTTGGGAGTCGCCTCAGATAGGCCGACACATAACGTCGAACTGGACCCCCAACTAGAACGTGAACTAGGTGTTTTTACGTTTTCATTATAGTGACTTTATGGCAGACTTTTGTCCATTTGCAATAAGTTAAACCGTCAAGCCCGGCCATCCCGAGTTCAACGGGCAGTCAATTTGGACATTTCTGCAGTATTTAGAGCTTGTCAAATTCGTGATGTTAAAAGCCCATTGAAATATATTGCAATGTACTGTACATATTTGCAATATGTTTCACTGTACATTGCAATATGTTTCAATGGGCTTTTAACATCACGAATTTGACATGTTGAAATCAACACCAACGAGCTATGGACAGGTACCACTATCAATCCTGGCCATCCCGAGATCAACGGGCAGTCAAGTGACCATTTCTGCAGGATTTTAGAGATTGTCATATTCGTGATGTTAAAAGCCCATTGAAACATATTGCAAATGTACAGTGAAACATATTGCAAATGTACTGTACAAAGAAATGGAAGAGAGTGTTCCAATTTTCTGGAAGCTTGCTACAGAGCTCGGGTCTTTTTTTAGGGGGCGTAGGTATTTTGATATTTTTTTTTGAAATGTCAAAATTTGACCCTTGGGTCTTGACTTCATGTACATATGCAATATGATTTGCCCCGTTGAACGCGCTCGCCACCTATGGTAATTTTGAGTTATTACATTTGGCATTTGCCATATGCCGTTTGCCATAAGAAATGATTGAACTGTCGTACATTTGGGCACTCTTTTCCATTGTGTGTATGTTTGTTCCAATGGCAATATGTTGCCATTCATTTTTGTCCATTTCATGGGGGTCTTCCCTTACCTGTTGAAGAACTTCTGCTGAGGGCTTCCCAAGTGTCCAACGAAGACAATCCATGGTTCTTTTGTTAGGAAAAAGTCATGTACTATATCCATAAATCGCCGTTTGGTTGGCGCGTTAGAATGAGAAAATAGAGTCCATTGAAACGTGAAGAGAACTCGTTCAACTTATGCCTATAAACTTGTCCAAGAACAATCAAACATAATTGCTAATGTATCCTTAGGAACACTTTAATGTATATGTTGTATAATATTTCAACCGAATATAAACTGGGCGATAAGAAAGGAAAAAAACCACAGAAGCGCAGCGCCAGCCGAAAGCGCGCATTTTCTTGTAAGGACATCTGTGGGGACACTTTATTCATCTTCTTCTCTGCTCTAAGCAGCTATAAAGAATCAGAACACTTTCGAGACTGATGACATTCAGAGAAGCGATAGGTACTGCATTCATATGCCCTTATATGGGCATTTTCATAAGGGAGGGGTTCCAAATGAGCAATGTGTCAAAAACACTTTTTCCAGGACAGAAATTCCTCGGGTTTTCGCCTGCCATATCCGTTCTGTTATACTCACAGACAAAATGTTAACACTTTTAGAAAATTCAGTGTGTTTCCTATCCATTGGTACTATTTTCTGGGCCTGAATGGGAGGCATTTTACTTTGGGCACGCCAGGCTCTCCAAAACGGTCACCTCATGCGCTACTCCCTAAGAAGTTAAAGGTCGAGACAGAGAAAGCCATGCCTCCAGCTGTTTGCTTAGAAATTCTAGGGACAGTAAGAAGGGCTGCGTCTTGTGACCATAGCGTACGTGTAGGTATGTACGGCAGGACCAAATTGGAAAGATAGGTAGGAGCAAGCCCATGTAATGCTTTGTAGGTTAGCAGTAAAACCCTAGCCTTCACAGGAAGCCAGTGTAGAGAGGCTAGCACTGGAGTATTATGATAACATTTTGGGGTTCTAGTCAAGATTCTAGCAGCCGTGTTTAGCACTAACTGAAGTTCATTTAGTGCTTTATCCGGGTAGGCTAAAGTGAGTTTGGTACACATCCAGTGGATAGAGAGACGTTTATTATGTTCAACATAGGAGGGCAAGTACCGGAAGCAGCTCTTTCAGTAGTTTAGTTGGAATAGGGTCCCGTATGCAGCTTGAAGGTTTAGAGGCCATTACTATTTTCATGAATGTGTCAAGAGATGTAGGATTTAAAACTTGAGTGTCTCCCTTGATCCTAGGTCCTGGCAGTGTTGTGTAGACTCAGGACAACTGAGCTTTGGAGGAATACGCAGATTTAAAGAGGAGTCTGTAATTTGCTTTCTAATGATCATGATCTTATGTCAAAGAAGTTCATGAATTTATCACTGCTGAAGTGAAAGTTATCCTTTCTTGGGGAATGCTGCTTTTTAGTTAGCTTTGCGACAGTATTGACAATACATTTCGGATTGTTCTTATTTTCCTCAATTAAGTTGGAAAAATAGGATGATCGAGCAGCTGTGAGGGCTTTTCGATACTGCACGGTACTGTCTTTCCAAGCTAGTCGGAAGACTTCCAGTTTGGTGTAGCGCCATTCCCGTTCCAATTTTCTGGAAGCTTGCTACAGAGCTAGGGTCTTTTCTGTATACCAGGGAGCTATTTTCTATGACAAATTTTCTTTGTTTTAAGGGTTATGACTGCATCTCATTGTGGAGCTAGGGGAGTAAGAGCCCTGTCTATGTTCGTAGATAAGATGAGAGCACCCCTCCAGGTAGGATGGAGTCTGTCACTCCTCAGCAGGCCAGGCTTGGTCCTGTTTGTGGGTGAGTCCCAGAAAGAGGGCCAAATATCTACAAATTCTTTATTTTGGGATGGGCAGAAAACAGTTTTCAACCAGCAATTGAGTTGTGAGACTCTGCTGTAGTGCTCATCACTCCACCTAACTGTGAGGGGGCCAGAGACAATTACTCGATGCCGACACATCTTTCTATACTCTCTACACTCATCAGTTTTGGCCTTAGCCAGCACCATCTTCAGATTAGCCTTAACGTCGGTAGCCCTGCCCCCTGGTAAACAGTGTGTGATCGCTGGATGATTCGTTTTAAGTCTAATACTGCGGGCAATGACTAGGGTTTTCAATTTGTCAGAGCAAATGGTGGGAGGCTTTGGTGTCTCAGACCCTGTAACAGGAGGAGGAGAGACCAGAGAAGGCTCAGCCTCTTACTCCGTTACTCCGTTGCTTAATGGGGAGAACCGGTTGAAAGTTTCTGTTGGCTGAATGAGCGACACCGG
Organism: Brachymystax lenok tsinlingensis; assembly: GCA_030435695.1. Lineage (NCBI taxonomy): Eukaryota > Metazoa > Chordata > Actinopteri > Salmoniformes > Salmonidae > Brachymystax > Brachymystax lenok. The sequence goes on from CM059805.1 coordinate 27,072,604, forward strand.
TTGAGCATTCCTACAGCATTTCCTTCCTGAAGCCATGAGAAAAGTGTCTGGCTGCGGGGACTGTGCGAGGGGATTTTTACTACTATCTGAACTTATTGGTGGCACAGACACTGCTTCATCCTTTCCTACACTTAAATTACCCTTGCCTAATGATTGCGTCTGAAGCTGGGCTTGCAGCACAGCTATCCTCGCCATAAGGCGATCGTTCTCCTGTATATTATGAGTACAGTGACTGCAATTAGAAGGCATTATGTTAATGTTACTACTTAGCTTCAGCTGGTGGAGGTCCTGACGAACCATGTACAGATAAAGCGTCCGGGGTGTAGGTGAAATGCAGAGTAGGTGAACGGAGGATCTCCGCATGTTTGGTTCCCACTGTGAAGTATTGGAGGAGTTGTGATGGTGTGGGTGCTTTGCTGTTGACACTGTCTGTGATTTATTTCGAATTCAAGGCACACTTAACCAGCATGGCTCTCACAGCATTCTGCAGCGATACGCCATCCCATCTGGTTTGCGCTTAGTGGGACTATCATTTGTTTTTCAACAGGACAATGACCCAACACACCTCCAGGCTGTGTAAGGGCTATTTGACCAAGAAGGAGAGTGATGGAGTGCTGCATCAGATGACCTGGCCTCCACAATCACCCTACACAACCCAACTGAAATGATTTGGGAGGAGTTGGACTGCAGAGTGAAGGAAAAGCAGCCAACAAGTGCTCAGCATATGTGGGAACTCCTTCAAGACTGTTGGAAAAGCATTCCAGCTGAAGCTGGATGAGAGAATGTCAAGAGTGTGCAAAGCTGTCATCAAGGCAAAGGGTGGCTATTTTGAAGAATTTATAATATAATTTGATTTGTTTAACACTTTTTTAGTTACTACATGATTCCATATGTGTGATTTCATAGTTTTGATGTCTTCACTACTATTCTACAATGTAGAAAATAGTAAAAATAGAGAAAAACCCTTGATTTAGTTGGTGTGTCCAAGCTTTTGACGGGTACTGTATAGCCATGGTTGTCAATTGTACTGCAGAAATAGATCGAAAGTCACAGAAAGTAGAGGTTTTGGTGGCAGCTGCAGAGAAGTACTTGGAATTGCGAGGATTTACGGCAAAACAGCTTATGGGGGTGTTGAGTGGTAGTGATGTCCTCTCAGACCGTTAGTCTGGAGGGTTAGGGTTAAATAGGGTTAAATAGTGGAATGGGGTGGTGGGTTTTTAGAGAGGGATAGTTGGCAGGGAAATGTTCCTTTTCCCACGTTTGTATTACCATATCAAATAATTTAATGTAGGTAGGCCGTGAATGGCACATCAGTACAGTAGGTGGTGGTGTATGCACGTAAAAGTTGGATGCCAAAGAAGAAGAAGGAGTTCCTGCTCTGGCTGCATTCCAATACTGAAGACAAGCCAAAATATGGAAGTTCCTGCTGTGGATTAGATGTGTTCTCTGAAGCCTAAACTCTCTCCCCGAAACTGCCTTATAACTACACATTATAATCATCTTCCTCTTCCTCTTCCTCCTCCCTCTCTTGTCAGGGTGACATCTACATTCTGTCTCCACTGGACAGAGAGACTAAAGACCACTACACCCTGACGGCCATTGCTAGGGACAACCCTGGGGGCAGCCCCAACAACCGACGGGAGAAATCTGTTCAGGTGGGATTCATACTGTAGTAGAACATAAGTAAACATAGTTGAATGCACTGACTGTAATCACTCTGGATAAAACTAAAATGTGAATGAAAATGTAAGTTCAAAATAATAAACTGCGGCCAGTTTATTAGGGACACCGTTCACAAAAATGGTTCACTCCTACAGACAGTGAGTCATGTGGCCATGGCTTTCTATATAAAGCAGGCAGACAGGCATCGGGGCATTCAGTTACTGTTCGATTGAACATTAGAATGGTCAAAACGAGTGACCCAAGCGACTTTGGGCGGAGTATGATTGTTGGTGCCAGGCGCGCCGGTTCCAGTCCCTCAGAAACAACCAGCCTCCTGTGCTTTTCCCACAAGACAGTGTCTAGGGTTTACCCACAAATGGGGCGACGAACAAAAATGTTCAGTCAGTGGCCGTCCTGTGGGTGAAAATAACTTGTTGATGAGAGAGGTTGATGGAGAATGGCAATAATCGCGTAAGCTAACAGGCGGGCCACAAACAGGCAAATAATGGCGCAGTACAACAGTGGTGTGCAGAACGATATCTCAGAATGTACAACTTGTCGGTCCTTGTCACGGATGGGCTATTGCAGCAGACGACCACACTGGGTTCCACTCTTATCAGCTAAAAACAGAAAGTGGCTCCAGTGGGCACAACACTGGAATTGAGGAGTGGAAAAGCATTGCCCAGTCCGACGAATCCTGGTTCCTGTTGCATCATGCTGACGGCAGATTCAGGTTTTGGCGTAAGCAACATGAGTCCATGGCCCCATCCTGCCTGGTGTCAACGGTACAGGATGGTGGCAGTGGTGGAATGGTGTGGGGAATGTTTTCCTGGCACACGTTAAGTCCCTTGATACCAGTTGAGCAACGTTTGAATGGCGTTTGAATGGGGGGGTCTGACCCAGTACTGGATGGGGTGTACCTAATAAACTGGCTACTTTGTGTATATCTCTGAATTGGTAGTATGTGTATTATGATCCCTATTACGGATTGAAACCATAACCTTGGCATTGCTAGCGCCACACTCTTGCCAACTGAGCCACACAGGGCCACATCATATTTTCCTGTCCCTGGTCTGTCTCTCTCAGGTCTTAGTGACCATTCTGGATGTGAATGACTTCCGTCCACGGTTCTCAGATCGGGTCTTTGAGACCAGTGTGTTTGAGAACGAGCCCAGTGGGACATCTGTGATCACGCTGACTGCCAATGACCTGGATGAGGGGGAGAACGGTCTGCTGTACTACAGCCTGCAGGGCCCAGGGGCAGGTAGGAGCCACACAAACTCACACACACATCATCATAGGTACTGTAAGAGGCTTTTGTTACAGCCCAGTTGGAACACAACTGATTTAACTTATTAGCAATTGATTAGTTGAATCAGGTGTGATAGGGCTGGGCTAAAACAAAAGCCTGTATCTCTCTCTCTTTCTCTCCTTCTCTATGGTGTATCAGATGCCTTCTCTTTGGACGCTGACACAGGCCTGGTGCGTTCTCTCCGTCTGCTGCAGTCCTTTGAGTGCTTTAACCTGACGGTGGTGGCTACAGACCAGGGCAAACCACCCCTCTGGGGCACCGCCACCTTACACATCATCATCATAGATGTCAACGACAACAGGCCCATGTTCGTCAGGCCCACCAACGGCACCATCATGCACATCATGGAGGTGTGTTAATGTGTTTGCTTGTGCATGTTGGTGGTACTACAGTATGGTGTTAGAAGTCCCTAGGAGTATAGTAAAAATTGAATAACAGATTATATATTTTTTTGAGTGTATGAAGCTGTTGCTCCACTACAGAGTGCTACTGTAAAACTCTCTGCAGTTGTAGTTATAATGCATACAAACAGGATATCTCAAATCTCAATGATGTGTCTGCCCCTCCTTGTAGGAGCAGGCCCCAGGCCTGCTGGTGTACGAGGTGTTTGCAACAGATGGGGATGAGGGGGTGAATGGAGAGGTGCGCTATGCCTTTCTCCAGACAGGAGCTAGGAACAGAGATTGGGAGAACTTCCACATTGACGCTATTACAGGAGTCATCACCACCGCCGTCAAACTGGACCGAGAGAAGCAGGCCCTGCACAGTGTGAGTGGACTGACAAGACACGACCTAGGGCCCATTTCTAACCATACATATGCACTTGTAGCTAGTGACAACCTGAATCATACCTTGAGGTCAATGGAAGAAATGCAAAGTTTGAGTGTAGGCCTGGCAGATTTCTGGTTAGGATTCAGCCCAGACAGGAAGGATCAAGCTGATATGCAACTTATAAACATACACAGTGATGGAGTGTGTGTGTGTGTGTATGTGTATGTGTATGTGTGTGTGTGTGTGTGTGTGTGTGTGTGTGTGTGTGCGCTCATGCGTGTGTGTGTGTGTGTGTGTGTGCTCATGCGTGTGTGTGTGTGCATGCTTGTGCTTGTGTGTGTGTGTGTGCGTATGTGTATTGTTTATGTCTGACTAACGGACTGTGTCCTGTCCCTCAGCTGATTGTTGTGGCCTATGACCTAGGTCAGCCCGTGCCTTATGAGACAACCCAGCCCCTACAGGTGGCGCTGTTGGACATCGATGACAACGAGCCTGTCTTCTTCAAGCCCCCGGTGAGTGGAGGAGAGTTAGAGAGCTTGGCCGTGTCTCATTCGAGGAAGATGTTCCCTCCACTCTGCCCTAATTCACACATCTTCCTGCAATGAAATATAGCCCTGGACTCCTCAGCTATAAATCAAACTCTGGGTTTAAACCTTACCACTTAGTTATACTTGAAACAGCAGAATATTCTTTCTGTACCAAGCATGTTTGTGTAATCAAATAACCTTTTCAAATCTCTAGATATCTCTCCCTTCATATTAGTTTTTTTATTTGGTATTTTGTGTATTGTGTTTGTATATTAGTCAATAGCCTCATTTACACCTGGCACTAACATGCTTCCTTTGTCCTGATCTCAAATCAAATCAAAGTGTTTTTGTCACGTGCGCCGAATACAACAGGTGTAGACCTTACAGTGAAATGCTTACCTACAGGCTCTAACCAATAGTGCAAAAAAAAGGTATTAGGTTAAAAATAGTTAAGTAAAGAAATAAAACAACAGTAAAAAGACAGGCTATATACAGTAGTGAGGCTATATACAGTAGCGAGGCTATAAAAGTAGCGAGGCTACATACAGACACCGGTTAGTCAGGCTGATTGAGGTAGTATATGTACATGTAGCTATGGTTAAAGTGACTATGCATATATGATGAACAGACAGTAGCAGTAGCGTAAATAAGGGGTTGGCGGGTGGTGGGTGGCGGGACACAATGCAGATAGATAGTCCGGTTAGCCAATGTGCGGGAGCACTGGTTGGTCGACCCAATTGAGGTAGTATGTACATGAATGTATAGTTAAAGTGACTATGCGTATATGATAAACAGAAAGTAGCAGCAGCATAAAAAGAGGGGTTGTCCTAGACTTGGCACTCCAGTACCGCTTGCCCATATTTTCAGAAATATGTCTACACATGGTATTAAAATGTGTCTCATATTTGTCCACTGTGTCTGCATTGTGACCAGATTTTACGGGATTATGATGATTTACAGTGCTTTCAGAATGTATTCACACCCCTTTACGTTTTCACATTTTGTTGTGTTACAGGCTGAATTTAAAATGTATTAAATTGAGATTTGTTTTCACTGGCCTACACACAATACCCTATAATGTCAAAGTGGAATGATGTTTTTTTACATTTTTACAAATTAATTAAAAATGAAAAGCTGAAATGTCTCGAGTCAATAAGAATTCAACCCGTTTATTGTGGCAAACCTTAATAACTTAAGGAGTAAAAATGTGCTTAACAAGCTACATAAGTTGCATGGACTTACTCTGTGGCAAATAATAGTGTTTAACGTGATGTTTTAATGACTACCTCATCTCTGTACCCCACACATACAGATAATTGTAAGGTCCCTCAGTCGAGCAGTGAATTTCAAAAACAGATTCAACCACAAAGACCAGGGAGGTTTTCCAATGCCTCACAAAGAAGGTCACCTATTGGTACTGTAGATGGGTAAAAAAAAAAAAGTAATATATTTTTTTTAATGACATTGAATATCCCTTTGAATATGGTGAAGTTATTCATTACAGTTTGGATGGTGTATCAATTACACCCAGTCACTACAAAGATACAGGCGTCCTTCCTTACTCAGTTGCTGGAGAGGAAGTAAACCGCTCAGGTATTTCACCAGGTGTCACGTCCTGGCCATAGAGAGCCCTCGGGGTTCTCTATGGTGTTTTAGGTCAGGATGTGACTAAGGGGGGGTTTTCTAGTTGTTTTGTTTCTATCTTGGTTTTGTGTATGGTTCCCGATTAGAGGCAGCTGTTTTTCGTTTTTCGTTAGTGTGTTCCTTTCCCACCTGTGTTTGTGGGATATTGTTTTGTGCTAGTGCTGTTGAGCGCTACTTATTGTCCAATCAGTTATTTCTTTGTTGTTTTTGCATGTTTCACATTTATTAAATATGTGTAACTCTACGCACGCTGCGCCTTGGTCCATTTATTATAACGACGATCGTGACAGAATATCCCACCAAGTCAGGACCAAGCAGCGTGCCCAGGAGGTAAAGGAGAGTTGGTCTTGGGAGGAAATACTGGGTGGATGCGAGACCCTTCCTTGGTGGGAGTCGCCGAGGAAGATAGGAGGACAGTGACGACGCCAGGGACTGCAGCCAAAAGGAACCCAAGGGCAAGCCCAAGATTTTGGGCCACAAGTAGCGGTCGGCTGAGCCGAGGGGAGAGCCAGAGCCCAAATGGGAGATGATCGAGGAGTTTAAACCCCTTAGGGATCATTGGGGCACTAGCACCCCCGTTCCCGACACTACCCGGTGAAATGTAAGGCGCCAAATTCACAATCCAAGAGTTGAATTATTAAACATTCATCAATATACAAGTGTTGCATAGTCATCAAAAGCTCTGATTCTTGGCAATATCACAGCGTTGTCAGATTTCAAAAAGGCCTTACGGCGAAAGCACAACATTTGACTGTTTGAGGATAGCACCTCTCATATTTATTCATTAGCATAAATTCATAACCAGTGCGGGTCTCACAAAACCCATATAAGAGCTAAAATAAATCACTTACCTTTCGAAGAACTTCTGCTGAGGGCATCCCAAGTGTCCAAGGAAGACATCCAATGGTTCTTTTGTTAGAAAAGTAATTTATTATATCCATAAATCTCAGTTTGGTTGGCGCATTATGTTCAGAAAATCCACTGTCAAGTAGCCCGTTGTACAGTGAAGGAGAAAGTGTTCAAATTATACCTATCAACTTTGTCCAAACAAATCAAACATCATTTATAATGCATCCTTAGGTATCCTTTTATGAATATTAACGATAATATTTCACTCGGATGATATCCTAAACGATATAAAAGGAAAATAAATTGGGGAGTGTTCACGGTCTCGTGCCCAGGAAAACTTATTGACATCCGTGGTCCCTTCAGTATTTCTTCTTCCTTTCGGTTCTGTTCAGTGATAAAGCCTTCAAACACTATCCAGAGACTGTTGACATCTAGAGTAAGCCATAGGTACTGCAATCTGGGAGCTATTATACATGGATTTCAATAGGAAGCCTATCAAACGGAGGAAATGTCACAACAACAAAAAAATCCGGAGCGAAATTCCTCGGGTTTTCGCCTGCTATATCAGTTCTGTTATACTCACAGACATTATTTTAACAGTTTTAGAAAGTTCAGAGTGGTTTCTATCTAAAAGTACTAATTACGTGCATATCCTAGTTTCTGGGCCTGAGTGGCAGGCATTTTACTTTGGGCACGCCAGACTCTCCAAAACCGTCACCACTGCTGATGATGCCTAAAGAGTTAATGAGAGATATCGGAGAAAGGTGTTGGCTAGGAGGATGCTGCAGCGCAGGCGCCCTGAAGAGCGTGTCACCAGTCCGGTGCAACCTGTGTCGGCTCCACGCACCAGGCCTCCAGTGTGCCTTCCCAGCCTGGTACGTCCTGTGCCTGCTCCCCGCACTCGCCCTGAAGAGCGTGTCACCAGTCCGGTGCAACCTGTGCCGGCTCCACGCACCAGGCCTCCAGTGCGCCTTCCCAGCCTGGTACGTCCTGTGCCTACTCCCCGCACTCGCCCTGAAGAGCGTGTCACCAGTCCGGTGCAACCTGTGCCGGCTCCACGCACCAGGCCTCCAATTCGCCTTCCCAGCCCAGTACGTCCTGTGCCAGCTCCCCGCACTCACCCTGAAGAGCGTGTCACCAGTCCGGTGCAACCTGTGCCGGCTCCACGCACCAGGCCTCCAGTGAGTCTTCCCAGCCCGGTACGTCCAGTGCCGGCTCCCCGCACTCGCCCTGAAGAGCGTGTCACCAGTCCGGTGCAACCTGTGCCGGCTCCACGCACCAGGCCTCCAGTGCGCCTTCCCAGCCTGGTACGTCCTGTGCCTACTCCCTTTTCGCCCTGAAGAGCGTGGTCACCAGTCGGTGCAACCTGTGCGGCTCCACGCACCAGGCCTCCAATTAGCCTTCCCAGCCCAGTCGTCCTGTGCCAGCTCCCGCACTCACCCTGAAGAGCGTGTCACCAGTCCGGTGCAACCTGTGCCGGCTCCACGCACCAGGCCTCCAGTGAGTCTTCCCAGCCCGGTACGTCCAGTGCCGGCTCCCCGCACTCGCCCTGAAGAGCGTGGCACCAGTCCGGTGCAACCTGTGCCGGCTCCACGCAACAGGCCTCCAGTGCGCCTTCCCAGGCCTGCTCCAAGGCCGGAGTCTTCCTCTGCGCTGGTGAGCAGTCCAGGCACGGCGTCCAGTCATGCTCTTAGGCCGGAGCCTTCCTTTGCGCCGGGGCCCAGTCCGGGCACGGCGTTCAGCCTGGCTCCATGGCCGGATCTGCGTTCAGCCCGGCTCCATGGCCAGAGATCCCACCCGAACCCCTCCCCATCTAGTTCAGGTTTTGCGGCCGGAGTCTGCACCTTTGGGGGCGGGTACTATCACGTCCTGGCCATAGAGAGCCCTCGGGGTTCTCTATGGTGTTTTAGGTCAGGCGTCACTAAGGGTTCTCGTTGTTTTGTTTCTATGTTGGTTTTGTGTATGGTTCCCAATTAGAGGCAGCTGTTTTTCGTTACCTCTAATTGGGGATCATACTTAGTGTGTTCCTTTCCCACCTGTGTTTGTGGGATATTGTTTTGTGCTAGTGCCGTTGAGCGCTACTTATTGTCCAATCAGTTATTTCTTTGTTGTTTTTGCATGTTTCACATTTATTAAATATGTGTAACTCTACGCACACTGCGCCTTGGTCCATTTATTATAACGACGATCGTGACACCAGGCCAATGGTGACTTTAAAACAGTTACAGCGTTGAATAGTTGTGATAGGAGAAAACAAACTTGTTGTGGAGTAACAAAATTGTAGTTACTCCATAATTCTAACCTAACTGACAGAGTGAAAAGAAGGAAGCCTATACAGAATAAAAATATTCCAAATGTACAGAATAAACAGATTCCAAAACATGGATCAGGTTTGCAACAAGGCACTAAAGTAATAGTGCAAAAATAATGTGTCAAAGCAATTCACTTTTTTCCTGAATACAAAGTGTTATGTTTGGGGCAAATCCAATACAACACATTACGGAGTACCACTCTCCATATTTTCAAGCATAGTGGTCATGTTATGGGTATGCTTGTAATCGTTAACGACAGGGGAGTTTTTCAGGACAAAAAATGTACGGCATGAATCCAAGCACAGGTAAAATCCTAGAGGAAAAACTGGTTCAGTCTGCTTTCCACCAGACACTGGGAGATTAATTCACCTTTCAGCAGGACAAAAATCTAAAACACAAGGCCAAATCTACACTGGAGTTGCATACCAAGAAACGAGCAAATGTTCCTCAGTGGCCGAGTTGCAGTTTTGACTTAAATCTGCTTGAAAAAACTATGGCAAGATCTGAAAAGGGTTATCTAGCAATGATCAACAACTAATTTCACTGAGCCTGAAGAATCTTCTATAGAATAATGGGCAAATATTGGAAAGCAGACTGAACCCGTTTTTCCACACTTTGTATGGAAAGTTCTTAGAGACTTACCCAGAAAGACCCAAAGCTGTAATCGCTGCAAAGGTGCTTCTACAAAGTATTGACTCAGGGTTGTGAATACTTATGTAAATTAGACATTTCTATCTATTTAATCCATTTTGAATTCAGGCTGTAACACAACAACTGTGGAATAAGTCAAGGGGGAATGAATGCTTTCTGAAGGTACTGTAAATGGTTTCACTGTCCAGATCCGTCTACGATTGTAAGATATCATGACACAACTGACCACCTACCTCCGGAAATGTTCAAGAAGATCTGGTCACAATCAGATCACAATGCGTCTTTTAATCGTCAAATTTGATTTGATTTGATTACATCTGTCTGAAAATGTGGGCACAATCTGAATGTGGACAAGATCAGGACAAAGGATGCATGTTAGAACCAGGTATAAACATGGCTAATGTGTCTGTTTCATATGTGTGACTATTTGTCTTACGTCTGGCTCGTGTATCTGTGTGTGTGTGCGTGTGTGCATGCATGCCTGTCTGTCTGTCTGGCTCGCTCTCAGGGAGGCAGCCTGCCGTACCAGACTTTGTCTGTGGCAGAGCACTCTTCTCCAGGGACAGTAGTGGGTAATGTGAAAGGAGCTGTGGACGCAGACGAAGGCTCAAACGCTGTAGTCTACTACTTCATAGCAGGTCTGTGGAGAGGACAACACAACACTACAGACACACACACATACAGGCACAGAAGCACACTCACACACACACACTGATTCATCCATACCAGACAATGTAGAAATATCCGTCCATTATTACTAATACTGAATAATGAAATACCTTTTTGGCTGCTGCCTGTTGCTGTCCTTTCTATGAATGGATGTAACACTGATTTCCACCCCTGCCCTTTAGGGGGAGATACCGAGGGGAACTTTGGCCTAAACCCAGGGGGCATACTGAAGGTGAAGAAGGATCTGGATCGTGAGGACATCTCAGTATACTCCATCATCGTCAAGGCCTCCAGCCACAGGAATTGGGTCCCTCCCAGGGATCAGAGGTCAGCCCGGGGGAGAGCCCTTGACCCCAGCCGTGACCCCACCCTGCAGGAGATCAGAATCTACCTGGAGGACATCAACGACCAGCCACCGCGCTTCACCAAGCTGGAGTACACAGCAGGTACTGTACATAAACTGGGGTGGGGGTTTGTGTTTCTATGTGCATGTGTGTGAATTGATAATATTGTGCTATTCTCACTAACCAGGTCGCTCTCTCTCTCATCCTCTCTCTTTGTGCCCCCCTCCCCCTCTCTCTCTCTCTGTTTAGGTGTGGCAGCTGATGCCAAGGTGGGCTCAGATCTGATCCGGGTACAGGCCATTGACAACGACATAGGGAACAACAGCCTGGTGCTGTACCATGTCCTGTCCATCCGCTACATTAAACTCCAGTCCAATGACTCTGAGGACATAGGAAATGTCTTCATCATAGGTCAGTCACTGCCTACTGAATAACATGACTATTATCGGTGTTTGTGTAGTATCCCTTGTTAATCCTTGATAACCAATGTTGGGATGTTGGGAATTCCATTTCAATTCAAAATTGAGGCAATTCATTGAATTGAAATAGAAATGCCCCCTACTATACTCATTGATAACTAAGGTTGGGATCAATTCCATTCCAATTAAGGTGAAAATATTGATAGAAATTAAATTGGCCTCAACCATGTTAATAACCCTTTCTCCCTTCAAAAGTCTCCTTACCAGTCCTTTATAACAACAGTTGGGATCAATTTAATTTAAATTCAGATAATGAATTTACTACTGTTAAGTGACTGAATTGAAAAGGAATGGGCCTCAACTCCATTGAAAACTGTGAATCACAATGGAATTGGCCCTGAACCTTAGGAGAGACAGATGGGATCATCCGTACCTTTGACCTGTTCATGGCCTACGACCCGGGCTACTTCATGGTAGAGGTATTGGCACGGGACCTGGCGGGCCACAGTGACATCGCCACGGTGGACATCTACATCCTGCGGGACGACCAGCGGGTGAAGATCATCATCAACGAGATCCCCGAGCAGGTTCAACAGTTCCAGGAGGAGTTAATCAACCTGCTATCCAACATCACCAGAGCCATAGTCAACACGGACGATGTGCAGGTAGGTGGGGTTGGGGGGATGTGGAGGATGTGTGTGTTTGTCTGTGCAGGTATGTGTGTGCATGAAATTACGTATGAAATGTGTGTGTCCCACTATCCACCTTTGTCATCTCCTCCTCTGTTTCTGCTCAGTTCCACGTGGACAAGAAAGGCAGAGTGAACTTTGCCCAGACAGACGTGCTCATACATGTGGTCAACAAGCAGACCAACCGCATCCTGGATGTGGAAAGGTAAGTTGCTGCCTGGCAGTATAATTTATAATCATGTTATTACCTATAGAAATATAATTACTAGAACGGACATTCCTCATATTTAGTGTACCCGTGAATTTTCCGGTCAAATTGCAGTGGTCTGAGGGGGCTTTGTCCCTTCTAGTAATTATATTTTTATGTCATTACATTGTTACTACACTAAAATCATGCTGTATAAGTCTACTCCTCTTTATGCTAAGCCCATTGCCTCTCCGTCCCTGGTCTTATGATTGACAGGGTGATTCAGATGATTGATGAGAACAAGGACCAGCTGAGGAACCTGTTCAGGAATTACAACATCCTGGACGTCCAGCCTGCCATCAGCAGGAGAGCACCTGATGACCTAACAACGCTACAGATGGCAATCATTATTCTAGCTGTGTTGCTCTTCTTGGCGGCCATGTTGTTCATCTTCACGAACTGGTACTATCGCACAGTGTAAGATCTGTAATTTATTTATTGAGTTTTATTTTACCTTTATTTAACCAGGTAGGCTAGTTGAGAACAAGTTCTCATTTACAACTGCGACCTGGCCAAGTTAGTTTGATACATACAACAACAAAGAGGTACACAAGGAATACACAGACATACAGCCAATAATACAGTAGAAAAATGAAAACATTTAAATTAAATAAAAAATAAGTCTATATACTGTGAGTGCAAATGAAGTAGGATAAGGGAGGTAGGGCAACAAATAGGCCATGTTGGCAAGGTAATTACAATATAGAAATTAAACACTGGGATGGTAGATGTGCAGAAGATACATGTGCAAGTTACTGGGGTGCAAAGGAGCAAGATAGATAAATAAATAAATACAGTATGGGGATGAGGTAGTAGGATGGGCTGTTTACAGATGGGCTATGTGCAGGTGCAGAGATCTGTGAGCTACACTGACAGCTGGTGCTTAAAACTTGTGAGGGAGATATGAGTCTCCAGCTTCAGTGATTTTTGTAGTTCGTTCCATTCATTGGCAGCAGAAAACTGGAAGGAAAAGCGGCCAAAGGAGGAATTGGTTTTTGGGGTGACCAGTGAGATATACCGGCTGGAGCGCGTGCTGCGGGTGGGTGCTGCTATGGTGACCAGTGAGCTGAGATAAGGTGTGGCTTTACCTATCAGAGACTTGTAGATGACCTGGAGCCAATGGGATTGGCGACGAGTATGAAGCGAGGGCCAGCCAACGAGAGCGTACAGGTCGCAGTGGTGGGTAGTATATGGGGATTTAGTGACAAAACGGATGGCACTGTGATAGACTGCATCCAATTTTTTGAGTAGAGTGTTGGAGGCTATTTTATAAATTACATCGCCGAAGTCGAGGATCGGTTGGATGGTCAGTTTTACGAGGGTATGTTTGGCAGCATGAGTGAAGGATGCTTTGTTGCGAAATAGGAAGCCGATTCTGGATTTAATTTTGGATTGGAGATATTTAATGCGAGTCTGGAAGGAGAGTTTACAGTCTAGCCAGCCACCTAGGTATTTGTAGTTGTCCACATATTCTAAGTCAGAGCCGTCCAGAGTAGTGACGCTGGACGGGCGGGCAGGTGCGGGCAGTGATCGGTTGAAAAGCATGCATTTAGTTTTAATTGCATTTAACACAGTGTCCAAAGAAGGGCCAGAAGTATACAGAATTGTGTCGTCTGCGTAGAGGGGGATCAGAGAATCACCGTCAGCAAGAGCGACATCATTGATGTATACAGAGAAGAGAGTTGGCCCGACAATTGAACTCTGAGGCACCCCCATAGAGACTGCCAGAGGTCCGGACAACAGGTCCTCCGATTTGATACACTGAACTCTATCTGAGAAGTAGTTGGTGAACCAAGCGAGGCAATCATTTGAGAAACCAAGGCTGTTGAGTCTGCCAATAAGAATGTGGTGATTGACAGAGTGGAAAGCCTTGGCCAGGTCAATGAATACAGCTGCACAGTAATGTCTCATCAATAGTGGTTATGATGTCGTTTAGGACCTTGAGTGTGGCTGAGTTGCACCCATGACCAGCTCTGAAACCAGATCGCATAGCGGAGAAGGTACGGTGGGATTCGAAATGGTCGGTAATCTGTTTGTTAACTTGGCTTTCGAAGACCTTTGAAAGGCAGGGTAGGATAGATATGGGTCTGTAGCAGTTTGGGTCTAGAGTGTCACCCCCTTTGAAGAGGGGGATGACCGCAGCTGCTTTCCAGTCTTTGGGAATCTCAGACGACACGAAAGAGAGGTTGAACAGGCTAGTAATAGGGGTTGCAACAATTTCGGCAGATAATTTTGGAAAGAGAGGGGCCAGATTGTCTAGCCCGGCTGATTTGTAGGGGTCCAGATTTTGCAGCTCTTTCAGAACATCAGCTATCTGGATTTGGGTGAATGAGAAATGGGGAAGGCTTGGGCGAGATGCTGTGGGGAGTGCAGGGCTGTTGACCGGTGTAGGGGTAGTCAGGTGGAAAGCATGGCCAGCCATAGAAAAATGCTTATGGAAGTTCTCAATTATAGTGGATTTGTCAGTGGTGACAGTATATCATAGCCTCAATGCAGTGGGCAGCTGGGAGGAGGTGCTCTTATTCTCCATAGACTTTACAGTGTCCCAGAACGTTTTTGAGTTTTTGCTACAGGATGCAAATTTCTGCTTGATAATGCTAGCCTTAGCTTTCCTAACTGCCTGTGTATATTGGTTCCTGACTTCCCTGAAAATGTGCATATCGTGTGGGCTATTCGATGCTAATGCAGAACACCACAGAATGTTTTTGTGCTGGCCAAGGGCAGTCAGGTCTGGAGTGAACCAAGGGCTATATCTGTCCCTGGTTCTACATTTTTTGAAAGGGGCATGCTTATTTAAGATGGTGAGGAAGGCACACTTAATGAATGACCAGGCATCCTCTACTGACGGGATGAGGTCAATATCCTTTCAGGATACCCGGGTCAGGTCGATTAGAAAGGCCTGCTCGCTGATGTGTTTTAGGGAGCGTTTGACAGTGATGAGGGGTGGTCGTTTTACCGCAGACCCATTACGGATGCAGGCAATGAGGCAGTGATCGCTGGGTGTCTTGGGTGTATTTAGAGGGCAAGTTGGTTAGGATGATATCTATGAGGGTGCCTGTGTTTACTGATTTGTGGTTCTACCTGGTGGATTCATTGATAATTTGTGTGAGATTGAGGCATCAAGCTTAGATTGTAGGGTGGCCGGGGTGTTAAGCATGTCCCAGTTTAGGTCACCTAGCAGCACGAGCTCTGAAGATAGATGGGGGGCGATCAGTTCACACATGGTGTCCAGGGCGGTCTATAGCGGGTGGTCTATAGCAAGCGACAACGGTGAGAGACTTGTTTCTGGAAAGGTGGATTTTTAAGAGTAGAAGCTCAAATTGTTTGGGTACAGACCTGGATAGTAAGACAGAGCTCTGCAGGCTATCTCTGCAGTAGATTGCAACACCGCCCCCTTTGGCAGTTCTGTCTTGTCTAAATATTTTATAGTTAGGGATGGAAATTTCAGGGTTTTTAGTAGACTTCCTAAGTCAGGATTCAGACACGGCTAGGACATCCATGTTGGCAGAGTGTGCTAGGAGGCTTCTAATGTTAACATGCATGAAACCAAGGCTTTTACGGTTACAGAAGTCAACAAATGATAGCGCCTGGGGAGTGGGAGTGGGGCTAGGCACTGCAGGGCCTGGGTTGACCTCCACATCACCCGAGAAACAGAGGAGGAGTAGGATAAGGGTACGGCTAAAGGATAAAAGGACTGGTCGTCTAGTATTTTCGGACCAGATAGTGAAAGGAGCAGGTTTATGGGTACGGTAGAACAGATTCAAGGCGAAATGTACAGACAAAGGTATGGTAGGACGTGAATACAGTGAGGTTAAACCTGTGCATAGAGTGACGATGAAAGAGATATTGTCTCTAGAAATATCGTTTAAACCAGGTGATGTCTCCACATGTGTGGGAGGTGGGACTAAAGTGTTAACTAAGGCGTATTGAGCAGGGTTAGAGGCTCTACAGGGAAAAAAGGCAATAATTAATAACCAAAACTGCAATGGACAAGGCATATTTACGTCATCGAGAGGCATGCGTAGCCGAATGGTCATAGGAGTCCAGTGTGTGGCTTCAGGCAGCTAGCAGGCCGGGGCTAATAGCTAGCAGAAGGGCCTTGGAGGGACGTCTTGACGGGAGAAAGTCTGTTTTGGCCCCCTCGTGTTGTTCTGTCGGCATACGGAGAGCGGGGCTCCGTGTGGTAAACCAGGCCAATTGGCAAAATAGGTATAGTGGCCAAAGAATCTGTCCGATGGGCCTCTTAAACTAACAGTGATGTGCTCTGGACAGCTAGCAGGCTGCGGCTAGCATGCTAGCAGCTGGGCATATGGGGGACGTTGCGACGGTGGAGCCAGTTGAGAAAGAACCCCTCGGGCGAATCACGTTGGTGGTCCAGTCGTGATGGGTCGGCGGGGGTCCGGGCCAGTTGGAAAAATAGGTATTGAAGCCCAAGGAGTGGCTGATGGACATCTACCGGCTAGCCGGGAGATGGGCCTTGCAGATAGGCCTAGCAGGCTGGTTCCAGGCTAATTGGTTCTTGCTTCGGGACAAAGACGTTAGCCAGGAGTGGCCACCCTGGTAGCAGCTAGCTAGCTGCGATGACCCAGGTGAAAAAAGGTTCAAGGTAGGAATCTGGTGATGTGGAAAAAAATAGGTCAGTTTCAGATCTTAAGTGTAAAATAGTAGATCCGTACAGCATTGGGTGAGGCGGGTTGCAGGAGAGTATATTCAGTCCGTAGATGGAAAGCGATATTAAGATATATATGAACAATATACACGAAAAACACGGGGGAAAAAAACTAGGAAAACGATGTATAGATGGGACAAGACAAAAACAAATGTCCGACTGTTACGCCGTCTTGGAAAAATCATGAAAGAAATTGTCAAACATATTATACCAATCCACTTTAACTTATACACTCCAATAATCATACTCATACTAAACCACTTCATTTTAAAATATGCTCTTTTGTATCAAAGTATTGATTGTTCTTTCAGTTCATCTCAATTGTCAAATACTTTTTCTTTCAATGGAATTTGTAATGGTGTTGTTTCACACTGGCTATGATAGGAGACACTACTTTGACTTGGCTATGTAAACATGTTGATCATCTCACCTGTCTGTGTGTTTTTCTGTGCTACAGACACAAGAGGAAGCTGAAAGCCATTGTAGCAGGATCCACAGGTGAGAGACAGCACTGACGGGACAGTCCCTGCAAGCCTAACAGCAGAAAGTGGTTAGGGAAAGCGGTGTGTGTGTGTGTGTGTGTGTGTGTGTGTGTGTGTGTGTGTGTGTGTGTGTGTGTGTGTGTGTGTGTGTGTGTGTGTGTGTGTGTGTGTGTGTGTGTGTGTGTGTGTGTGTGTGTGTGTGTGTGTGTGTGAGAGAGAGAGAGAGAGAGAGAGAGAGAGATTTAGAATTCACCTGTCTGTCTTCCAGGAAACCAAGGTCTCATGGACATCCTGGATATGCCCAACACCAATATATACTCATTTGAGGGGTGAGACAATCTAGATTACAGTGTGAATGCATTTTAGAAATCCTTAAAAAAATGTAAACCTACTTTGTTACACTTCACTCATTTCATTGATATGTCTGTGGCGGCTTGTTCCTTTTGCAGGCTCACAGATGCATGTCGTGCTGATCTTAAATGTCTGACATGTCTATACATTATCTAATTAGACTGGTGAAGTGTTAGCTGTGTGCGGTTATAGCTAAGACTGTGTTGTTGACACTCAGGGCCAACCCTGTTTGGCTG
This sequence comes from Brachymystax lenok tsinlingensis, assembly GCA_030435695.1. NCBI lineage: Eukaryota > Metazoa > Chordata > Actinopteri > Salmoniformes > Salmonidae > Brachymystax > Brachymystax lenok. Next base: position 27,090,438 of record CM059805.1, read on the forward strand.
GACCCGTTCTGTCGGAACCTGGAGCTAGCTGCCCAGGCAGAGCATGAAGAAGACCTGCCGGTGAACATCAGTGAGATCACTGACCTGTGGAACAGCCCTGCTCGGACTCACGTGAGTACAGCTATCTACGTATGTCCATGTATTTCTATGAGTACAGCCATCTATGTTTATATGAATTTCTATGAGTACAGCGAGTTATCTTAATAAGTACTGTGCCCAACCATGGGGCTTGTGAATATCCACTACACAGCACACAGAACACCACACTACACAGGATTTTTGCTACAGTATTGTGCTATTAACACCCTAGGGAAGATGAAACCACCATCTGTCTCAGGTTTACATGAGCTCCAATTAGTCATCATGGCTCTGCCCTCTGAGAGACCCACAGGCCAGGATTCAATCAAAGGCACATCGTTGACAAGAGCACTGCACTTGACTTTTAAAGGTAATTTATGCTTGAGCCGACTGCTGCATTTACCGTGAATGCGATCTTAGCAAATATCATGGAAATTGCCTGCATTGTCGACAGTGCAGTACGCATTTGATTGAATCCCGACCAAAGTCAGCTCTGGATCTCTTTGTCTCTCCTATCCGCAGTGATGTTCGAAGCCAGGTGTTAGTCTTTAATTGAAGTGTGTGTGCATTTGCATTACACCCTGCAGGGAACGTTTGGCCGCGAGCCCCAGGCCAAGCCTGAGGATGACCTCTACCTGAGGGCAGCCATCCAGGAGTACGACAACGTCGCCAAGCTGGGCCAGATCATGAGGGAGGGGCCCATTAAAGTGAGGAACACACACACACAGGTGTCCTCTCAGGTGGCGGAGTTCACACATTCCTGTTGGGGACTAATATTAAAACATAGCTGCACAGAACCTAAAAAACTATCTAAAACATATTGGGATGGGTAAATGTGATTTTGATTGACTGTGACTGACCTTAACTGTTGTCCTATCAGGACTCACTGCTCAATGGGGTTTTAGACAACCACTTGAGGCTCAAAAATCTATTTGCAGCCAGACTGGTCACCAAGTCGACCAGCCAATGCGACCAATCGTCAGTCACAGAGGTGGAACGTGAGAAAAAGCAGGTCCAATCCTGCTGCTGTGTGCTGTCCTGTTCCCCGCCAATGGAGGGCACGCTCTCACTACTGTTTCCTCCACTGGCGCTTCCCCATCTCACTGCCTCTCACTCTGTTTGCATGACTTCTGTAGGCCACTGCCAGCCCACTCTACTGCTCGATAGGATGTTGCAACTCACTGCTAGTGCTAACTACCTGTTTTTCTCCTCAGAATTCCTTTCAGGCAAATTTCTGACTGCTGCACTCCTTTTCACAATATTGCATCTGAATGTCAATGTTATTTACTTTTGATGAGACAATTGGTGTTAACTGCTTTTGTACATTTTTCTCCTATCCCCTAATCCATTCCTCTCCTCCATGCCTGTCCCTTCATTCCTCTCCCAGCTGATCCAGAGTGACCTGGATGATGGCGAGGATGACCGTGTGGGCATGGGTGACAGCTGGGGCACGCTGCGCTTCAGACACAAGCTCCCTGTTGAGATGAGGGGGCCCAACGGTGTCCACAGCAGCACGGGCACACTCCTAACCTCTGACCTCAACAGCCTGCCCGAGGATGACCAGCGGGCCCTGGCACCCTCCACGGATGCGCTGAACGTCACCGATGGCGGGCTGTACTCCGGGCGCAACACCTGTACCGAGTCAGCCAAGTCCACACCGCTGCACCGTAACAAGGATACTGACACGCTGACCGAGAGCCCGCTGGAGATCACAGAGTTATGACTAGCCGAGGCCTCGCTGGTCTGAGAAGAGCCACGACTGAGTGGAGTGTCCTACTGCTGTCCCCCTGCCTCCTCCCCTATCCTCTCCTCAAAAACCGAGGGTCAGACACTGACCACTGTGACCAGGATCAAGTCAGGGGAGATTGGGGAAAGCAGGTAGAGGGCCAGGGGTTGGAGGAGGTGGAGTGTGTGCAGTCTGGGAACTTTAAATACCAGTGAAGATCTTCGTGAGCCATGGATGGCATGTGTGAGGGTTCCCTTCAAAGATGGATTTTAATTTGGTTTAATGTCTGATGGTGGACCAAATGCAAAGGCTTACGGGCTCCCGAGTGGCGCAAGGCACTGCATCTCAGTGCTAGAGGCGTCACTACAGACACCCTGGTTAGAATCCAGGCTGTATCACACCCGGCCGTGATTGGGAGTCCCATTGGGAGGCGCACAATTGGCCCAGCGTCGTCCGGGTTTGGCCGGTGTAGGCCGTCATTGTAAATAAGAATTTGCACTTAACTGACTTGCCTAGTTAAATAAAGGTTAAATAAAATTTTCAAAAAAATTCAATCGAAGACCTGGAACATAGAATAGCAGACCAAATTGAAAGACTACTAAGATTAAACATGGTGAAAAAGAAGACACTATGGCCAGCTTGTCTGGGACATCTCTTGCAGGACACCATTTGGTCTCCTACAGTCATTCTAAGATGGAGAGAAGCCAAGACTGGTTTTTATGAGGGGAGATCTGTCCAATAACAGCCTACTGCCAGACAGAAGTACACAGTGTCCTTCTGGAGTTACGTCCCAGGTTGCACACACTCGCACAAAAAAAAGCCACAGACCAGCGAACGGCCACAAAATGGACTGTCAAAAATAGTTACATTTCTATGTCATGCATTTTTTTTTTATTTACTGTAAGAGGTAAGGGATGAGCACTTATTGGGTGAGGAAGGGAAGGTGGGATAGATAAGGACATTCTTTGATTTGAAAGGACTTGAGGTCTGGATATGGTGACTGCAGTGCACTTCTGTTCTGTCTCCCAATGAATGGGGAATCTTGGGTATCATGAATTTGGAGACCTAACTGGACACCAACAGACATAGGTCTCCATCATGATATTTGACTATAAAAGAACAGGACGACTTGTTTAATGATGTCATCATTGAGGAGCACAGATGAAGAGGAGGCTTTGTCTGGATATTAGCACAAGAGACCACTTCAGTATGCAGGGGGTTAATAAATAAACCCACTCTGCTATAGTGGCCAAATAGCCTGGTTAAACCAGACTGAACGTTGAGCTCACCACTGTAACAATGACATCTGTTTTGCGTGCCAGGCTAGTGGCGCAGTAGAGCAGCTGTAGGACTGGATGAACCAATAATAAAAGAGAACACTCACTGTTACTTGAAGGGTACACTGATAGACAGAGCCACAGCGAGCACATCAACACAGTTCTTCGCTTCTCAAGTTACATGGGCAATATGGCAATAAAAATAATAATTGGGACTGAGTAAGAGTGGAACAATGCCTCAGTATGGAACTGGAAGCCTTATCTTCAGGCAAGATTCAATCCATAGCACTGAAGTTCTGCGGTATAGCAAGATTGAGCCGATATATATGCAGTGTTTATCGTAAATGCAATCTCCGAGAACTTTGTTTTTAAATTTCAATCGCGCTATACCCCGGATCTTCAACCCTATGGACTGAATCTAGCCCTTGGATTGCCAGAAGGGGTCAGGGTGGGAGTATATAAAAGAAACAAAAAAGAGGGCATGCTGCCCCACTTTTTTTTTTTTGACATTGCCACCAGAGTGAGTTCATGGTCAAAATGAGCAGCATTTGCTTTATTTTATTGTAAAGCAAAAATATAAAAGAAAAAATTACCCTTAGAAAAAATATTTTGGAAGAAAAAAATGCTGGCTTACCAAAATGGGTAGAGACAAAATGGATGTTTGGAATATGTGTACTACATTGTACTTTGGAGACATTTGTCGGTTTTCCTTTTGTATAGCAACCGTTTCCCGACCTGAGTGTTAAGCACGATTTATTTTTATATTCCCATTTTGAACGTTGTCATTGTCACCCAGCCCCGAGTTACGTGTTGAGAAATGTTGTGGATAATCTGTGATAAAAAAATAAATATACAACTGCCTCCATCCTGGGGTCAGTGGGTTGATAGGAGTGTGTAGCCAATTCCTCTTACTATTGGAGCACAGAGGCAGGACACTGAGGAGCTGGTAACTAGTTCTACTGTAAAATTACACACTATGCTGATCATGTGTCTACTGATTGAGCAGTCACTGACTATCTTGATGAAGTTGACCTGACAGTTGCCTGGCTACCCAGACTCCTTGCTCCGGCCAAACACTTCGCCACACCCACAGACATTAGTTTCTTCTCCACAAGTCTGGATCCGAGTACCTCCCTGACACTTCACGGAATGTGAATACATTCGGGGGCATCCGATTGGTCCAGAAACAGATTTGTTGGACCAGAGCCAGAACACATGGGTAAAGCGGCAGTTTGAAAATGTGTCATTGGCTTTAATCCTGATTGTTTTTTTTTGTACAAGGCCCCTCGTCACCACAAACGACTTCAATGATGGCAGTCTCAGAATAAAGTATGTAGCGAACGACAGAGCGGCAGAATAATTTAGTATATCTGGAAATACATGAAGGCTGACAATTTCTCAATACACAGCTCATGATATTGGATGCCATTTTATAGTTGACATTTGTTATTAATGAGAATCTCAGTAGTTCACCTAATAACATACATTATAATACAAAACTCAAGTCCTATAACTGATGGTGCTTTTACGATAAAGAGTAATGTATACGTTGAACATTGGTAGCTAAATGTTGCCATCTAGTGGTTCTGATTCATCATTAACTACTGTACTATTCGTAAAAGGTACTAAAATCACAGTACAACCTGTTCATTAATAAAAATGATCATGAAGACTACATGTGCACCCGAACAAAACACCAGCAGGACACCACTTCATCTTTTGTTTTCAAACTATATAGAAAAAGCATTATTGATAGTTCTCTTGGTGGATCCAAGAGCGCCAGGTAGGCCACACTGTAAATTAGAGTTCCGACTCATGTGGCCCGGGTGGTTGTGGTGGTGGTGGCAGTGGTGCAGACTCCACTCATAGCCATCTTCTTCAGCGTTCTGTTCAACTGCATGGCGAATAACACAGAAGCAGAAACGTATCTTAAATTAATCCAGTAGCATGAAGGAGACTAACTTCTCTATTCTCTGATAGGGAAGTTTTTTTATTATTATACAGAAGCAAATGTCTGCAATGTAACAGAAATACTAGGACAAAAGGAAAACAAGGACTGTTGCTACATGGAAATACTGCTCTAAAGTAATTTGAAAATGTAGCATTTCTGACCTCCTCAAACTTGTGGATCTGTCTGATGAAGAAGTCTCCATAGCGACGTGCCACCTTGGTGTCTGCGATGTGGATCATGTCCTACAGGCACATAACAGACAGGGAATACAGGTTAATTCAATACATTATTTCCAAAGAGTTAATTCAATAGTTACTACATTAAACAGTCTCTAAAATGACACAAGTAGGCTCTGTCTCACACACAGTGCACACACCTTGTCGATGTAGAAGTCGACCTCAGAAGCGGACTGAAACTCTCCGTCCAAGGCAGAGATGCCGCTGGTCCACACCAGGTTCTTCATCTTGTGTTTGAAGACCAGCAGCTGGATGCGGAATTCCTGCTCTGTCATGTCCAGGAAGCCTGCCAGCTTGGCCACGGGCATGGTGGTGTAGAGCTTCAGGAAACTGGACAAGAGAGAGATGGAGAGTTTAGAGGGAGGGAACCAAGGAAGCATGCTAGAGAGCTGCGTCGTGTTCAGTAGGGAAAAACATTTAGAAACGGAGTGAAACAAGGAGGTGCTGAAATTGAATTTGTATTGGAAAATTTCCTTTGAGGACATTAAAGCTAATCTTATTTATCCGTCCAATAAGACATTTTTTTTGCTACAGTGTACCCTACTGAAGTCAAGCCTAATCAACATCATGACTCTCACAAAGATAGAGCATTACCTGCGGATGGTGGAGAGCTGGGCCTGTTGCTGCACCTCCTCGGCGAACACCTTTAGCTGCTGCTGGAAGGGCTCCTTGTGGTAGTTGGGGTGCACGTTGTCGTAGTTGGGCACCACCGGGGACAGGAACTTGGGACAGGCGAAGCTGAAGAGCTCCTCAAACACCTGCAGGTCTCTGGGGGGGGACACAGTCATGTCAGTTAGGTCTCAAACACCAACTATGGCCAAATTCAAACCCTAGACCCTTACAGGTGTAAGCAAAATGGTAATAGCTCTACCTTGCCCTATGATAAGCCAGGAGGAAGATTCACCAATTTGCTTAGACCTGGTTCCCAACTTTGAACCGTGGCACATCCTTGGCTGTAAAAAATTTTGCCGCACACCTGAGAGTTCCTCAAGGTACACCAGTGCACAACGGTTGGGAGCCACTGACTTAGACTAATCAAATCCTGTCAGATCTCCACGTAGTGTCTAGGGGTTGATTTGGGATTGGGCCTATAACTGTCTCCGACCCGAGTGTCTTTCTCTCTCGCTCACCCCTTCTGCATGCGAAGCATCTTGTCTCCGTACTTCTCCCTGAGCTGGGTGTGGATGCTCTCGTCGATGCGCATGGGGTACATGGTCAGGGCGATGGCCAGCAGCCCATGCATCTGCTCGTTCTGCTTGTTGATCTGGAGGAGCAGGAAGTGACTCAACCGATCACCAGGGTCGTGTTCATTTTAAAACTGTTCCATTATGTGCCCTTATGAACATGACCCAGCTCTGAGAGGGAGATGTCAATCATAAATCAGTAATCTAGCTATCATAGTTATTGCAGGTAAGGCCCACTGACCAATGTTCCCCCAAATTTTGGGGGGCACTAAGCAAATTTAAACTCTTCCTGTATGCGTTTACGTTGAACACTTAGGCTGTATCCACTTCAGGTTGCAGTTTTAGACAGTGGCCAAGGAGGCAACTGAGGCTATTTGAGCTCATTAGGCATATCAGAGTGACATACCAGTAAAAGCAATGGATCAACTGCATCCCATAAAATGTTCATATTAAAATAGATATTGATTTCTGTGCATCTACAGCAGCCTATGGTGTTCAATGTAGGCCTATAACAGGGTCCTTTCTGGATAAAAAAAAAGGAGCTTAGATGGTGGGCGTTGCAGGGGGCGCGGTTGGCCCGTCGGCGAGCCTGAATTTCAGCAAACATTTTACAGACTCCCTATCTTGGCAGTGTAGAGAAATTATTGCATTTTTAGTTCCCCCTGACTATCTAGAATGCCATTAGCGTGCAAAGTTGTCATCAAGGAAAGGGGTGGCTATTTGAAGAATCTCAAATATATTGATGTTTTACACTTTTCTGGTTACTACATGACTTCATGTGTGTTATTTAATAGTTTTGATGTCTTCACTATTATTCTACAATGTAGAAAATAGTAAAAATAAAGAAAAACACTTGAATGAATAGGTGTGTCAAAACTTGACTGGTACTGTGTATCCATTATATTTTCTACATAATTTATATCTAGTTTATTCGGTTTAAGTTTACAACGAAAACATTCCTCCATCCTGAATGTATATACAGTGGGGCAAAAAAGTATTTAGTCAGCCACCAATTGTGCAAGTTCTCTCACTTAAAAAGATGAGAGAGGCCTGTAATTTTCATCATAGGTACACTTCAACTATGACAGACAAAATGAGGAAAAAAAATCCAGAAAATCACATTGTAGGATTTTTTATGAATTTGCAAATTATGGTGGAAAATAAGTATTTGGTCAATAACAAAAGTTTCTCAATACTTTGTTATATACCCTTTGTTGGCAATGACAGAGGTCAAACGTTTTCTGTAAGTCTTCACAAGATTTTCACACACTGTTGCTGGTATTTTGGCCCATTCCTCCATGCAGATCTCCTCTAGAGCAGTGATGTTTTGGGGCTGTCGCTGGGCAACACGGACTTTCAACTCCCTCCAAAGATTTTCTATGGGGTTGAGATCTGGAGACTGGCTAGGCCACTCCAGGACCTTGAAATGCTTCTTACGAAGCCACTCCTTCGTTGCCCGGTCGGTGTGTTTGGGATCATTGTCATGCTGAAAGACCCAGCCACATTTCATCTTCAATGCCCTTGCTGATGGAAGGAGGTTTTCACTCAAAATCTCATGATACATGGCCCCATTCATTCTTTCCTTTACACGGATCAGTCGTCCTGGTCCCTTTGCAGAAAAACAGCCCCAAAGCATGATGTTTCCACCCCCATGCTTCACAGTAGGTATGGTGTTCTTTGGATGCAACTCAGCATTCTTTGTCCTCCAAACACGACGAGTTGAGTTTTTACCAAAAAGTTCTATTTTGGTTTCATCTGACCATATGACATTCTCCCAATCCTCATCTGGATCATCCAAATGCTCTCTAGCAAACTTCAGACGGGCCTGAACATGTACTGGCTTAAGCAGGGGGACCCGTCTGGCACTGCAGGATTTGAGTCCCTGGCGGCGTAGTGTGTTACTGATGGTAGGCTTTGTTACTTTGGTCCCAGCGCCCTGCAGGTCATTCACTAGGTCCCCCCGTGTGGTTCTGGGATTTTTGCTCACCGTTCTTGTGATCATTTTGACCCCACGGGGTGAGATTTTGTGTGGAGCCCCAGATCGAGGAAGATTATCAGTGGTCTTGTATGTCTTCCATTTCCTAATAATTGCTCCCACAGTTGATTTCTTCAAACCAAGCTGCTTACCTATTGCAGATTCAGTCTTCCCAACCTGGTGCAGGTCTACAATTTTGTTTCTGGTGTCCTTTGACAGCTCTTTGGTCTTGGCCATAGTGGAGTTTGGAGTGTGACTGTTTGAGGTTGTGGACAGGTGTCTTTTATACTTATAACAAGTTCAAACAGGTGCCATTAATACAGGTAATGAGTGGAGGACAGAGGAGCCTCTTAAAGAAGAAGTTACAGGTCTGTGAGAGCCAGAAATCTTGCTTGTTTGTATGTGACCAAATACTTATTTTCCACCATAATTTGCAAATAAATTCATTAAAAATCCTACAATGTGATTTTCTGGATTTGTTTCCCTCATTTTGTCTGTCATAGTTGAAGTGTACCTATGATGAAAATTACAGGCCTCTCATCTTTTAAGTGAGAGAACTTGCACAATTGGTGGCTGACTAAATACTTTTTTGCCCCACTGTATATAAAAAAATTATAATACAAAATGTTACATTTAAATCTATTTAAGAATTTAAATGGTAGAAAAAAAATATTCCATTGGGCTTTTTAAAAAAAAAAAAAATTATGTAGGGCTTGACATTAACCTTTCTACTTGGCTGAAAGCTCAAGTCACTTGTCCAAAAATAGAAAATGGTCTGTTAAAACCATGGGCCTAATAGGTGACTGGAAATTGCATTGTATTGTGTAAAATGCACAAAACACTATTATACAGAGAATCAGATTATTATTATTTTTTTTGGGGGCTACCCTCTTCTTATTCAAGCCTGTCTCAAAATAAACACTGCACATTTAAGAAAAAAAGAAAGCTCTTTACCTGACTTACTGGCTAAAGATGTACAGGTTTTGTGCTCTTGTTGGAAGCAATCACTCCCCCATTGCAAAAAATAAATAAAAACTTGGCTATTAACTCGCTAACTAACTTCTTTAGGGCTAGGGGGCAGTATTTTGAAGTTCGGATGAAAAACGTGCCCAAAGTAAGCTGCCTGTTACTCAGGCCCAGAAGCTAGGATATGCATATAATTAGTAGCTTTGGATAGAAAACACTGAAGTTTCTAAAACTGTTAGAATAATGTCTGTGAGTATAACAGAACTGATATGGCAGGCAAATACCCTGTCTGAATTAGTCATGTCACACTGTTTTCAATTGGCATGCTATTCAATGCAGGGTATTTTAGCTCCCAGATTGCAGTTCCTATGGCTTCCACTAGATGTCAACAGTCTAATCATGAAAATCAAGGGAGTAAGACCACTTGTTCCTGAGTTCACGTAAAGTGTCTTGTTTTGGATTTTGCACGTAACAGGGAATGCACACTCAGTTCTTTTTCTCTTCTATTCAGCAGTTTATATTTCCGTCTGAAATATTATAGTGTATATTCATTTTAGGGTATCTGAGTATTGATAACAAATGCTGTTTGACTTTTTTCGACAAACTTTACGGGTACTTTGGGGATATTGTTTGTCTGCATGGATGAAAGCTTTTGGGCAGGTGGATTACTGAACAAAACGCGCCAACCAAACGGAGCTATATGGATATAAAGAGGAACTTTATAGAACAAAAGGACCTTTTATTGTGTAACCTGGACGCTTTGATATGCCATTAGAGGAAGGTCAAAGGTAAGCGATTTATTTTATGCTATTTTTGAGTCTTGTGACACCTCTGCTGGTTATGTTATTATGCTAATTGAGATTTTGAGTAGGGCGCTGTCCTCAGACAATCAAATGTTCTGCTTTCGCCATAAAGCCTTTTTGAAATCTGACAATGCTGTTAGATTAACAAGAGTCTTAGCTTTTGAAGGGTGTGCAGCATTTGTATTTTCATGCATGTTTGAAATTAGTATTTTTGTAATTTGAATTTGGCGCTCTGCATTTCACCGGATGTTGTCAAAATCGATCCGGTTCAAGGGATTGGATCTGTAACAGGCTAACAAACAATTTCAACAAATGTGCAGTCAACATCTCTGCACTGACTGGCATTTTTTCTGCACTGCAGTCCTGAAGATGATGCGTACAAAGCTTAGAGGGAACATTGCTACCAGTGTTTCCCCTAGAATTTCTTTCAGCAGCGGTGGCCCTTCCTCTTGAACACAGACAATACTTAACTGTTTTAAAGCGAATTTCCTGCAATTCTACACATTTTTCCATTGCGTATGCATGTTTTTTTATGCCATCTGAGTAACTCGCGATAACAAAAACAATGGGGGCCCAAGCCATGAAATTTCTTACATTTTATCTTCCCCTGACTGTCTAGTTTTTATTTATGTGATTCTTAGTTCTCAAAAATTACTAAAAAATATATTGCGCCATTATCTTTTCTACATACTTCATATCTGGTTTTAGTCGTTTAAGTTTCCACTGAAAACGTTTTACCGTTATGATTTATTTTAGTATTTTTAATAATTACATTGTTTTGGGGGATTCGACAGCCAAGATTTAGCCGCTACTTAATGCATATAGGGGAAACACTGGCCACTGACCATCTCATATTTGTAGGTGGACCTCTGGAACATGTTCCTGGTCCTCTGGATGTAGAGGAGGATGTTGGCGAAGACACGGATGGCGTCCTGGTACCTCCTCATCATCAGGTAGGCAAAGCCCACGTAGTAGTAGGTGGTGATCTGGCACTCAGGCACACGAGAGTACATACTCTGTAAGAGAGATTAAATATAAAATAAAGGATGATGACTGGGTTACAAATAAGAGGGAATATGGAATGAGTGTTAAATTGAGTTGTTAAGGCACACTGCTAAATTTGTAAGTCAGTAAATATCAGTGGGTATTTGGGGATAGATACAAGTCTTAAGCAGTAGAGGTCGACCGATTAATTAGAGCCGATTTCAAGTTTTCATAACCATCGGAAATCGGCATTATCAAATCAAAGTTTATTTGTCGCGTGCGCCGAATACAACAGGTACCTTACAGTGAAATGCTTACTTACAGGCTCTAACCAATAGTGCAAAAGGTATTAGGTTAACAATAGGTAAGTAAAGAAATAAAACATCAGTAAAAAGACAGGCTATATACTGTAGCGAGGCTATATACAGTAGCGAGGTAGTATGTACATGTAGCTATGGTTAAAGTGACTATGCATTATTGATGAACAGAGAGTAGCAGTAGCGTAAAAAAAGGGGTTGGCTGGTGGTGGGACACAATGCAGATAGATAGCCAATGTGCGGGAGCACTGGTAGGTCGGCCCAATTGAGGTAGTATGTACATGAATGTATAGTTAAAGTGACTATGCATATATGATGAACAGAAAGTAGCAGCAGCGGGGGGTGGCACAATGCACAAAGTCCGGGTAGCCATTTTATTACCTGTTCAGGAGTCTTATGGCTTGGGGGTAAAAACTGTTGAGAAGCCTTTTTGTCCTAGATTTGGCACTCCGGTAACGCTTGCCATGTGGTAGTAGAGAGAACAGTCTGTCTGGGGTGGCTAGGGTCTTCGACAATTTTTAGGGCCTTCCTCTGACACCGCCTGGTGTAGAGGTCCTGGATGGCTGGCCGCTTAGCCCCAGTGATGTACTGGGCCATACGCACTACCCTCCGTAGTGCCTTGCAGTCAGAGGCCGAGCAATTGCCATACCAGGCAGTGATGCAACCAGTGAGGATGCTCTCGATGTTGCAGCTGTAGAACCTTTTGAGGATCTCAGGACACATGCCAAATCTTTTTAGTTTCCTGAGGGGGAATAGGCTTTGTCGTGCCCTCTTCACGACTGTCTTGGTGTGTTTGAACCATTCTAACTTGTTGTTGATGTGGACATCAAGGAAGCTCTCAACCTGCTCCACTACAGCCCCGTCGATGAGACTGGGGGCGTGCTCGGTCCTCCTTTTCCTGTAGCCCACAATCATCTCCTTAGTCTTGGTTACGTTGAGGGAGAGGTTGTTATTCTGGCACCACCCGGCCAGGTCTCTGACCTCCTCCCTATAGGCTGTCTCGTCGTTGGTGATCAGGCCTACCACTGTTGTGTCGTCTGCAAACTTAATGATGGTGTTGGAGTCGTGCCTGGCCATGCAGTCGTGGGTGAACAGGGAGTACAGGATGGGACTGAGCACGCACCCCTGGGGAGCTCGTGTTGAGGATCAGCGTGGCAGATGTGTTGCTACCTACCCTCACCACCTGGGAGAGGCCCATCAGGAAGTCCAGGATCCAGTTGCAGAGGGAGGTGTTTAGTCCCAGGATCCTTAGCTTAGTGATGAGCTTTGAGGGTACAACTGTGTTGAACGCTGAGCTGTAGTCAATGAATAGCATTCTCACATAAGTGTTCCTTTTGTCCAGGTGGGAAAGGGCAGTGTGGAGTGAAATAGAGATTGCATCATCTGTAGATCTGTTTGGGCAGTATGCAAATTGGAGTGGGTCTAGGGTTTCTAGGATAATAGTGTTGATGTGAGCCATTACTAATTTTTCAAAGCAGTTCATGGCTATGGACGTGAGTGCTACAGGTCTGTAGTCATTTAGGCAGGTTGCCTTTGTGTTCTTGGGCACAGGGACTATGGTGGTCTGCTTCAAGCATGTTGGCATTACAGACTCAATCAGGGACATGTTGAAAATGTCAGTGAAGACACCTGCCAGTTGGTCAGCAAATGCCCGGAGCACACGTCCTGGTAATCCGTATGGCCCCGCAGCCTTGTGTATGTTGACCTGTTTAAAGTTCTTACTCACGTCGGCTATGGAGAGTGTAATCACACAGTCGTCTGGAACAGCTGATGCTCTCATGCATGCCTCAGTGTTGCTTGCCTCGAAGCGAGTGATTTAGCTCGTCTGATAGGCTCGTGTCACTGGACAGCTCGCGGCTGTGCTTCCCTTTGTAGTCTGTAATAGTTTGCAAGCCCTGCCAAATAAGACGAGTGTCAGAGCCGGTGTAGTATGATTCAATCTTAGCCCTGTATTGATGCTTTGCCTGTTTGATGGTTTGTCTCTCGGCATAGCAGGATTTCTTGTAAGTTTCCGAGTCCCGCACCTTGAAAGCGGCAGCTCTACCCTTTAGCTCAGTGCGATTGTTGCCTGTAATCCATGGCTTCTGGTTGGGGTATGTCCGTACAGTCACTGTGGGGACGACGTTCTCGATGCACTTACTGATAAAGCCCAGTGACTGATGTGGTGTACTCCTCAAATGCCATTGGAGGAATCCCGGAACATGTTCCAGTCTGTGATAGCAAAACAGTCCTGAAGTTTAGCATCTGCTTCATCTTACCACTTTTTTATAGACCAAGTCACTGGTGCTTCTTGCTTTAATTTTTGCTTGTAAACAGGAATCAGGAGGATAGAGTTGTGGTCGGATTTACCAAATGGAGGGCGAGGGAGAGCTTTGTACGTGTCTCTGTGTGTGGAGTACAGGTGATCTAGAATTTTTTTCAACATGTTGATAGAAATTTGGTAGAACTGATTTAAGTTTCCCTGCATGAAAGTCTCCGGCCACTAGGAGCACCACCTCTGGGTGAGTGGTTTCCTGTTTGCTTATTTCCTTATACAGCTGACTGAGTGCGGTCTTAGTGCCAGCATCTGTCTGTGGTGGTAAATAAACAGCCACGAAAAGTATAGCTGAAAACTCTAGGCAACTCTACTCTACTTCAGGCGAGCAAAATCTAGAGACTTCCTTAGATTTCGTACACCACCTGTTGTTTACAAATATGCACAAACCGTCCCCCCTCGTCTTAACGGAGTGTGCTGTTCTATCTTGCCGGTGCAGCGTGTATCCCGCTAGCTGATGATCCATGTCGTCATTCAGCCACGATTCCGTGAAACATAGGATGTTACAGTTTTTGATGTCCCATTGGTAGGATATTCGTGATCGTACCTTGTCTAATTTATTGTCCAATGATTGCACGTTGGCGAGTAGTATTGACGGTAGCGGCAGCTTTCCCAATCGCCTTCTCCGGGTCCTAACCAGGCATCCGGCTCTTTGTCCTCTGTAACTGCTTTACTTCCTCTTGTAAATAGCGTGAATACTGGCCCTGTGGTGTGTTTGGAGAATGTCTCCTTGTTGAAGAAAAAAATATTTGTCTAATCCGAGGTGAGTGATCGCTGTCCTGATATTCAGAACCTCTTTTATGCCGTAAGATACAATTGCAGAAACATTATGAACAAAATAAATAACGTTACAAATAACGCAAAAAACCCCCCACATAATAGCACAATTGGTTGGGCGCCTGTAAAACTGCTGCCATTTCGTCCGGCGCTATTTTCCAGCCATTTTTGGACGCCGATTATGGCCGATTACATGGCATTCCATGAGGAAACTGCGTGGCAGGCTGACCACCTGTTACGCGAGTGCAGCAAGGAGCCAAGGTAAGTTGCTAGCTAGCATTAAACTTATTTTATAAAAAAAACAATCAATCTTCACATAATCCCTAGTTAACTACACATGGTTGATGATATTACTAGGTTAACTAGCTTGTCCTGCTTTGCATATAATCATATAGTCAGGGTACATGCAACAGTTTGGGCCGCCTGGCTCGTTGCAAACTAATTTGCCTGAATATTTGATAGAGCAGTCTTGACTGAGCGGTGGTAGGCGGCAGCAGGCTTGTAAGCATTCATTCAAACTTTACTGCATTTGCCAGCAGCTCTTAGCAATGCTTGATTCACAAGCTGTTTATGACCAAGCCTATCAACTCCTGAGATTAGGCTGGCAATCCAATCCAATAGTCAGAGGTATATGAAATACAAATGCTATAGAGAGAAATAGTCGACACGTCATTATTCCTAAAATAACTACAACCTAAAAGTTCTTAACTGGAAATATTGAAGAACTGGGAATATTGAACCACCAGCTTTCATATGTTCTCATGTTCTGAGCAAGGAACTTAAATGTTAGCTTTTTTTTACATGACACATGCACTTTTACTTCTCCAACACTGTTTTTGCATTATTTAAACCAAATTGAGCATGTTTCATTATTTATTTGAGACTAAATAGATTTTATTTATGTATTATATTAAGTTAAAATAAGTGTTCATTGTTCATTCAGTATTGTTGTAATTTTTATAATAATAATAAATATATATATATTATTGGCCGATTAATCGGTATCTGCTTTTTTTGATCCTCCAATAAAATCGGTATCGAAAAATCATAATCGGTCGACCTCTATTCAGCAGTACTGTATATGCACAGACAGTCCTACTACACAGCGGCAAGTGTACCTTCTTGTTGAGCTCGATGTTCTCCAGCACTTTGATGGCCTGGTAGTAGTCCCCCAACAGAGAGTGCAGCCTCAGCAGCCCCACCAGGCTGAAGTATCCCAGCATCTTATACAGGGAGTGGCGGCCATACTCCCCAGCCACACTCTCTGGATCGCCTGCAACACAACACGCAACCTTTTAAGAGCTGTCGCAAATTAACCATGCACTTCCTCAACCATTCAGTGTTGATCACTGACAAGAATCTGAAGGTAATCTGTGGTGTAGGATAATGCTGTCTGTATTAATTATATTGTTGTAACGATTTAACAACATATTGATACAAAATACATCATTAACAATATTTCACAACAAATGATATATCGTTATAATGATACGTAACATATGAATACAGATCCAATGCATCTACAGCTGTAGCTTCTTTCTTTACCTCCACTGGTATAGACCTCCAGCTGGCGGTTGATGTTGCTTTTGTCCACCAGCGAGTGGAGCACATTCAGAACACTATGGACGTTCCAGATCTTGGGGTTGTTCCTAAGGAACTCAATCTCCTCCTCCGACTTCTTGGCGGTCTTGCAGCGATACTGGCTGAATGATTGGAACTGGTTAGGGGAACAAGAGGGAACTTGTTTCTTATTCTAATGTAGTCACAAGTCCATGTGCCATAGCATCTTGAAGACAGAGGGGTATCAAATTAATGCCATATAGTATGATGAAGAAATTTGATCTGAAAATTACATTTTGAAGCTGAAAAACTAAATTGCACAAGCGGCACACCAAACTGTTGATTTACCTGATAAATGAACTCATCAATAATGTCCCAGAGCCACTGGTTGGGCAGCTCCAGGGGGGCTGGTCCATCTGCATCTGTATACAACACAATATATACCTGCTTAATGAGACATTGAAAAAGTCCAAAGGAAACATATATGAAAATATACACTGCTCAAAAAAATAAAGGGAACACTTAAACAACAATGTAACTCCAAGTCAATCACACTTCTGTGAAATCAAACTGTCCACTTAGGAAGCAACACTGATTGACAATAAATTTCACATGCTGTTGTGCAAATGGAATAGACAACAGGTGGAAATTATAGGCAATTAGCAAGACACCCCCAATAAAGGAGTGGTTCTGAAGGTGGTGACCACAGACCACTTCTCAGTTCCTATGCTTCCTGGCTGATGTTTTGGTCACTTTTGAATGCTGGCGGTGCTTTTTCTCTAGTGGTAGCATGAGACGGAGTCTACAACCCACACAAGTGGCTCAGGTAGTGCAGCTCATCCAGGATGGCACATCAATGCGAGCTGTGGCAAGAAGGTTTGCTGTGTCTGTCAGCGTAGTGTCCAGAGCATGGAGGCGCTACCAGGAGACAGGCCAGTACATCAGGAGACGTGGAGGAGGCCGTAGGAGGGCAACAACCCAGCAGCAGGACCGCTACCTCCGCCTTTGTGCAAGGAGGAGCACTGCCAGAGCCCTGCAAAATGACCTCCAGCAGGCCACAAATGTGCATGTGTCTGCTCAAACGGTCAGAAACAGACTCCATGAGGGTGGTATGAGGGCCCAACGTCCACAGGTGGGGGTTGTGCTTACAGCCCAACACCGTGCAGGACGTTTGGCATTTGCCAGAGAACACAAAGATTGGCAAATTCGCCCATGGGCGCCCTGTGCTCCTCACAGATGAAAGCAGATTCACACTGAGCACGTGACAGACGTGACAGAGTCTGGAGACGCCGTGGAGAACGTTCTGCTGCCTGCAACATCCTCCAGCATGACCGGTTTGGCGGTGGGTCAGTCATGGTGTGGGGTGGCATTTCTTTGGGGTGCCGCACAGCCCTCCATGTGCTCGCCAGAGGTAGCCTGACTGCCATTAGGTACCGAGATGAGATCCTCAGACCCCTTGTGAGACCATATGCTGGTGCGGTTGGCCCTGGGTTCCTCCTAATGCAAGACAATGCTAGACCTCATGTGGCTGGAGTGTGTCAGCAGTTCCTGCAAGAGGAAGGCATTGATGCTAAGGACTGGCCCGCCCGTTCCCCAGACCTGAATCCAATTGAGCACATCTGGGACATCATGTCTCGCTCCATCCACCAACGCCACATTGCACCACAGACTGTCCAGGAGTTGGTCTGGGAGGTCTGGGAGGAGATCCCCTCAGGAGACCATCCGCCACCTCATCAGGAGCATGCCCAGGCGTTGTAGGGAGGTCATTCAGGCACGTGGAGGCCACACACACTACTGAGCCTCATTTTGACTTGTTTTAAGGACATTACATCAAAGTTGGATCAGCCTGTAGTGTGGTTTTCCACTTTAATTTTGAGTGTGACTCCAACTCCAGACCTCCATGGGTTGATAAATTTGATTTCCATTGATAATTTGTGTGATTTTGTTGTCAGCACATTCAACTATGTAAAGAAAAAAGTATTTAATAAGATTATTTCATTCATTCAGATCTATGTGTTATTTTAGTGTTCCCTTAATTTTTGTGAGCAGTGTATTAAGGCAACAGATCCTTAGTGCTCAGACTTACTTAGAATGTAGTTGAAGAGGTTGCAGTAATTGTAGTAAGACTCAAATCGTTGGTCGAGAGTTGGTCCTCCCTGGACAAAAAATACAAAATGGCATTATTTAAGTAAAAACAAGTACTGACATTATTATCATCTGTGCATTACGACTCCATTGGCTTGAATCCATCCAGGACAGGTTATGTCAGAGTTTCCTTTTAAAGCCGATGGGGGTTAAACAATGGTTCTGTGGCGCAGGATGGATAGATACTCACGCTGACTTTGGCGTAGATGTGTCTGTAGTACAACTCCTTATACAGGATCAGGAACACAGCATCTGAATTATTAACAATACAAGATTACCTGCTTTCTTCCCACTTCATTATAAAAAAAATGTAAGAAGAGCAACAACAAGAACAGAGGCAAACTAGATTGTGAACCACATGGTTGCCACTCTACAAGCAAAGGGCTCTAAAAAAAAAGGAAAGAACCCCGTAAAGGACACTAGATATCCTGTTTACAGTTTAAACTCCTACCATTAGGTCCACGTTTCTCTGCCCCCCGTTGCAAAACAACAAATACAGTCATTCATTCATTCACTCCTGCTGCCATAGCTTTTTTGAAACAGATGTGTTACTTACTGCACTCCACACAACTTAACAATTTACACTATAATATCTTGCACTTTCTCACTCCCTCTAGCAACTATGTGAAATCAATGTGTGGTCCATGTTATGTTGTGTATATTGTGTCCTACTTGTGTGATCTCTTGTTGTTTTGCATATTATTCTGCTGCAAATCCAATTTTCCCGGAGGGATAATATTTTTTTTACTACTACTGTGTCCAATATCATCTGAACAGGCTTGTGCCCAAACTGGAGAAGAAACATCAGTACACTGACACACTCACCGTTTCCGACGAGGGAAGCAATGGCCTCAGACTCTGGCCAAGGAGATGTCTTGAAGAAGCGGTCAGTCAGTTTGTTCCAGCTGGGGAGAGAGGAGAATGTGTAAGATGAAAACATGAAGCTCAAGTGTTTTAATGTTAAGATATAACTACAGAAAAGAGTGTGTGAGAGAGTACCTGTTCTCGTAGACATCTTGGATTTCATAAATCTTCTGCTCGATGCTCTCGCTCGACACACGGTTGGCCTGCAGCTCGTACACCTTCTGGTCGATGAGGTCCGAGATGGTCTTGTGGAAGTACTGAAGGAAGTTTTTGATCACCTCGGGGATAACATGGTAGGTCTGCTGCTCGTACTGGCGCTCGTAGGCCAGGTCGGCTTTAGGGTCACCTGCAAGAAGATTGAGGATGGGTGAGGTACTGGCATTCTTGAGAAATAGTTTTGCACTGAAGTGGTAATGGTGGGACAGTGTGCATGAAGTGTCTACCATAGAAATATAATCATTGACGTGATTATATTTTTATGGCATCTACTTTTTAGTACAATTAACTGTGACAAATATCTAGATGAAACTACACACTCACCCGTATGGATATAATCGTCATTTGTGTAGGAATAAGGGTCATACTGTGGAGAGATGGAGAAGTATGTAAATGACCATCAACATGGCGTATGGTGGCCTTGCTATTTAGCTAGAAATCAGTCATCAACAGTCCAAATCCTAGTTGGTGAAGCCGGTGTCTATCTAGAATAGCTAGCTAGTCATGTAACAAACACTACTTCGCAAATGAAAGGCAAAAAGTATGTGAGTAAATCCTTATAAAATCAACTGCCTAGCTAGCTAACTTAGCTATCGATGTGTCGCTAACGTTGCCTAGCTAGCGTTACGTTGCAATGTGTCGGACTGTTGGAGACAAAAAAATAGGCACTTAGTTAGCTACATACTTCTTCGGTTTCTTCGGTTGGGTACGACATGATGTTAGGATGTGTTCAATTTTGTACAAAACAGCTGCTAAATACAAGTGTGTTCTCAACAAAACCACGCTGGAAAAGAACCGGAAATTGATTAGTAGCTCGAGCAAATAGCAGACAGTCACGCTTCGAACACATCAACAGTGAAACAAATACTACGCAGCGTCATCTGGATATGTATTTAACAAAAAATCACTTTCTGCTACTGTTTCTGTCAAGCCATCTACGCATACAGTTTGACGCATACGTTCTATAAATCCAATGTATGCACCACACCGAACGCACCGTAACTGCCTCTGCAACGCAAGGCAAAAGCAGCGTTTCATTGGAAACGAATGTAAATCTGGTGAAACAGAACGCCCTTAACTGTTGGTGTGTTCGAAGCGTCAGTGCTAGGTGGGTTTATTGGCGGTTGGCATCCAACGTTATGGTGCATTAACGCCACCTACTGTACTGGAGTGTGGGCCAGAGACGGAGAAAATCCTACCTGATAACAACATATTTGAGACTATATCTAATGAAGTTCTACTCAATATACTCTTTAAATTGATTTCCCATATCCCTTCTTCTTCATACTAGATCTCAGCCTCTCTCTTTCCCTTTGATACTGCCCACACTGTAGCAATACATGCTCCACAGTCTCTGTTTCCTGGCAATAATCACACTTTCCTGTCACATTTCATGTTTTGTTCAACCGACAGTGTCCACCCTTAATCTTGTAAAAATAGCATCCTCTCTTCTGTCCCTTCCTGCCGTTCTCCCCTCCCCGACTTTCCTCTGTACTTAAAATAAATGCCTGCCCTTAGTATCTCTATTCCAACTGCTCCTGTCATCTCTGCTCCATCATAGTCCATATCAGGCTTTTTGCCTCTGCCTTGCTCATTGAAAATACAACATCAACATCCCCACTACTAAGTGCTTGTTTAGACAGTACATTAACTGCCTCGTTCCCCTCCACCCACACATGGGCTGGGACCCAAGTAAATCTTATCTGTATACTTATCTGTCTAATCCTGCAATGGGTTTGTAGTACCTCATAAAGCAGGTCTTGTCTGCTATGTGAGCTAAAAGACTGCAGAACACTGCACATTAATCAGAGCAAATAACTTCCCTGTCTGGCTTGACTTCCTCCACCCACTGCAAGGCCAACAGTACGGCCATCAGCTCCACCGTATATACAGCCAGATGATCTGGAATACGTTTCCTGACACCCCACATTCCTCCACTACAAACGCTGACCCAGTACATCCTGTCATTGGATCTTTTGAACCATCTGTGTAAATGGCCACAAAATACTGATACACAGTATCCAGACGTCTCTTAAACAAATCAGATGGATCAACACCCTCCCTATCTTTCTGTAGTCTCTCCAACACTTCTAGATCAACTACTGGAGGTGGGAGTAGCCATGGTGGATTTACAGGAATAGCTACTGTTGGACTAAACTCCCTTCCATACAGTCCCATCCCCTTCGCCTGGGTATTACCCACCCAAACAAAGCTTGTGTTCTGTCCTCGCTCATGTTCCCAGCATTCCTGTAAAATCCCTTTCACAGGATGAGATACCACATGTCCCTGTAGGTTGACTCAATAATTCAATAACATACTGTCTCCTAATCTGCAATGGCATATCCCCCTTCTCTACCTGTAGCGCAGCCACTCGGGAGGTGGCTGCGCTACATATTCTGAGCCCTATATTCTGAGTCCACTACATATTCTGAGTCCTTTCCCCTGTATGACATCTAGCCTTTCCAATGAGGCCCGGACTGCTGAACCATACGCAATACTGCCATGAATCAGAGGAACATCACATACATGGTCCTCAGTGAGGAACGCCCAGCCCCCCACTCCTTCCCCGTCAGACAGCGCATCACATTTAGCACCTTCTTACACATTCCCACCACTCTTTCAATGTGTTCTGCCCAGGTCAGTCTAGTGTCAAAGTATATCCCAAGGAACCTGAAGGACCCCACCCTCTCCAAGTTTCTTCCATATAACCTCAAGCATACCTCATCTCCCACCTTCCTCCTGGTAGAGAACACTGTCTGAGTTTTCTCTACAGAGAACCTAAATCCCCACATTAATGCCCACCGATATCTACCTCATCAATTGCTTCTTGTACCTTCCTGACTATATAATGGTAAATTTCTTCCCCTCTTCCATAACAACCTCCCAATATCCGGCCGTACCTGAGAGTAAACATCATTGATCATGATTGAGAACAACAGAGGACTAACCACTCTTCCTCCTACCCCCATAATTTCAAGCTTGATTAACAACCCCTCCATCCACATCATATCATATGCTTTCTCCACATAAAAAAAGACAGCTACAACAGTCTCCTTGAACCCACTCTGATGTGGCAATACCAGCCCCCTGCTCTCCAGGAAGTAAGTTAGCCTCTCCGTAATAATACGTTCCATAATCTTATATACATGTGATGTTAAAGCTATTGGCCAATAGCTGGTTGGCCTCATTGGGTCCTTCCCTGGCTTCCAGATTGGTACCACTATTGCCTCCTTCCAGCTGCCTGGTAGTTTCCCCTCCTCCCACCCTCTGTTGTACAACACAATACCTTATCCAGTGCCTCATCACTAAGATGTGCCAACATAACATAGCACACCTCATCTTTACCAGGTGAAGTTAACCCAGCCTTACCTATTGCCCTTTTCATCTCTGCCATGGCAAATGGTGCATTCAACGCATCATTTACAGAACATCCACCCTCCTATCCAGCACTCCAGGGTGTGCCTCTCTCATTCTCTCTCTCCCCTCTGCCCCTCTTCTGACAAATGGAAGTTATGCTTTCTTTTCAATTTTCTAAATGCCCTGTTCCTACTCCTCATCATTGCCCCACACTCCTCCATCCACCATGGGACTGCTTTCCCCCTCCTCTCTGAAATCTTAGGTATAGCCTCAGTAGCTGCCCCCAGTAAAGCTGTTCTCACCCAGTTATTCATACTATCCCCATCCCAGCATTTATCCACCGCCATCACCTGCTCAATCAGCTCCTGAAACTAATCCCACTTTGCCCTTACAAATACCCACCTGCTTACTCCATCCACTGACCCCTCCTTCTCCCTCCGGCCTACTATCCGGTATCCTTGGTATATCCCCACCCGAAACCTTAACCATAACCATTGCCTTAACCATTTTAAATGTCAACTTCCATGGGGTGGGCACATCCCAAGATGGCCGGATAGCACAGACCGATAGTAGACAGCAGAATGCTGGGATTGTGGCGGAATGAAATGAGCATCAGATGAGCTGGAATCAAATGATCATATTGAAGTATTAAGATGACAATAACCATCCACACTAACAACTCCCCAAAGAACTCTGCACATTGCCAGTGAATTATGTTAAATAGTGTGTCACTGTCACGCCCTGACCGGTAGGAGCCTGTTTATGTCTCTTTTTGGTTTGGTCAGGGTGTGATTTGGGGTGGGAATTCTATGTTATAGTTTTTGTATTTCTTTGCTGTTGGCCGGGTAGGGCTCTCAATCAGGGACAGCTGTCCATCGTTGTCTCTGATTGGGAGCCATACTTTAGTAGCCCTTTTTTCCTCCTTTCCTGGTGGGAAGTTGACTCTGTTATTGTGTATGTGCCGTTGGTGCTACACCTTTTGATCTTCGTTTGTTGTTTTTGTTTTGAGTGAGTTGACTAATAAATATGTTTAACTCAACCCGGCACGCTGCGCCTTGGTCCGTCACTGAAGATCGTTACAGAACTTCCCACCACCAAGAGACCAAGCAGCGTGCCTATCTGGAGTCCTGGACATGGGAGGAGATCCTGGACGGGAAGGGACCCGGGAGGCAGGCTGGGGAATACCGCCGTTCCAAGGAGGAGCTGGAGGCAGCTAAGAAGGAGCGGCGCTTCTACGAGCAGAAGTATGCGGGAACACAGCTGGCATTTAAGCCCGAGAGGCAGCCCCCCCCAAATGTTTTTTGGGGGGCCCACGGGGAGTTTGGCTGGGCCAGGTTGCAGACCTGGGCCAGCTCCCCGTGCTTACCAGATGGAGCAGCGCGTGTTCACAGCCCGGTGCGCTACATGCCAGCTTCCCGCATCGTTCGTGCTAGTAGGAGTGTTCAGCCTGGGAGGAGTGTGCCGGCTCAGCGCTCTTGGCTTCCAGTACGCCTCCTCGGACCAGGATATCCTGCGCCGGCTCTGCGTACTGTGTCTCCGGTGCGTCTCCACAGCCCAGTACGCTCTGAAGGCACACAGGGGACCAGGTGCGTGGAGCAGGGACAGGACGTGCCGGGCTCTCGATGCGCACAGGGGGCCTGGTGCGTGCAGCGGGCACAGGCCGTGCCGGGCTCTGAAGGCGCACAGGGGGCCTGATGCGTGGAGCAGGGACAGGCCTCGCCGGGCTCTGAAGGCGCACAGGGGACCTGATGCGTGGAGCAGGGACAGGACATGCCGGGCTCTCGATGCGCACAGGGGGCCTGGTGCGTGGAGCGGGCACAGGCCGTGCCGGGCTCTGAAGGCGCACAAGGGACCACCCTGCACCTGCGCAGGTGCAGGGTGGATTTATCCATTCAGCCAGGACGGGTTATGCAGGCTGTACGCTCGAGACCTCCAGTGCGTCTTCACGGCCCAGTGTATCCTGCCCCTGTTCCACGCTCCCGGATCCCTGTGCGCGTTGTGGGCCCAGCACGCACTGTCCCTGTCCCAAGCTCCAGGATCCCTGTGTGTGTTGGGGGCCCAGCATGCACTGTCCCTGTTCCACGCTCCAGGATCCCTGTGCGGGTCGTGGGTCCGGCACGTCCTGCCCCTGCTCCACGCATCAGGTCCCCTGTGCGCCTTCAGAGCCCGGCACGGCCTGTGCCCGCTCCACGCACCAGGCCCCCTGTGCGCATCGAGAGCCCGGCACGTCCTGTCCCTGCTCCACGCACCAGGTCCCCTGTGCGCCTCCAGAGCGCGCCGAGGGTGCCCAGTCCGGGGCCCGCAGCGAGGGTGCCCAGTCCGGGGCCCGCAGCGAGGGTGCCCAGTCCGGGGCCCGCAGCGAGGGAGCCAGAGGTGGTGCGGGGTCTACGTCCCGCACCAGAGCCGCCACCGCGGATAGATGCCCACCCAGACCCTCCCCAATAGGGTCAGGTTTTGCGGCCAGAGTCCGCACCTTTGGGGGGGGGGGTACTGTCACGCCCTGACCGGTAGGAGCCTGTTTATGTCTCTTTATGGTTTGGTCAGGGTGTGATTTGGGGTGGGCATTCTATGTTATAGTTTTTGTATTTCTTTGCTGTTGGCCGGGTAGGGCTCTCAATCAGGGACAGCTGTCCATCGTTGTCTCTGATTGGGAGCCATACTTTAGTAGCCCTTTTTTCCTCCTTTCCTGGTGGGAAGTTGACTCTGTTATTGTGTATGTGCCGTTGGTGCTACACCTTTTGATCTTCGTTTGTTTTGAGTGAGTTGACTAATAAATATGTTTAACTCAACCCGGCACGCTGCGCCTTGGTCCGTCACTGAAGATCGTTACAGTCACGCTGTATAATGATAGGAGACAGGTGCAGGAAAACGTAATCTGGGTTTTTATTTCTCCACCCAAAATAAAGTACGTCATGAAAACGTCGGGGACCAACCACAAAACAAACACGTGTGTGTATATATATATAACACAGGGATGTAACCCAAACAAAAGAATGAGGTGTAAAATAATACACGGGACGAAACCCGTAATAACAAGTGCCCAATAACACGTAGCACAAAAGCCAATACAACAGAGCACAGGTACTCAGAAGACTAACGGACATGGGACAATAATTAACAAGGACAATGGGGAACAGAGGGCACATATATACACATACTAATTAGGGGAAATGGTAACCAAGTGTGCGTAATGAGACAAGACTAGTGGTATTGGTTGATGGTATTGAATCCAGTTTAGTGACGCCTAGAAGGCCGGTGACGTAGACCTACGGAGCAGGTGAACGGAATGAGCCGCAGTACCAGGGGGATCTGTGACATAGTGGCTGATAGAAATATTTTCAAATGCAATAGTGTTTTTATATGACATTGCATTACCTTTTTTCGGTTACTATTAGATTATTTTTAGATCTTTTTTGGAAATACGGTGTGACCGGTACCAAGTCAATGTGCGGGGGTACAGGTTAGTCAAGGTAATTTGTAAAGTGACTATGCATAGATAATAAACAGTGAGTAACAGCAGTGTAAAAACAATGTAAATAGTCCGGGTGGCCAGTTGATAAATTGTTCAGCAGTCTTATGGCTTGGGGGTAGAAGCTGTTAAGGAGCCTTTTGGTCCTAGACTTGGTGCTCTGGTACCACTTGCCGTGCGGTAGCAGAGAGAACAGTCTATGACTTGGGTGACTAGAGACTTTGAGAATTTTTTGGGCCTTCCTCCTTCCTTTCGCCTAATATATAGGTCCTGGATGTCAGGAAGCGTGGCCCCAGTGATGTACTGGGCCGTACGCACTACCCTCCGTAGCGCCTTACGGTCAGATGCTGAGCAGTTGCCATACCAGGATGCAATAGGGTCAGGATGCTCTCGATGGTGCAGCTGTAGAACTTTTTGAGGATCTGGGGACCCATCTCAAATCTTTTCAGTCTCCTGAGGGGGAAAAGGTGTTGTCGTGCCCTCTTCACAACTGTCTTGGTGTGTTTAGACCATGATAGTTCGCTGGCGATGTGGACACCAAGGAACTTGAAAGTCTCGATCCATTCCCCTGTCAATGTTAATGGGGGCTTGTTCGGCCCTCCTTTTCCTGTTTAATTCAAAAGTTAATAAATGGCAAATACAATTTCCGTATATACGGGTTCACTGTAACATCACGCAGGATGAAACAAAGAACTCCCTTTCTGCTGAAAGCATGGGTATATGTTCTGACAGAGTTAATTCCTGCTTCGTGAGCTGGCCTATCAGAACAGTGGCTGGGCGTGGTTTAGACTTGCCTGGCCAATCGGTGTCACACAGGCTGGTCCCAGCCTCTTGGCGCTCTTTTTGATTTATCTTCTTGTTTTTAGTAGCCCAGTACTTTTCCACCAGACAGGGTCTTGTAATAAAGACCCCACACCCCCCACAAGACAGCAACTGTCCCAAGATGTCCGCACAGGGGTCACACATACACAAGTCCTTACAGAATAACCCCCAATATGATTAATAGCAATTATTAATACTATTATGGTATAAAAATGTCAGATCCCCACAATGGTCTGGCCAGTGAGGAACGACCGTCTTTTGTCATAGTAATATGTGATGTATGCCTCTGTGTTGAACTGAATATAGTGTGATGTGTATGGTTCCCTTTGTGTGAGTGCAGTGTATATACGTCTCGGCTTACTTGGTGTCCTGAATCGGTAAGCGGCATCAGGCCTATATTCATATAATAAACAACCTTGTATCCCAGGTTGGATAGAAGACTCCTGATCGGTTATCGACCTATAATGGGATGAATGTTATCCCATAGACCCAACAGTGGTTGGTGGACACTATTATATTGTGGGGGTAAACATGTCTAGAAATGCGTTTATTTTACAGGCTTATAAGTAGGCTGCAGTAAATAGGAACATGGACATGTCTCTCTCTTCCAACAAGCCAACGGGCCTTCTCTCAAACTCAGGATCATGGGCAGGTAGCCTAGTGGGGGGCGGCAGGTAGCCTAGTGGTTAGAGCGTTGGACTTGTAACCGGAGGGCTGCAAGTTCAAATCCCCGAGCTGACAAGGTAAAAATCTGTCGTTCTGCCCCTGAACAAGGCAGTTAACCCACTGTTCCCCGGGCGCCGAAGACGTGGATGTCGATTAAAGGCAGCCCCCCGCACCTCTCTGATTCAGAGGGGTTGGGTTAAATGCGGAAGACACATTTCGGTTGAAGGCATTCGGTTGTACAACTGACTAATAATGGTGACTTTGACTATAGTCCACGATCAGCTCCTTTGTCTTGCTCACATTGAGGGAGAGGTTGTTGTCCTTGCACCACACTGCCAGGTCTCCGATCTCCTCCCTATAGGCTGTCTCATCGTTGTCGGTGATCAGGCTTACCACTGTTGTGCCATCAGAAAACCTCATGATGGTGTTGGAGTCGTGCTTGGCCATGCATTCGTGGGTGAACAGGGAGAACATGAGGGGACTAAGTACACACCCCTGAGGGGCCCCAGTGTTGATGATCAACGTGGCAGATGTGTTGTTGCCTACCCTTATCACCTGGGGGTGGCCCGCCAGGAAGTCCAGGATCCATTTGCAGAGGGAGGTGTTTAGTCCCAGGATCCTTAGCTTAGTGATGAGCTTTGTGGGCATTACGGTGTGGAACGCTGAGCTATACACAATGAACAGCATTCTCACATACAGTTGAAGTCGGAAGTTTACATACACTTAGGTTGGAGTCATTAAAACAAAATTTTCAACCACTCACCAAATGTCTTGTTAACAAACTATAGTTTTGGCAAGTCGGTTAGGACATCTACTTTATGCATGACACAATACATTTTTCCAACAATTGTTTACAGACAGATTATTTCACTTATAACTCAATGTATCACAATTCCAGTGGGTCAGAAGTTGACATACAATAAGTTGACTGTGCCTTTAAACACCTTGGAAAATTCCATAAAATTATGTTATGGCTTCTGATAGGCTAATTAGGCTAAGCTTCTGATAGGCTAATTAACATAATTTGAGTCAATTGGAGGTGTACCTGTGGATGTATTTCAAGGCCTACCTTCAAACTCAGCGCCTCTTTGCTTGACATCATGGGAAAATCTAAAGAAATCAGCCAAGACCAAAGAATCATCCTTGGGAGCAATTTCCAAACGCCTGAAGGTACCACGTTCATCTGTACAAACAATAGTATGCAGGTATAAACACCATGGGACCACGCAGCCGTCATACTGCTCAGGAAGGAGACGCATTCTGTCTTCTAGAGATTAATTTACTTTGGTGCAAAAAGTGCCAGTCAATCCCAGAACAACAGCAAAGGACCTTGTAAAGATGCTGGACGAACAGGTACAAAAGTATCTATATCCACAGTAAAATAAGTCCTATATCGACATTCCCTGAAAGGCCGCTCAGCAAGGAAGAAGCTACTGCTCCAAAACCGCCATAAAAAAAGTCAGACTACGGTTTGCAACTGCACATGGGGACAAAGATTGTACTTTTTGGAGAAATGTCCTCTGGTCTGATGAAACAAACATAGAACTGTTTGGCCATAATGACCATTGTTATGTTTGGAGGAAAAAGGGGGGAGGCTTGCAAGCTGAAGAACACCATCCCAACCGTGAAGCACAGGGGTGGCAGCATCATGTTGTGGGGGTGCTTTGCTGCAGGAGGGACTGATGCACTTTACAAAATAGATGGCATCATGAGGAATGAAAATTATGTGGATATATTGAAGCAACATCTCAAAACATCAGTCAGGAATTTTAAAGCTTGGTCGCAAACGGACAATGACCCCAAGCATACTTCCAAAGTTGTGCCAAAATGGCTTAAGGACAACACAGTCAAGGTATTGGAGTGGCCATCACAAAGCCCTGACCTCAATCCTATAGAAAAGTTGTGGGCAGAACTGAAAAAGCGTGTGCGAGCAAGGAGGCCTACAAACCTGACTCAGTTACACCAGCTCTGTCAGGAGGAATGGGCCAAAATTCACCCAACTTATTGTGGGAAGCTTGTGGAAGATTACCCGAAACGTTTGACCCAAGTTAAACAATTTAAATGCGATGCTACCAAATACCAGTTGAGTGTATGTAAATTTCTGACCCACTGGGAATGTGATGAAAGAAATAAAAGCTGAAATAAATCATTCTCTTGTAACGTCCAGGCCTGAGTGTTCAGGCTGGAATGTTTAGTTTCGTTTTGGTGTAGGGTTTCTTTTGTTCTATGGTGTGTATTTCTATGTTGGGGTGATGGTTCCCAATTAGAGGCAGCTGAGTCTCGTTACCTCTAATTG
Source organism: Brachymystax lenok tsinlingensis (assembly GCA_030435695.1). NCBI lineage: Eukaryota > Metazoa > Chordata > Actinopteri > Salmoniformes > Salmonidae > Brachymystax > Brachymystax lenok. The sequence goes on from CM059805.1 coordinate 27,120,421, forward strand.
GGAACCATATATATTTTTGGGGTTTGCACTTGAGTTTTGTGGGTTATTGCTTATGTTAGGGTTATCGTGTCTAGTTAAGTTCATGCCATCGTGTCTAGTTAGGTTCATGCCATCGTGTCTAGTTAGGTTCATGCCATCGTGTCTAGTTAGGTTCGTGCCATCGGGTCTACTTAGGTTCATGCCATCGGGTCTACTTAGGTTCATGCCATCGGGTCTAGTTAGGTTCATGCCATCGTGTCTAGTTAGGTTCATGCCATCGTGTCTAGTTAGGTTCATGCCATCGTGTTTAGTTAGGTTCATGCCATCGTGTTTAATTAGGTTCATGCCATTCGTGTTTAGGTTTAGGTCACAGTGTCCAGTTTAGAATTTAGCGTTAGTGTTCACGTCATGTTCATCGTTCTTTGTTTTGTTCCGTCTCGTCCCGTCTGTTAATAAAATATGTATTCTGGTTACTTCGCTGTGCATTGGTCTGTCCCAAGAGGAGATAATCGTGGCATCTCTCTGCTATTATTCTGAAATGTCACATTCTTAAAATAAAGTGGTGATCCTAACTGACCTGAGACAGGGAATTTTTACTAGGATTAAATGTCAGGAATTGTGAAAAACTGAGTTTAAATGTATTTGGCTAAGGTGTATGTACAGTGGGGAAAAAAAGTATTTAGTCAGCCACCAATTGTGCAAGTTCTCTCACTTAAAAAGATGAGAGAGGCCTGTAATTTTCATCATAGGTACACTTCAACTATGACAGACAAAATGAGGAAAAAATCCAGAAAATCACATTGTAGGATTTTTATGAATTTATTTGCAAATTATGGTGGAAAATAAGTATTTGGTCACATACAAACAAGCAAGATTTCTGGCTCTCACAGACCTGTAACTTCTTCTTTAAGAGGCTCCTCTGTCCTCCACTCATTACCTGTATTAATGGCACCTGTTTGAACTTGTTATCAGTATAAAAGACACCTGTCCACAACCTCAAACAGTCACACTCCAAACTCCACTATGGCCAAGACCAAAGAGCTGTCAAAGGACACCAGAAACAAAATTGTAGACCTGCACCAGGTTGGGAAGACTGAATCTGCAATAGGTAAGCAGCTTGGTTTGAAGAAATCAACTGTGGGAGCAATTATTAGGAAATGGAAGACATACAAGACCACTGATAATCTTCCTCGATCTGGGGCTCCACGCAAGATCTCACCTCGTGGGGTCAAAATGATCACAAGAACGGGAGCAAAATCCCAGAACCACACGGGGACCTAGTGAATGACCTGCAGAGAGCTGGGACCAAAGTAACAAAGCCTACCATCAGTAACACACTACGCCGCCAGGGACTCAAATCCTGCAGTGCCAGGCGTGTCCCCCTGCTTAAGCCAGTACATGTTCAGGCCCGTCTAAAGTTTGCTAGAGAGCATTTGGATGATCCAGATGAGGACTGGGAGAATGTCAGATGAAACCAAAATATAACTTTTTGGTAAAAACTCAACTAAATCGTGTTTGGAGGACAAAGAATGCTGAGTTGCATCCAAAGAACACCATACCTACTGTGAAGCATGGGGGTGGAAACATCATGCTTTGGGGCTGTTTTTCTGCAAAGGGACCAGGACTGACTGATCCGTGTAAAGGAAAGAATGAATGGGGCCATGTATCGTGAGATTTTGAGTGAAAACCTCCTTCCATCAGCAAGGGCATTGAAGATGAAACGTGGCTGGGTCTTTCAGCATGACAATGATCCCAAACACACCGCCCGGCAACGAAGGAGTGGCTTCGTAAGAAGCATTTCAAGGTCCTGGAGTGGCCTAGCCAGTCTCCAGATCTCAACCCCATAGAAAATCTTTGAAAGTCCGTGTTGCCCAGCGACAGCCCCAAAACATCACTGCTCTAGAGGAGATCTGCATGGAGGAATGGGCCAAAATACCAGCAACAGTGTGTGAAAACCTTGTGAAGACTTACAGAAAACGTTTGACCTCTGTCATTGCCAACAAAGGGTATATAACAAAGTATTGAGATAAACTTTTGTTATTGACCAAATACTTATTTTCCACCATAATTTGCAAATAAATTCATAAAAAATCCTACAATGTGATTTTCTGGATTTTTTTCCCTCATTTTGTCTGTCATAGTTGACGTGTACCTATGATGAAAATTACATGCCTCTCTCATCTTTTTAAGTGAGAGAACTTGCACAATTGGTGGCTGACTAAATACTTTTTTTCCCCACTGTAAACTTCCGACTTCAACTGTAGGTGTTCCTTTTGTCCAGGTGGGAAAGGGCAGTGTGGAGAGTGATTGAGATTGCGTCATCTGTGGATCTGTTGGGGCAGTATGCGAATTGGAGTGGTCTAGGGTTTCCGGCAAGATGGTGTTGATGTAATTCATGACCAGTCTTTCAAATCACTTCATGGCTACCGACATGAGTACTACAAGGTGGTAATCATTTAGGCAGTTTACCTTGGGACTGTGGATTGTCAATGGAGAAAAGTTTTTTTCTAAGGCGTCATGTAGACGTAGTGTTCACGTCGTGTAACGTGGCACTGACACTTCATTTGTCAGTTTGCTTGGAAGTTTATTATGAAATACCTTAAAAACGTCTACATGTGTTACGCATCACGTGTTTGTTTAAGTTGTCTGTTTAGTTTAGTATTAAAGATCTCACCACAGGGAACGCCTTACAAACGTGTACATGACGTACATGATTTTGTTAAATATATTTTTAATTGCCAGAGAAATCTAATCAATTTCATTTGTCGATTTAGCTAAAATAGGCCTATCAACTCAATACAAAAATGATACGGCTAGTTGATATCGCAGCCAGACACCATTACTGTCTAGATATGCCTTTTTCTTTAATCAATTCCATATACAAGGGCTTCTTTGTTGGAGGAAGCCCTAGTCAGATATAAGAGGTAGCCTAGGTGGTCTCTAGTGGCACATTTAAAGCAACTCGGAACTCAGCAATCTATGACTTCCAACTTCAGTACGTTCAAGACAACTGGGAAAAAACGAGCTCAGACTGGGATTTTTTTTTTGAACGGTCATCCAACTCGGAATTCCAATTCAGAAACTCCGGCATGTTTCTCTGACCTGAAAATCACTGATGTCATGATTTGACCTAGTTTTTTCACCAGAGTTCCCAGTTTACCGGTTTAACAAACACGATCACTGTCAACATGCAACCCTTAAGCTGTACATTTCTGTAAAAACAGGGCTCAAATTGAGGAGGTATGTGAGGATATAGGCCTAACCCTTGTTGCCCTTGTTGGCCTCCCGAGTGGCGCAGTGGTCTAAGACACTACATCGCAGTACTAGCTGTGCCACTAGAGATTCTGGTTTGAGTCCAGGCTCAGTCGCAGCCGGCCGCAACCGGGAGACCCATGGGGTGGCACACAATTGGCCCAGCGTCGTCCAGGTTAGGGGAGGGTTTGGCTGGCAGGGATGTCCTTGTCCCATCGCTGACTAGCAACCTCTGTGGCGGGCCGGGCGCAGTGTACGCTGACACGGTCGCCAGGTGTACGGTGTTTCCTCCGACACATTGGTGCGGCTGGCTTCCGGGTTAAGTGGGCATTGTGTCAAGAAGCAGTGCGGCTTGGTTGGGTTGTGTTTCGGGGGACGCACGGCTCTCGACCTTCGCCTCTCCTGAGTCTGTACGAGAGTTTCAGTGATGAGACAAGACTGTAACTACCAATTGGATACCATGAAAATTGGGGAGAAAAAGGGGTAATAAAAAACAAAATTCTAAAAAAGGTAAAGACGGGCTAAAAGCATATGACTCTTCAAATCAAATCAAATGTTATTGGTCACATACACATGGTTAACAGATGCTAGTGCAGCGAAATGCTAGTGCTTCTAGTTCTGACCGTACAGTAATATCTAACAAGTAATCTAACAGTTTCACAACAAATACCTTATACACACAAGTGTAAAGGAATGAATAAGAATATGTAGATATAAATATATGGATGAGTGCACTTGTTATTATGGGCCTCGTCCCTTGTTATTATGGGCCTCGTCCCTTGTTATTATGGGCCTCGTCCTGTGTCTTGTTATTACGGGTCTCGTCCCGTGAATTTATTAGAGGTTTACCCCTCACTCATTGTTTGGGTTACAGCCCTGTGTTATACAGTGTATATATATATATATATATATATATATATATATATATATTCTCTTTTTGTGTGTGTATATATACAGCACTAGTCAAAAGTTTGGACACACTTACTCATTCAAGCGTTTTGGGGGGCCCTACTGAACCAGCAAGCAAAGACATCAGGATGCATTACAGCTTCAATTTTGCTCAACAAGTAAGCAACATTTCCTCCTTTATACTGATTTAGGACATATACCAGTCAAAAGTTTGGACACACCTACTCATTCAAGGGTTTTTCTTTATTTTACTATTTTCTACATTGTAGAATAATAAGGAAGACATGGAATCATGAAGTAACTAAAACAGTTATATATATTTTATATTTGGGATTCTTCAAAGTAGCCACCCTTTGCCTTGATGACAACTTTGCACACTCTTGGCATTCTCTCAACCGTCTTCAGGAGGTAGTCACCTGGGATGCATTTCTATTTTGATGTCTTCACTATTATTCTACATTGTAGAAAATAGTAAACATAAGGAAAAACCCTTGAGTAGGTGTGTCCAAACTTTAACTGGTATATGTCCTAAATCAGTATAAAGGAGGAAATGTTGCTTACTCGTGGAGCAAAATCGAAGCTGTAATGCATCCTGATGTCTTTGCTTGCTGGTTCAGTAGGGCCCCCCAGAGACAACTGCAGGTCTTGACAGGTGGTCTTGCAGTCAGCAACCATTTTCTGGTAGACAGACCGCTCACTTTGAACAGGCAGGAGATACTGCTCTTGCTTCTTCAGATTGGATGACTTAACAGCTTCTGGCAGACTGGCAGGTCTGAAGACCTGATAGTTGTTCCTCTGGCACTGCCAGCACAGGTCTGTCCTGGGCTTAGTGGTTGAGATGTGGGCAGCAATTTTCTCCACAGATTCCTGGAGGAAGACAGTCCAACTACACATACCTCTGGAAAATAAAGAAATAATGTGAGATCAATAAAAGTAGTGCCAATCATGTTGTAGGTAAATGAAATAATCAAAACATGTTGTTTATGCTTTACATACCAAGTGTTGTCATCGATTCCTTGTAGAGACGCCACACCTCTACTTTTGTCACATGACATGGCAGCAGCTTTCCAAGTGTTTGTGTCCTGGGTGGCGTCCTGATACTAATACTAACTAGTTTTAAATAAGTATTTTTAAGCCTTGAGACAATTGAGACATGCCATTCAGAGGGTAAATGGGCAAGACAAAATATTTAAATGCCTTTGAACGGTGTATGGTTGTAGGTGCCAGGTGCACCGGTTTGTGTCAAGAACTGCAACGCTGCTGGGTTTATCACTCAACAGTTTCCCGTGTGCATCAAGAATGGTCCACCACCCAAAGGACATCCAGCCAACTTGACACAACTGTGGGAAGCATTGGTGTCAACATGGGCCAGCATCCCTTTGGAACACTTTCAACACCTTGCCCCAACAAATTGTGGTTGTTCTTGGTGCAACTCAATATTAGGAAGGTGTTCCTCATGTTTGGTAGACTCAGTGTGTTACTGTGCCTATATACACACTGCGCAATACTGTTTGATAGTATAGAATGGGTCCTACAGTATCAGCCTTAGTCTCATAAACTATTTGAAGGAGAGACATAAATGGCTGTAGCTTTTCCTTCTGGAAAAACAATTAAGCCAACCATGCAATATACAATGCTTGTAGTATACAATACTGTACAATAGTAAAGTTTACTATGGACCTAAAGTATCAGCCTTAGTGTATGAGACAATCTGAAGGAACAGACATTTAGCGTGAACTGCCTGACCGTGAAGTGGCAGGGCATTCTACCTCACACGTTTATAGATTATTTCTTGCTATATATGTGGGGGTTCAGGTTGGCAGTACTTAGTCCTGCGATGGTCATCTCTCGTTAAGATAGCTACTTTGCATAGCTCGTTCACCATGGAACACCTAGCTTACTCTCAGGGGAGAACTGCAAGTCCGCCGGAGCGAAACATACACAGTCTCCCGATCTTGCGGGATAGTCGTGGTCCCTGAGCCTGAAGGCTAAAACCGTGAGAGTTCCGGTGGACAGACAAGTCACACAGACAACTAAGACTAACCCTCTGCGCCACAATACTAGTCGACCAAACCAGGTATCGCCCAGTTTTGTACACTGTCAAAAGTAATAAAAACAAGGACAAAACCCCAAAAAGATGGCATAAGTCAAACCAAGTGGGGGGACAGCAGAGCACCCAGATGGAGAGGTAGCTAGCTGCTCCAAGCTAATGAATAGCTGTGGCTATACTTCCGCGCTTATACACTCTAATACAGAGCTCTTACCAAGAAAATCTTCTTGGAATGAGCTGAGAAAAGGAAAAAGGTGGAAGTAGTGCAGCAGCAGCTATTTAAGGGGGTCAGCCACAGCCTCAGCCCTTCCCTGGTACACGGGACTAATTTGAAATCCTTACTCTGAATGTATCCTGCCGCACGGAAGAATACCATATTGGAGTGATCCCATATAGTGTTACATAACGTATTTTGACAGCAGAGCTGTCTAAGGGGAAAATGAATGGTAGCTAACTGGACTAGAGGAGACTCATCATATTCATTGTCTCTTCTCTGCCCAGATACTAGTTCAAGTGCACTACATTTGTATAGGCATTGATAGTATACATTTGTATTATTAGATATTACATACACTTGAACTCATGTTGCAATGGTCAAGAAGTCCTCTTAAAAATCAGGTTGTATTTAATTACTTAACTTGCCACCAGGTGGCATGATTGCTTTGAACGTGCACTGACAGTGTAACATTGTTGACATTGTTGCACGGTGACTAACCCTATGTCTATGCAGACATAGGGTTACTTAGGGTAGTGCAGACACATTACCCCTTTTGGCCATAACCTCTTTTTTGTTATTATTATTGTGAGTGGTGTAGATGTTTCAGATGGAATTTTAATTTGCATGACTCTTTCCTCTACTCTATGACAGACCTGTCCACCAGTGGAGGCTGGTGCGAGAAGCAATAGGAGGACAGCAGGCTCATTGTAATGGCTGGAATGGAATGAATGGAACAGAGTGAAATGTGGTTTCCATATGTTTGATGTGTTTGATACCGTTCCTTGAATTCCATTCCAGCCATTACAATGGGCCCGTCCTCCTATAGCTCCTCCCACCAGCCTCCGCTGCTGTATACACAATTTAGGTGTAGGCCTATTTCTGGAGCGCCCTTGAGCCTCAGTCCTTAAATGGCCTTAAATTAAAACAAACCCACAGTTTCACATTTTATGGACAATGTTTTATGTTTTTCTGCATTAGGCTATGAAATTACATTTTTGTTTAGCATAATTAAAAAAGTTTGCCTCAAATGTCACGTAGGCCTGTTAGGCCGAGCCTATTGGCCATAATCTTCCTTTCGAAATGATTGGTGCGCACTGTGCACTGAGTGTTAAAACTTTGCAAATGTGTCTTGTGCCGAATGCCAACACTATAGATATGGGCCTACTCGACAGTACATTCTTTAACCAACATATGACATTTTTGCACACCCTCGGACACTTGCCTTCTAAGGCCAGCTAGTGAGATTCCACACCCAATTTCTCAGCCCACTGGACCGTTTGCGGTTTGGGTAAACTGTCAGTGAGCTTCCATCCATGGAATCTGGCATGATACTTCAATATTCCTCATACACGGCAGCCCAGCTTGGTCTCATAGACGAGACATAACATAGTAAATGTAAACCTGAGACACTCAAATTAGTAGCTAATCCCAACCTAACTCCTAATCTTAACCCTAACCTTCACATCCTAACCCCTAGCCTAGCTAACATTAGCCAGTATTCGTAACATATCATACGTTTTGCAAATTCGTAACATATAATACAAATTGTAATTCGTAACATATAATAAATGGATGTCTCGGATTTAAATACAGAATAATACAAAATGCTCTGAGACCAGGTTGGGCAGAATGACCATCTTTCATTTGAGGTGTCAGAGTGCTCATGATGCGGGTGACCACAGAGCACCAAAGGGGTTTTCCATTCCTTTCAACATGTAAACCTATCTATATCCCTATATTGTGCGTGAGAGAGAGAGAGAGAGAGAGAGAGAGAGAGACTGTACACACGGCTCACTATATGTTCTGTCCTCTTTCATTACCTTTCATACGCATGCGCTAGTCGCTGCTCCCTACGCCTTTACGCAGTCTGGTCCTCTCTTTACTGAGCGAGGCTCATAACACAGCAGAGGACAAAACAGAAAAGGATTCCCTGTTGTGGTTTAGGGGGAAAAAAAGAGAAAGAGGGAGAAAGAAAGAAAATAAAACCCGTTGTTTGCCTTAGCTACCAGCAGCAGAACGATAACTTCAAAACGTATAGGCTACCTACCTACCGTCAAGGAACTGCCTGCATCCGATAAGGGATCTAGTCCACATACGAGGAGAGAGAGGGGGTGTGGAGAAAAGTCGATAGAGAGAGAGAGACAGTGTGTGTGTGTGTGAGAGAGAGAGAGAGAGAGCACTGAGGGAGGGAAAAGGTCAGGACACAGGGGGGCATTTCGCACTGCGAGAAGTAAGGATAGTTGCAGAAGTAACGGAATGGGCAGAGATAAAAACGTGTGATAAAATAAACGTCTGCCCCACAACTTCTTCAGCGAGTCAATTGAAAGGAGTGCCTTGGGAATTGAATTGGGCGCATTTTCTCAAGAAAATTATTTGGAAACTTAGGACACAGTTGATTTTGCTGAAGCCGAGACAGTAGGCTGGAGGCTTCACTTTGGATCGTGCGTAATTTTCATTGAGAGACACCATCAGGATGCGCGTCTGCCTGCTTTTGGTCCTTCTCTGCCTCCTTTGCGCCGGGCACGCTCAGAAGTTCTCCGCTCTCACGGTAGGATACTATAGTAAACGTATTGCCAGAATACTCAGACTTTTTGCAGTTGAGCATTTGTCATACTTTTGTATTGGTTTATTTTGGATATAGCCTTCTTATGCGCGGAATGCACGCTTGGAGCAATGGCTTTATGTGATACCATTTAAGAAAATAACGTTTTTACACCAGTTTACTAGCCGCGAGGAATAACATATGGTTCGGATTCTCCACTTGCATCTTTTTGAACCCATGAACATAGCCTACTGATTTAAGTGTTGTTTTATCTGGGACAAGATATTTTCTCTCTTTTTTCATTTTTGTATTTATTTATTTAGGCTTGTTAATCTATCTATTTATTTATATTTAATATTTTTTATTCTTTCCTTTCCTATTTATTTTATTTTTTACTTAAAACTTAAATGATAGGACCATCCATGTAAGGTCCCTCTTTGATGTAAGGTCCCTCTTCATTTCCGTGCCAAATCATGTCCAAATCATCCTAAAGTATGACAGAAATGACTGTGTAACTCAATGAAGTAACTTGTAGATGACTTGGACATGATTTGAAAAATTCTACTTTAGGTACTATTGACTTGCATTGGATTGATGAAATCAATCAATTTACCTTGTTTCGTTGGAGTGAGTTAGATATTGTAGATGAGACAGATGTTTAGTTGAGCAAGGGAGGAACAAACTACATTGTAAAAATAGTTATTTTTGATACCAAAGAAGATTAGCTGTGTGTCTGATTATACTAAATACCTGAACATTGCATATTGTATACAAATTAAAACATAGTGTGGTGGTGGTTTTGATTATTACATTTTTTACCAGAGCAGTGTTCTCAAGCTTTATGAATGTTAGAGGTACACCAAATATTGACTTGTCCACATGAGCATCATTCTAAAATCAGTTTTGGTGAAGAATATCTGGGTATGAGAGTCCATTATGAAAGCTGGATGTACTGCTAACCCGTATAGCTAATTAAAATTATGCCTTTGAAAGGTCTGAAATAATTTAGAGAATAATTCAGTTTAGCCTCATTGAATCTTTGGGTAAATTTTGTCTGTAACAATTTTTTGTGCAAACGCTGCTCCTTCGTGGAACTCGCTGTCAGCGAAGTCTTTCGTCCTTGCGCGCCTATGCGCTCTCACCATTGCAAGTGTAAACACATTGGCTAAGTTGCTTGGCGGGGAAACTCGTTTAAACCTGTTTGAAGGATGATATAAAGTATGTAGGCTAAAAACAGACTCATAGTCTTGTAGCCTTATTATAGCGATATTTCGCATGTGCTGCATTCGTTGCCTTTTAGATAGAATAAATAAAACAGTGTTGGGCAAATAAGTTGAAAAAATGTCATCCATAAGCCTACTAATACATTCATTAATAAAAAAACATGCACATATTCAATATAAGAAACAGACAAACTGAAAGAAAAGTTTGTATTATTCATGTATTAATTCATGCTCTATATAATCAAATTATCAATATATTAAAACTAGGTCTATGATATTTACTTGAAAAAGCCTATAGCCTACTCAAACATCATAATTGGCTTTATTTAGCAAGGCGCTGTGCAGATTCATTCATATTCAGGACATTATGATTCGTTTTTTAGGATAGGCTAATTATTCGAGATTCTGTACCGTTTTTGGTCAACAGCACACCATATCTTTACATCGATTTGAGGAATTAAGTAGGCTATAGCGATCGTCACCAATAGCCTATGTAAAGTCTGTATCAATAGGCTACCAGTTGCATTTTTGAGATATGAAAAGGAGACAGAAATGTGACTGACCTACACTGTACAAGTAGGAAAGTGTCCAGACAATTGTGAGCTGATTGACCATTAATCTAGGTCTGAATGTTCTGAAAGCTTAATTCTAATCAATCGTGAATACAAGAAGAAACCCATCGACCCCTTATGAGCCATCAGCGGGACAAAAGTATTGCTCAGTCTATAAGATGTTTCACTAATAATGGCAGCACCAATTTATCAAATATTCATGTTGATATTTTACAGTTTTCATGGGCATACAAATCCAAAATGATGTATGCGATTGCAAAATCGAATGTTTCTAACCGAGTCACCAACTTACGTGGTACTTCAATATGCATAGGCAAATAGGACTACTTGTTGGATGCTCATTTGGTATCCAGGTGTTTAGTAAGGCCTAGTGATATTGTCGACCATTCTCAGCTTTTCTTCTGAATTACAGTCAAGTGACAAACAGCTGTTGTGAAATAGCATGGGATGCAAAAACAGCCAAAGTGCGGCAAAACAGTGTTCGGACAAATGTCCAGAATATTTAGGTGTCTAGTTCGCCACGCCAATGAAGACTGTTGCGATCAACGTTGGATCCAATCCAATACCCCTACATTTATGTTGATTATCTGCTATCGTCAGCTTGATTTACAGCAGGGTCTAGAAGATTTATCAGAGAAAGCATTAAGGTCTAGGCTACTGCGCCCAATTGTGTAGGATGGGCTACATACTTTAATCATAGAGGCTATTGTTACTTTGTGTCTCTAAACTCCCAATGTTTCCATTTCTATTTTCATGTGACAAAGAGTCTTCTTTAAATTGAAACGACCAAATGTAGGCCTTTTACCTCATCCAAATATTTTCGCATGAACTGTTTATTCATACATACTACAAAATATGATATTCTGCCCATATGAACAAATGTATTTTAGGCCATAGCCTAAGGAACAGCTACATGATTGAATGAAAAGCAGCAAACAAACACAACATTGTTTCAAATTCTTTAATAAAGGACACATAAACAGCTTGCTTCACAGCTTGCTTCACAGTTTCCTCGCCACATAGGCCTACAAGGAAACTCAATGTATATCGACGAGTGCCTGGGGGTCTGTAAGCAGCATAGTACCTTCCACAAAAAGTTTTGCTCCACAAAAAGACACGTAAGAGGAATTTCTGTGTGCATGTATTCTGTCTGGCTAAGTGGCTTGACAGAATCTCTGGGTGCATTCTGTCTGGCCTAGCAGTGGCATCTGGGCGCATGTACTCTGTCTGACCTGATAGAATCTCTAGGTGCCATCTCCCTGGGTTTGTAGGGCCTCTCTTTATAGCTATAGCTGTGTGTAGTAGCCTAGGCTGACAGCTCCAGATGGCAGGAGTGGAGTGATTATCTCTGCTGGCTTGTCTCTGTGATGCTGATGTGCCTGTTAGCAGCCGGCTCATTGCTCTAGTGCCTGGCCTGCCCAATGATCCTATCCAGTTTTGTTGTGCCAGTCACCCAGACAGAAAGCTAGAAGCCAAATATGCAACCATGACTGCATCCAACATCCAACAGCACTGATGACAATGCACTCTTTGGGGATGGGGTCTATGCCTCTCTGCTTTAACTGCCTTATCAGCGCATTTACATTCACAAAGCACTTGTCATTGTTACCAGGGGCGAAGCACAGGCCAGTGTCATTTCATCCCCCTCTAGATCTGAGTAATGGTCAGAAGCACCATGCACACAAGGCTTCTGTTGAACTCTAAAAACAACCTACTTGCTGTCCCCTCTTAGAGTGTAATGTTGACATGTTCACTGCATCATAACCCAGCAGGGGAAACCCAACAACACTACTGTGCCCATTCCATATTACCCATCAGCCCTTGCATGCTTATGAGGAAAAGAGAGGCAAGAGCAAATTTTTGGGTGGATGGAGGTTTTCTTTACGACCGTAATCAAATGTGCGCACAGTGCTCACTTCTGCTCAGGTAGGAATAATAGAAAGTTGTAGAGACTGGAGAGGCTTCCGAGGAATGCGCAGTGTCAGAGCCTTGCCTCTGTGATTTAGAGGTTGATGTGGCAGCCGCCGCCCTTAGCGCCACTATTTATGGGCTGTGCGAGGATGCCTTAATATCCAATGGGAAACAAATGGCCATGGGTTGTTAACCTGGAGGTGAGGGGTCAGAGAAGCTCTCTCCTCTGCCTGCACATGGCATTTTGGAATGTGGGAGGAAGCATTGCATTGTGCAGATGCACCTCTCGCTCTGAATTCTCACACACACTGTGATATATGCATAGACTAGACACTGATATATGTGTGCACGCTGTCCATGTGGAGGCAGAGGGAAGGAGCAGTGTTTGGTGTGTGTGTGTTTGTTTTAACATCTCAGTGTTGAGGTAAAAAGTGTTGTGAGTGTTATATCTGACTGTTGACTCTAATGGAGTTAACACCAGTGGGAGAGAAATTGACGCCACCTGCGGTGAATAAATGAAGTGGGGTTTTTGTTACTCGACTGTGTTGAGGTAATTTCTCTCTAAGAGTGAAAAAGACATGGAAGGGGCCTCATGATCATATTTCCCAGTATCCCTTGTTGCAGGTTGCTATTTATAATTGTTTGTTTTAATATCTATGTTTCTGCATGCATATTGATTGATTAATTGTTCTTAAACTACACAAATATAACACATTTGTCTTAACTAATCCGATCTGTAGGTGGTTGGACTTATTGCATCCGTTATTGAGATGGTTGTTCCAGTTTAGATGGTTTAGGTTTCAATCGTTGTTATATTGTTGGATATCCTAATATGGCTTGCCGATGTTGCCTGCAAACCAAGTGTTTCAGACCACTGTGTTAGGGTAAAACTAGGCTGTCGAAGTATGATATTGTCAAAAAAAGTAATATATTGTCATAAATAATTAAATGTTTATGATAAAATATTCACTTAGGCACTCACTTGGTGAAGGTTGCAGGACTGAAAGCTGTGAAATGCAAGAATAATGTCTCTGTCACTAGCAAACACGTCATGTGTACTACCTCTAAAATTTACTTGAAAGGCACCCTGGGAAATAAATATGCAAATAGGCCTTTACACCCTACAGTGTTAAAACAACACCCCAAAATGATTTACTGTAACTCCACAGGTGTTCACTCCTTAACACAGAAAAATGTGCTAACTATTTGCATCTGCTTTTTGAGTATTTCCAAAATGAGGTATTCTTATGTATAATATACTTAACTTTTGGTGTTACACTAATATATTCAATCCAGCATCTATAAATTGGCTTAGTTTCAACTTAATTTTTTAAATTCCAAAACTGTTATTGTTTGGTAGATCTACTTCGTTTTGATTAGTTACTTTCAGAGATCATGTCTTATTATTTAACATTGTTTTATGTTTTTGATTATTAGGCATTTTAACCCACTTTCACAGCCATTGTTGAGCACAGTGCTCAAACCACAAACAGTAGCCTAAGTGGAGGTAGAGCTGCAAGCATTGTAGGAGGCTGCATTTGCCTTTGTTATTAAGGGTTGTGTGCATGACCTTGGCGATGGTGGGATTGAGTTGTCTCATCTTTGAATATCAGTTTTGATGAACCAGAAACCTGCATTTTTATGTGAGAATCATAGATTATTTTGGGTAATATTTACTAAGCCTTTTTTACAGTGTGTTAATTTAAGTCACAATTTGCAACACTCGTAGTGTTAGGGTCCCAACACTCTTGGGGTGTTAGTTTTTCAACACTTTGAAAAGTATTATTTTAACAACCTTTCTGTCTTTCTGTCTGTTATTTTTATTTTTTTCTATATTTTTTTCACCTTTATTTAACCAGGTAGGCAAGTTGAGAACAAGTTCTCATTTACAACTGCGACCTGGCCAAGAGAAAGCAAAGCAGTTCGACACATACAACAACACAGAGTTACACATGGAGTAAAACAAACATACAGTCAATAATACAGTAGAAAAAAATGAGAGCAAATGAGGTAAGATAAGGAAGTTAAGGCAATAAATGGGCCATGGTGGCAAAGTAATTACAAAATAGCATTTAAACACTGGAATGGTCGATGTGCAGTAGATGAATGTGCAATGTAGAAAAACTGCGGTGCAAATGAACAAGATAAATAAATAAATACGGTAGGGGATGAGGTAGTTGGTTGGGCTATTTACAGATGGGCTATATACAGGTGCAGGGGTCTGTGAGCTGCTCTGACAGCTGGTCCTTAAAGCTGGTGAGGGAGATAAGTGTCTCCAGTTTCAGAGATTTTTGTAGTTCGTTCCAGTCATTGGCAGCAGAGAACTGGAAGGAAAGTCGGTCAAAGGAGGAATTGGCTTTGGGGGTGACCAGTGAGATATACCTGCTGGAGCGTGTGCTACGGGTTGGTGCTGCTATGGTGACCAGCGAGCTGAGATAAGGCGGGGCTTTACCTAGCAGGGACTTGTAGATGACCAGGAGCAAGTGGATATGACGACGAGTGTAAAGCGAGGGCCAGCCAACAAGAGCGTACAGGTCGCAGTGGTGGGTGGTATATGGGGCTTTGGTGACAAAACGGATGGCACTGTGATAGACTGCATCCAATTTGTTGAGTAGAGTATTGGAGGCTATTTTGTTAATGACATCACCGAAGTTGATGATCGGTAGGATAGTTAGTTTTACGAGGGTATGTTTGGCAGCATGAGTGAAGGATGCTTTGTTACGAAATAGGAAGCCAATTCTAGATTTAATTTTGGATTGGAGATGTTTGATGTGAGTCTGGAAGGAGAGTTTACAGTTTAACCAGACACCTAGATATTTGTAGTTGTCAACATAATCTAAGACAGAACCGTCCAGAGTAGTGATGCTGGATGGGCGGGCAGGTGCAAGCAGCAATCTGTTGAAGAGCATGCATTTAGTTTTATTTGAGTTTAAGAGCAGTTGGAGGCCACGGAAGGAGTGTTGTATGGCATTGAAGCTCGTCATCTTGTCTGGAGGGTAGTTAACACAGTGTCCAAAGAAGGGCCAGAAGTATACAGAATGGTGTCATCTGCGTAGAGGTGGATCAGAGACTCACCAGCAGCAAGAGCGACATCATTGATGTATACAGAGAAGAGTGTCGGCCCAAGAATTGAACCCTGTGGCACCCCCATAGAGACTGCCAGAGGCCCGGACAACAGGCCCTCCGATTTGACACACTGAACTCTATCGGAGAAGTAGTTGGTGATCCATGCGAGGCAATCATTTGAGAAACCAAGGCTGTGATTGACAGTCGAAAGCCTTGGCCAGATCAATGAATACGGCTGCACAGTAATGTCTCTTATCGATGGCGGTTATGATGTCGTTTAGGACATTGAGCGTGGCTGAGGTGCACCCATGACCAGCTCTGAAACCAGATCGCATAGCGGAGAAGGTACGGTGGGATTCGAAATGGTCGGTAATCTGTTTGTTAACTTGGCTTTCGAAGACCTTTGAAAGGCAGGGTAGGATAGATATGGGTCTGTAGCAGTTTGGGTCTAGAGTGTCACCCCCTTTGAAGAGGGGGATGACCGCAGCTGCTTTCCAGTCTTTGGGAATCTCAGACGACACGAAAGAGAGGTTGAACAGGCTAGTAGTAGGGGTTGCAACAATTTCGGCAGATCATTTTAGAGAGAAAGGGTCCAGATTGTCTAGCCTGGCTGATTTGTTGAGGTCCAGATTTTGCAGCTCTTTCAGAACATCAGCTAACTGGATTTGGGAGAAGGAGAAATGGGGGAGGCTTGGGCTAGTTACTGAGGGGGGTGCAGGGCTGTTGACCAGGGTAGAGGTAGCCAGGTGGAAAGCATTGCCAGCCATAGAAAAATGCTTATTGAAATTCTCAATTATTGTGGGTTTATCGGTGGTGACAGCGTTTCCTATCCTCAGTGCAGTGGGCAGCTGGGAGGAGGTGCTCTTATTCTCCATAGACTTTACAGTGTCCCAGAACCTTTTTGAGTTTGTGTTACAGGAAGCAAATTTCTGCTTGAAAAAGCTAGCCTTAGCTTTCCTAACTGCCATTGTATATTGGTTCCTGACTTCCCTGAAAAGTTGCATATCACAGGGGCTGTTCGATGCTAATGCAGAATGCCACAGGATGTTTTTGTGCTTGTCAAGGGCAGTCAGGTCTGGAGAGAACCAAGGGCTATATCTGTACGTGGTTCTAAATTTCTTGAATGGGGCATGCTTATTTAAGATGGTGAGGAAGGCACTTTTAAAGAATAACCAGGCATCCTCTACTGACGGGGATGAGGTCAATATCCTTCCAGGATACCCGGGCCAGGTCAATTAGAAAGGCCTGCTCGCTGAAGTGTTTTAGGGAACGTTTGACAGTAATGAGGGGAGGTTGTTTGACCGCAAACCCATTACGGATGCAGGCAATGAGGCAGTGATCGCTGAGATCTTGGATGAAAACAGCAGGGATGTATTTGGAGGGCAAGTTAGTTAGGAGGACATCTATGAGGGTGACCGTGTTTGCGGCTTTTGGGTTGTACCTAGTAGGTTCATTGATTTGTGTGAGGTTAAGGGCAACAAGCTTAGATTGTAGGATGGCCGGGGTGTTAAGTATTTCCCATTTTAGGTCACCTAGCAGCACGAACTCTGAAGACAGATGGGGGGCAATCAATTCACATATGGTGTCCAGAGCACAGCCGGGGGGCAGAGGGTGGTCTATAGCAAGCGGCAACAGTGAGAGACTTGTTTCTAGAAAGGTGGATTTTTAAAAGTAAAAGTTCAAATTGTTTGGGTACAGACCTGGATAGTAAGACAGAACTCTGCAGGCTATCTCTGCAGTAGATTGCAACACCGCCCCCTTTGGCCGTTCTATCTTGTCTGAAGATGTTATAGTTAGGGATGGAAATTTCAGCGTTATTGGTGGTCTTCCAGGATTCAGACACGGCTAGGACATCCGGGTTGGCAGAGTGTGTTAAAGCAGTGAATAAAACAATCTTAAGGAGGAGGCTTCTAATGTTAACATGCATGAAACCAAGGCTTTTCTATTTGCAGAAGTCAACAAATGATAGCGCCTGGGGAATAGGAGTGGAGCTAGGCAGCCGGTTACCGGGACACATCTTACTACCAAAACCGAGGGGCACTGCCAATCAGGGTACGTCACTGATTTTTGGTGCCCCAAAACCCAGAGTGGACTGGGCTTCAGGCAAACCTTAGTGCATAAACACAGTTGTCAACCCAAAGTTCCACAGTGTTCACGGGTAACAAAAAGTGTTGCATCTCTCACATGTGGGTGTAATGAAAAGTGTCCCTTCTCCACATTCAGACACATGTGGTCGAGAGTGGTTGAAAGTGAAAAATAACCAATCTCTCCCAGTCCACAAGGTGGTGTCCCGCCCCTTCAGACGGGACTTGACGGGAGGCTCACTGTCTGCTCTAATCAATAGTGCCCATGTACAATGTTTCAATGGGTCATGCCGGGGTACAGGCTACAATTTTCTGTGGCGTCATCACGCCCATTTTGAGGGACCTGGTGTTGTTCCGCAAGGAGTGGAGTGGTGGGTGGTTGCCCAGATATGGGAGAGGTTTGGCAGGGCCGATGTAGATCTTTACACATCACGAGAAAACGTGCAGTGTAGTCTATTTGTCTTGATGAGGGACCTGAGTGACCCATTGGGAATGGAAGCTCTGGTGCACCAGTGGCCCCGGACCCTCCTTTACGTTTCTGCCAGTGGTTCTGATTCAGCCCACGTTTGAGAGAGTGCGCCGGAAGGGCTTATCATTGATTCTTGTGTCTCCCCGTTGGCCCAGGCAGCCTTGGTTCGAGGAGATAATTTGCCTTTTAGGCAGGGACTCGTGGCAACTCCCGTTGCGCAGGGACCTGTTGTCCCATGCGCATTGGGCAGGTTTGGCATGCAAGGCTGGAGATTAGGTTTCTATGTGCCTGGCCCTTGAGAAGGCCAATCTGATGGCTAGAGGTTTACCTCGGAATGTTATTGCTACCATTCAGACCCCAAAGGCGCCCTCCACGTGAGGGCTGTATGCGTGTAAGAGGCAAGCGTTTGAGCTCTGGTGCCATGATAAAGGGCTGGTTACTTTTCAGTGCTCTGTGAGTGACATCCTTATGTTCCTACAGAAGCTTTTTGAGCAGGAGCGGGCATTCTCCACATTAAAAGTGTACATGGCCACTATCTTAGAGTGTCATGTGGGAATTGACGGAGCCTGGTTGTGTGGTATCAGACCGGTCTCTAAACCCATTTCACCCACATGGTACTTGCCGCTGGTTTTGGAGGCACTGTGTTCCCCTTTGAGCCTCTGGAGTCGGTGGATCTAAGATCCTCTTCTAAAAAACCTCCCTGCTCATGGCTTTGGCCTCGGCTAAACGTGTTGGGGACCTCCACGCGTTATCCGTACACACTTCCTGTACTCAGTTCGTGCCGGGTGACTCTAAGGTGACATTGTCCATGACTATGAGCTACAGGCCCGGTTGCATAAAACATCTTAAGTTAATTTTCCCTTTATCTTTTCCCTTAAAGTTTCCTTCACTTTAAAGGGGAACTGCACCCGCTGATTTGGCCTCATTTTTTTGGCTTTCTCCTCAAGAAATGCTGGTGGCCATGACAGAAGCCAAACGTGACTTGGCTTGGGGTGTGGTTTGATGTGGGTGCTTCTTGGGTGTGTCCTTGCCACCACCAAGACACACCCATCTGTCAGAACCTTGCCCGCAGCTGTTTCCCCCCACTCAATCACAACAAACCATCTTCCTTCAGGTTGAGTTCAATAACTACAGGCAGTATGAAGAGATTCCGAAGGAAGCTTTGAATAGGTCAGTAGCCTACAGAGTAATATGAGAAGAATGCATTTGCTGAATTTATGTAGACATTCTAAACAAAGTGTTTTGATAACTTTTAAATGTAGTAACAGGTCCATATATAATAAACAAGCCTTTACGTAATACCGTCTACTAATATAACAATGTGCACCTTTCATCTTTCATTGCCATTCACAACATTTTGTCTGGTGGTAATGGGGCTACCTTGGCAAACATGTCCTAGTGGTTATACCTTCCTGTGTGGTGTCCCATATACAACAGGAGGTCCCTAATCCTGGTGCAGAATACACAGGCTTTCTCCCCCCCGATATTGACTGATACCACTCAATTCAATAATAAAAAAGACAATACAAGTAAAAGTTGTGTCTAGTGAAAATGTTATGCCGAGTGCCAGGTCTCTCTCCATTCAGAGACATCAGTATCAAGCCTGTCTGTCAGTCTGGACTTCATCACAACATCTTTCAAGTGTCCATGCATGTTCTGTGAACACACACACATAGTGTATGTGTTTTATTACCAATGGCAGTTAGGATAGGTAATAGAGTATCTGACACACAAACAAGTACTATGTTAATGCTTGAACAGGTCCGATAAAATCTACCCAACTATAGTCTTCCCATCAAACGACTGAGGCTGCCGTCTGGCAAAAGCATCTCCAGTCCATCTCCAGAAATAGGCAGAGTTGAGGCAGATTTCATCAGTGACACATGGAATGAAAATAGTGTTACTGTTACTGGACATTTGTGCTGTACTGTATGGGGTGGCAGGTAGCCTAGTGGTTATAGCGTTGGACTTGTAACCGGAGGGTTGCAAGTTCAAATCCCCAAGCTGACAAGGTAAAAATCTGTCGTTCTGCCCCTGAACAAGGCAGTTAACCCACTGTTCCCCGGGCGCCGAAGACGTGGATGTCGATTAAGGCAGCCCCCCCGCACCTCTCTGATTCAGAAAGGTTGGGTTAAATGTGGAAGACACATTTCGGTTGAAGGCATTCGGTTGTACAACTGACTAATAATGGTGACTTTGACTATTAGTAATCACCTCATTGTGAATGTGTTGTGCTGAGTGCCTTGTCTCTCTGCATCTCATGCATCTGTGAACACATATATACAGTCACTGTTCTATTACCAATGGCAGTTAGGGATAGGTTATATCTGACACACAAACATATACTATGTTGAAGTTTGAACAAGTCAGACTGAACCTACCTAATTCTGTTCTCCCCATCGATGACCATTGGTGAGCAGGCAAGAGATGAGGCCAGAGGCCCATTGATGGGCATAGCAGTGTAGATAAGCTCCTGGCACCTCATCAAAGATACTGGTTGGTAGTGCTGAGCGATTAACCAACATATACTTTTTTCGGGCTACTAAACAAGTCATTGACAGTCGTCAGTTCAATTACATGAATTCCATTACGTTTTTTTTTATTTTGTGAGCCCAGTGCACTGTTACTCTAGAGAGGAAATCAAATAATTAACGAAATAAATCAAGTCAAGTACTATGTGGGATGCTGGGCTGAAGGGAGTCATAGTTTTTATTGAGCAAATATTAAATCTAGTTCAGCGCAGAAACATGGTAATTAACTATGATGACCACAATCTATTGCGCCATTTTTTCCCAGCTTAGATGGATCAGAGAGGAAAAGGCGAAGTGAGAGGTTTCACTCTCGCCAAAATCTGTCCAAAATAAGCCCAATGCATTTCTGTGGGCTTATTTTGGACCTAAGCTTGTAGCCTGCCTTCCCACCTTTAGGACAATGACTCTCATTGTTAGGCCAGAGACATGAGCATCTTGTCATATACAGTATGCAGATCTCTGGATGGATACACTTTTACGGCTGCTACGTTAGGCTAGATACACACAGACACAGACAACATAGACTGCATGAGAGAGGAATGTACACAACACAAGAGGAGAGGGTTAGAGACAGTTTGTGAAAGTATGCCTTATCTACTTTGAAGAACTAGTAGAATTATTTCGTCAGACAGCTCTGCAGGCTAGCTAAATAAGATGACTAAAAACAGTACAGTATGGGGAGGACATAATGTTCGATGGCCTGGCTGGCTGACTGCTATTGCCTGAGTAGAGATGAGATGATTACTTTAAGGATTGAAAAATAATAAACAAATCAAATAAAAACTAAGTAATATACACAGCTGAAATATTTCATAGTAATTTACATTTTTCTACTGATCATTGTAGAGTCATAATTTCATAAGGCATTTAATGTTATTTGATACACACAAACTCACAAAGCACTGATTACATTATCAATGGTGGTTCTGATTAGCCTGTGATACTATCAAGAGCAGTGTGCGTTTTCCTTCTTTTCTCTCATTTTATTAAACTGTTACCATGCACCTGCAAGAAAGATAGCTCAGATGTTCGAGTGCCTTTTTGAATTTTGGTTCAGAATTTTTTTGGGAATTTTGGTAGCCTGGTGAAACCAACCTGATCTCTGCGTTCACCTTTCTATTTCACTTCAGATATATCATGCCCTGGGCTTGCAAATGGTGGCTTGCAAAAGTATTCACCCCCTTGGCATTTTTCCTATTTTGTTGTCTTACAACCTGGAATAAAAAATATTTTTTGGGGGGGTTTGTATCATTTGATTTACACAACATGCTTACCACTTTTAAGATGCAAATAAAAAATTAAAAAAATAAAACTTAGCGTGCATAACTATTCACTCCACCCAAATCAATAGCTGCAATTACAGATGCAAGTCTCTTGAGGTATGTCTCTATAAGCTTGGCACATCGAGCCACTGAGATTTTTGCCCATTCTTCAAGGCAAAACTGCTCCAGCTCCATCAAGTTGGATGGGTTCCGCTGGTGTACAGCAATCTTTAAGTCATACCACAGATTCTCAATTGGATTGAAGTCTGGGCTTTGACTAGGTCATTCCAAGACATTTAAATGTTTCCCCTTACACTACTCGAGTGTTGCTTTAGCAGTATGCTTAGGGTCACTGTCCTGCTGGAAGGTGAACCTCTGTCCCAGTCTCAAATCTCTGGAAGACTGAAACAGGTTTCCCTCAAGAATTTCCCTGTATTTAGCGCCATCCATCATTCCTTCAATTCTGACCAGTGTCCCAGTCCCTGCCGATGAAAAACATCCTCACAGCATGATGCTGCCACCACCATGCTTCACTGTGTGGATGGTGTTCTCAGGGTGATGAGAGGTGTTGGGTTTGCGCCAGACATAGCGTTTTCCTTTATGGCCAAAAAGCTACATTTTAGTCTCATATGACCAGAATGCCTTCTTCCATATGTTTGGGGAGTCTCCCACATGTCTTTTGGCGAACACAAAATGTGTTTGCTTTTTATTTTCTTTAAGCATTTTTTCTGGCCACTCTTCCGTAAAGGCCAGCTCTGTGGAGGGTACGGCTTAAAGTGGTCCTATGGACTGATACTCCAATCTCCACTGTGGAGCTTTGCAGCTCCTTCAGGGTTATCTTTAGTATCTTTGTTGCCTCTCTGATTAATGTCTTCCTTGCCTGGTCCATGAGTTTTGGTGTGCGGCCCTCTCTTGGCAGGTTTGTTGTGGTGCCATATTCTTCATGGTTCCACTTGCTTGGTGGTGCCCCTTGCATAGTGGTGTTGCAGACTCTGGGGCCTTTCAGAACAGATGTATATATACTGAGATCACGTGACACTTAAATAAAGTCCACCTGTGTGCAATCTAACTAATTATGTGACTTATGAAGGTAATTGGTTGCACCAGATCTTTTTTTACGGGCTTTGCCTTGTATATTGGTGGATGTTTAATAATTCAACTTTTGGATTTTGAATTTGGCGCCTTACATTTTACCTGGTAGTGTCGGGAGCAGTCCGCTAGCGCCCCAGTGATCCCTGAGAAGTTAAAGGGTTGACTGTAGGAGGTATTTGTGCTGCGGCGAGTTGGGTATCACCACACACTTTTGTGAGGTTTTATAGCTTGGATGTCACTGCTCCCAGTGTAGCCCACAGTGTGCTTACGGCTTTGACAGGGGGAAAGTCAATAAGCTGCGCACCTTGTGTGCAGTACCCAGACTGTCGCATCTGGCTGGGTCAGGTCTAGGACGTTTCATTTATAGTATCCATTGGGGTCGGCCTGGGTTATGATTATATTTCCCCATAGTATGTTGTACCGAAGTTGACTGACTGAAAGGGAAAGTAATGTTATGACTATAACTACTGTTACTTGAAGGAGGGAAACAAGGTACAATACCTGTTTGGCCCAGCGTCGCCCGTTCCTAGGCTTCTTGAAGAGCGGTATAAAACATTTAAAGAATGAATCCAAGCCTCACGCTTCTCATCTGTGGAAGTCAGGGCCAGCAAGGCGTGAATATCATTGGCCTTGTCAGGCGTGATTGTAGATCCTTCAATCAAAGTCGCGAGAGTGTGACACCCCATAGTATGTTGTACCTTGTTTTCCTCCTTCAGGGAACACTAGTTATAGTCATAACGTTATGTTCTCTGCCTAAAACATTTGTCGATGCCCTCTTGATGTTATTAGGCAGCTGAACATTGTGGCACCTATGTTATTCCTGGGTAGGTTATGTTTTTGTCATTGTACTGTGAAAGGTTTTAGACCTGTCTAGAATTGTGTTTAAATCGGATAAGAACGTATAGAACAATGCCTGCCTCTGGCACAAACCTGTAAAAAGAAAAATCATGTTTTAGCATAACACATGGCCTCTATTGCCTCTTTGTCATTCACAAAACTTAGCACCTGCACACATTTCTTTACTTTTTTTTTTGAATTCTCACATTAAAAACTACCAGCGGCCCTTCACAGATTTCTCTTTTCTTTTTTTTCTTCTTCTTTTTTACATCTTTCACAGCAATTAAACGCCTTTGCCTTTGATTGAGTTAATAGCCTGGTTAAAAAGCTGTCACTTTCTTCCCTGTCCACCATTCTGGAAACTAATGATTTCCTTTGCATCCAAGCGGTGGTGCAGGAAACTCCCGCCAAGGCGATTTAACACGTTTGTGACGGCTCTCAGCTGGGGCCCCCATTGACTGTACGGGGCCGTGGTGTGAGGGGCCTCTCGGGGCAGTGGAAGAGGGGGCACCCCAGCCCAGAAGACCCTCATTGGGCTACAATGTGCTCTCTGCTGGAGCTTCGCCTCCAGACCACTCCATTCAATCTCACAATGCCACAGAGCCAGGGGAGGTAATAGGATTTGATTTGTATGCTGGTTGGTCTAGAAAAGAAAAATCCCCTCTCTCACACCCACTCCCTTTCTCAATCCCCCCTCTTTTTTCTTCAAACCTCTTATTGCATTTTTTTAGCAGATGCAAAAAGCATCTTCCAACAGAGATAAAGAAAATAGCATAAAAAAGACACAGAGACTAGAAAGACAGAGAGAACTGGGCACATCAAAAGGGTACATGAAAAGGACTCAAGCCACAACAAGTGGTCTTCTTGCATGAATTCTCTTCTTCTCCTTCTATGAAGAAGTCGTAAGTCACAGTAGAGCGGAGGGCGGAGACATGCACTTAGTTGTTGCAGACCCACTGGGAACACACTGATTGAATCAACATTGTTCCCACGTAATAAAAAAAATGTAAAACAACGTGGAATAGACGTTGAATTGACATTTGTGCCCAGTGGACAATCCATCACACTGTGGCCCAGGCCCTGTTATGGTGTGTGATGGTTGCCATGAGGTTGGAGTGAGATGTCTGGGGAGTGTCAGGCCCACTGGCTGTGGTTGATAATGATGCTCTGGTCTGGTTCTCTAGGTGGACAGCAGCAGTAGTACTCTGGGCTGTGGTGGGGCTCTGGGGCTGCTAGCCTGCTGTGGTGGGCTGGGTCTGGGTTGAAGTCTGGAGGACACACAGACTGATCATTGTCAGAGCTGATCCTGGCCCGCTCCGGCTGTGGTCTTGGAGAAAGCCATTTTCTGCCCAGTCTTTCTTGCCTCCTGCCCTTTATGTGACAGGGAGCTGTGAAAGAGAGCGGCCGGGTGCACGGAGGTCACAGCTGCAGGGGGAAAGCCCTAATGGGAGATGTTGTTTCTGTACGATGGGAAGGGAAGACAGCGAGGGAGGAGGTGGGGGGGAGGTGGGGGGTGTGAGAGAGTTCTCTGACCCAAGACTGTGGGAGACTGTCAGTCAGAAGCAGTGGTGCAGACGATCCAAGAAACTGAGAGATGAGAGACATGGAGGAAGAGAAGGGGGGTTAGAGATAGACCCCCAACACACTCAGAAATGGGCAACAAACTATCCTCTTTTCTTCTCGAGATGATATTCATGAATTGGATGAACATTCAGATGGATGTTTTGCATACATCAGTAAAAGAAAAATCAAGACAGAGGAAGAGGGCTTAAAAGATTCACTGACAATCATTTATCTCCCAATCCAGAAGATAGTATTCCAAGTGGGTGAGAGAGGGGAGAAGGAGGAGGAGGGGAGGGAAGAAAGAAAGGCTGTAGAGACTGTAGTCGTGACTCAGACACAGGGTGTGTTTGTGAAAACAGACGTGGGGCCCCTGTAGCACGTGCAAACATTTTATTCCACCGTCTCATCTCCTCTACTCCCTTTAGCTTTCCAGATCAACTTTTTTTTAAAGAATGACAACACATCAGTTTAAAGGCAGCCGGGGAAGAAAGCAAGACAGACAGAAAGACAGGGGCTTGTAAAAATATATATCTTTTTTTCATTTAATCCAAGTCTTCCCTCATGGCTCCTCTCTCTTTCTCAATGTGTTTCAACTGGCCTCTCTCTTCTGATTCCTCCCTGGGAGATTTATGATCAGAGATGACAGAGGGGGTTGTCTCCCCCGGCCATGGGCGATGCCGTGATCCAGGCTAGCGCTCTTCCAGGTGCAGTGCAGCCCCTCCAGCTCTCCTCGTCTGAGCACTGTTAAAGGCCCATCTGCTAACAACCCTAAACCCTCAGCACGTCAAGTCTCTCTTCATTTGTTACATGTCAGACAAAGCTAATTTATTTTATTAGTGATCATCCCGTCCACCTATATGGAGGATGTTTCCTTTTTTCATCTCTCTAGGCCCGCTGCCCTGTCATTTGATCGCTAACAATGGATTTATATGGTGTGGGTAACTTGTAGGTGTGTGTGTGTGTGTGTGTGTGTGTGTGTGTGTGTGTGTGTGTGTGTGTGTGTGTGTGTGTGTGTGTGTGTGTGTGTGTGTGTGTGTGTGTGTGTGTGTGTGTGTGTGTGGGTGTTGGAGGGGACGGCTGTTAAGGAGTGTGTATACCCTATGTGCATGTGTGTGTACCTACAATGACAACTTAAACAAAAAACTGTTAGTGTTTATTTTGAGTGGTCCAATATGTACATGACCTAAGATACAATAGAATTCAAGTGTCAGGAGAGGACAGTTAAGTCCACAGACAGGCATTTACTATTGGATATAAACGAAAACAGCACCTGCGTGTGTTCTGGAGACAGGAGAGGGCACAGAACAGTTTGTTTTCACCATTCAATCCATCTAAATATCATACAGAACATGCAAGAATCAAGCCAACACCATGAAAACCCACACATGTAAGTCACACAAAACCCTCAAGACTTCTAGTTTATTTAGCCACTTTCTCATTCAGTGTCTTTCCATTCATTGTAGCAGTCACAGCCTGTTGCCTGCTCCTTTGTGTGGACCAGCGAGGGGGGTTTCAGTTTGCGGTGGGCAGACACAATGGTGGCATTGACACAGGTGATCCGATGCGTTCAGCCAGGAGGCTGCATCCTTGTTGCTCTCTTTTCATGCCTCAGTCAAACATCCATCGGGAATCTGGAGGGATTTCAGGTGAATTCCTGCGCAGGTGTTGGCACGAAAAAAAGGCAAGCAGGAAGCGTCACTCAAGTCTGATCCAGCTCCCCTCCCCCTCCACCCCCTCACCCCCGGGACAAGACACGGCATGGCTACTCCTTGTGACTGACAGCTTCTCCTCAGTCCTGTGATAGAGACGGTTTCATCAGGGTGTCTGTGTGGTTGTATATCAATGAGAGGATGTTAACCTTGTTTTTTTTTTTTTACCACCAATAACGACTATAAAGACTGCTAAAAAGGAACTTTCAAATACTATATTTGGTTTAGGCAATGCATGGACAGCTGTACCTTGTTGGCAGAAGAGTCTCAAAATATGGTTCTGCAAGGCATATGCCCCTACACGGGCCCCAATCACACCCTGTATTTAGGATACACACTGTAAATCCCTTTGAAATCACACCTGCTGCTTGAGAAGATTAAACTGTTTTGGCAGAGAGGTCAATGAAATTATTCAATGTAATGATTTTTCAACATGTTTAACACTTCTCTCTTAATTCTGTCCCTTTCTCCACTCTATCTTGCTCTCTGTCTTTCTGTCTCCTTTTTTCTCTACTCTCATCTCTCCCTCTTGCCTCTCCCTCCCTCTCTTTCCTTTCTCAGTTTCTGCGGGTGGAGCAGGATAAGGAGTGTAACATGGAGTGTACTGGTGGTCCCAGGAAGCCCCTGTGCGCGTCGGACGGCAGGACCTTCTCTTCGCGCTGCGAGTTCCTCCGTGCCAAGTGCCGAGACCCCCAGCTGGAGGTCATCCGAGGGCTATGCAAAGGTCAGGTCATGAGTCACGCTTCAGCCCCGCGGAGCCTCGCAAATGAGCCCCGGGTCACAGCAGAAACTTTATTTCAGCATAATTGATTCTTTGAGCACTGGGATGACAACTGGAGTTGACACAGGCAGGCCTATAGAGAGTAGAATGTAAAGTGAAATCCGCTGGTCTTATAGGTTTGTGTTGTGACAAATAGTTATGCATTATACAGGACAAGTTCACAACTCCCCGTGTTTTAAAAGTGTTATGTTCTTTGTGATATAGTAAGTCTAACTTGAGGGATGATGAAAGGATAATTGGCAGGTAAAAGTGTAGACAGTCGACATGTAGAAGAATGAACACCATTCTAGTTTATTTTGTTGATGAAGTTCTTGAATGATTTGTATTAGATGTGTATATGTGTTGCAGGATGTGTATCCTGCAACATTGTTCCCCCTTTGCTTTATGTTTCTTTTTACATTATTTCCCTTCCTTTCTATCCAATCACAATGTACGGGTGAAGCATCCTCATCAATTGGAAACAGATTTTTTATCCTCCGTCTGATGGAACTGAATAAATTATGTGACAGGTGTATGAATGAAATGCCTTGACAAGAGTTAATGGGGTCGTTTTCATTATATAGATTATATATGCATGCTAGCATAGACATATATGAGACCGATGGCAGATTTGGGATGAAAAGCTGTAATGCAATCGGAACCCAGCAAGGTCAGGCAGCTCACAGACCCACTCATTGTGCGAGTGGTGGCAGGAAGACCCCATAGAATCCTAGCACCCCCTATTCTGCACCTCCTCCTCCTCTGCTGCACTCACTAGAAAGTAACAGGGGAGGATTGTGGGCAGGGGCGGACTTGGACAAAAATTCAGCCCTGGCATATTATCCACACCTGCCCACATCAATGCGTGGGCCGCCAACTCACCTTTGTTTGCCTCCCTGTCGTGCTCTCTATCTATCTCAGCATCTTCTATCCTGTCACATCGTGCCTCTTTTTGTTCTCTGTCTGTATGTCTGCTTAAGCCGTATGCGTTATAAATGCCAAGCTTAGGCTATATTGCAAATTAATGCCCGGATATCTGTTCCCCTGAATCAACACCTATCTTAAGTTTGAATTACTATTACAGGGCTCCAGACTCATTTTTTCCCCTGGTGTCACTGGTGCCACTAACTTCTACAGTTGGTGGCACCAGCCCATGATTTGGTCGGACCCAAGTAATGAGTAATCATCTTATAAAATAATTAATAGTGCTTTATTAGGAAGTATAATAAATAGACTACTAATGTATTCAAGACATCAATCTAACAATCTAATCAATCTAATCTAATGTCCAAGTAGGAATGCATGATTCAATTTATTTTGATGTGCAACCTAATACATTGATTGTCATGAATTTTGTGTTGACAATTAGACTATAGTTGCTATATTGTACTGTCAAAATAGGACTCCATAATTTCAAGAATTATTTTGTGTTCAATAGAGATGAATTACGTACATCTTTATGTACACTAACTAATATCATAGGATAATAAAATTTGGGGTTCAACACCTGAGGAAGTGAAAACTCAAAAGACGTTAAAGATGCACTCCGGGATCTTAAGCACAACAAATTTGTAACATATTGCACAAATTGGATTTGTAACATATCACACAAATTGATAAATTCATGATCCACCAGTAAATGTAGTGTCTTAAAAAAAAACGTGCAGTTGTAGGCTTTTACCCATGAGACCTACAGTTGAAGTCGGAAGTTTACATACACCTTAGCCAAATACATTTCCACTCAGTTTTTCACAATTCCTGACATTTAATCCTAGTAAAAATTCCCTGTCTTAGGTCATTAAGGATCACCGCTTTATTTTAAGAATGTGAAATGTCAGAATATTAGTAGAGAGAATGATTTATTTCAACTTTTATTTCTATCATCACATTCCCAGTTGGTCAGAAGTTTACATACACTCAATTAGTATTTGGTAGCATTGCCTTTAAATTGTTTAACTTGGGTCAAACGTTTCGGGTAGCCTTCCACAAGCTTCCCACAAAAAGTTGGATAAATTTTGGCCCATTCCTCCAGACGGAGCTGGAGTAACTGAGTCCGGTTTGTAGGCCTCCTTGCTCGCACACGCTTTTTTTAGTTCTGCCCACAAATGTTCTATAGGATTGAGGTCAGGGCTTTGTGACAGCCACTCCAATACCTTGACTTTGTTGTCCTTAAGCCGTTTTGCCACAACTTTGGAAGTATGCTTGGGGTTGTTGTCCATTTGGAAGACCCGTTTGCGACCAAGCTTTGACTTTCTGACTGATGTCTTGAGATGTTGCTTCAATATATCCACATAATTTTCCTCCCTCATGATGCCATCTATTTTGTGAAGTGCACCAGTCCTTCCTGCAGCAAAGCACCCCCACAACATGATACTGCCACCCCGTGCTTCACGGTTGGGATGGTGATCTTCGGCTAGCAAGCATCCCCCTTTTTCCTCCAAATATAACGATGGTCCATTCTATTTTTGCTTCATCAGACCAGAGGACATTTATCCAAAAAGTACGATCTTTGTCCCCATGTGCAGTTGCAAACCGTAGTCTGGCGTTTTTATGGCGGTTTGGAGCAGTGGCTTCTTCCTTGCTGAGCGGCCTTTCAGGTTATGTTGATATAGGACTCATTTTACTGTGGATATAGATACTTTTGTACCTGTTTCCTCCAGCATCTTGGTCCTTTGCTGTTGTTCTGGGATTGATTTGCACTTTTCGCACCGAAGTACATTCATCTGTAGAAGACAGAACGCGTCTCCTTCCTGAGCGGTATGGCGGCTGCGTGGTTCCATGGTGTTTATACTTGCATACTATTGTTTGTACAGATGAACGTGGTACCTTCAGGCGTTTGGAAATTGCTTCCAAGGATGAACCCGACTTGGCTGATTTATTTTGATCAGGCCTTGAAATACATCCACAGCTACACCTCCAATTGACTCAAATGATGTCAATTAGCCTATAAGAACTTTTTAAAGCCATTACATAATTTTCTGGAATTTTCAAGCTGTTTAACTTCTCAGGGATCACTGGGGCACTAGCGGGCTGCTCCCCACACTACCAGGTAAAATGTAAGGCGCCAAATTCAAAATCCAAAAGTTGAATTATTAAACATCCACCAATATACAAGTGTTCCATACTCATCAAAAGCTCTGTTTCTTGGCAATATCACAGCGTTGTCAGATTTCAAAAAGGCTTTACAGCGAAAGCAGCACATTTGATTGTTTGAGGGTAGAACCTCACATATTTTTCCCATAGCCATGAATCCATTAGCCATCATGGCACACACATAACACATTTCACAGCGAAAACAAATCAATTACCTGTTGAAGAACTTCTGCTGAGGTCATCCTAAGTGTCCAACGAAGACAATCCATGGTTCTTTTGTTAGAAAAGTAATGTATTTTATCCATAAATCCTCCATATAATCAGAAACGACAGCTTCCACTCCTCCATTGAAACGTGACGCAAACTCGTTCATCTTATACCTATAAACTTGTCCAAGAACAATCAAACATAGTTTTAAATGTATCCTTAGGAACACTTTTACGTATATTTACTATTATAAATCAACCGGAATATAAACTGTTCGATAACGACGGTAAAAAAGACACAGCGCGCTTTGTCGGGCGCGCGCACTGGGTACTGTTGACATAAAAGATACACTTCCTGGTTTGCTCTTATTCTCTGGTCTAATTCATCCAAAATGAAAACTTACACTGTCTCGAGACTGTTGACATCTAAAGGAAGCGATGGATACTGCATTCATATGCCCTTATATGGTCATTTTCATGAGGGAGGGGTGCCCAAATGAGCAATGTGTCAAAATCACTTTTTCCAGGACAGAAATTCCTCTGGGTTTCGCCTGCTATATGCGTTCTGTTTCACTCGCAGACAAATGGTTAACAGTTTTGGAAAATTCTGAGTGTTTCCTATCCAATGGTACCAAATATGTGCATATCCTATTTTCTGGGTCTGAATGGGAGGCATTTTACTTTGGGCACGCCAGGCTCTCCAAAACCGACCCCTCAGCTGCCACTCCCTAACAAGTTAAAAGCACAGTCAACTTGTATGTAAACTTCTGGCCCACTGGAATTGTGATACAGTGAATTATAAGTGAAATAATCTGTCTGTAAACAATTGTTGGAAAAATTACTTGTGTCATGCACAAAGTAGCTGTCCTATAACCGACTTGCCAAAACTATAGTTTGTTAACAAGACATTTGTGGAGTGGTTGAAAAACAAGTTTTAATGACTCCAACCTAAGTGTATGTAAACTTCCGACTTCAAATATAGATGCCTATGACCTTGCAATGGCCGGTGCAAATTTTACGCGCGCCACTCCAAATCTCAAAGCCATATCAAATATCTTGGTCGTAAAATAGATGCTATTGAGTGGAATATTGAGAGTTGAGACATGAGACCCACCTCTGACAGAGTCAAAGCATCCAAATCTGTGATTTTTCCTGCAATTGCATTTTGAAATGTTATAGAACGCATTTTTCACTCGAGCTCATGGAGGGAGAGGAGAGTGGCTCGCTCATCACAGCAGCAGGCTCCAGTGAAACAAGCACAGGGGCAGGACAGGCACTTTCATTACAGGAATTAGATAATGCACTTTACTGTTTGACCAATTCATGGTTTTAGCCGCCCAAAAAGTGAGGTGACAATGTATAATGTGATCTTTCTGTGTTTATAGGTACCTTTTAAAAATGTTTTATGATCCATGATCTTGGCTGTCTAATTGATGACAGAGTCGGAGCAGATCTCTTTACTGATGCCACGTTTGACTTTGAATGTGAGTTTGCGTGACCTCAGCTCAGTCAGAGAACCGAGCCTGCCGTTGCCCACTGATCAGCCAAAGGCTCATAATGGATTAGTATAACAAAGAAATTGCGCAAAAATTAACAGGCTCTTGGGCCATGTCACCTTTTATATAAAAAATATGTTTTTGGGGTGTCAATTTCGACCAGCCCACCCCCCCCAAAAAAATTCCAGCCCATCTGGCATTTGTCAGAATTGCCAGATGGCCAATCTGCCCGACTGCAAAAAAACCCAACATAACATGGCAAAAAACTATTTTTTGATTTTATGCTTGTGCTGGGTTGCCACGGCAACTGCTTTGAGCGGGACATCTGGATGTGGCCAACAAAGAAAGGGAGGAGAGAGAATGGAGGATTCCAGCTAGGAGGGATGAAAGGGACAAGGGTCCATGAAAGTCCTATTGTATGCGTAAATAACATAGATGCTGGGGAGTCTAAAACTCCATCCATTTCATGGGGCAAGACACACAAAGTGACTTTTCCAGACTGAAGCCCAGGCCAGTCGGGACCAGAAATAACCCAGAGGTCAGCAGAGACTAGGCGGCATTGGAAGCACAGAGTTGTGTTTGTGCGTTCGGGATGGCGGGTAAGGCGAGAATGGCACCACATTTGTTTTCGATCACAAAGCAGAGCTCAGATGATTCAACTGTCCTGTCATTTTTTCCAGTCATCGGGTATTTGGTTGGAGCCCCCTAGTGAAGGACGAGAGGTTTGTTTTTTTTCCACTGAAGCTAACTTTAGACAAGCTTCTCCTTGAGTCCCTGTTTCCCTCCCTCCGGAACATTGTCTTGCCTTGCCCCGTCTTCCACGCCAGTGACAGCGGCGCACACACATACACAAACACTCAGGCTGAAATAAACCAGCACACTTTCTCTCCTTCTCCCTCTAATGGACGAGCAACAAAGAGCCAGCGACAAAGAGCCTCCTCACCAGACTGGAGACAACTTTTAAACGTTTTAGCATGCGTCATTGTTTTCACTTGATTCAAACCAGCCAGCCAGGTTTGCATTATGGGTAATGTGTCACACATAGTAATAGTCAGCTGTGGCATCAACACACCATCCACTATAGCTCCTGACAGGGCAATCTGATCTGAGGCCATTACCATAAGAGAAGAAAAATTTGACCCATTTTTACATCCAAGAACCCTTAAAGGCCAGGAGAGAAATAAGAAGTGACCAGAATCTAAACTGTTTTGGAGTGGGGTTTAGAGAGGGAGGGAAAGAGAATGAGAGAGATGGAGTGGTGTAAAGAGAACGGGGTTGAGAGAGATAGAGAGAGAGATGATTCTGTGGGGTTTAGAGAGAGTGAAGAGATGGAGTGGGGTTTAGAGAGAAAGGAAGAGGTGGACATCCCAACGTTCCGACCTTCCAGAAAATGTTTTCCGTGCATCAGCCCTTTTCTGAGCTAGGCCAAGACTGGAATGTACTCCAGGAGAGAGAGGGAAAGTGATCTGTCCTGCCCCGTAATGGCTTTACCACTTGGCCATTGGACTGGCTGGTGCAGAGGCCTGTCTGCTCCTAATAAGATGGCGATGTTGGTTCGATTCCCAGCCACACAAGCATCTGCCACTTCCGAAACAGCTTGAATTATTTCCCCTCTGTCTTAGTCTTTCTTTTTCCTCTCTTCATAATATGAATATGTGACTCAATGTCTCCCTCTGTCTTTTAACAATATTTATTGTCTTGGCTTTTTAGTGAATGTGGATGTGGATTCACGAGTATTTCAACTAGTGGACTTGAGATTATTTGAAATAGTATTTGAAATCCACATGTAGATATGACAAGATACTTGTTGAGGTCGAGGCTGTCCGCTCTTGCTGGACATGCAATGATTGTTATGATTTCTGTTGCCCAGACAGTAAGGCTGCGATTCAATTCATAGCGCAGTGCTTTTCCCCAAAGTTTGTGTATATCAAATTCACGGTAAACGCGCAAATGTGGGCTCAATCGGAAATTACCTTAAAATGTCAAGCATGGATTGGATTGAATCCCAGCCTAGTTTCTTTTTTAAACAGTGTTTTCTATACATATGATTGGTTGAAATATTATATTGTTTATTATATGATTGGTTGGATTATTATTTAGTTTAGTATATGATCGGTGGGATTATTGGACATGTGATGATTATGTTGTCTGTGCTCCAGATACATCCAGATGTGTTGCAGAGAAGAAGTACACTGAACAGCAGGCCAAGAAGGTCTTCCCTCAGGTGTTTGTACCTGTCTGCAACCCAGATGGAACGTACAGTGAGGTAAGAGAAAGTGCAATTATAGGAGCTAGATCAGCATTTCTCAATCCTCTCCTCAAGTACCCCCAGCCGTTTCAAGTATCTCTGACTTACATGATAAATTAGGGTTAAGTGCATTGCTCAAGGGAACATCAACATATTCTTCACCTAGTCAGCTCAGGGATTTGAACCAGCAACCTTTCAGTTACTGGTACACCATGCTTAACTGCTAGGCTATATATTCCAGAACTTAATCAGGTGTGTTAGTTCTCTATATCAAATATGTAGAATTACTGGTGGTACTTGAGGACAGGTTTGGGAAACACTGATACTGTAGATAGGATTTTATTTATTTGGTGTTTTTGACAAGGCCGTCAGTCGCCTTGTGCACTTAAAGGCTTTAGAAATACACTGAGAATACAACTTGAGTTACTGTAAAAAAATAGCTATATAAAACAAAACAGATTGGCAGTTCAAAGGTTCTAAAAAACAACCTCACATGTTTCTAGAACATACTGAACACACCTGTTTTACACTGGGTTGAGCAATTAACTATTTAGGTACGCTTGGAGTGTGACCTGCCATGCAAATCTTAACCAATCTCAATTAACAAACAATTTAAATAATTAACCAAACAATTAACTGCATGAGGTGATACTTATTGAAAGTTGTCTCATGTCAATCAAACAAGTCCCCAGGCCATGTGCGCTAATTCCTCAATTGGGTAGTTCTGCTGTCTATAAAGAAATGGACGGGCTATAGGTTGATTCTGCTGCTACAATTGGTTGTGTGCAGCTGTGCAGCATGCTCCGATCATTTGTGCTGCAAGGCAGCTGTCCCGAGTTAGTGGGCATGATTGAAATTCAAACCCAACCCTCAAATATCCCTGGAAATCAGCAACGTCATTATTTTCTAGAATCTTTGTTTTGGAAAATACTTAATGACCAAATTTATCCCACTACTTACATTTGTTAGTAAATTTTGCAACTAGAATTTATATTTATGACTACTACCGATGCCACAGTCCATTTATCTAGAGAAGTAGTTTTTTTTTAAATGTTCAGCCGCTCTTTAAATATGAATCAATACAAAACATAAACAACTTGCATACTTTAAGAGTACAAGGGCTCTAGTGACAGAGCCTTTCCTTCACTTCTGAAATGAATCTAAAATTCTTGCTGTAATGAAAAGTGATACAAATTAAATCTTTACACATACAGCCCAATTCGGATATTTTTCAATTAGTTGGTCTTTCGACCAATCAGATCAGAAAATCGGGCAAATTATCAGAATTGGGTTGCCTGTGTAAACACAGCTAGGGAGTCAGCTGCCAATACAGTTAAGTTTTGAAGGCCTTGAAATCATCCAGCACACAGTCAATAAACACATCTCTTTGCAGTTCCCCATATAGCCTCAAGAGGACAGCCCCCTGACAAGTCCTCCTGTAGTTCCCCTTTTGGTATAACGGCAACTGCGGGAGTGCCTCCACCGCACTCCCAGTACACTGCAGCCTGGGCACTGAGGGCAGCAGGTAACCCTTAAGAGTGGTGGGCCAGTAATCGAAAGTTCACTGGTTTGAATCCCCAAACCAACTAGGTGAAAAAAAATATGTCGATATGCCCTTCAGCAAGGCACTTAACCCTAATTGCGACCTGTAATTCGCTCTGGATAAGAGTCTGCTAGATGACTAAAATGTAAACTGGAACTGCTGTCCTCCTCAGCAGGAGCAGAACCACTTCCCCTTCTCAGAGGTCTTCCATGCTGGTCCTCCAAAGAATACAAACCAGTTGCCACCTGCCCACATCCTGTTGAACTATGGCTTGGTGCTGGTAGACGATGGCCTTGACATTGCTTGCTCTTGCAAAAACGTCTCAGTGTAAAGCCTTCTACAAAAAAAAAAAAAACTAGGGGTAACTATCCAACCACTGCCACCATACGTGACAAGGCTGGCCATCCCCTCAAAATAAATAGAGAATAAAAAAAGTGTTTTCGCAAGCTATAAAACATGCAAGATTGGCAGTAAAAAAAAAAAAAAATAGAACCTCACTTTTTAGAACATACTGAATATACCTGTATTATACTCTGGTTTGAGCAATTAACTAATTAGGTACACCTGGAATGTGACCTGCATCACTTGTTTGTATCAATAAACGGTCATACGAAAATGGCTCACCTTTTAGCCAGGTACATTTCTATGGCAAGGAATCCTTCAGAACTAACCTGCTGCGGGGCAGCTAACTCCACTTACCCTGAATGAAGTGACTGAACCACAAGTTGAGCACCAGTGATATCAGATTGTGATTTAATTGCGTCATCATCCCCTTAATTTGAGGAAGACGACAGATTTTTAATATTTAATACAAAATTTATCACATTACACATTTAGTAATGACAGAATGCATTTAACTTCACACACAGTAACAATTTTGTATTACTTAATGCAATTATTTTATTGATAGGAGTGGGGAAAAGGTGGTTGTGGTTGTCCACTGATAAGCACAACAAAGCACTTGCAAGACCTTTTCTTTCATTTTGATTTCGACACAAATTACAGAGAGTTGGGTAATCCATGTGATTCTATGTTTAGCGGAGATCTTCTTTGTCACAGTCTGCCATGAAATACTTATCTCTAGGCTTTCTGACATTGGTATCACTGGCTCTGCTCTTTCTTGGCTCATCTCCTACATTAGCGACAGAAAGTATTATATCACTATACAAGGGTTTAGATCTGCCACTGCTTCACTTACACAGGGTGTCCCTCAAGGTTCGGTTCTTGGCCCACTATTATTCATCATCTACATATATCCACTCGGTGATATCATACGCAGGCACGGACTTCAGTTCCATTGCTATGCTGATGATATTCAAATCTACCTCACCACCAGCTCTGATAGGTTATCTTTGCCTGACTCACTCACTGAATGTATCAGGGACATCAAGAAATGGATGTCCCTGAATTTCCTTAAACTGAATGATAAAAAAACTGAGATATTATTGATTGGTCCTGCTGCCTCAGCCAAAAGGATTGTCCTTTGATGTTGATGGAATCCACGTTAAGCCTTCGTCATTGATTCGTAACCTTGGTGTCTTATTCGATTCAACTCTATCTTTTGGCTCTCACATTTCTTCTCTTGTTAAAAACTCTTTTTCCATCTTCGTAATATTGCTCGTCTCCCGATCTTCTCTCACTTTAGCTGATGCTGAAACTCTAATTCATGCATTAATCACTTCACGCTTGGACTATTGCAATGCCTTACTTCTTGGTCTTCCCAAAAAACGTATTGCAAGATTACAGTATGTTCAAAACTCAGCAGCAAGAGTTCTCACCTCCACTAGGCGCTCTGCTCACATCACTCCTCTGCTTCATGACCTTCATTGGCTACCTGTGGCATCACGTATCCACTTTAAGGTATTGCTTCTAACTTTTAAAGCATTAAATGGTCTTGCTCCCCAATATCTCTCTGACTTACTCTATCCTTACCGCCCTGCTCGGTCCCTTAGATCAGCTGAACTTGGTTTGTTGACCGTCCCTCGTTTCGGTTGTCCACTGTAGGTGGGAGGTCATTTGGTGTTAATGCTCCTAAATTATGGAATTCACTACCTCTTACACTACGCAATACCTCATCCGTGAGTGCATTCAAGATCCAGTTGAAAACATATCTGTTTGACATGCATTTTGGGTAGTGTGTATCCTATGTGACTGCGATGTATGTGTGTGTGTTCTGAATGTATTGTAATGTGCAATGTAAAGCGACCTTGAGCTATGGAAAGGCGCTATATAAATAAAACTTATTCTTCTTCTTCTTCTTCTTCTTTGTATACATTTATGCGGCAAGGCAAAAAATTATCTAACGACGCACTTAGCTATTCTACAAGCGTTCTAAAGAAGGCGTTAGATTATGAGCATTTTCAAGTGCAGCGTTAATAACATTGGTCTTGGGAAACAGTTTGGAGATTTAACAAAGGTTCTAACAATGAATTTAGCCTTAAGATGCCTTTGGGAAACCAGCCCTGCTCTTAAAATGATACTTTGGGATTTTGGCAATGAGGTCTCTGTGTCCAGTATGAAGGAAGTTAGAGGTAGTTTCGCAAGCCAATGCTAACTAGAGTTAGCGCAATGAGATACCCATAGACTTCCAGTCATTGGTTAGCAATTGTGCTAGCACTAGTTATCAACTTCCTTCAAACTGCACTCAGAGACATAAAAATGTTATTCAAGAGTTCAACTGACTGGGGAAGTAGAAAGAGGGCCTCATTGCCAAAATCCCAAAGTATCCCTTTAAATAACTACACTTTAAAATACTCCAATGTCTCTAGTGAAGGAGCTTTTCCTTCAGCGTTATCTTGTCTATGTGACATGTTATCCTGTGCTGAGCTCTTATGCCATGCTGACTTGATTACAGGTGCAGTGTCATAGTTACACAGGCTACTGTTGGTGTGTCACGCCCAATGGCCGTCCTATCAGTGGCTCAGCCGTGGCCAATAAGAAGCCCCGATGCCAAGGTAGGTACAATCCTCCAAACCTGGATCCTTTTAATGATTCATTTGTGTTAGAGACCATCTAGTTGTTATTGTATCTGTATATTCTGTGTGTGCATGTCTGTGTACGTGTGTATTTGCATAGTTGTTAATGTGTTAACTTTCTGGCACTTTTTGGTTACAATGTTGTCGCAATGTTGTTGTTGTTGATTTGTTTAGTTGCTGATAGTGGAGAACCATATACAAATATTACAGTAATGATGTTTATTGTAATTTAGCTTTAGCACCATGTAGCTGAGTAACAATGACAGTGCTTGCTCAATCCACTTACGTAGGGAACCAACTTGACATTCTTTTTGATTATGAGACATATTTGTGTGGACCACCATGTAATGCCCTTCCCTATGGGAAAGTCAGGATCCAGCAGACCTTAGGCTCTGAGGGTTAAGTGTGCATCCCAAATGCCACTCTTTTCCCCATGGAGTACAGTTATTTTGACCAGGGCCCATAAGGGCTATTCAGTATAAAGGGAATAATGTGCCATTTAGGACGCAACCTAGGAGTCCGAGGATGTTGCTCAATTCATGGGCTACATGGTGTAAATAGGCCCAGCAGAAATCCTGCAGTGGAGTTGAGCAACAAAGTTAAACTGTACGGAATGTGAGCGTTCCTGGATAACAGAGTCTGCCAAACAATCAAATAACCAATGCCACATGTCCCTATATTTTCCCTCTTTGGAGCTCAATTGGAAGTCAGGGTGATTTGAGTTGTGAGGCAACTACAGAGATCTCAGGGTGTGGGTTTGGGTTTGCAGTCTGTGTTGGTGTCAAAGAATGAGGCCAATGATTGAAAGCATGGTGGATATAGGAGCCACTGGTTGATGTACTAGGACTCTTGGGTCGTGTTCATTAGGCACCAAATGAAAAAAACTGACTGAAACAGAGAGTGACTACCTGGACTTGTCCAATAAGAAACACTAACTGCTTTCCATTTTCAGGGTCAAAACATGAGAGAGCTAGCACAAGAGAACCCGGAAAAGCAGGTAAGTACTTAGTACGTTAGTACCTTGACAATAACATGATCAAACTGTTGTTTTGGGTATATTTTATGTGTGGCTATAGTGGGTGTGAATTCATCCGTGCCTAAGGGAGTGTGTGAGTGAGTGCATTTGTGTGCATGCACCTGTGTGTGTTTGAATCTGTAATATATGTTCATCATACAGGATGGTCACCTGTTATAGCTTGCCTTTCCAATATTTTTACAATTGAAAGAGTGCGAGAGAGCAGCCTCAGGGCTGGAATAAAAGGCAGCTTGTTACGCAGTAACTAGGCCAGAGAGAAGAGAGACTGTGTTTGGCTTGTATAAAGTTTACTCCCAGCAGCTAGACTAAAGGGCTTTTCACACCACTGAGCCAAACCAGGCCAAGCCAAACAAAACTGTATTGAGCTGGCCTGGTTACGCATCCACCATAGTTGCTGGAACCATAATGAAAAAGACAATGTGGAAAGAAATATCAAGCCAGTAAAGTTTGATTCGGGGTCGGCACAATATTGTGAAAAGGGTATAAGACGTCATTGCCATTTCTGCTTGTCTTTACCAGAAACCAGACAGAGAATGGTGAAGGGCCCTCAGAGTAGAAGAACTCACCAACTTAAATCATTTTCTTTCCTTTCAGCAGCAGTGGCCTCAGGAACAGCAGATACAAGAATCTTCTCAGTCCTCCCTAACATTTTACCTCCTTTATCCTCTAATTCTCTCTCTCTACCTCACAACTGAGTTTCATTTTAAGGGCATGATGATTTGAAATCCTGTGAATCCTGTGAAGGATGTTGTTAATTGGGGGGAGGTTTCCGATTGATTCCAGAACCCGGTGTTGTGATATTCTTCGCTGTGTGACGTTTATGTCTGTGCCTCTTTTCAGTAAACAGCTTAAACCCAGAGCATGTAGGTTGTTTGAACCCAGCCAAGTCATTACCCATACTGTAGGTCAACTGTTATTAGTGTCAAAGAAAATGCAATGCAGAGGCCAGAGAAAGAGAGTTAATCCCAAATGGCACCGTTTTCTCTATGTAGTGCACAACTTTTGACCAAAAGTAGTGCACTACATAAGGAATAGGATGCCATTTGGGACGCACACAGAGAGTGTAGTTCAGCTTGAATTGGTTAGATAAACAGGATGGTTAACACCAGAATAAACCATAGATTTGTGGTATCCCGACACTGAAAATAGATTTGATTGCGTCAATATTTTGATACGGCCAGAGATCCATCAATATCTACGCCTCCTTAGACGGCCTCATCAACTGTCGGTTATTAGAAACAAACATCAAAGTGGGAACCAGATATCTTTCATAATTAACACTGTCCACATTTATCATGTCCAATGCAGCTGTTTTTATTTCAAATAATTTCTGGGTAACAATTAAGTACCTTACTGTGATTGTTTTAGATTAAAAAGCTAAAAAAGAAACATAAATAGCTTATTAACAAAGAGCATTTTCTCAATCAAGAATTTAGCTAGGACTGTCTGGCAGTGGGGAGGAGAAAACTGAAAACTAGCTATTTGCAGAGAGGTTTGGATCTCTCTTTCTTATTGGTCAATTAACTACACTGAACAAAAATATAAATGCAATATGCAACAATTTCAAAGATTTTACTAGGTTACAGTTTATATAAGGAAATCAGTCAATTGAAATAAATTCATTAAGCCCTAATCTATGTTGGTCACATATACCTTTTAATAAAAGGTAGGGGCACGGATTAGAAAACCAGTCAGTTGCTGGTGCGACCACCATTTGTCTCATGCAGCACGACACATCATCTTCGCATAGAGTTGATTAGGCTGTTGACTGTGGAATGTTGTTCCACTCCTCTTCAATGGCTGTGCAATGTTGCTGGATATTGGCGGGAACTGGAACACGCTGTCGGACACGTCGATCTAGAGCATCTCAAACCTGCTCAATAGGTGACATGTCTGGTGAGTATGCAGGCCATGGAAAAACTGGGAGATTTTCAGCTTCCAGGAATTGTGTACAGATCCTTACGACATGGGGCCGTGCATTATCATGCTGAAACATGAGGTGATGGCGGCAGATGAATGGCACGACAATGGCCCTCAGGATCTCATCATGTTATCTCTGTGCATTCAAATTGCAACTGAAAAAATGCAATTTTGTTCATTGTCCGTAGCTTATAACTGCTCATGCCATAAAACCACCACCACCATGGGGCACTCTGTTCACAACGTTGACATCAGCAAACCGCCGTCCCAAACAACACCACACACGTGGTCTGTGGTTGTGAGGCCAGTTGGACGTACTGCCAAATTCTTTAAAATGACGTTGGAGGTGGCTTATGGTAGAGAAAATAATATTAAATTATCTGGCAACAGCTTGGTGGACATTCCTGCAGTCAGCATGCCAATTGTACTCTCCCTCCAAACTTGAGATATCCGTGGCATTGTGTTTTGTGACAAAATTGCAAATTTTAGAGTGGCCTTTTATGGTCCCCAGCACAAGGTGCACCTGTGTAATGATACTGCTGTTTAATCAGCTTCTTGATATTCCACACCTGTCAGGTGGATGGATTATCTTGGCAAATGAGAAATGCTCACTAACAGGGATGTAAACACATTTGTGCACAACCTGTGAGAGAAATACACTTTTGTGCATATGGAAAATGACTTGGATCTTTTATTTCAGCTCATGACTTGAATCTCTAGCCACTTTATACATAGGAATTGGATGTAACAAATGTATCACTAGCCACTTTAAACAATTTTGTATATAATGTTTACGTATCCGACATACTCATATCAAATGTATACACTGTACTCTAAACCATCTACTGTATCTTGCCTATGCCGTTCGGTCATCGACCCAAATCTCTAGCCACTTTAATAATTATAATTGGATGAAATAATGTATCACTAGCCACTTTAAACTTTAAACAATGCCATAGCCACTTTAATAATTATAATTGGATGAAATAATGTATCACTAGCCACTTTAAACAATGCCATTTATATAATGTTTACATATCCTACATTACTCATCTCATATATATGTGTATATACTGTACTCCATACCATCTACTGCATCTATACCATCTACTGCATCTACATCATATATTTATATGTACATACTCGTATTCATTCCTTTACTCTTGTGTGTATAAGGTAGTTGTTGTGAATTTGTTAGATTACTTGTTAGATACTACTGCATGGTCGGAACTAGAAGCACAAGCATTTCGCTACACTCGCATTAACATCTGCTAACCATGTGTATGTGACAAATAAAATTTGATTTGATTTGATTTGATTTGATGAAACACTTTACATGTTGCGTTTATATTTTTGTTCAGTATAAAACACAGAAACATCTAG
Source organism: Brachymystax lenok tsinlingensis (assembly GCA_030435695.1). Taxonomy (NCBI): domain Eukaryota; kingdom Metazoa; phylum Chordata; class Actinopteri; order Salmoniformes; family Salmonidae; genus Brachymystax; species Brachymystax lenok. The sequence continues at coordinate 27,164,349 of CM059805.1, forward strand.
TTTTTGACTGCATTGGGCCTTTCATACACATTCTGAAATAATTGGTCACTGAAGACAGTAACTAATGCATTGTAACAACAAATGGCATGTGATTTCCAACTGCACATGAAAAAAGGAATTACAACCATAAAAACGCTACAAAATAATGTTCATTAGAGGTTTACGTTATATCCAAGTCATAAATTTGACTTCCTTTTTGGAATCTCATTTCCTGTGTAGTGCTATGACTTCCTGTGCATTTCTGAATTAATTTGTAACTGAAGACTGACAGGGTTCAAGTGAATTCAATCCCAAAAGCTTTATTATCCATTAAATTAACATATGATGGAACATTCTTCAATCTCTATAGTTCCCGTAAGCTTGTCCATACTGTGGTTGAGCCCTCTGTGACCTACTGTGAGGTTACCCACACCTGCGGCTCTGCGCTTTACACTAACGAGACAGAACCCAACTAGCCCCCTTTCCCAGTCCTCCCTTCCCACCTCCCTTCCACCCCCCCTAAAAATCAAACAAACAAACAGAGCCTAAATGAACACCAAGCCCAAGCCCAACCCTAAACCTCTTGTTAATTGATTCATCTGGAACATGTGTGTGCCTGGATGTTGCATATTTCTCTGGTTGGGCCTTGCACGCCTTCTCCTCTCCTTTCTCCTGTTCTTCAGCTTGTGGTACACACATGCATGTACGCACATGCACGCACGCACATGCACGCATGCCCATTCCTCACATCCAGATCCACAGAGGGATGGAGAAGTGTATACCACAGAGTAGTGTCAGCCTTTAGCAACGTTCATATCCCTTCTCATTAACTTTGGGATAGGTCCTCAATAAGTGTACTGTATGTAGGGCTGCACCCTAGCTTGAGATTTACTGTATACATATTTAACTTATACTTTCCCACACATTTTCCATTGATGAAAGGGGATGGTGTGGGTGTCTAAAGCTAGGTATTGGTTTTATGTGTCTTTGAATAATTTTTTTAACACTTTTTAGTGATGATGATGATGAGTATTATGAAAGCTCTGCAATCTTGATGTCCAACTATGACCACTATATGTACTGTACAACCACTGACACCATGAGTGCACCTCTTCTCCTCTATCACCCCTCTCACTCTTTCAATCCTCTAGTCTCTCTCTCTCTCTACCTCTCTTGGCCGGGCAATGTGCAAATCTGTAATGGTTGATTTAGTGTTGTAAAAATCTAGCGTACATCTCAATTGTAGTTTCCTTGCAAATCTTTTCCATTCTAAACGCAGATGAGTCACCCGGCCAAGTGGGGGAGCAGAATTCCCCGACAGACGAGGAAGGTGAGCTCTTCTTCTTCCTCTCTGGGCCCTGTTCGATTAGTTCAGAAATGCATCCTTCCTTCCTTACCTTCAAGTAAACACAAATATGAATTGGTTGGGCACTTTAAATAATGCCACTTAAATAATGTTTACATATCTTACATTACTCATATCACATGTATATACTGTCTTTTATAGTATCGACTGCACCTTGCCTATGCTGCTTGGCCATCGCTCATCCATATACTTACATGCACATATTCTCATTCACCCCTTTAGATTTGTGTGTATTAGGTAGTTGTTGGGGAATTGTTAGATCACTTGTTAGAAATTACTGCACTGTCGGAACTAGAAGCACAAACATTTCGCTATACTCGCATAAACATCTGCTAACCATGTGTAGGTGACCATTAAAATTTGATTTGATTTGGTAAAAGTAAACATTTGTAACATTGTTTTCACCTCAACAATACAAGAAAGGACATTTCTTCAGTACTAGAAAAGGGTCAGGATAATTTCAGTAAACTCCTGTGATGGATGATGTGTTAATGTGTGTTTGATTGAATATCCTTTCATCAATTCTGTAATCTTCTTTCAGACATCATTTCTCAGTACCCCACCCTCTGGACAGAGCAGGTCCGCAGCCGGCAGAACAACAGGACCAGAACACAATGTGAGTTCAAGAGGCATTTCTACCTATCCAATGACTGTTTTTTAGATTGCATTGTGAACTGAATTGATGAAGCTCTTGCAGCCTTTAGTTTATTTGAAAAATAGCAAGAGAGTTTTGTGAGAATATCTTAGTAGAAGAAAGACTTTCAGTATGATTAAGTATTTTATGAGAGTATTGAATGGGATAAACTAATCTATATGATATTAGTATATGGGATGAGTATCCTGCATTCACAATTGATGATGGTTTTGAGCTCTGTCTCTGTCTTATTTCTTATGCCATGTGCCTGTAATTGTCAGCACATTGCAGTATCCTCTCCATTCCCCTGGTTCAATCTATCCTCTAACACACAGATTGATCTCATTGCATGGATCAATGGTGTTTTATTTATTCCTTATTTATTTATCTACTCATTTGGGGAAAATTACTGCTTGCTGTATGAAACAATGTTATTTTTGATGTCTATGTCGTGATACGTGTGTGTGTGAATCACTCACTCTTTATTTTCGACCAATGAAAATGTTGCAAACGCAGTGTTGATGGTTTTGATTACACAATTAACTCCCATGTGCTCTTTGTGGGGTATTGGATGTCTATCTATTAAAAAAAATATATATCAAAAGAGAGACACACAGAGAGCACAGAGAGAAAAATAGTAAAGAGAGACAGAGGAAGAGAGAGTTAAGAGAGCAAAGGAGGTATTTAGGGTCTTTTGTGTGGCTAAAGCTCTTGTAAAATGAAAACAAACAAAGACAAAGGGGATATGCATTATCCTACTGTTGATTCCGAGCCCAGAGGGAAGCCACAAAGAAGAAGTAGAGGAAAGAAAGAAGAAGTGTTGAATGGCCCAGAGGAGCTCTTTAAAAAAATGTGTTGGCATAGAAGTTTAATGATTTAAAGCTTTGCTGGAGAGCTGTGTGGCATAGGGAAAAGTCGGTTACAGGGAGTGATCTGATTGATTTCTGGTGGGACTCTTGGAGAGATATCTTTCTTCGGTGGAGCCAAAGTAAGTCCCTACTACGGTGTTTGGGAATGTTAAGGAAAAATATGCGTACATAAATGCTAGTTGCTTTAGATACAGTAGATGTAGCATTTTTGTCTCTGGGAAAATGTGTGTGTGTGTGTATAAATATTTACTTAACTTGAACACAGGGACCTCTGTTCAGTCATTAGCCCTTTAATGCCAGTAAACATTGCAGTGGGGGGCTGATAAAGCAGTCTGCACATACTGTCTCTGAACACTCCTCCTCCTCCATTGCTTCTTTTCCTCTACTCTTTTTTAAAATCAAAATCAAATCAAATTGTATTGGTCACATACACATATTTTGCAGATGTTATCTTAGGTGTAGCAAAATGCTTATATTCCCAGCGCCAAGAGTGCAGTAATACCTAACAATACAAAACAATACACGTAAATTCCAAAAATGTAGAAATATTAGATGAGCCTGGAGAGCCTTTCGGTTCCAGACGCTGCCATTGCAGTACTAGGTGGTGATACAGCCTGACAGGATGCTCTCAATGGTGCATTTGTAGAAGTTTGTGAGGGCCTAAGGTGCCAAGACGAATTTATTCAGCTTCCTGAGGTTGAAGAGGCGCTGTTGCGCCTTCTTCACCACACTGTCTGTGTGGATGGACCATTTCTGGTTGTCAGTAATGTGCACGCTGAGGAACTTGAAGCTTTTCACCCCATCCACTGAGGCCTTGTTGATGTGGATGGGGGTGTGCTGTCTCTCTGCTGTCTCCTGAAGACCAGGTTCAGCTCCTTTGTTTTGTTGACGTTTATTTTCTTGGCACCACTCTGACAGGGCCCTCACCTCCTCCCTTTAGGCTGTCTCATCCTTGTTGGTAAATCAGGCTTACCACTGTTGTCGTCTGCAGACTTGATGATTGTGTTGGAGACATGCGTGGCCAAGCAGTCATGGGTGAACTGGCAGTTCAGGAGGGGGCTGAGCACGCACCCTTGTGGGGCCCCCCGTGTTGAGGATCAGCATAGCGGAGGTGGTGTTGCCTCCCTTCACCACCTGGGGTCAACCTGTCAGGAAGTCCAGGACCCAGTAGCACAGGGGTTCCGACCCAGGGCCCCAAGCTTAGTGATGAGCTTGGAGGACACCATGGTGTTGAAGGCTGAGCTGTAGTCGATGAACAGCATTCTTACATAGGCATTCCTCTAGTCCAGATGGGATAGGGCAGTGTGCAAGGTAGAGACCTTACCCGACAACCTAGACCCACTACAATTTGCAAAGCTCCCCAACAGATCCACGGATGATGAAATCACCATCGCACTGCACACTGCCCTATCCCATCTGATCCTTATCCTTAACTAGCTTCTCAAAGCACTTCTTGATGACAGAAGTGTGTGCTACGGGGCGAATTGACCTCAAAACTTTAACCAGAGATATTTTTTTTTGAATACTGTAAAACTATTTCCTAAAATTTTTGTCTAGAAGACAACGTTAATTTGCTTTGACTCTAGTGTTCCATTTGTACATGTGCATTTCAGGGACACAACAAAAAAAATTACCAAGCCAAGCATCACACAGTTCTGCTCACTAAATTCCCTTTCCCCTCCATGTCTCTCTACTCACTCAATTGCGTTCCGACTGCTCCCTCTACACACACGTGCTGTGTACGCCTACAGAAATAAATGCCTATAAAAACATATCTAACTGATATCTAACTGAAACACAAGCTACATTCCTTGCCAAATGATGACAATTTTATCACAAATTCTAAGTGGACTGGTTGTCTGAAGTATGGATATATGTGTTTCCAACAATGGGCTGTAGATTTGGAATATTTGTCATTAGTCGTTTGGGGTACTGGTACTAGTTGTAATAGTTACCACAGCCACAAAGTCAGAATTGGCTATATCGTAAAAATGCATGACAACAAATATGTGCTTTTTGATCTTAATTTAAGGTTAGGCATAAGGCTAACAGTGTGGTTAGGGTTAGGTTTAAAAAAATCTGATTTTAAGAAGCAAACTTGTAGAAACAGGCAGGGTTTATGACTTTGTGGTTGTGGTAACTAATGTTAGTGACGACCCTACGAACTGCTAGCGGCATTTAGAATTGGTTAGCCTAAACTATTACCCCCCTAAACATAGACAGGTTCCACACTGAAAATATGGAAGATTTTTTTTTTGATGATGAAGACAAAGCGTATTTTCATCAGAATCATTAAGCCTAGGCCTACTCCCCAAACATATGTCTTGGCCATAATTCATCCCCATGCAGTGTTCAATGTAGAAGGAACAGGCATAATACACTCAATCTGCATATCAAAAAGAAGACTTTCATTTGATTTTGGTTTGTAACCCTTGCCAAATTGAGCCTTTTTCACATTTTCACTCTGAGTAACTGTTCCAGACACGAGATACGAATGGCTTTGCACTATTCTGTTCTATTTTATTTTGTTATATTACATCATGTTTTCTTACTATAAAATAAGGGTCTTTACTCTGATAAGGGCTCCTGAAATAAGGGGTATTGTCTGCAAAATGAACAAAACAAGGCTATAACATTGCACAGCGATAGGCTTCTACAAGTAAATGCCACACTGCTTTGAAGATTGTGTTCCACAGTCTTAACCAGTTGATAATACAGTTTTCAATAAATACATCTTAAATGGCACTTGTTTTTTTTTTTATTGACTGAATATATATATGGAGCAATTTAGCAATTAGTATTCGTTGTCTATAATGGTTATGATAAATTAGGCATTGTTGCTCACTGTTGGCATATTGATAAATGTGCACATTTTCTAAAATAGCTTTCTTTAATAGTTTAAAAAGAAATTGAGTACTCGAGTACTAAAAAAAAAAGCATGCAAGTACTAGAACAGTAAAAAAAGGTATGCCCGTCCCTAAAAGAGTGGTGGACATCTTGAAGCAAGTGGGGACAACAGACTAGGATAGGGAGAAATTAAATATATCCGTAAACAGTCCAGCCAGCAGGTCTGCGCATGCTCTGAGGATGCGGTCTGGGCCTGCATCTTTGCCAGGTTTAACACGTCTTTTGGTTTTGGGTAAGTTCTTATCATAACAGTGGGAACAACATCCTCTATGCACTTCCTGATGATCTCATCCACCGAGTCAGTATATACGTCAATGTTATTCTCAGTGGCAACCCAGAACATATCCCAGTCCGTGTGATCAGGAGGGCGGGGGGGGCCTTGTAGCTATCCCGGAAGGGGGGAGTAGCAATGGTCAATCATTTTTAAGGAGCGAGTAGCGCAGGCCATGTGTTGGAAAAACTTTGGTAGTGGTTCTTCAGATTTGCTTTATTAAAGTCCCCAGCTACAATAAATGCGACCTCAAGATATGCAGTTTCCAGTTGGCAAAAAGTCCAATGTGCACAAAGTCCGTCGCGGTGTCTGCTTGATGATGAACAAAAAGAATTATCTTGGGAGGTAATGTGGTCGGCATTTGATAGTGAGGTATTCCAGATCGATTGAACAAAAGGACTTGAGTTCCTGTATGTTACCACAATCACACCATGAATAGTTAATCATGATACACCTCTGCCTTTCTTCTTTCTGGAGTGGACGGTGTAGTATATCCATCGAGAGCTATGATTCCGTGAAACAGAGTACGTTACAGTCCCTGATGCCTCTCTGGAAGGAGATCCTCGCCCTGAGCTCGTCTACTTTATTGTCCTACATTATTGTCCATTTCCACTCCATATTCCTCTTCTCTGTCGGCGGTGGTGGAAATGCCTCGGGGGGGTACAAATAAAGGATCCAATTCAGATAGTCAAAATTTCGGTTGAAATGCTGGTGAGTGACCGCTGATCTAATATCCAAAAGTTATTTTCGGCCGTAGGTAATAATGTAAGAAATAACAACAATACAAAACAAAATACTGCAAAGTTGACAGGGAGACCATGTCTGTCGGCACACTTTTTATTTACCTCTGCTACCTTCTGGTTCCTCCTCTATGGGCGTCTAAGGTCTGATGCTGCTGTTAGGGAGAAAAGAAGGTATGTCAAGAGAAAATAAACCATGCGTTTGTTTTATAAGTCCAAACTTCAGTTATGTCCGGTCAGGGCTTAAATACAACACTGGTGTGTTTAAATGAATCTTCTCCAGGTGTACTGTGTGTGGGTGTGTATATACCAAGGTGGACCATCTTTACTGCGCTGACTTGAGATGTGCTGATCTGTTCTCTCTGCTCATCCTCTTACCCCTAACCCCTCAGCCTCGTCATGTGACCAGGAGCAGCAGTCGGCCCAGGAGGAAGCGCGGCAGCACAAGAACGAGGCAGTGTTCGTGCCCGACTGTGCCCAAGGGGGCCTCTACAAGCCTGTCCAGTGTCACCCGTCCACCGGGTACTGCTGGTGCGTGCTGGTGGACACAGGGCGGCCCATTCCTGGCACCTCCACCAGGTGAGAGACTGGCACTGCCCACACTGGCACTGCCCACCTTGACAGTACAGCTACAATACACCTGACAGGGGGCTGGAGCTGGAAGTTTTCAACCTGTATTACAGTAGGCTACCGGTATATCGTCTTATTGGGTACCCTGCTTTGTGTCCTGCTTTGTATAGTGTACGTCCTGAAGCTTCCAAGTGTACAGATGCAACTACATACCAACGCACATGCAGGTACATACAGAATGCCCTCACATGCACATTTCCTATAGAGTCCAATCACACATTAAACTGAGTGCCAGTCACCAGTAGCTAAGCAGTCCATCATGGGCTCTGCTGTGTGTGTGATTGAGCGGTTGGTGAGGCTGAGTGTGGGGGTCAGGGGTCGGCGAGGCTGGCAGACAAGGGGCATGCGTGCGGGTACAGTTTTAATGAGCGGGGGGAATGATGCAGAGCTGGGTATCGGATTAACAAGGCCCCAGGCAGGGCGCCAGACAGCGCATTAGTCTGTTCTTGGCCAGGACGCATGGCACAGCAGTGGCAATCGGGGCTCCGCTCTCTCGCGTTTTCCAAGGGAGGGCATGAAAGACGTCCCTGTGTCCCACGCTCTCTGTTTCCCTGTTTCTCTCTCTCTCACACACAATTTCCTTTCTCATTCACTCTTTTTCCCCCATCTCTCTATCACTGTTCCTCTTTCACTCTCTCACTACTCTCTCACTGCTCTCTCACTCTCTCTCTCTCTCTCTCTCTCTCTCTCTCTCTCTCTCTCTCTCTCTCTCACACACTATCCCTCCACTATCCCTTTCGGTTTTGGGAGCAGCTTCTCACCCTCTCTCCAAGTTGCAGAGAAAGTATTTAGACACAGTAATATTTCTAGATTAAGTGGGACTTTAAACTGCTGACATTTGATTGCATGGGGGGGATAAATTATAACATTGTTAATTTAACCATAAGAGTGAACTGGACAACATTAATAGTTCTTTGCATTGTGTATCACAGATATGAGCAACCAAAGTGTGATGGCAACGCCAGAGCCCATCCCACCAAACCGAAGGACCATTACAGAAGCAGACATCTTCAAGGTGGGTCTGGATGGATGAAGTCTACATGGTCTCTTTCCTCTTTCCTATCCGGAACTCATTGTGGAATCTTAATCCTAACCATTAAAAGTGTCTCTGACCCTAACTATGCTATGTGACATATAACTAATATATCGCCATATAGTGACATATACAGTGCCTTGAAAAATATTTCAGACCCCTTTGATTTCTTCATATTTTATTGTGTTAGGAAATAAGTTCAAACTAGATATGAATGTCATTTTTTTGTCAACAATCTACACGAAATACTCTGTGAAAGTGGAAGAAGATTAATAGAAATTAAATAACAAAAATATAGTTGTATTCAGCTCCCTGAGTCAATAGATGTTAGAAACAGCTTTGGCATTGATTACAGCTGTGAGTCTTCTTAGGTGTCTATAAGAGCTTTGAACAACTGGATTGTGTACTGGATCCCATCACAGTCATTGAATGTTTTAAAATCACCAATTGCCTCATGGTAACATCCCCTAAGCAGTTTAATTCCTGTCCTGCAGCTCAGTTCAGAAGGAACACTGTATCTTTGATGTGTCTAGGATGGCTGTATCTTTGATGTGTCTGGTTGATTTAACACTTGTGTGGTGTTCATGTTTTTGTTATTCACCCAATGTTCGCGGGTCTGATGGACCCACAACATTATTGGGTTTATAAAACAATACAGCCGTAACAATTTACATAAAAATACTTAATACTTAGATGCTTGCTTATATAAATTACAAGCAATATAGACAACATACATGGTTCGTATTTGCTATTTACCTCATCTAGATCACATGTATCAATAAAAGTGCTATTAGTAAAAACAAAAATCATGACATGGGTGGAATAAATCATGTTTATCTTGAACAAATGTAAATGAAACAAGGTTTTCATCACTATTAATGTTTATTGCTTTGAACTGAACAAATTGGAAGGACAAATTTTACATACAGTATTTTATGGAAATGATAAATGAGCCCCGTTGAACACAAATTAAGGCTGGTCTACACACCACATGAGGGACAGAGTTCTACTGTGTGCAAACGTATTTCTTGCACTTGATGCATGTGTACTGTGTCTTCCTGTCCTTCATGGGCCCACACACATTGCAGCACTTCTTGTTGCTACCGGCTGCAATCTAGAATGGAATTTTTTCAGGAATTTTATTAACATCTCACTCACTCACATATATAGTTACAGCAGGCCAAGGTAGCAGAGTCAGACACACACACACACACATGCAACAACATTGCTCACACTTACTTCCGGTATTGTTTGTTCTGTGTCGGTCGGGCGGATGTGGCACCAGCATCCTCTTCCTGAATCCTCCTCACGATGGCTGCAAAAGCTGGGGTCCTTGGGATTTGTTGCCTCCTCTGGATTTGAGGCCTTACCAATACCTTGTCCAGCTCCTCCAGAAAGAGCCATCTCCTCTGGAGCTTCCCTCTGTTCCAATATGGGTTAAACGCCATCCAGATGACAAACGTGCTGTACGCAGAGATGTCCAAGATGGTGAAGAATATCACAAGTGGCCAGCGTAGGGTTCTTCTTTTGCAGCTGTAGCCAGTCACCAGCTTGTCTAAATTGTCCACCCCTCCTTTTGTGGCATTGTAACCCATTATGACTTCTGGTTTTTTATGTTCCCGGCCACAGATTCTCCCATCCCTATGCAGCGTACTCATGAGTATCACATTTTTGCCTTTCTTTGGCACGTAGGACACTAGGGACATGTCGGCCGTGAACACAAACTTAGAGGAATTGATAGGCCTGCTCCGTGTATTCAACAGCTGAGGAGGGAGCTCTGGCTTGTTTTTTTCGTACTGTTCCTGCCATCGTCAGCTTCCTCTTGAAGAGCTGCAGTCCCAGCTTGTGCGAAGTAAAAAAGTGTAATGTATTGTCATACAAATAATGTATTGTAATAACATTGTGCAGGTTCACACACTACAAGGGTAAAGAGTGCACACAGCAAACCTTTTTGTTTCATATTTACTTATTTTCACCTAAACACACACACTTTTCCACACTTTTATTACCCTCGGGTGCAGTGGACCCGAACATCACATATGTAATGTAAATGTGTAGAGGGGTGCACAGTGTGCACTCAATTAAAATGTGTTCTTGTACATGTTCCTCACAGAAAATGAGCCAAGGCCAATGAGTCTCAGGTTGAAACAAAAATAAATAAATAATTTTTATTTTAGTAAACATTGAAAATGAGTCCCATAGACCCAAAGAACCGACAGCAAAATTATTAACTTGGCCATGCTTAAAGAGATATTCAATGTCTGATTTGCTATTGTTACCAATCTACCAATCACTGCACTTCTTTATGAGGCTTTAGAATCTGTAGTTGAAAAAAAAATAAAGATGGCGCCGGAAGAAATGGCAGCCGTTTTACTGTCGCCTAACCAATTGTGCTATTATGTGGGGTTTTTTCACGTTATTTGTAACTTATTTTGTACATAATGTTTCTGCAACCGTATCTTACGGCAGAAAAGAGCTTCAGGATATCAGGACAAGAAATCTTGCTATGCCCTGCAATGAACCATCAAACAGGCAAAGCGTCAATACAGGGCTAAGATTGAATCATACTACATCGGCTCTGATGCTCGTCTTATGTGGCAGGGCTTGCAAACTATTACAGACAACAAAGCGAAGCACAGCCGAGAGCTGCCCAGTGACACGAGCCAACCAGACGAGCTAAATCACTTCTATGCTCGCTTCGAGGCAAGCAACACTGAGGCATGCATGAGCGCATCAGCTGTTCCAGACGACTGGGTGATCACGCTCTCCGTAGCCGACGTGAGTAAGACCTTTAAACAAGTCAACATACACAAGGCTGCGGAGACAGACGGATTACCAGGACGTGTGCTCCGGGCATGTGCTGACCAACTGGCAGGTGTCTTCACTGACATTTTCAACATGTCCCTGATTGAGTCTGTAATACCAACATGCTTGAAGCAGACCACCATAGTCCCTGTGCCCAAGAACACAAAAACAACCTGCCTAAACGACTACAGACCCGTAGCACTCACGTCCATAGCCATGAAGTGCTTTGAAAGGTTGGTAATGGCTCACATCAACAACATTATCCCAGAAACCCTAGACCCCCTCCAATTTGCATACCGCCCAAACAGATCAACAGACGATGCAATCTCTATTGCACTCCACTCTGCCCTTTCCCACCTGGACAAAAGGAACACTTATGTGAGAATGCTATTCATTGACTACAGCTCAGCGTTCAACACCATAGTACCCTCAAAGCTCCTCACTAAGCTAGGGATCCTGGGACTAAACACCTCCTTCTGCAACTGGATCCTGGACTTCCTGGACGGGCCGCCCCCAGGTGGTGAGGGTAGGTAGCAACACATCTGCCACGCTGATCCTCAACACTGGAGCTCCCCAGGGGTGCGTGCTCAGTCCCCTCTTGTACTCCCTGTTCACCAATGACTGCATGGCGAGGCACGACTCCAACACCATCATTAAGTTTGCAGACAACACAACAGTGGTAAGCCTGATCACCGACAATGACGAGACAGCCTACAGGGAGGAGGTCAGAGACCTGGCCTTGTGGTGCCAGGACAACAACCTCTCCCACCATGTAACCAAGACTAAGGAGATGATTGTGGACTACAGGAAAAGGAGGACCGAACATGGCCCCATTCTCATCGATGGGGCTGCAGTGGAGCAGGTTGAGAGCTTCAAGTTCCTTGGTGTCCACATCAACAACAAGCTAGAATGGTCCAAACACACCAAGACAGTCGTGAAGAGGGCACGACAAAGCCTATTCCACCTCAGGAGACTAAAAAGATTTGGCATAGGTCCTGAGATCCTCAAAAGGTTCTACAGCTGCAACATCGAGAGCATCCTGACTGGTTGCATCACTGCCTGGTACGGCAATTGCTCCGCCTCTGACCGCAAGGCACTACAGAGGGTAGTGCGTATTGCTCAGTACATCACTGGGGCTAAGCTGCCTGCCATCCAGGACCTCTACACCAGGCGGTGTCAGAGGAAGGCCCTAAAAATTGTCAAAGACCCCAGCCACTACTGCATGGCAAGTGTCTAGGACAAAAAGGCTTCTCAACAGTTTTTACCCCCAAGCCATAAGACTCCTGAACAGGTAATCAAATGGCTATCTGGACTTTTTGCATTGTGCCCCCCGCCCACCCCCCAGCTGCTGCTACTTTCTGTTCATCATATATGCATAGTCACTTTAACTATACTTTCATGTACATACTACCTCAATTAGACCGACCAACCAGTGCTCCCGCACATTGGCTAACCGGGCTATCTATCTGCATTGTGTCCCACCACCCGCTACCCCCTTTTTTACGCTACTGCTACTCTCTGTTCATCATATATGCATAGTCACTTTAACCATAGCTACATGTACATACTACCTCAATCAGCCTGACTAATCGGTGTCTGTATGTAGCCTCGCTACTTTTATAGCCTTGCTACTGTACATAGCCTCGCTACTGTATATACTGTTGTTTTTATTTCTTTACTTACCTATTGTTCACCTAATACCTTTTTTCCACTATTGGTTAGAGCATGTAAGTAAGCATTTCCCTGTAAGGTCTACACCTGTTGTATTCGGCGCACATAACAAATACATTTTGATATGATATGAATTTGTGCTTGAAATTCAATACTTGGCTGAGGGATCTTACAGATGCTCTATCTATGGGGGACAGAGGAAGGGTTAGTCATTCAAAAATCACGTGAACCCCTATTATTTCACACAGAGTGAGGCCAACTTATTATGTGATTCGTAAGCCAAATTTTATTCTGGAACTAATTTAGGCTTGCATAAACAAAGGGGCTGAATACTTATGGAATTACTATATTTTAGTTTAAAAAAATTTATCCACCTTGACCTATTTTGTGTAGATTTCTTTTACAAAAAAATTGCCATTAAACCATTTGAATCACACTTTGAAACACAATAAAATGTGAAGAAATCCAAGAGGTCTGAATACTTTTGCAAGGCACTGTAAATAAAATGTCACTCTAAGTGAAATATAATGATTATGTCACTATAAGGTTTAAAGTTGATCACTAGCTAGGTTTCCATACAATTGGTGACAGATTTTCATGCAAATATTCTAAAGACCACAATAAATGATATGTGCATTTTTCCCACCAGAAGCATGTTTCCATCAAACTGGCTGATAAAAAGTTGTGTGATAAAGTAATGCACATGAAAGCCCTTTTGCGCTTAATCTCCTGTGTACCGAATAAAAAACAGAAGTTTAATATGTTTCCATCCCATTTTTCTCTACTGATGGAATTTTGCATGAAGCTTATCACTGTGCACTAAACCACCATAACTTCATCATCAAAAGTTCATCATAACTTATTTCATCTGCCTTTAAATGCTTTTCCACATCGTGGGTGTGGTAGAACGTAATATATCATCTCGTGAGTCCAAGTTTACTTCGACATGATGCGTTTCAACAGCAATTATCACTATCTATTTCACCAACAAAAAAAGTATCGTAACTTGTCTAGAGTATTTTGTTTTGCCGACAATTGGGAAATTTTACCGCCAAAATTGCTGTTTTTTTGCATTAGGTAATGGATCTGCATGAAAGGGTTGGATGGAAACCTGTTTACTATAAGTAACATGTGAGTAATATAAGAAATATTTCAGTTTAGGTGACATATTACTACGTAATGGTTAAATATGACTATTTTGACATTCTAATGAGACCATGTTGGTTTCACTGCAGTTTACCCTGTCTGCTGATCCCAACACAAGGGGCAAAAACACAGTGCCTGTGTGTGTCTTTGTTGACATCATTAGTGTTTATCCATGAAATGCTTGACGCAGGCTGGCTTGATATTTCCCACAACCCCTCACATTGTGTGTGTGTTTGTGTGTGATAGAGAGAGGAGACCGATGCTAATTAGTGAGGTATGTAATCAGGGACTGACAGGGAGAGATGTGAAATAGGCCGATGACAGGAATCGCCAGTTGAGGATGGAAGAGAAACCGCATGTGTGAGAGAGGGAAAGATAATGAAGAACAGGAAGTATGTGGGATACCATGGATAGTTAGTGGAAGATGGATGGACAACAGGGATAGATAGGTGTGAGCATGGGAAATCCCAAGAGGGAATGCTATTCAGTAAAGATTTTTTTGAAGTTAAAGTATCTGCTGTGAAAATATTCAGTGCCTCCCATATCAAATTGTTACCAAAAGTAAGATGAGTTGGCTACAGGAAAATATTGTTGATACTTGACAGAAAATTACAAAAATGAGATACTGGATGACTTACTCTGTAAGTAGTCTTTGGACAAGGAGAGACAGCAATCCATGCTTTGGTTTTGTCACCTTTAGCTTCCGTCACCTTCAGCATTTTAGTCCAAAAACCAAAGTTAGCATTTGATGAGACCACCAGGTAAACAAAACCAAACCATGGATTGCTGTCTCTTCTTGTCTAAAGACTGCTTACCTTGAAGGAAAACCATATGAAATGTTTTGAATTTGGGTGAACTATCCCTTTAATTCATCTGTAAACCCAGCCCCTAATGGAATGACAGCCGTTTTAATAGTATGTAAGACTCAGACCGAGGGAGCTTGGTCAGTAGTGTGTTTAGCGTTGGGCAGCTTTAGGTAAACAATGAAGCAGGAAAAATGGCATAATCTGCTGGTCTGGTTTAATAAGGCGCTTTTAGGAAAGCCGATTGACACTGCTTTCACAACTGTGTTAAAAGGCGTCTGCCTTGAAAACAGCTTTCATTCTTATTCACACTCCAGGCAGCACGCAGAAACAAATGAACATTAATAAATATAATATCCTCAACACCAGACAGCCTCCAATACATGGGCTACATATAGACATATAGGCCCTGTTTCCCTCACTCAGATGCTTTCTGCTTTCTCAAGTGAGATAGTTTCAGCAGAGAAGTAGAGGCGAAGTGAGAGGGTATACTCACGCCAAAATCGGTCCAGAATACGGCCAATGCATTTCTACGGGCTTAATATGCAGCTCTAGCTTGTCGCCTGCCTTCCCGCCTTTGGGACAAAAACTCCCATTGTTAGGGCGGAGATATGAGCATCTCGGCATTATATACAGATCTCTGGTTTCAGCCACTTGTGAATTGGAAAGGAAAGTTGGCGGGTGCACAGCACACTGTTCGTATGCTGGCTTGCCCTAAAGTAAAATTGATGTTTTGCCAAAGTTATATAATTACTTCAGTCTAAATACAATTATTCAAAATACTTCACTAGAGAGCATGACTTAGCCATAGAGAATCATTAGCTTATTTAAAAAAAAATTGCTGTGGAATATTTAAAATCACAAGCATGTAGGCAGGCCTATGCCTATTTGGGAAGCCGGCAATCGGCAATTTGGCAGCACACGTGGCAATAGGCCTAGCTGAGTATTGAGTTGCGGCTGTCAGTGAAAAGCTTCTAAAATATGTGTGAAGATAAGGTCTCTTGAGTATAATTTAAAATGTTGAGACAAGAAGAACGGGAGGGGGTGTGTAGCTAAAATATGGCGAATCTCTATCCAGAATGCATACACTCAAATGTCCAGTTACGTTCATTAACGCATGTACAGTTGAAGTCGGAAGTTTACATACACCTTTGGATGGCCACTCCAATACCTTTTTCTTTGTTGTCCTTAGGCCATTTTGCCATAACTTTGGAAGAATGCTTGGGGTCATTGTCAATTTCGAAGACCCATTTGCGACCAAGCTTTAACTTCCTGACTGATGTCTTGAGATGTTGCTTCAATATTTCCACATAATTTTCCTCCCTTATGCTATCTATTTTGTGAAGTGCACCAGTCCCTCCTGCAGCAAAGCACCCCCACAACATTATGCTGCCACCCCCGTGCTTCACGGTTGGGATGGTGTTCTTTGGCTTGCAAGCCTCCCCTTTTTCCTCCAAACATAATGATGGTCATTATGGTCAAACAGTTCTATTTTTGTTTCATCAGACCAGAGGATTTTTCTCCCAAAAAGTACGATCACTGCCCCCATGTGCAGTTGCAAACCGTAGTCTGGCTTTTTTATGTCGGTTTTGGAGCATTGGCCTCTTCGTTGCTGATATAGGACTCGTTTTACAGTGTATATAGATACTTTTGTACCCGTTTCCTCCAGCATCTCCTTTGCTGTTGTTCTGGGATCGATTTGCACTTTTCGACACCAAAGTACGTTCATTTCTAGGAGACAGAACGCGTCTCCTTCCTGAGCGGTATGACGGCTGCGTGGTCCCATGGTGTTTATACTTGCATACTATTGTTTGTACAGATGAACGTGGTACCTTCAGGCGTTTGGAAATTGCTCCCAAGGATGAACCAGACTTGTGGAGGTCTACATTTTTTTTATGTCTTGGCTGATTTCTTTTGATTTTCCCATGATGTCAAGCAAAGAGGCAGGTACACCTCCAGGAGACAGGTACACCTCCAATTGACTCAAATTATGTCAATTAGCCTATCAAAATCTTCTAAAGCCATGAAATCATTTTCTGGAATTTTCCAAGCTGTTTAAAGACACAATCTGACCCTCTGGACCCTCTGGAATTGTGATACAGTAGCTATGAGTGAAATAATCTTCTGTAAACAATTGTTGGAAAAATTTATTGTGTCATACACAAAGTAGATGTCCTAACCAATTTGCCAAAACTATAGTTTATTAACAAGAAATTTGTGTTTGAAAAACAACTTTTAATGACTCCAACCTAAGTGTATGTAAACTTCCAACTTCAACTGTAATAATTAGCCTACAGTCATTTATCGTTCTCATTCTTTGAGTGGAAACGTTGTTTACAGAGTTCACAACCTGCTACACTTGTGAGAAACAAGTTTTGGTTTATTTCATAACCATCATTTATGAGTTTAGTAAATTTTTTCACTGTCTTTTGTTAGGAGTCAGAGCCAGCTCTAGCATGTTGGGGGCCCTAAGCGAGATATGGTTAGTGTGCGCCCCACCTCACGGCAAAACATTTTAGTAGCCCCCCTCTGATGGTGGGGAGATTTTTGTTTAGAGTTCATTTTATGCAATTCTACACATTTTGTCATTGGGACTAAAGAAATTGTGCAGTCAAAAACAGTCAAAAATATAATTTCCTGTTTTTTTATATATACAGTGCCTTCAGAAAGTATTCACACCCCTTCCTTGACTTTTTCCTCATTTTGTTGTGTTACAGCCTGAATTTAAAACAGATTTTTTTTGTCACTTGCCTACATATAATACCCCAAAATGTCAAAGTGGAATATTTTTTTTTGAAATATTTACTAATAAATAAAAAATGAAAAGCTGAAAAGTGTTGAGTCAATAAGTATTCAACCCCTTTGTTATGGCAAGCCTAAACAAATTCAGGAATAAAAACTTGCTTAAAAAGGCACATAATAAGCATGGACTGTGTGTAATAATAGTGTTTAACATTATTTTTGAATGACTACCTTATCTCTGTTTCCCACATAAACAATTATCGGTAACAGCCTAGCAGTGAATTTCAAACACAGATTCAACCACAAAGACCAGGGAGGTTTTCCAATGCCTCGCAAAGAAGGGCACTTATTGATAGATGGGTTAAAAAAAGCAGACATTGATTATGCCTTTGAGCATGATGAAGTTATTAATTACACTTTGGAAGGTGTATCAATACACATCTTTCTCACTAGAAAGATACAGGCGTCTTTTCTTACTCAGTTGCCGGAGAGGAAGGAAACCGCTCAGGGCCAATGGTGACTTGAACTACTTAGGGAGCAGTGGGCCGCTAGCGCCAAATTCAAAATCCAAAAGTTTAATTATTAAACATTCATCAATATTCAAGTGTTGCATAGTCATCAAAAGCTATGATTCTTGGCAATATCACAGCGTTGTCAGATTTCAAAAAGGCTTCAAGGCGAAAGCACAACATTTGATTGTTTGAGGATAGCCCCTCTCATATTTTATGCATTAGCATAAATCCATAGCCAAAGCGGGTCTCATAAAACGGATAAAATCGCTAATATAAAATCGATTACCTTTCGAAGACCTTCTGCTGAGGGCTTCCCAAGTGTCCAACGAAGACATCCCAATGGTTCTTTTGTTAGAAAAAGTTATTTATTAGGTCCATAAATCTCTGTTTGGTTGGCGCGTTACATTCATTAAATACAGCATCCACTCGCCCATTGAACCGTGAAGAGAACGCGTTCAACCTATACCTATACACTTGTCCAAGAACAATCAAACATCATTGATAATGTATCCTTAGGAACACTTTTATGTATATTTACTATAATATTTCAACCGGATTATAAACTGGACGATAGGAAAGGAAAAAACCAAAGCGCGCGAGCCCGTGAACGCGCATCCTCTTCTATTTACATCCGGTGACTAGTTCGAAATTCTTCTTCTATTACCATCCAGAGCAACCTAGCATCACCAAACACTGTCTAGAGACTGTTGACATCCAGTGGAAGCAATAGGTACTGCAATATTACTCCCAGATATGGCTGTTTTCAATAGGGAGGGGTTCAAAATGAGGCAATGTGTCAAAAACACTTTTTCCAGGACAGAAATTCCTCGGGTTTTCGCCTGCTATATCCGTTCTGTTATACTCACAGGCAATATTTTAACACTTTTAGAAACTTCAGAGTGTTTCCTATCCAAATAGCATATCCTAGTTTCTGGGCCTGAGTGGCAGGCCTTTTACTTTGGGCATGCCAGACTCTCCAAAACCGACACCTCATCTGCCGCTCCCTAAGAAGTTAAAAGAGTTACAGAGCTGTGATAGGAGAAAACTGAGGATGAATAAACAACATTGTAGTTACTCCACAATACTAACCTAAATGAAAGAGTGAAAAGGAGGGAGCCTGTACAAAATATGAATATGAAATGAATCCTGTTTGCAATTAGGCACTAAAGTTAAAATGCAAAAAATGTGGCAAAGAAATGAACTTTATGTCCTGAATAGAATCATGCTGTGAGGATGTTTCTCAGCGGCAGGGACTGGAAGACAAGTCAGGTTTGAGGGAAAGATGAACGGAGCAAAGCACAGAGATATCCTTGATGAAAATCTGTTCCAGAGTACTCAGGACCTCAGACTGGGGCGAAGGTTTCCCTTCCAACAGGACAACAACCCTAAGCACACAGCCAAGACAACGCAGGAGTGTCTTTCGGACAAGTCTCTAAATGTCCTTGAGTGGCCTAGCCAGAGCCCGGACTTGAACCCGATAATATCTAACACATAATCTAGAAGTTTCCCAACAACTACCTAATACACACAAATCTAACAAGTAATCTAGCAATTCCCCAACAACTACCTAATACACACAAATCTAAAGGGGTGAATGAGAATATGTACATATAAGTATATTGATGAGCGATGGCCGAGCGGCATAGGCAAGGTGCAGTAGATGGTATAAAATACAGTATATCCATGTGACATGAGTAATGTAAGATATGTAAACATTATTAAAGTGGCATTATTTAAAGTCACATTGTTTAAAGTGACCAGTGATCCATTTATTAAAGTGTTCAGTGATTGGGTCTCAATACAGTATATACATATGATATGAGTAATGTAAGATATGTAACACTATTAACGTGATCCATTTATTAAAGTGTCCTTTGATTGGGTCTCAGTGTAGGCAGCAGCCTCACTGAGTTAGTGGTGTCAATTTAGCAGTCTGATGGCCTTGAGATAGAAGCTGTTTTTCAATGTCTCAGTTCCAGCGTTGATGCACCTGTACTGTCCTTGATGATTTTTTTTGCCTTCCTGTGACATCGGGTGCTGTAGGTGTCATGGAGGGCAGGTAGTTTTCCCCCGGTGATGCGCTGTGCAGGAGAGCTTTGCGGTTGAGGGCTGTGCAGTTGCCGTACCAGGCTGGGATACAGCCCAACAGGATGCTCTCGATTGTGCATCTGTAAAAGTTTGTAAGGGTTTTGGGTGACAGGCCAAATTTCTTCAGCCTCCTGAGGTTGAAGAGACGCTGTTGCGCCTTCTTCACTACACTGTCTGTGTGGGTGGACCATTTCAGTTTGTTGATGATTGAGTTGGAGGCGTGCATGGCCACACAGTCGTGGCTGAACAGGGAGTACAGGAGAGGGCTGAGCAGAGGGCTGAGCTTGATGATGAGCTTGGAGGGTACTATGGTGTTGAATGCTGAGCTGTAGTCAATGAACAGCATTCTTACATAGGTATTATTTTTGTCCAGATGGGAAAGGGCAGTGTGCAGTGTGATGGCGATTGCGTCATCTGTGGACCTGTTGGGGCGGTATGCAAACTGAAGTGGATCTAGGGTAGCTGGTAAGGTGTCGGTGATATGATCCTTGACTAGCCTCTCAAAGCACTTCATGATGACAGAAGTGAGTGTTACAGGGCGGTAGTCATTTAGTTCAGTTATCTTTGCCTTCTTGGGTACAGGAACAATGGTAGCCACCTTGAAGCATGTGGGGACAACACAGGATAGGGAGTGATTAAATATGTCTGTAAACACACCAGCCAGCTGGTCTGCGCATGCTCTGAGGACGTGGCTAGGGATGCCAGGGGTGGCGCAGTCTTTGTTAGCGATCCGCGACGGTGGCACTGCTTGTCTGGAAGCGTGACATCGGTATGCATGATGTGGCTGTTTTTGTGTTTGTAGTCCGTGATATCCTGTAGACCCTTCCAGATACGTCTTGTGTCTGAACCACTGAATTGCAACTCCACCTTGTCCCTGTACCGGCATTTCGCTTGTTTGATTGCCTTGCGGAGCGAATAACTATAATGTTTATATTCAGCCATATCTCCAGACCAATTTCCATGGTTAAATTCAGAGGATCACTCTTTCAGTTTTACACGAATGCCGCCATCCATCCACCCACGGTTTCTGGTTAGGGTAGGTTTTAATGGTCACATTGGGTACGACGTCTCCAATGCACATATTTATAAACTCACCGAGTCAGCGTATAGGTCAATATTGTCCTCTGAGGCTGATCATGGCTTCCGATTGGCTTCCGATTGGTCGGACCAGCGTTGAATGGTTCTCGTCACTGGTACATCCTGTTTGAGTTTCTGCCTATAAGCAGGGACAAGCAAGATGGCTTCATGGTTGGATTTGCCCAAAGGGAGGGTGTGGGAGGGCTTTGTATGCATCGCGGAAGTTAGAGTATCAGTGGTTGAGAGAATTAGCCCTACGTGTCGTGCAATCAATTTGCTGATGAAATTTAGGTAGCATTGTTCTCAAATTTGCTTTGTTAAAATCCCCAGCTACAATAAATGCAGCCTCCAGATATATAGTTTCCAGTTTACATAGTGTCAATGTCCAGTCTTGAGGCTGTAATTGCTGCCAAAGGTGCTTCAACAAAGTACTGAGTAAAGGATCTGAATACTTATGTAAATGTGATCATTCAGTTTTTATTTTATTTTATACATTTGCACAAAAAAAGTAAATTTTGCTTTGTCATTATGGGGTATTGTGTGTAGATTGATGAGGGAAAAAAACTATTTAATCCATTAGAATAAGGCTGTAACCAGTGGTGGAAAAGTACCATACTTTAGTAAAAGTAAAGACACCTTAATAGAAAATTACTCAAGTAAAAGTGAAAGTCACCCAGTAAAATACTTGAAAAAAGTAAAAAAGCATTTGGTTTTAAATATCTTTAATTATGAAAAGTCAATGTAATTCTTAAAATATACTTAAGTATCAAATGTAAAATAATTTCAAATTCCTTATATTAAATGGAATTAGGCAAAAACTTCAAAAGTATTTTTAAAGGTCCTACCAATGTATTTTGCTGTGCATGACTGCACATTATAGTGTCATCCTGCAGCACAGATTTTCTTTTTTGCTCTACTTGTCCCTAGTAGAGGTCCTGTGTGGTTTATGTGACTTACCTAAAAGCACCATCCACAATAGCAATTCACGCTCCCAATCCAACCAGATGAACACATGAAAAAGACAAAAGAGAAACAATTACGTTAGCCAATGTCCACTAAATATTTCACAGTATATTATCCATTACCGAACTTATAATACTGTCTTAGATTGTTACATTGTGTCAGTTAGGGTTGGGTGATTTGGCTGTTAGGAACAGGTTAATTACCCGGAATGTCACTAGTATTTTTTATTTATTTTTTATTTTTTTAATCTTTATTTTAACAGGGAAAACAGAGACCTGGATCTCTTTTACGGCTGTGACCTGTGTAAACATGTTGACATGTACAGTTTTAGGCATACAGACAAGAACATTTCAAAACATACAAAACAAAGACACAATTCAACAGAAACAATCACAGACAACATCATATTGATCCTCCATAATATTTTTGAAATGGGCAAGGGACACAAGAGTGTCTAACTTAAGTTGGATCTGCAGTTTGTTCCATAAATAAGGTGCAAAGGAACTGAAGGCAGTCCTTCCCAACTCTGTGTATAGACCGCAGAAGTCTCTAATGTAATCCACGTCTGTGATCTGGTTTTAAAATGTGTATATCTAGTGGAAATTAATGATGATATATATGGAGGTAGTTTTAAAAGTGCTTTATAAATAAGCAAGAGAGCATGTTGCTCTCGCCTCACAGATAGAGAGGCCCAACCCACATGTTGATACAGTGAGGAGTTTTGTAACTATAACCCGTAATAAACCTGAGTGCACAATGGTAAATAGCATCCAGTGGTTTTAATGTGTTTGCCGATGCATGCATATAGATAATATCACCAATAATCTAAAACGAACATAAAAGTAGCCTGCACAATTTTTTTCTATTTACGGAGGACAGACAAGCCCTGTTTCTGTAAAGGAACCCTATCTTGAATTTGAGCTTTTTTCCCAATTCAGTAACATGTTTTTCAAAAGAGAGCCTATCATCTAACCATACCCCCAAATATTTCTATGCAGAGACCTGTTTGATTTGAGTACCATCCAAGCTAGTGATTACAAAAGTGTTTCTATTTGAGAGGTTAGACCTAGAAAAATACATGACATTTGTTTTCTTAGCGTTTAAAACAAGTTTAAGCTGTAAAAGAGACCCCTGTAGTATCCTGAAATCAGACTCCTACTGCATTAAAGCTTGGTCCGCTGTTGGAGCAATAGAGTACATCACTGTGTCATCTGCATATAAATGGAAATTACAATATCTGACATCATCACCAATGTTCTTTATATAAAGTGAGAACAATAGTGGGCCAATTATTGAACCCTGAGGGACCCCTTTATGTAACTGTAAGGGGTCAGACTTGACCCCGTCGACCATGATGGCCTGAGTTATATCTTTAAGATAGTCATAAAACCATCGGCAGGCATCACTGCCCAGTCCTATAGATGACAGCTTACTCAAAAGGATAGCATGGTCTACAGTGTCAAAAGCTTTTGACAAATCAACAAACAACGCAGCACAATGCTTTTTATCATCTAAGGCATTTGCAATATCATTTACAACATGCATAGTGGCCGATGTGGTACTGTGTTTAGATCTAAAACCAGATT
Source organism: Brachymystax lenok tsinlingensis (assembly GCA_030435695.1). NCBI lineage: Eukaryota > Metazoa > Chordata > Actinopteri > Salmoniformes > Salmonidae > Brachymystax > Brachymystax lenok. The sequence goes on from CM059805.1 coordinate 27,188,171, forward strand.
GATTGGTGATAAGAATACTGTTAGCAGAAAGAAAAGATTGTAACTGTTTGTTAACTAAAGATTCTAGGATCTTTGCCAGACAAGGGAGTATGCTTCCCTTCTGTGAACTTCCCTACTCCATTCTTTACTGCCCAATTTTCAATAGGTCTATTCATTGCTGAAGAATGAATCCTTATCCGATCAGTGCTAGATAGTAGATGATTGTGGCTATAACATGCTGGAAACATAGTGCCTCTTTCTAAACCATTGTTTAGATGACTGGAATTGACTGGAATTAATCAAATTGAGCAGACCATAAAGGCTCATATACTGTAGAAGCAACAAGTCTTTCTATCTAAATATTTGAAATTTGACCTATTCCACCAGATAGGTAAATCATAAATCAGACAGTCACTGATATGATAACATCAAAGTAACCTCACTTTGCAAAACACATTTCCACCACTGTTATTGTTGGAAAAGGTAGCTAGCGTTTACACATTTATCGAGAGCCCTGAAAAGTTAATCATGACGCTGTCACTGACTGACTGTGAAGAGAGGTCAGTCAAACCACTTGGGGACAATTTGTACAAAGTGAGAATTCAGTGGAGAGAATGCATCTATGATCAGTTTTACCAACCTACCAGCTTCCCTCCCTTATGGGCCTTACCATGTTGGTGAAGCTACTGTAGCTAGGTGGCTAACACATTAGCTACCTGCCATGAGCTTTTTAGCTATCAGACATCATGATGCTGCCACAAATGAATGTTCATGTCTATTCTAATATTCTAACAGAGAGCAATAGTAATTGTGTCGTTTGTTGCCATCTTTTTGTTGGCACTAAATCCGCCATTGGTTCGTTGAGCAAAGCCTATGGGAAAATGAATGGATTTTTTAAGGGTTTTTGATAAGCACTGAAAATAAGGTCTGTGGTAAACACAGACTTAGGCAATCTGATATGTTTTGTTCTATGAGATAATCTTCATCTGCTAACGTCATTTTGTGAATGTTTTATATTTTATGTAATAAAAAACAACAATGCACAAAGGCTTCATAATTCATGAAGGTCATGTTAACTGACTGATATTATCTCATAGAACAAAACGTATAAGATCTCATTAGCATGTGTTAACCCTATTCTTTCCCCATTCATTTTACTCATAGGAACTAATTTCCGGGTGTTGGGCAACAATCTGGCGAGCTATATTGCTAATTAATTCTATGAAGCGCGTCTTTTTTCAACTAACTGAACACAACATGAGTCACGTGGAGTAGCTAATGGCTAGGTTGGCTACTGAAATGTTCCATTGTCAAAGCTTCCGCCAGACAGGCTACTGAAATGTTGATAACGTTACTATCGAAGTCCAACACTATCCACTTAACGACCCTCTCAATGATATAAAACTGCTTAAAAAAACACCAATCAATCATTTGTCAGTTTGTTACTAACTAACATTAGCTTGCTATCCATCTACTGTTCATTTAAGCTAGAAAGCTACAGTACATACCATCAGAGACAATACTAATACAAATACCAACAAACCCATTTGATTGAAATCTTCACTTTGAACACAAACACGTTAACTTTCCCATGCTTACCTTGATACCCACTTTGCTTACAGACGACCAGGCAAATGTCAGATTTTCAGTTGTCTGATAAACTTTCACTGGGCAACATACTGTGCAGGCGTCAGCACTGTTTTTACAGTGACAGTGTAACAAAACACTTTAAGTTGTTGAAGATGTTCACTAAATTATCTATAACAGACACTTATAAATATAAATAGATTTAACTTTTTCTCATTGTGATAACATTTGCGTGGATATAGACAAATGCCAAACATGATCACCATATTTTAAGCATGATAACATGCACAAGTGGATCAAATAATTCCCATGGATCCAATAACATACTTTCTCTCTTTTGTGCTTTAGAAACCTTCTGCCTCATGTTAATGACCCTGTATAACTCAGTTTAACTGCATCCATTTATGTCACTCTGTCGCAGAAATATCCAATCAGGACAAGTTGCCACAATTAATACACAACCAGAAATTGAATGTAGGTTATTAGTTAATGTTAATGTACATACATTATAAAATCATTCACTAAATCTAAACCCAAGGATCAACAACTCTCTATCTTTCTTTTTCCTGAGCTCTTTAAACCTCCCTACTTTCAACCCGCTGTCTTGCCTTCAGATGACCATGTATATCTAATACCTTTCCGTCTTGCAATCTACAGCAATGAGTTGCAATACAGCAAACCTTTATAGCACTTGTTCAATAAGCCCTGCCCTATTTTCAATTCAATTCCAATGTGTGTGTGTATGCGTGTGTTTATGTTTATGAGTGACTGTGTGTGCCTGTGTGCCTACATCTGTATTTTTGACTATTTTTAATGATGTTGACTACTTTAAACATCTTCTTCCTCAGAAACGCTGGACCGATCAGAACCAAATGTGGTATTTGCACTATTTTCCAAAACTAGCTGAAACAATATGTCTGCTATGAGCCAATAAGCTTGCATGAATGTTTTTTCCTGTCCAACAGCGCAACAATGCTGCCAAAGTCAACCATATTTGACAGGTTATCTAGACTCATATCCTTGAGCATGTGTGCCAAATTTCATCACTCTGAGTCAAACAAATCAAGAGCTATAAACACTTGCCTGTTATAGCGTCACTGTGTGGTCAATATGAATGTGCTTGCATACGTTGAGTCTTCACATTATTTGGAACATGTGTACCAAGTTTTGTTACAAAACAAATATCTGATTTATATGAATTTGTGACAGACCACTCCCACTTGAGTGTTTATTGGTCAGTAGCAGCCATGTTGTTTGACATACTAGCTTGCATTATAGGGCGTTTACAGACCTTGGTCCATAGATGTCATATATCAAGTTTTGTGACGATTGGTCATTCGGTGCCAGAGGAATAGCGTTTTAAGTGTTTTTCACAAAATTCTAAATGGTGGAAATGTTGCTTCCTTTACCACGTTGCTAAGTTACACAGTCTTGAGCCTTTTGATCTCACAGGAATTTGACATTTTTCACCAAAATGTCAGAAAAAGTGACATAATAATAATAACAATAATGAGCTGGAACAAATACAATAGCTTTGCTGCTGAACCCATAATAATAATAATAATAATAATAATAATAATCAACGGCAATAAATAGAATAGGGTTCCACCAGCTTCGCAGCTTGAACCCCTAAATATAGCTGCAAGCAGCAATGCCAGGGTTCAAGCTGTGGGCCCATTGCGCCACCATCAGGACAAATTGGACACATTGTCCTAGGAGGAGCTACTTCTGTACTCCTTACCACACTTGTCCAATATCACAACAAAAAATTTAACAGATCATATATTAGGCATATATTGGAAAACATTTTATGATGTTAACTACTTTAAAATGTCTTCTTGTGACTCGGTCTATAAAAAAGTGGTCAGGTGAAGCAGATGCTAAACTACAGGACTGTTTTGCTAGCACAGACTAGAACATGTTCCGGGATTCCTCCGATGGCATGGAGGAGTACACCACATCAGTCACTGGCTTTATCAATAAGTGCACCGAGGACATCGTCCCCACAGTGACTGTACATACATACCCCAACCAGAAGCCAAGGATTACAGGCAACATTCGCACTGAGCTAAAGGGTAGAGCTGCCGCTTTCAAGGTGCGGGACTCGGGAAACTTACAAGAAAGCCTGCTATGCCCTGCGACGAACCATCAAACAGGCAAAGTGTCAATACAGGGCTAAGACTGAATCATACTACACCAGCTCTGAGGCTTGTTTTATGTGGCAGGGCTTGCAAACTATTACAGACTACAAAGGGAAGCACGGCCAAGAGCTGCCCAGTGAAACGAGCCTACCAGACAAGCTACCACTTCTATGCTCACTTCGAGGCAAGCAACAACGAGGCATGCATGAGAGCATCAGCTGTTCCAGACGACTGTGTGATCACGCTCTCCGTAGCCGACGTAAGACCTTTAAACAAGTCAACATACACAAGGCTGCGGGGCCAGACGGATTACCAGGACGTGTGCTCCGCTGACCAACTGGCAGGTGTCTTCACTGACATTTTCAACATGTCCCTGATTGAGTCTGTAATGCTTCAAGCAGACCACCATAGTCCCTGTGCCCAAGAACACAAAGGCAACCTGCCTAATCGACTACAGACCCGTAGCACTCACATCCATAGCCATGAAGTGCTTTGAAAGGTTGGTAGCTCACATCAACAACATTATCTCAGAAACTCTAGACCCCCTCCAATTTGCAATCCGCCCAAACAGATCAACAGATGATGCAATCTCTATTGCACTCCACACTGCCCTTTCCCACCTGGACAAAATGAACACTTATGTGAGAATGCTATTCATTGACTACAGCTCAGCGTTCAACAGCATAGTACCCTCAAAGCTCATCACTAAGCTAAGAATCCTGGGACTAAACACGTCCCTCTGCAACTGGATCCTGGACTTCCTGACGGGCCGCCCCCAGGTGGTGAGGGTAGGTAGCAACACATCTGCCACGCTGATCCTCAACACGAGCTCCCCAGGGGTGCGTGCTCAGTCCCATCCTGTACTCCCTGTTCACCCACGACTGCATGGCCAGGCACGACTCCAACACAATCATTAAGTTTGCAGACGACACAACAGTGGTAGGCCTGATCACCGACAATGACGAGACAGCCTATAGGGAGGAGGTCAGAATCCT